>WOVY01010619.1:0-633135 GCA_013436015.1 Rhipicephalus annulatus | reverse complement strand
GATCAGGCAGAACAATGTTGCATTTATGAATGAGATTAGAAACTCAGGAAGAAAATGATTTTCTGAAAAATGGAGGGGTTACACGCAACGAGGAAACCTCAAAGTTATAAGGGGGAAAAAGGCGCAGCAATAGAGGAAGAGGTAGCAGCCCTCACCCCTGGTAAACGTAAACCAGAGAACGCTCCGATTAAAAGCGTGGTAAAGAAACAAAAAGCAGTGGGCGACGCCACAAGACAGGAGGAATTCGCAAACACCATGGAAGCCGAAATGGAACAAATTGAAAGAAAATTGCAAACTAAGCTCGAACAACAAGAAGTTAGATTTGAGGCAAACATAGAGGCCAAAATCGAGGAGCTTGGCAAGACGATATTGCAGAAAGTGCAGCAAATGGTGGGTGATTTCGACGCCAAGCTAGCACTATGGGGATCTCAGTCAAGGGGTGGGGGCCCAGTTAAGACGTCTTTTAAACTGTACGCTAGGACTTCGGTGCCCACCGAGAGATTAGAAAGCGATTTGGCAATGGAATTGTCGAGGATATAATCGAAAACGATACACTTTGCAACAACATCTTAAAGACACCAGCACCCCGGATGTTATAGTGGTGCAAGAAACGCATGGGCTGGTCAAACTGTCGGGATATAAGTCATTCGGCAGTGCTTATGGGGAGGCAAAGGTATCAGCAACGTTGGTTAAGCAAAATCACGCGGTGGTGTAACATGACACGGAAATCAAGGCAATAAATCACATTCTTCTCGAACTCATACCCACGCGAAAAACAGAGGACAGTCTTTTTGTATTGAAAATTTACAGCAGTCCTCAATGCAGAAACCACAAATTCCGCACGCTGTTTTGAAAAACCCTCGCTATAACGGGCAACCGGGCGCTAGCGATTGGAGGAGATTTCAACGCCCCACACGGTGCATGGGGATACAGGATCGAAACCCAGAAACGCAGGAACTTGAGGGTTGGACGCACAGGAGGAGGGCCTGACGCTCGTGACCGATCCATCTATTCCTACAAGAACAGGTACTAGCGTTTGCGCGGATACCACGCCCGATATGACGTTCACCAAAAATATACTGGACATGCAATGGACCAATACGCAACATGACTTGGGAAGTGATCATTTTATACTTAAAATAACGGTGTGGGCAGGGCCGCGGAAGGCAAAAGGCAGACAACTTGAACTTGTCGATTGGGACAAGTTCCGAAACATCAGAGAGGAGCCCGACAAAATGATACGGAGTATTGAGGAATGGACCGAAAAGTTAAAACGAGACGTGGAGGCCGCTACGCAAACGGTGCCACCGGAAGCGCAGCTAGAGTATGTAGACAATAAGCTTCTCCACATGTCGGAAGCTAAGGAAGGTTTACAACGGAGCTGGAAAAACCGAAGGCACAACCGGACACTTCGTAGAAAGATAGCTAAATTGAACAGAGATATAGAGCAATACGCCCAGCAGCTGTGCAGACAACAGTGGGAGGAAAGTGCAATGACATAGACAACCAGTGAGGACTGGTGAAAACGAGGACCACATTAAGACATTTGTTAAACCCGGACGGAACACAAGTTGGCCGAAAGGCACCAATTTATCGGTAAGACAAGATATCAAGGTACAGAGCAGGATTTCTGAATGAAATCAAGAAAACATACATCTCCCAAGCGCTTCCCGTTACACACCCTGATTACAAAGGGCTGGCAAATGATGATTTAGACTACGAGATCGGGGAGGCAGAAGTGAGGGCCGTCTTGCAAAAACTGAATACTAGATCAGCACCTGGACCAGATGGGCATAACTAACAAAACGGCTACGCAATTTGAATGGCGAGTCCATAACTAACTTAACTGAATTCATTAACAAATCATAGAAGGCAGTACAGATTCCGCAACAATGGAAGACGGCAAAAAATCGTGTTTACTACCCAAGCCAGGCAAGCGAGTTGCTCATTGCGGACTTGAGACCCATATCTCTCACATCTCTGCGTGGGGAAATCATAGAGCACGTGATTCTGGAGAGGATAACTACCTATCTCGAGGACCGGGATGTGCTTCCACCCACAATGATAGGGTTCAGGAGGAACCTCTCAACGCACGACGCAATGCTTACAGTTAAAACATCAGATTATAGATAATCCAGGAACAGCGACAAAGGCCATTCTAGGGTTAGACCTCAGAAGGCCTTTGATAATGTAACCCATGCAACGGTGCTAAAAAGGGTAAACGATCTAGATCGGGGACCACGGACGTACAATTACGTGCGTAATTTCCTTAGGGACGGAAGGCAAATATCATAATAGGGGACCCAGTTTCAGAGGAAATGGAGATGGGCAGTGCAGGTACGCGCAAGGCTTGGTCTTATCACCTTTGTTATTCAATCTTGCTCTAATTGGACTGCCAACCAAACTCCAAGCAATCGAAGGACTGAATCATACTATATATGCAGACGACATCACCCTATGGGTGAGAAGTGGTAGTGATGGCGAAATAGAGGAAACGCTTCAAACAGCAGTCGAAACGGTCGAGCGGTATCTGGAAGGTTACTGGGCTAGCCTGCTCTGTGGAAAAATCAGAGCTGTTGCTGTACAGACCCTACTAGTAGAGGTCGCAAACCAGGCAACTGCCTGCAAGGTCTTGCTCATAGAGAAGAAATACAGTTAAGAACAGCCGATGGAAAAAACCATACCCATAGTCGACAGGATCAGGGTACTGGGTCTGCTCATCGAAGCCAAGGGCAACAATGGAGAAATCCTCAGGTGACTGGATGCAACTGTAGCCCCAAATAATGAGACTCATTAAAAGGATAGCAACTAGCCACAGTGGCATGAGGAGAGGAAAACACGATAAGGTTGATACAGCCATTCAAGATAAGCCAGAATAGTATACGTAGCGCCATACTTAAAATGGCCAAGTCGCGGAAAGATCAAGCTAGACTGCCTCATTCGAAAAATATTCAAACTAGCTATAGGGCCACCGATCAGCACAAGCACCAACAAACTGTTACAGCTAGGCCTGCATTAATACAATAGATGAGCTTATTGAGGCGCAGCGTACGGCGCAATATGAACGTCTCTCTAAGACACGAGCAGGAAGACTTATTCTAGAGTGACTAGGTATAACGTATCACATGCAACACGGCGTTAAGGTGGACATTCCAAAAGAGACCAGGGAAACAATGATGATACCACCCTTGCCAAAAAACATGCACCCCCGAACACAATAAAGCTAGACGAGAGACAAGAGCAAAACAAATACAAAAAAAGTTCGGTAACGACAAGGACGCAGTTTTGTAGACGCTGCTCGATACAAGCGCAAACGGGGGTTACCGTAGCCGTAATCGATAGCAACAAACGCTGTACGACATGCGCAACGATACGCACCACAAGTACCGAGACAGCGGAAGAGGTAGCCATAGCGCTCGCTGTAGCTCAGACAAAACGCAACCGTGATAGTCAGTGACTCTCAAACGGCAGTAGAAACTTTTCCAACGGCCGCATCTCCCCGGAGGCACTACTTATTCTCAAAGGAGGGTGTCGAACAAGCCCCAGAAATACATATATTATATGGATACCTGCTCATGCCATCGCGGTGGACAGCAACAACGGGGCTGTACATGACGCAGCTCGAGGGCTCACCGACCGAGCTGCCCTCTCAAGTGCCGCCCCAACCTCCTCCGGTGATTACGGCGTGGCAGACGAGTGGGAGCGGGAAGACAGAATGACCAGATACAATGAAATTACAAAACATTATAGATTACAGAGGGGCATATTCCCGCCCCCTCACCCAAAATTAACAAAAAGACAGTCTGTCGAATGGCGGCAGTTACAAACTAGGACATATCTGAATCCTGTACTATCGCACATTATATATCCTGATATATACAAAACGGACAGGTGCAAGCGTTGCGACTCCAGAGCCACTCTGGAGCATATGTTATGGGAATGTAGAGGAATTAGTACTCATAACAAGTATGCGGCCTCTGCTGACAGCCTTCGCGCGCGCTGGGAAGCCGCAATGGTCAGTTCCGTCCTCGAAGACCACATGTGGGCCGTCCAGCGGGCCAAGGAAGCCGCCAGGATTAAAGGACTCCTGGCCGTAACCTAGGCGGGGACAATCGCCCACCCCATCTACTCGTATAGGACTCTGAATAAAGTTCTTTCTCCATTACTTCAAGAAACGCTTACAAACGTGGCTACCTTAACATGCTACGAAGCACATAGCAGCAAAATCGAGGGAACGGGTTTATGCACTCTCGTAAGGAAGCGTCTCATGTTCGTTGACCACGAACTAAACAGCGTCGAGATGAATCACGCTCTCGCCGAACTGGTCCCCACTGAACGGAGGAAAGAAAGCATATTCTTATTGAACGTTCATACCAGCCCGTCGAAGCAGCGTCAACAAGTTACAGCATTGCTTCAGAAGACGCTCGAGGTATCCAGGTCTCAGGCGCTTATTGTAGGGGGGTGATTTCAATGCGGCCGACACCGCGTGGGGTTACCGATACAGCCCGGTCAAGGGAAGACAACTGCACCAAGGCACGCAGGAACTCGACCTCACTTAAAATTGGGGGACTTTAAGCTTCGCCTTTAAGAGTTGAACCAAATAGCGAAATCCGGCCCTTAGAGCGTCCTTCAACGGCGAAATGCATACTTATTATTATTGTTACCACATATGTAATTTAGGTATGGGCACCAGTGTAGCGGGGAACAGGGTGGGTGGCAGAAGAAGAGGACGTTCTGTTGGTGGCAAAAGCTCGCAGGTGCGCGTTCACAGCTGTATACCGTCGACTCGACCGTTACGTCGGCTCTGAATAAACAAACCCCTCTCGTAGGCGTAACAGAGTGGTGGAGGTGCGGGGTACGGCACGTCGACGTACCATGGAGCCACAGCTGTTCGGAGTCCGCCGGAGGCATCGTCTTGCCGGTCTGCTGACAGTCATCATGGCCCAGAGTGAAGGTAAGGAATCAACTGTCTCAACTTCGCGCAGGTCTACGCTGGCTACACCTAGGCATCACTGCATGCAACCCCGCCCGTTCGCGGGAATGGAAGGAGAAGATGTGGACGCGTGGCTAACGCACTACAAAAGGGTGAGCCTACAACCACTGGAACTCTATCAATCAGCTGGATAACGTCGCACTGTTTCTCACGGACACTGCCTAGATGTGGTATGAAAACTAAAAAGAGTCCATGACATTATGGGCTCTTTTTGCTCAAGAACTGAAGAAGTCTTTTGGTGACTCCGACTCAAAGAAGAAAAGCGCTGAGCGGACTCTTGCTGGAAGAGCCGAGACTCCTGGAGAAACGTGCTATGCTTATATAAAGGACGTTATTAAGCTTTGCAATGTTATAAACCCGCAGATGTCTGAAGAAGATATGGTCGGACACTTCTTGAAAGGCATAGCAGAAGACGTTTACAACTTTCTGGTAGGCAGCGATGACATCACCTCTGTCTCCAACGTCCAACATCACTGCCACAGGTTTGAAAAATTGAAGACTCGTCACATTGCCCCGAAATTTGGTAAGCTAGCAAATGTGCCAACAGTCACCAGCGTTGACGTGAGCCCGCCCATCGACCTTGCCGCTACTATTCAGGCAATTGTGCGTGAAGAGCTGCAACGACAAGGTGGTGGGGTTGACGAAACCATTCCTCATCCAATCCACCCTACTACACGGCGGCGCCATTAGCTGCTTTGCCACCATCAGTATGTGGCAAAGTATGGTATGAATCACTCCGTGGCCACGTCGTGACTCATTCGGGGCCGACCAGCGATATGGCCAATGTTTTCGTCAGGGCCCCGCCACACAGAGATGGGCAGCCCCCGCTTAGCAAGCTCGTCACCGACCCTTCACAGCTGAGCGGTCAATGCCGAATTTGGTAGATGCGAAGCTAGAGAATTGACCCCGAGTGCACCATGAGCGTGGCATGTAGTCATGACTAGTCATAACACAAAATTATGACATGCGAGTCAGGATTTTTACGTTAGGGTCTGTCATTTATGTCGCTATGCAGTGATGTCATACCATGCCAGTTTCGCAACATGTCTTGTGAACAAAACCACCGCTAAAGAAGCAACACAATGAAAAGTAAATTATAACATTCATGACATACATATCATGATTTTCATATTACGATATAGTCGAATAAGCGTTCTTCGTATAGTCATGTAATGGCACACCAAGTGTGGCATCGATACCCTTATTGAAGCAAACAGGAAAACTAAAAGTAGTAAGCGGCTAGATAGATAGATAGATAGATAGATAGATAGATAGATAGATAGATAGATAGATAGATAGATAGATAGATAGATAGATAGATAGATAGATAGATAGATAGATAGATAGATAGATAGATAGATAGATAGATAGATAGATAGATAGATAGATAGATAGATAGATAGATAGATAGATAGATAGATAGATAGATATGCTCAATGCCGCTTAAGTGCGCTAAGAAATGCTTCGCGTTTAAAATGTGAAGGAAAAGGTGCAATCTGCTTTGGAGCGCTTTTCCCCGTTTTCCGTCGCCTTTTTCTGTGAGTGTACCCTCAGACAAAGTTATCAGTAGTGCAATATTAAAGGTGCAATGGGTGCTCGAGCTGATCGTGGAAACAGAGTGGGAGAATAAATTGAGAGAAGGGCAGGGCGGTCCACCAGAATTGTAGCACCCTGTTTTCTCGGGTCAAATTAAGCATGAGAATGGCACGCGTGTGGGCTCTCACCGAGGTACACTATGGCTGGCTGTGTGGGTGCGACCGGCTGGGTTATGTTGCGACTCTTCGCCAGGCGCCCTTTTTCGGTCGGCCAACTAAAAAGGGCTGATATTCCAGAGTGTCTTAGCATTATTACGTTTCTCCTGAATGGTTTCACTGGGTCTAACTATTGCAAAAGTGGTTTGCAAGACTCTCAGCATTCTCTGGCTGAAAATTTTAGGATAGACTGTAACAAAAAAAATTCGGGGATCCTTAAGCATCGCTTTTAAGAGTTGAAGCGATAGCGAAATCAGGCCTCTAGTGCACATTTCAAGTGCTAGTTGCATATCTAATAATATGTTTTGTTACATACACACGCACGCACACAAACACGCACACAGTAGATTAGAACCACGCGCTATTATCGCTGAATGGGCTCGTTTTCGTCACGACACCTGTCAAAAAATTTCGTTAAAGGGGCCCTGAAACTTTTTTTCAAGTAACCACGGAACTCCTTCACTAGAAAAGCTTATTCCATCACGAATTAACAGCTTCAAAAATTTAAAGAGCCCGTCCAGTGAGAGTGGAGTTACAAATGTTGGTCGCATGATGCAATGGCAATATATCTTCCCTCGTCCCGAAGAAAGCGCTGGAAGCTTAGCAACAAGAGGTGACAGGGCAAAGAAACTACCGCGCTTCGTGACCTTGAGCACTTTTTTTTCTTCAAACGCGTGGCTTTTCCAGTGTGATTGCACGCGCACGCGTGGAGAAGTAGTGGCCTCCCGCGGCTTGATTTTTCGGTCACAGACACACAGATGATTTTTCGCTCACAACCAACGAGGCCGACGCCGGGTTTTCTGTGACACGAGCTCTCTAACGCTATCGCGTTAAAAAAAGGATAATATTTTTAACGGGTTTACATTTTCTTATTCACAAAAAAGCTTGGTTATGGACTGCACGAGAAATATTATTGATCCCTCTATCAAAGCTATTGGTGCATCATCAAAGTAATAAGTGTCCTTGCAGCAATGTTTTATTGTTTGCTGTACAATGTTATGAGAACTCATACAATATATGTCGGTGTTTAAGAGCTGCCTCACTTTTTAAGGGACATTTTTCACGTTGACGCTCAGTGATACATATCGATCCCAACGACTAATGTTCAAAGCTAACTATTCCAAAATGATTAAACAAGCCCTTGTCGCCATGAATGCCTTCCTTGCCGTAGCAACCGCTGAAAGTGGTACTAAAGAAAACGATCCACTTGCCAGCAGAGCGCGACTGTTTTGTGAGCCGAAATTCCGCTCAGGTCGCCTACTCGTGGCATGTTAGAGGGTTTGAATGCCACCGTCAGATTGGAGGGAAAGGCAATGAACGTTATGCTTCTTCCGTAAGCCAGCCACGAATTTCCGCTAGGCAAGCGTAAAGGCGCATTCAGATTTGGCCTCGAAGACAGAGAAACCGGCGAAACTTTCCGGAAACTGGCTTGTTTCACTGCCCAAGCAGCTGGAAAACCACGCTGCGCGGCCGGCGCGCAATATTCGGTCCGAGAGCGATTTTCTCGCCGCGCGAAACTGGATTTTGTTTCCTCTCCACACCCTTGGCTGCACTAGATCAAACCACGTGACCTAACCAGCCGGCCACGTGACCTATCCACGTGACCTAACCAGATTCAACATAGTGGCACAGGCGTCAGTGGTGGTTGGTATCGGCTAAAATCAAAAACTGCCCGTGCAGCACGACGAAGCTTGAAGGCCTCAACAAGGACGCGTTCATCGAGAGCCTGGCTTGGATTACAATCGCAAAGAACTCTGGAAGTAGATGGTGCAGCGGCAGCGAGTCGGCATGCCCCAACGAGTCTTGCGTTTGTGTACCGTCAGCTGAATGCGCCGCCGCCGCTGCCGGAGCATTCGCTCGTGTATTTTCTGCTAGCTTATCTCCGAAAACAGAGTTTAAAAAGGTGCGAGCTGTTTCTTTCCATTACTTTGCGTGAATAACTAGAATTTGGTATGAACTTTATTTCTCAGAAAGCAGGCGAAATTGAATTATATGTCAAGGTATCGGCGGTAGCGGCGGCGGGATAGGGCAGAACTAATGTTGACATCTCTGACGCTCGCGGTAAGGTTTTCCAGCCGCTCTGGGGGACTCACTGCTAGGAGGCCAACGTCAGTGTATGCCTGTAACGTCGGCTCCGACAAACGGTGCGTTGTACTTCTACCCAACCAGTCCTATGGTCACTAACCTGCTAGAACAGCGACATAAGGGCCGACAGAGACAACGCCCATTCTGGGCCAGCTTCAACTTTCTGTGTGCAACGGGCGCTTAGTGAATCCAGACGCCGAGCACCGAGCTAAGCCTCTCTGAGACTCCGCTCCTTCGTCGACACTGCTAGCGACGCCTCCCGTTATTATGTAAGTAACGATTGAAGGCAACACTATCTCTGCTGAAGAGTTTCAGGCCGGAAATTGGACACCAGCTCTTTACAAAGCCTATTGGTCTCGACCAGCCTGTTCACAGAAACCACTTTCGCAACCCAACGCTACCTTTGAGGCGGCCAACCCGAACGCCAGGAACATCACGTGCGTCGAAGCAGCCGCAACTGGCAGAGGCAAGACGTCGACCCACGTACCACCTGCTACGAGGGAGACGCGCATCATTGTACAACGCAGCAAGCAACTGCAACCACTCCCACCAAACGCTCTTCGCGTCGTCGTTCGTCCGCGAGGTAAACTGTGACTCGGCGATGTCCCAACGCCTCGTCTCATGAGAGAGAGAGAGAATTAACTTTAATAAAGGTCTTGAAGGGGACTGGGCACCCCTTACGGGGGCCAGCCCGGTGGCTCCGCCCATGTGGGGACTGGGAGTCGGAGCTCGCCAGCCACATTTTGGGCCTTCTGGACGGCCTGGTGTTGAAGGGCCCTGTCGGGGCTCCTGAGGTGTTTGAACCAGTCATCCTCGGAGGCAGGGGACCCGAAGCTAGCGTTTAGCGCGGGACACTGCCACAGCATGTGACTTAAATCGCACCTTCAATTTTGGCATTTGGGGCATTCTGGCCTTATATCTGGTAGGTATTTACTGCAGATATAGGGGCTGGGGTAACTGTGCGTTTGCAGCAGTCGAAGCGTTAATTGTTGTGCTTTGTTTAGTGCTGAGTGAGGTGACGGGCATTCCTTTCTAAATAACTTATAGTACGAGCAAATTTCATGATATGATAGGAGTGGCTCCCGGTGCGTGTTGGTGTCCCCGGCCAGTGAGCCGGACCGCGACCCCCCGGGGCACGTAAGATCACGCGCGAGGTTATGGGCCACCTCATTACCGTTGGGGACCCCTGGTTGAACGCTGATCTCTTCATGACCAGGGAACCATTGTATATGCTTGTCTACAGTTATCTGAACATATGCTAGAACTCTTAATGCCACCAGGCAAAGTGTACCGCGGCGGTATGCCAGTGCAGCAGGTTTAGAGTCGGTAAATATTGTGTCGCGCTGAGGGAGTGCTAGAGCAAGGGCAAAATTCTGGCAGCGGCAGCGGTGGCGTGTGAACGATACCTGATCAACTCTTCTACAATTCTGCAGACTGCGGGGAGGCGTGCTGCGCCGTGGCTGCCATCAGAGGTGCGAAACTTCACAGAAGACGCATCTTTCCGCTCCGTGAGCCAGCTTCACTGCAAACCTGCGTTGTTGGCCCTGCCATCTACCAGTGCTGCCTAAAAACTTTGACTTCTTATCGCAGGCATCACGGGGGGGGGGGGGCGGTGCTGCCGCGTCTACCGGAGCGAGGATCATTCTGGCAGCGGCAGCGGCGGCGTGTGAACGATACCTGATCAACTCTTCTACAGTTTTGCAGACTGCGGGGAGGCGTGCTGCGCCGTGGCTGCCATCAGAGGTGCGAAACATCACAGAAGACGCATCTTTCCGCTCCGTGAGCCAGCTTCACTGCAAACCTGCGTTGTTGGCCCTGCCATCTACCAGTGCTGCCCAAAAACTTTGACTTCTTATCGCTGGCATCACGGGGGGCGGTGCTGCCGCGTCTACCGGAGCGAGGATCATTCTGGCAGCGGCAGCGGCGGCGTGTGAACGATACCTGGTCAACTCTTCTGCAGTTTTGCAGACTGCGGGGAGGCGTGCTGCGCCGTGGCTGCCATCAGAGGTGCGAAACATCACAGAAGACGCATCTTTCCGCTCCGTGAGCCAGCTTCACTGCAAACCTGCGTTGTTGGCCCTGCCATCTACCAGTGCTGCCCAAAAACTTTGACTTCTTATCGCTGGCATCACGGGGGGCGGTGCTGCCGCGTCTACCGGAGCGAGGATCATTCTGGCAGCGGCAGCGGCGGCGTGTGAACGATACCTGATCAACTCTTCTACGATTTTGCAGACTGCGGGGAGGCGTGCTGCGCCGTGGCTGCCATCAGAGGTGCGAAACATCACAGAAGACGCATCTTTCCGCTCCGTGAGCCAGCTTCACTGCAAACCTGCGTTGTTGGCCCTGCCATCTACCAGTGCTGCCCAAAAACTTTGACTTCTTATCGCTGGCATCACGGGGGGGGGCAGTGCTGCCGCGTCTACCGGAGCGAGGATCATTCTGGCAGCGGCAGCGGCGGCGTGTGAACGATACCTGGTCAACTCTTCTGCAGTTTTGCAGAGTGCGGGGAGGCGTGCTGCGCCGTGGCTGCCATCAGAGGTGCGAAACATCACAGAAGACGCATCTTTTCGCTCCGTGAGCCGGCTTCACTGCAAACCTGCGTTGTTGGCCCTGCCATCTACCAGTGCTGCCCCAAAACTTTGACTTCTTATCGCTGGCATCACGGGGGGCGGTGCTGCCGCGTCTACCGGAGCGAGGATCATTCTGGCAGCGGCAGCGGTGGCGTGTGAACGATACCTGATCAACTCTTCTACAATTTTGCAGACTGCGGGGAGGCGTGCTGCGCCGTGGCTGCCATCAGAGGTGCGAAACATCACAGAAGACGCATCTTTCCGCTCCGTGAGCCAGCTTCACTGCAAACCTGCGTTGTTGGCCCTGCCATCTACCAGTGCTGCCCAAAAACTTTGACTTCTTATCGCTGGCATCACGGGGGGCGGTGCTGCCGCGTCTACCGGAGCGAGGATCATTCTGGCAGCGGCAGCGGCGGCGTGTGAACGATACCTGATCAACTCTTCTACAATTTTGCAGACTGCGGGGAGGCGTGCTGTGCCGTGGCTGCCATCAGAGGTGCGAAACATCACAGAAGACGCATCTTTCCGCTCCGTGAGCCAGCTTCACTGCAAACCTGCGTTGTTGGCCCTGCCATCTACCAGTGCTGCCCAAAAACTTTGACTTCTTATCGCTGGCATCACGGGGGGGGGGGGCGGTGCTGCCGCGTCTACCGGAGCGAGGATCATTCTGGCAGCGGCAGCGGCGGCGTGTGAACGATACCTAATCAACTCTTCTACAATTTTGCAGGTTGGTTTGGCGGCTTATGCCGACCACAACTTCGCCTAAATTGCATGCCGTTGCTGTCGCTGCCCCAAGTGTGCTGTCACAAGTGTGCTACCTCTCTGTTTGCTAGCAGTGCTCTGAAGTCGTTTTCTACACCTCTCAAAGTTCTTCTCGTGCTGCCGGTGTTCCTCGGTGAGGTATGGGGGAGCGAAATGCTAGCGGCCATCAGGACGTGACGAAGGCGTTTGCTGAAAAGCAACCAAACAGTATTAAGGAGGTCGTAAAGGTTTTGGGCGATTTGGTAGCCAAGCTTGACGTCTTTTCGAGTGACGTAAAAAATGAGGTAGCAAAGGTGGCAACTTCCAATGCGGAAATTCGTACCGAGCTGGGCGATATTCACAAATCTATGAAATTTATGAACGACTGCTTTGAGAACTTCAAAAAAGATGTCGATGGTTTTCGTCGTGAGATTGCTGAGGTAAAGACCCGAAATGAAGAATGCTGCAAACAAAATCAGGAGTTAAGGAAGGAGCTTGCTGTGGTTAGGAAAGAATTGGTTGATCTTAAGCAGTATAGCCGGAATATGAACGTGGAAATTCAAGGTCTACCGGTGGCGCCTAACGAAGACTTGGAGGCAGTCGTGTAAGACATTGCTAAGTGCCTTGAAGTCGAAGTTAGCAAAGACGACATTGACGTCGCTCATCGGGTGCCAACGAAAAAAAGGATCAGTTCAATGTAATAGTCAAATTTCGAACAAGACGTGCACGAGACAGTTTGCTCGAAGCCACTAGAAAAAAGAAACTGCAGACGGGTCTTCTCGGTTTTGACCGTGACCTCCCGCTCTACTTAAATGACCACCTTTGTGTTGAAAACAAAATACTGCTGGGCAAGGCTCGTCAGGCGAAGCGCGATAAAGACTGGAAGTTTGTTCGGGTATCCCAGGGCAGAATTCTCATGCGGAAGGCAGAAAAGTCACCTGTACTGCATATCACCTGCGATGCCGACCTTGCCAAAGTGGTTTAAATTGATCCTGAAATATGCTAGATGGCTTGCCCTTTTCCTATCGCATCAGAGCTTGTAGAGAAAAACTGCATTTGTCAAACCTGCCTTTGCTGCTCTTGTGACTTGCGTGAAAACTGTAACATCACCCCGGTGAAATACGCAAAAATTGAATCTGTTCTTTGTATGCAGATAATTTCTGAACATGTGAAGGGCGCTGTAATACTGTCGGTTCCTTCGTTATCCCAATTATTCTGTGAATTATGCCACATCTTTGCTTTAGAATTGAGCTCTGTTTTTCGTGTTCGTTTTCGGTTTTTTGCATATATACGCCCCCTAATATTCCTGCTTATGGTGTGTAGCCTGGTCTATGTGTCAAGTACATATGACAAAGCACGACAACCAGTCGCTGTTCAAGAGCAAGTAAGACAAAGAATGCTTCGGCTAACGAAAACTCTCAACAATAATGGCCACAGTTAAGTACGATACCTTTGATCAATTGAAAAATCAACCAATCCTGTGTGACACATTTTTTTGCTGTTTCCACCTCAACGTGCAATCGGCCGTTAATAAGTCGGCAACCCTCGAACAACTGTTTAATGAGCTTGACATGATGGATGTTTTTATATTAATTGAATCTTGGTATACCTGTCCGGAACAAGTTATTCAGCTTCCAAATTATAACTCTTATTTTTTAAATATAACAGCTGGTGCCGGTGGTGTAGTTTGTGTCTTGGTTAAAAAATCAATTGCTTGTGACCCCTTGCTTGAATTTTGTGAACTTACACCTGATTATGAATTTTTGTACACTATCGGGCTGCATGGTTATTGTGGTTTGTAACCGTCCTCCTGCTGGTCGTATCATGAATTTTCTTTCATTTTTAGATAAATTTTTGAATTATGTAAATCTCAAAAATATCACGTGGTGTTAGGAGGTGATTTTAATATAAATTTGCTTTCTGATAGTAACGTTACCAGAGATTTTCTTGCAGTTATTTCAGCCAATGGCTGCGCCAATTCCGTTACTAAACCAACAAGAATTACACCTACAACCGAATCTCTTATTGACCTTTTTATTACAAACTTTGACGAGAATCGTTATATAACTTCCGTGGTTGGCTACGGTATTAGCGACCACTTTCCAGTTCTATTCGCCGTTAAAACACAAGTAAACAAGACGGTGCCGAGGCGGCGTCTAGTACAACGCATTACCCGAAATGGACTCGAGGCCTTTAGAGAGGCAGTTGCTTGTGTGAATTGGGCTCACGTCGTCGCCATGACGGATGCAAACGTCGCATACAACACTTTTTTGGAAAATTTGTAGAAATATACAATACCTATGTTCCAACCCGCGCCCGTTTTTCATCTAAAAAAGCAAAAAAAGGTGGATTACGTCAAGCTTATTGAAAAAAATTCGGAAGAAAAAATCAAATGTACAAAACATTTGTTGAACATCGTAATCAAGAACTATTTTCGCAGTTTAAACTATACAGAAATAAACTCAACAAAGAATTACAACAGGCAAGAGATGCGTACTATTACGCTCTGTTTGAATCCTGTCAAGATGACGTGAAAAAAATATGGACACAAATAAATACGGTAGTTTTGCAGTCGAACAATGTCATAGCTCCCGTTGAGATTGTTGTTGATGGAGCTAGCGTCACGGGCAAAGACATGTGTGATGCCTTTAACGATCATTTCGTTAGCCGCAGGACTGAATGTGCTGCACCGCCAAATGAAAATTCCTATTTTTATAACAGTAATTGCATGTCTATGAACCCAGTGACATGCTCAGAAGTTTATTCTGTTTTTATGAATATGAAAAATTCTCAAAGCTGGGATGCAGATGACGTCCAGATAAAGCCGGTGAAATACGTCCTTGATATATTAACCCCAATACTTACAGACATCTTTAACCTCTGCCTTAATTTAGGCGTTTTTCCCACCGAAATGCAAAAGGCAAAAGTGTCCGCCCTCTTTAAAAAGGGAGACAGGAGATGTGCGTCAAACTATCGACCCGTGTCAATATTGCCGGTATTTTCTAAAGGGCTTGAAAAAATAATTCAGACTCGGATGTCATCATTTTGTAAAACTCATAAATTAATTTCTGACGATCAATACGGCTTTGTAACACACAAATCTACGGAATTAGCACTACTTCAACAAAAAGAATACATATTACGTTCCTTTGAAGAAAAGAAAGTTGTTCTAAGCGTGTTCATAGATTTTTCTCAGGCATTCGATTGCATTAATCACAACGTACTTTTATCGAAACTTCATAGGTATGGCTTCCGCGGTTGTGTTCACTCTTTACTCGCCTCTTACTTAGCCAGTCGCACACAGTATGTTTGTATTGATACCCACAAATCATCTGTTAAGCCTATAATAGCTAGAGTTCCACAGGGGAGTATATTAGGACCTTTGTTGTTTAATTTATAAATTAATGATATTTTAAGCTTATGTCAACAAGCTAAGTGCATTTTGTATGCCGATGATATGACCATACTTTTTTCGTTGGACTCGTCTGACCAGATCGGAAGGGAAACTAACGCTGTCTTGCAGTCTATTCAATGCTGGTCAATTACTAATCGAATAAAAATAAACACAAACAATTCTAAAGCTATACTGTTTCGACCCCGAAATAAACAAATCATTGTTCCGCAGTATGTTAAATTTGGTTCTGACTCAATAAAAATCGTGGAATGCCTGAAGGTATTAGGAGTGCACTTCAGTAGTCATCTTACTTGGGATGACCACGTTAATTCTGTAATGATAAAATTGTCTCGCATTGCAGGAATTCTTAGCAAACACCGCCACTTAATTTCACTTAAAGTTAAGTTACTGCTTTATAAATCTTTGTTTGAATCTTATATAAATTACGCTCACCTAGTTTGGGGAACTACTACGCTTGCTAATAAAAATAAACTTAATTTATTGCAAAAAAAATTGTTGCGTTCCATTTGGAATTTGAGCTTCTCGGCCCACACTGGTCATTTATTTCATAAATACTGCATTACCAAAATTTTCGATCTTTATATTGTAAGATTAGCTCTTAGCTTCAAGAAAGAACTAGCGAAAAATTGCAAAAATTTATCTGAGCTGGCCTGCCTTTGCCCGAATGCGCCTGTATACACTTGCAGAAACACTGAACGATGGCACGTGCCCACCTTTCGTACATCATACTGTCTGCAAACATTATCTAATACTTTGCCGCGCTTACTGAACAAACTGGAAGCAAGAAACATAGATATGACGCGTACTTCCAAAAAGGAAGTACGTAGATTGATAGCGTCAACCTGGTAAGGTTTCTCTTTTTTTTCTTTTTTTGTTTTACGTCGCCCATTTTGTTATCGCCAAGTGTCTATCGATTCTGCCTTGCCGACCTTCGTTACAGACCTTCTTTTTACTCCTTTTCTTTGCTACTCTAATTTTTCGCGCCTTCAACTACAAACATTACTTTTTTTTTCCTGTGTGTACAGTTTTATGCATTATGCATCCAATTTTTCGGGCCTTCAATTACTAGCCGTTGGTTTTCCTATGTGTAACATTTTAGTGCATATGCATCTCAGTGTGGGTGATACCCTGATTGGTGTAACCATTTTCTTTTTTTCGAAGCGCTTATTCCTGTTCGTTTGTGTGCAGTAGCTCATATGTATACTTTATATTATCAGTCTTTCTTTTACCGGTGCATCTTTTTTTTGTAAATTGACACTATTTGCACTTTTGTATGTTTCAGTATTGCCTCGTCGTTTCTCTTTATCTTGTTTGTAGCGTTCCCATGTTTTTCGAATACAATATCGTTTCTTTGTTTAGTTGTTAGCGTGCATATATTTTTTACTTGCATATTTTTGTTATCGCAATAGAATTGCGATACTTTGGTGTGTTGTGTCTATTACTGTGAATTGTTGTGTCTATTACTGTAAGTTCCTACAGCATGCATAACTGCCGTCTGCTGCTGACGTTTGAATTGGGCTCACGGGCCTGTCAAGCTGCTTGTATGCAGCTTTTGTCGTCAGCCTTTCAATGTATTTACGATAAATAAATAAAGAATACCTCACAGCTAAAAAAATGGCCACTTGATCAGCCTCGCCCTCGACTCATGAAGGCAGTGCAGGCTTCACTCCAAATCGCTCTACCTGATGAGTTATGTCTGCGCACACACCCCACCAATAATACATTCACTGAAACTACAACACACTCTGCAGCAGCTGAGCTCCTGAAGACATTGACTTCACTCACCATTGGCGACCATGCTTAACCCTGCGTGGCTTGCGTCGCACCCCCCCCCCCAGGAACTACAAAAGGAGTTATCTCAAACGCGTTTGACAAAGAGACCCCAACCCAGCTGTACGAAGACCCGGTCGAACGGAATCCCGAATACTAAATACTAGCAGCTCAACGAATTGGGAAGACGCACTCCATTCTCATCACCTTTAACGCCAAAGAGGTACCACATTCCAATTAATACATGAGAGCCATTCACTGCTGCACTCTGAACCGCGGTAGTTCGGATGCCAGTACGAATTGCAGACTACCGGGCCATAGTCATGACGTATGCCCAAGCCCCAAGACTAATCTTTGCTCACGCTGTGGCATCCAATATCCACCCCAAGAACCTCCTTGCACGCCTAAGTGCATTCTGTGCGAGGGCTCTCATTTTACCGGCACTGGATCATGCAACAGACAAGACAACCTCAAACGCAGCGACAAGAACCGGCTCCACAAGGGGACAACTTCCCCAGTTGTCGCCGGGGCCCACTCAGCCCAGCCAACACAAGCAAGCCTAGTCCAAGCCTCTTAATCAAGACTGGGGCCCTCCCCGTTTTTCCTTCAAACACGCAGCATCATCAGCAGCGACTTCCAGTCTACAACACGCTCATGCCTAGTCTCGGGAGGTGCAGCGGCAGCCAAATCTGAAGCTCAAGCAGCGCGAGCAGAAGCCGCCGCCTTTCGAGAACGCATCGCAAAGCTGGAGGTCCAGATAAGTACTCTTGCCACAAGTCATGCCATTCCAACTACCCCAACTCCTACTACATCCCAACCTTTTGCGCACAACCCACTCACCGCCTCTAGCATATCTTTTACACCCAGCCATGTCAACGCCACATCATCTTCTGATTCGCTCGAGTTAGATATCAACACGCAACTTTCTCAGCACACAAATCAGAACACCACGCCACGTCCCTCCACATACAGCTCACGAGCCGATATACGGACCCTGCTTGAGTCTTTTACTGCTCGTTTTGAGGCAAAATTGCAATACCGTAGCTTACTAAACATTTCTACCTGTCTAGAAGAATTTTCCCTCCTCCTCACAAAAATCTAACTCGGCCCCAAGCACACACATTAGGGCTTTTGCAAACGCGGATGTACTCTACTTTCAAAATGTTACACATCATGTACCCTAATTAATATTTGTCCACATTGTGGGAAAATAGCTTCATTAGAACATATGGTCTGGCAGTGCACCAAATTCCCTCATTTATCGAACATCACACTTGCCAGACAGAGGCGGCAGTCCGCAGCTCGGCCTTGGCTCTGGGCTGTCCACCAAGCCCGCGAGGCGGCTGAGGAGCTTGGCATCTCAGTCCCCACGTGGGAGCTGCCCGCAACACAGTGATCTGTGTTGTGGAGGACCAAATAAATGTTTATCCAATCCAATTCAATCACTAGGATCAACCAGGAATGCAAAACGCTCAAAGACGCGGTTATACGTGTAACAACAGACAATGTTGCGCTTAATCATCGTTTTGATGCCTTAGCTCAATCATTGACTGACCGCTACAACTGTCTTGAATCACAGCTCAATTTGTTCGCAACACGCCTTCCAAAGCGAGATCTCACCCCTAGTAAATGTAAGAAGCCCAAAGCAGCTGAAGGGCAAGAGAACCCGCTCTCTGACGTCGCTCACGACTCTCCTCTTTATGCGGCAGCTACGCCCCTTCTCAATTCTCATGATGGCAGCTCCAAACTGTAACCGGGCACTCTGGCCTTGGAACTGCATGCCGAGGTTTTCGCCAGAAGCGTCATGTTCTCCATCATCTGCTATCTTGTGCTGCGGCACCCGATATCATTGCCCTGTGAGAACCCTCCGATCCACTAACATTACCTGGCTATACATTTATTACACCCTCATCCCCTAAATCCTCTCGGGTGGCGTTTCTAATAATTCGCTCAATCACTACCATCTTCCACTGTTTAGCAGTCCAAGACATTGATCACCTCTTCATTGAGCTTGTCTCGCAACATGCTAGACGTAACAGCCTCTTCATCCTTAATGTATACAGCAGCCCTAAGTGATTACATGGCAACTTCCAGTGCCTCTTTACGCTAGTGAAACGCATCGCCAATAAGTTCCCCCTACTCGTCGTGGGAGATTATTACGCCCCGCATACGGCCTGGGGTTACCCGCGCGGCACACCAAAAGGACGTCGGGTGTGGTTAGCCATGCAGCAAGCCGGCCTCTCCCTGCTCACTGATTCTTCCTTTCCGACACGCATGAAGAATAGTGTCGTCAAAGACACAACACCAGATCTAACGTTCGCACATCGCCTCCCTCATGCCACATGGTGTAACACACAAGAGGATTTGCTTAGGGACCATTACATTATCGAAATTCTCTGAAATATGCAACTGCCCCAGAAAGGTTCCCAGAGGTACCGTTTTCACTAACTGGGTTCTATTCCGCACTTATAGGGCAACGCGCACCCACGCCTCTATCACGAACATCACTGAATTGTCCAAACAACTTCATAGTGATGTCTGATGCGCAACTCGTCTAGTACGAGAGGACTGCCGAAGCGACGCAGTTGACTCCCGTCTTTTGCATTTATGGGACGCTAAATTAAGCCTAGAACGATGCTGGCCAAGTCAGTGTTACTATTAGACGTCGTCTCGTCCACCTGAAGTCACTATTAGACGTCGTCTCGCCCACCTGAGCAAAGACATAGAGACCCATGCAGCCACTCTTTCACGACAGAACTGGGAATCGCTCTGCGACAAATTGCCATACTTACTGAATACTTTAATGAGTGCTGGTTAAGGGGCATCCGCTCACCACAATGCCTCAGACTTAGAATTTGTTCAGACACTTAATTGATCCAGCTCAGTCAAAGACTAACTAAAGACACAACCTCACGAAACTTTTACATACATGCGATAAACCTCCACCAGAGCTCTTTCAGGAACTTCGAAATGAGTACTTCCCAATATACAACGCCATATTGCATCCTGAATATACAGGCCCTGCTAATTAGCTCCTCGGCCAACCCATTAGAGTAGTCAAAGTTCAATCTGAACTACAAAAACTAAGCACTTCCTCAGCCTCCGGTGAAGACGGTATTCACAACAAAGCACTCCGTAATCTCGGCTACCAATCATTCGCCGTACTTACTGAATACTTTAGTGAGTGCTGGCTAAGGGGCATCCACTCACCACAATGGAAGGAGGCCAAGGTTTTCTTTATACCTAAACCTGAGAAACCTCTCCTTACATCTAACCTCAAGCCCATACCCCTCACTTCTTGTGTCGGCAAGCTCATGGAACATGTACTCCAAAGCAGGCTTTGCCAGTACCTAGAAGGCAATAATCTCTTGCCTACTTGCATGTTTTGATTTCACCCTGGCCTATCCATGCAGGACGTATTCCTGCAACTGAAACACCACTTTGTCGACTCTCAAACTTGTGAAACCAGAGCTACTTTAGGAGTGGATCGAACAAAGGCATTCGACAACGTTGCGCACTCAGCCATCCTAGAGGACCTCATAACCCTGGCAGTCGGCGCAAAGACGTACAACTACGTCCGAGACTTCCTCAGCCACCGCACATTGATACTTACCTTTGGCGATCACAGCCTGCCAGGCATCACGCTTGGCGCATGTGGTGGGAGCAGTTCTCTCACCTTTTCTATTTAACATAGCACTTCTTCATCTGCCCCAAAAGCTGGCTCAGATCCCCGACATGCACTTCAGCTTCCACACCGTCGACATCACTGTCTGGGCAAACCGGGGTAGTGGCGCCGAAATAAAATAACACTTACAGTTGGCACTAAACACCATCGACACATATGTTAGAGAACGTATCCTTACCTGTTCGCCTTCCTAATCGGAGCTCTTTCTTTACCGATCGAAGCAACATACTTCAGCCATTCCCCCTATCTCTCTCACCCTAGGTGCACACCCCATCCCATTTGTCTCGAAAATGCGGATGCTAGGGCCAGTTCTCTACTCCCATGGCGCACATGGGGAAGTCATTGGGACTCTCCAAACACATGCTCAGCAGACCACTTGACTAATTCATCGCATAGCGAACCGTCGGGCTGGCCTACGCGAGCGAAACACACTTCGCCTCACCCAGGCTTACATCGTAAGCCGCACCATGTATGCCCTCCCTTACCTACCTCTCCGACAGGAGAGGGACCGCGTTAGCGCGCTTCTATGGAGTTGCACAAGAACGGCTCTGCGCCTTCCCCCAAGTTCATCCAATGTCAGACTTTTCAAACTTGGTTTACATAATACATTTGAGGAACTCGCTGAAACCAACTTCATGGCTCAAAGATGCCGTCTGTCTAATCCTGTGGGTGGCCGTGCTCTTTTGTCCCAATTAAACTTAGCTACAATTACACAATCACCTGAAGGGATCCCCCTTTCTTCTAACCTCCACTCTCAACTAAACGTACCCCCCCCCCCCATCCCAAAGAACATGCATCCTGTGCGAGACGAGAAACGCAGAAAGGCAAGGGCTCAGGCCCTCCAGAGAGAATATGGCGAGGACCAGGATATAGTCTACGTGAACGCAGCGAAATATGCGTCAGGATCCCACATGGCCCATGCGGTGGCTAACAATCAGGCAAATTTGGTGACTTCGTGCTCAATTGTCACAAATTCCTCCAGAGAGGCACAAGAGGCAAGTATCGCGCTTGCTCTCATCTCAGCATCCGCCACCACAATCGTTAGCGACTCGAAATCAGCTATTTTGAACTACGCCTATGACTTGATATCCCGTAACGCTGCTCGCTTGCTACGCTTTTTGCAGGCTCAGCGTTCCACAACCCTCATCTGCACGCCAGCACATGCCGGCCTCCTTGGCAACGAGGAGGCTCATTCTCTAGCTCGAGGTCTCACATTCCGGGCAGAAGAAATGGAGCCCCCTCCACAGGTCGAGGAGCGCTTGCTTTCTTTTCGTGATATTCTATCGTATTACCGGGATCAACGAAAAATATACACACCCCCCGCCTCATCCATAAACATAGCGCAGGCCGCGCATTGGCGACGCCTACAGACTCAGACTGCTCCATGCCCCGTATTACTAAACGCCCGTCACAAGTTCCAATTCCACTCCTCGTGCAAACTTTACAGCAAACCAGGAGACTTCCTCCACATACTCCTCACATGTCCCACCTTCCCACTCCCCCACCTCAGGCTGTGGCAGTGTCATATTGGGAGACCTTTATGACCAGCATTCTGCATTTGATTATCGTTGGATCATCTCGTGCGCCATCAAGAGGATCACACTTCAAGGGCTTTCCTTTGCTTTGTAAGAGTGCCTGGTTACCGTGAAGGAGCGCCCAGGTGCCATGAGGGGGCTAGGCCCCCACGCTCTAAAGTGGCAATAAATTTTTCTACCACCAACACTACCGGCAGCTCTGGCGTTTTCGTTTTTCTTCAACTCTCAAGTGTGAACGCGCCATAAGCAGCGAACGTGGACTTACATCCAGGTGAAGCAGGCGCTTTGCGCTACGCGTTGCAAACATGGGGAAAGAAGCGAGAAGGGAGCAATACGTCACACGAGTGAAGCACACGTTGTAGCTCCAACACGTGATTGAAACGTCAGAGCTTTGGGTAGGTTTTAGTATTCTCGGTGCTGTCCTGTCTTTGAAGTAACTGCGGGAGTCAGCCGGTCTGCGCTGAACCAGGGTATTTCGAATAACAGCTACCGGATGCTGTTGTCTAGAGTATCGGCATGCCTCGTTGCTGGCATGATTTTGCACAAGTAGTTACGTGTTGGGCCGGCAATTCTGGTTTCAAAACGGCATGGCTTACGAAAGCTGCCCACGTAACGTCACGCGTCCTCCTTTCTTTTTTTTCTCCTTGTTGCAGAGCTGTTTTCTGTATGAATGTATGCTATCAGCTACGCGAACACCTTGGGTTGTCACCTCATGGTGTCGTAAGAAATTGACAAAATTGCAGTTCTCTTTTTGGAAACACCGTATAGGACGGACGTATAGAAACGACGCGTTGAATGAACTAATTGTGAATGTCATGGTCATGATGCATCACTACACACTGCCGAGAGGACTGCGAAGGGGTAGTGGTAAGTGTAAAAGATGTGCTCTTGAAGCCTCCGAAGTATGTGACCGTTACGCAATGAATAGCGTGCCCGGTAAGTGATGTCACCAACAGAGAAGTCGTTGGTTCAACTCCCACTGATTAATATATTGTCTTCTCGTCGTGTGTACTTTTTCGACGTCATTCTCGTTACGAAATTATTTCACTGAATTCTTACTGAACCCCGACCTAAAACGCTTTCGTGTTAAAAAACTGTTGCAAATTTGTGAATCAAGTGGTTTATCCTCTTTATACAACAGACACCAAGTTAAGTTCCATGGGCTTTCCTATCTCCGGAAATGCCATTGGTCTCTGTACTAAGGAACAAGAAAGCTCTTCTTGATTGGTTTATTTGGAGCCTGATAGCCGTACAGCCAGACTTGCGTATTTTTTTCTTTACAACTCATTAGGAGAAATAGAACATGTACTAGAAATGCGTGTATATATTTTGTGCATTGACCGTGGAAGAAGGACCAATCGAGAAGAACTGATGTCGTCAAGATAGCATTGACAGGAACGTGTACAGTCGCGCCACGCGAAACCACCGAAAGACGTTTCTGCTTATTACGTTTAGCGTAACTCATAAAACAAACAGTTCAACAGTCTGATTCGCAAGAGTTATCACTCGAAATATGTGTATGATATCTTCTTATCTTTCTTTTCTTCAGACGAATGATAGCGTAATACACTAAAATAAAATATTTTTGACCTTGATATTCAATCAAGTATCCCAGCCAACATCACCTATTTAGTAAATACCACAAATTTCAACAGAAGCAGGCTCAATTCGAGCACTTTGCATTATAAAGGATTCGTTTTAGCTAAATGGTAAATAATTGCTGAGCAGATGCTTTTCCCTGCATACGAACACCTTGTCTAGTATAGAAAAAGAATGCGCATGAGGCACATTTCGCACATCTTCCATGTAGGTGAAGGAAAAGTGGTAAATTCAATATACTATGGCGTCGAACACACCTGGCTTCGAGTTTGAGGTGATAATTGGATTTATAAAAGCGTACGCAAAGCGTATGCATCAGCCTTTGCAGCCATTTCGCATGCGTACTAAGCTATCCTCTCGGAGGCCAGCGTTATCCAAATTGCGTATCGTACCCGATGAACGTTAGCCCTTCGTGCGCTGTTCTAAATTTGTCCTAGGTTGTACCATTTCCGCTTGCGGAATAATGCAGATAGTAAATTTCAAAATCGGCTCGGCTGCCGGGTTTAAAGGGGTCCTGACACAAATTTTTTCCGTTTTTGCTTTATTTTTTGCGTCAACTGATATACTAGGCACACAAGAGCCCAAGAAATGTACTGCCAAGCGTAGGTGTGCCCTGAAAAAGTATTTACAGCATGTTTTTAAAAGCTAGTTTTGGTTCATACTGCACCCTGACATCCCGACATAGTATCTGCCGCGGCACCAGACGGTAGGATGTGCCTGCGCACGTTTTCGTGACGTATCGTGCACGCATACCTCAATAGTCGTCTGCTGTGCGCCGCAACTGTGGCAACTGTCACGCCGTCTACAATGAACGAATATTTGTCTACCGGCTCGAATGACAGAAACGATTTCGGCAAAATTTCGGAAAGATGCCGAGCTTGCAGACCAGCTAAACATTTCGCATTTGACCCTCTTTCGAGTTCGTCAGAAGAGTCGTCTGATAGCGATAGCGCCTTGCAAGAAGGCTTCCGCATCGGAAACGTTTAATATTACTAATTCAGTGGTTTTTTGTTTCTTTGTTTGCTCTTGCACGAGCATCTTCCAAGCGTTTGTCGGATGTCAGTAGCGTTTGTGTTACTTTCTAATGGTGTGAGTTGCTTTAAAATACTGCTTCTCGGCGCAGATTTGACACCGCATGTATGCATGTTTTGTCCTTCCCATTTTATATGCAGCCGTACTGGGCATGCGGGATGAGAACCTTTTGTTTCTCGCAAAACGTGAACATTATATCGTAACCTGCGTAGGTGCCTTTGCGAGTTGTTACCAGATCGAGAGCGTTGTGCTGCCGAGAAATCGCTAAAGTCAGTGTCACAGTGCCAGATGAGGCAGCCTGTGTCACAGCGCACCCAACGTTCCGCAATGGGCGCCTCGACATTCACGCACTCGTAGTCGCATATAACGCCTTGATGGAAAATCGACCAGGTGTCGTTGAGGTGCCTGAAATTCACAAGTATTACTGCTACTGTTGATCTAAGTTAGCTGTTGCTTTTGAAGCTGAAGTAGGCAGATTCCCCAGCACTCCTCAGCATGCAAAGTGCACGCCTTTGGTGCATGCAAAGTGATTGGTCGCAAGTATGACCTGTCGTGCACGCACGTAAAACGTGCATAGGCGCATGGTACTTGCTAATATCGCTATGTGCGTATTCCATACTACGGGTCCAGCTAAATAAAGAAAACTGAAAAAAATGCATATATTCGTGGCGTCGCACACCTCCGGTCATTAGGCAGTGCGAAATAGGAACGAACTCAAAATCACAGTATGTGAAATGAAAACGGCAAGCTTTGAATAGCTGCTGTCTTTCACATTGTTTCATTGACTTATATACTTCATTGCAATTTTTTTCTCTGTAAGTCATATTCAATGGTGGTGCATTTGACCCTTTTGGTAGAGAAAGTGTATGCTAAAGAAATAAGTGTTTCTGCATATATCTACTTCCCCCCCAAAAAAACTCGGTATGCTACATGACAACAATACTTTATTTCGTAATTTTATTTACCCCAAAAGGCCCCTCACAGTAGATGGGTCTGGAATGTGACTCTGTGCACACATTTAATTCAGTTGCAGTATATGTCTACCCTGTGTCTTGCCACTGCAATTTTACATCGTACTGCATTCATATTTCACGCGATATCGATACACAGCTTATTGACAGTTTGTCAGATGGGTCTGGCATCACCTGAATAAAGTCAAGATTGACATGTGTGGTTTAACGTTCCAAAACCATCATTTGGTAACGAGAGACGCCGTAGTGCGGGGCTCCGGAACTTTCGACCACGTAGGGTTTTTTAACGGGCGCCCAAATCTGAGCACACGGGCCTACAGCATTTTCGCCTCCATCTAAAATGCAGCCGCCGCAGCTAGAATTTCATCCCGCGACTTACTTACCGGTTAGCGGCCGAGTACCTTAGCCACTAGACCACCGCGGTGGGGTGGAGTAGAAAAGCGAGTGGTCCTGCCCAGCTGCGTCGTCTCTGCTGTGCGTCTAAATTTTCCGTCTCAGACGTATTGTGGTTTTAAGTACCCTGATTATTGGTGAACAGAGATGCAGTTCAATAAAAGAAAAATCTTAAACTTAATTTATCTCTTTATCCATAGCAGCCTATGTCACTGACCTTTCTTCTCGTTGTGTGCAGAACCCATACAAAATGAGGAGCTCCACAGAAGGAGGACAACACTTACGCTAACGCACATAAAATTCAACTGACGTACACAGCGTACTTCTGCCCGATAACAACACTTACTTCGATGGCGCATATAAAAGTGATGAGGCCAGGGCCATGGTTGGTAACATGAATAACAAAAAAAATAGTGGATAAGTCTGCACACATGGCAGTATACACGTTCTCCAAATTTTAAGCATATAGTTGTTTAAACCTCCTATACTAGGTAAGAAGTACAGACGAACCGGAAAGACGACATCAGCATGAGATACTTAGGTGCATAATGTCCTCTTGAGTCCGTACACTATCAAAATTGCACGTTATCATGTCTCAACAACCGAAATACACGGCGTACCTATATACGACAACATTCACTTCTGCGGCAGCTGCGTTTCTGATGGAGGGGGAAATGCTGCATGTCCGTGTGCTCACATTTAGGTGCACGTTAAAGAACCCCACGTGGTCGAAATCTTCGGAGCCCTCTACTACGGCGTCTCTCATAATCATATGGCGGTTTTGGGGCGTCAAACCTCTTATATCAAACACTGACTGCAATGACAAAAATAAAAGTGAAGAGGCCATGGGTGTGGTTGGTAATACGACAATAACAGAACAAAAACAGCGGCTAAGTCTGAACACATGGCAGTAAACACGTTTACTAGTCAGATGTGAAGTGGAGTGAGCAGGGCAGTGTTCCGCTTGGTTGGAGTTCAGTCTCCACCTCAGTCATGGCGCCAGAAGTCGACCCACACTTGTCTCAGCACCGAATCGGACAGGAATCGGTGGAACTTCCACCTATTTTTCCTAGTTTCAGTGACACCAGAGTTCACAGGGCAAAATATTGGTGTCATGACAACAAAACCGAAATGAAATGATTCATTTAGCCTCAGATATGCGTAAATTTTGTACACTCTTGCACGCACACTAATTCAGACGCCGTTTACTCGCTTCAAGGGAACTCTGAATGATTGCATGACCACATGGCACGAGCAGATGATCGAGACGGTGACGTGTAAGCTGCCATTTCTTGTGTTTCCATGATTGACGTCATCAGAACCAACCAAGCTGCTGCGTGACGTCATCAAGAATAGCACTGTACCCTAACGTCAAAATAGTATAGATTTCGGTAAGAGGTCCGCGAGAAAACTGGCAATAATATCAAAATTAAATATCTTATCAGGATTTTCTGAGCTTAACTCTTGCTCAGAGCCATCTCTATATACAGAAGATTTCTTTGATGGCGTAAACTCGCCTTCGAAACAAAGTGTCAATACCCCTTTGAGCCCAGACATATTGTAAAATTTTTCATCAGGGGGCCCGACAGTGAAGAAGGTGATGCGCGGAAGATCTTTCAATAAATCATTTGAAGAAAGCTAGGCTTTTCCATCATTTATTGTTGGGGTAAATTTGAAAGATATTTATTGGCAGGGAACCTAAGCAACATATCAATACCAATCTTCAGAATCACTAAAACCTAGACACCGCTTTAGTTATAAGAATGTAGTGTTCCCTCGTATGACATCTCTCACGAACAAAAGAAAAAGATGATTGGGCTCTTAGCCTCCCTGTAGCATATTCGAACTGAGCATCATTGGGAGCCAGAGGTGAGGAAATACAGCTAGTGAAATTTACGCTAAATTTCAGAATACTCAGTAAGAGTGGTCCACCAGCCGAAGGTCCACGGAGCGAATGCGGCTCACATGTTTGAGACACCTGATGCGGATGAACGAGCAATGAAACGATGATAAGGACGTTCAGTGCACCTCATGAAGTCAGATAACTACTCGTGATGCGAAATCAACCTAATTTTACGCAATTAGCGAATGAGCTGGAAGGGGAAAAAGAGCAAGCCATTGCAGTTATGTCTCCGAATTATTTTAGGCATATATGAAAATCAGAAATGTATTTGTCTGGGGCAGACCCGAGCATTTATTCAAGGCTTTTCTGACTATTTGTTGCATGGTCAAGATATCACTTCTTAGTGTAAGGCAAGTTAAATCTTTGGTTGAAAGTTCTTGTTCCAGTTACTGCCATGTTGACGCTACTTTTGAATTGCTAGAAAACTGACATCGTCATCAACAGAGATGTATGCCCTTCCAGCAATGGAAGACATACCACAATGACGACGTGCCTGCAGGTCTAACAGAGGTGCGAATGCTGGGTTTCTGGGAGAGTTTCTTTCTCCAGAGTTTGTACAACACGGCCGCATCTGTGACTGTCCTTTAGCTCGAACAATTCTTCACTTAGAATCAACGTAACAACAACCTAGTAGCATCAGCTTTATAATGCCAAGCAACTACAATACCCTTCAGAATCGTCCACATTCGCTGCTTCCACCTTTGAGCGACTAGTGCAAGCCTCGCCAATATTTTCAACGCATTGGTCTTAAAGAGCTCGTTTCTCTGAAATTCTGGCGTCAGTATCGGTGCCTTTGGTTGTGAACAAAAAATTATCGTCTTCGCGCGCGACCGAAAAATTGACAACGATGCAAGTGATAAGATGAAGTATTTTTTTGTGTGTGTGTGTGTATAAGTGCGAATCAAACCCGGGTCATTTACGTGGAAAGTGGGTGTTCTACCCCACAGCCGCGCCTCTGCTTGTCTTGTATTGTAGCCTAGAAAATATTGGCTTATACCCACAAGGGGGATTGGCCACATTGTACCTTATAATGTTAATTTTTTTACACAACGCTTGCTAAAAAAGAAAGAAATTAAACAAGAACAATAATACCGTTCCTTTAAAATAAAAAAGTGAAAAGGGCAGAAAAGTTCGAAAAACCAAAATACAAAAAGCAAATTAGCAAAAAAGAAAAAGGGGACAAAGAATTGGATATATATTGTGCTACCACTAGCAGCGTATCCTTCCGGTTACCTGAATTAATTTATTTAGCGCCAACAATATAGCACTGCGGCCTGCACCCAACTGACTGGCTTTAAATATTAAAAGTGTGATTGTATTACCTGCCAATCCGAGCATACCAATCGGTCTCTAAGAATTATTCGGTGCAGTGAGGGAAAGCGGCGACATGTGAGAAAGAAAGTGACCTATTGTTTACGGTTCATTGCAAACTGCACCTAGGTTAGTTAACAAAAATCCTGATTTCTGGAGATATAATTTGAACCGAGGAACTCTTTAGCGAAAGCTTGTGAGGGCCAGCTCTCATTGACGAGAAGGGCATTTTGCGGTGTTCCATGTGAATTGCAAGTGACGAAATTCTTCAGATTGCAGGAGCAATGTTTCGCTGATTTTTAAGATTACCAGGTGTTTGAATAGTTCGGCAGTAATACAAGAAAAATTTGGAGCTACTAGTACCACCGGAAGATTTAGAGATGCTGAAGCGAGCGAGTCAGCAGCTTCAATTAGAGCAATTCCCGCATGCCCGGGACCCAAAAAAACCGAACTTGTGATAGGCTATACGTGGTACTAGAGTCCAAAATATCTTGAGAAAGGAGACTGCTTTGTGGACGTTAAATGTACAAACAGACAAATCATCCGAAATAATAATCGCTTTTCATTGCTGAGAACTTAGTTTTCGAAGAGTCAATGTAATAGCCAGAAATTCTGCGAGATAAATTGGCGTGAAATCAGGCAATCGGAGCGCGAAATACCAAATAGGCTGATATGAAAAAATACCTACTTCAGCCTTCTGAATATTTTGCGTTGTAACCCTCAAAATTACCACCTAATAAGAGAATGACTGAAATGGTCTTAAATGAGGCCCTCCAAAACATACTTTGGAAGAAACATAGCGTCATCGGAAACTAAGTCAACTGGGATCGAGCATAGGGGTTTGGGGAGTTCAATGCTGGAGGAAAACGTGAAGATTTGATAACAGAGACTCAACGAAGATGACTTAGTGTCTTTGATAACGACACCACGGGCACTTAAAGAAAGAAACTGGAGATTTGATGAAAAGTGTCTGTGAACGGGAGAGGGGTGCATCGTAGAGTTTTAAAAACGTTTGTAAAGTAAGCTGTCGAAATCTTGCTGCAAGTGGAATGATTCGAGCTTTCAAATAAAGCACGCTATTCACAACACACCTGGATAGCCCGAGACACAGCCGCACTGCTTGCTTTTCTAGCAATATAAGAGGTCTTCGTTTGTACTCAGCACTTCCGGAAAACAGAACACACAAACTCTAGAATCGGGCGTGCGTAAAGTTTGTATATGATAAGTAACGTATCCCTGTGCATCTCTGAATTTTTATTTAAAAACAGGTGTAGCAGTCCTAAGGTGCTTTCTGCTTTATGGGTGTTTGAGTCATTTGTTGCTGCCAATTTGAATTGCCTACGTAAACAATGCCTCAATTTTTTAGTGTCGTTACTTTTGAAATGGGATCTTTTCGATAATGTAGTGAAAGAAATGCAGGAATAGATAGAGTATATACAAGTAGAGTACATTTGCTAACACTAAGTGAAAAAAAAACAGTCCGACAAGCTATACCTCAAGCTCCTTCAAGTACGACTGTGAGATTTGATACAAAGTATTTATATATCGGGATGACGAGAAAAAAGCAATATCATCGGCGTAGACGTAAAAAGGAAAGTTTTTATGAACTACAATTGATGATATTAAGATAATAATATAAGAGGTGAAATAACTGATCCTTCCGCAATAGCTCTTGTTTACTTATATGAGACAGAAGTGATTCTCTCGTGGCAACAAAAGAATTGCCTCTCAAGGAGAAACTCCTGAACCCAAGATATTATGTACTTGGGCACATCAAAGTCCACTAATCTTCAAATCAATATACTGTGTTCCCCACTATTCTAGGCTTTTGCAATATCTAATGTGACCAATGCAGAAATCTGACCACATACTTTTCCAAGGCGAATTTTTGGCTTTCCAAATGAACATGCGTTGACCATATAGAGCACCCCTGTCTGAATACTACTTGCTTTGGCAGAAAGATAGCGTGACGAGCGATGAATGCACTGAGCCTGCTATGTAGAATTTTTTCGATTATTTCAACTAAGTTTGAAGTAAGTGAAATAGGCCTAAATGTTATCTGGGACACAACCGAGGCTGTGATTTTTTCATAACACAAATTCAGCAATTTTCCATATGCTTGGAATGTATGTGTGCTGTGAAGAGCAGTTAACAATAATCAAAAGCTCGTCGGGATGAAAATTAAATATTAATTTGTTCATGGAGTTTGTAATCTGATCTGGTCAGAGAGCCGCTTAATTTACAGTTAGTATGATATCTGCCAGTTCTGCCATAGTGCCTTTGCGAACGTAAGAGGTTGAGCTTTTGAATGCCATAGGTCTCAAGCATGACGAAGTGAAACGCGCTTCAAGTCCTTTCGCGATACCCTCTGAAAAATCAATTGCCTCTTTAGGAGACAGCACTACTAAATGCGAATACGCTGGTACCTGTGTCGATTTTTTTTCGTAGAATTTTGTACACAGCAGATCTTTTATGAGGTTTGGGTAAACGCGAATGTAAGTCAGATTTGTGTTTATCTTTACCTATAGCGACTGTACGCCTCAACAGTGCCACGTGGAATTTATAAACCCAGTTTTTCGGAGTACGGTTGTGGTGTAAACTTTTCCAAGCAGCTTTACGTCACCTATACGCAAGCGTACGATCTTCATTCCACCAAGCTGAATTGAATGGTGTGCTGCCATACATAACAAAAAAATCGCCCCGCTATGGTAGTCTAGTGGCTATAAGGTACTTCCGCTGCTGACCCGCAGGTCGTGGGATCAAAACCCGGCTGCGGCGGCTGCAATTCCGATGAAGGCGAAAATGTTGTAGGCCCGTGTGCTCAGATTTGGGTGCACTTTAAAGAACCTCAGGTGGTCGAAATTTCCGGAGCCCTCCTCTACGGCGTCTCTCATAATCATATGGTGGTTTTGGGATGTTAAATCCAATATATCAATCAATAACAGAAAACTCTGCCGGCTAAACAGAGTCACTTAGACACGCTAATACTGAAGCAGCACGTTGCTGCACGACACTACCTCTCAGCCGTGAAAGTGCAGAATTTAAAACAGTTTTATAAATTTTATAGTTGAAGAACCATTCTTACTTGATACTAGAGGTGACGTGTGGCAGCATTATTTAATGGGTAATCGGTACATGATCACTACTCGTCCCATTATCAAACGTTTCCCACGATGAAATTTTAAACTGGCCACACAAAAAAGTCATGTCTAATGTTGATGAGCTTATTCCGCGTAGAAAGGTAACTTGTGCAGAGTTATGACGACGAAAATCATTATCCTGCAACCAATTATACAATTGTTTGCCACAGCCATCCGTTTTAAACCCCCAAGAAGTGTGATGCGAGTTAAAATTCCCTGCTAATAAAATTGAATTTGAAAACGAATTTTTGATGACACAGTCTAGGTGATCTGTGCGCCTTACTTCATTTGGAAAGTACGCATTGATCATCGTACTCATGTAGGAGTTCGGTCACAAGCAATTTATTCCTAACCGTTCACAATTCAGACAAATATGTTCAAAAGTTACAGTAACAAGATGATACATTTTCGAAGAGATTTGGACCAATAATCCACCACCTCTACCTAGCCGATCCAGTCCAAAAGTTCAAAAAGTATTCAGAGTAAGTTTTCGGTTTACCGAAAGCCAAGACTCTTGAAGTAAAATGATATTAGGAGTTGTTTGCTGTACAAGATAAGTAAGATCTGTGTAAGTGGAAGATACGGAACGACAATTCTACTGGAGAACGTTTACAGGTGTTATGATGGACTTTATATAGTTGACTAAACCACAGAACGCGAAACGTCCTGCTCGTTGTTGCTATCAGTAGTACGTTTTTTTTTTAGGTTTTGACATTGGTGAACGGGTTGGGGACAATGGAACACTGCGTCGTTTATGAATGATATTACCAAGCCTCATGTTACCAAATGACCCACTGGGCCCCGCAGGGGTCGGCGACTGAGAGCTGACGAGCTTTTCTGGGCGGGCATCTTCCTGAAATTGATTGTTTTTTTCAATATCGAGGTGCCCAGCTACTGAACCATTACAGAGTGTGCAGCGAAAAAGGTAATACAGCTGTTAACCTGGCGGCAAGCATGTGGATCAGACCTTCAGCAAAGGTGTTGAAAAACTGTTCCAATATCATCGACATGGCTTTATCTATCGCTACCGACACTGCGGAAGTGACCTTCGCTTCAAAGGACCCACAGTGGCGTGACGTAGCAGTGGCGTACCCCACTTCGCGCTTTTTAATGAAGGACGTTGCCTCAGACTGAGAATAACGGTGCTTCTCCACTATATCCTGAATTTGTGTTTCGCTTTCACGAACAGGGCAGCTATTGTCCGTGACTGTGTGTGCTCCATTATATAGGCAACACCTGCAGTTGTCTACCTGACGATATGATGTGGCATGTGCCCCACCGCATGTCGCACTTCTCAAGGAGGACCTGCAAGCATTAGCGCTATGTCCCAACTGCCAGCAGTTATGACATTGCAGTGGGATAGGTGTCAATGCCTCTATACGGAATAGATAAGGCCAGGCCTTCAGCTTAGAGGGGCGTGTGAGACCGGTAAAAGTAACAATCATGCTGTCAGTAGAGACTCGCGTATCGCTTGCAGGTATGCTGCATCTGTAGACAGATATCACGCCAGCCGGAGAGGTCATCTTTATGAATATTTTAGGACTAATGTTAGTTTGAACACTGTGAATAATGCCCTCCACGCAAGCAAGATGAGGGGAGATAAAAGCTCTAACAGCACTGAACGCAAATCTCGTGGAGGCCAGTAAGTCTGTTAAGCATTGCATATTTGAAAACCTGCATATTATGCCAGCCTTGCCGAAGCGCCTCACCTCCGAGATGTCCAGAAAATCTCCGCTTATGTTACGAAGCTATTTTTGAAACACCTCCGTTTCACTCAACCGAATGGCTCCACCAACACTGGGCACAACCGCGAGAGGCAAACTGTTTACACCGTTCTTGAGAAAACACTCCAGTAGTACTGATTTAGCCGGGTCGACTAGGGCGAGCCCTGATAGGGATTGGAGTCCATCATTTATGGCTCCTTAAAAATCAGCAAAAATAAATTCTACCGCAGATAAAGAACCAAAGGTGATAAGTGTGGCCGATTCCCTCTCACAGGACGTGCAATCGAAAGCTCGATCAGGCGAAGTCAAGCCTCTGACGAGCTGGTCAGGACTTGCTCTGCGCGCGTGAGAACTGCACCTGCGCGTGCGGGCAGGTGCAGTCTAGCCCGGCCGTGGTTCAGGCAATACAATCAAAATAACTTTCTCTGCTTCGGAGAACAGTGACTATAAGTTTACTGCTTTACAAACACACACGTACTGTATACATGCTTCACAATGCAACAAGAAATACTGCCATAGTATGACGTGGTACAGCCGAACATTCCCATCAGGCGTCAGAAAATGGGACTATCATAATAACTTCATAGTTTAAAGCGTACTAGAAAAGTCACTCACTACAAAAGGCATGCGTAGTGGGTAAATATCAAGGTGCTTTACGTGCACGCAGTACACGTAAAGGCAAGTGCTCTTTTGAAGTATCTCTGGAAGTATCGCGTTCAACTCCTAAAGACGATGCTTAAGGGTCCCCATTTTTTTTCATGCCGTGCATCAGAAATTGGCCACCTAAAGGTAATAAATAAAGAAAAAGTAATTATTTCTTCAAACTGACAGACTAATGCGGAGAATATTGCATGCAAGCAATTGCATCACTCGCCATGGCTGCTTCCTAAAGGCCCTCGTTATAATGGCAATAATTTCTAACTAAATGAACGCTAATCATCCCTGCAGCTAAATAAGATGACGCCGTGTTTTTATATCTTAAATCTCAAGACTAAACCCTGGCTCTGAGATATTGGCGAGTTTCATAACGAGGATGTAGAAGTACTATTTTGCGTTTCATTTGTGTGGCTCAATAAAAACATTCCTCACACCCACTGTAATAAGTCGTTTATCGTTAGTAGCAGTTAGCGCTCGACTGCTCACCGAAAGCTCTTGAGACCGAGTCTCGTTTGTGGCCACCATAATTCGATGAAGACAAAATGTTGAATGATCGATTTATATGTGGTGTTTAAAGTTCCGAAATAACCATATGATTAAATTTTGACCACCTGGGGTTCTATAACGTTTACCCAAATCTGTGGACATGGACCTACAGCACTATCACCTCCTTTTAAAATGTAGCTGCCTCAGCTGGGATTTGATCCCATGACCTTCGGGTCAGCAGCTGAGTACCTTAGCCACTAGACCGCTACAGCGGTTTGAAGGCAAAGTATTAGTGGCCCATGTGCTTCCATTTCTATGCACGCTAAGCGTTTCTGTATGGGTGGTCAACCTTTTTAGAGCGCGGGATGTTTAGGACGCGAAAACGCAACAATCATTATAAGAATATCTTGTTTTTCTATTTTGACCCTTGAAAAACAAGCAAGAAAAGCGAACAGTGCAGTTTACCTCAATCGATCGATGTAGGTTAGGCCAGATAAGGCAACGTTCAAATTGGCCACGTTACAAGAAGGTGGCGTGCATAATTGCAGGCGGCCTTATCAATTGCATATTTATTATTTACGTTATCTTTTTATTACTCAAGCCTCCTTCAACAGTACTAGCAGCTTTTCGAAGTTTTACAGAAACCTAACTATTTATTTAAATATAAAAAGACTTAGTGCGCCTTCAAATTTAATCGATACTACGGACAAAGTCGGTGTTATGGCCGCTGCCCTATTTATTGTGACCCGGTTTTTCCGGTTTTACGAGTGCTGCAGACCACGTGGCTGGAAAATGCTGACTGTGTTCCCCTGCGCAAAGCCCATGCTGAGAGTTGACGACGTATGGCGTAGCTCTTTGATCCCTCCCATCTGCTTATTCAGCTAACGGGCCGGTAGTTTAGGCCTCTCGTTTTCTTTCTTCCTTCACAACACAAACTCACTCGCGCTTACGTTTGCCCGGCTTTTCATGTTTTGTTACGTTACTTTCTACCGTGCATTAAATTTTCTAAGAAGTTGGGGTAAATAGCACCTTGCCAATATCATCTCCAAATTCTGAAGCAATAAATGTTAATAACAGAATGACAACAAGATCGAATACCAGCCGCGGTGGTCGCATTTTCAATGGAGGCTTCTTCACGCCTGTGTTCTTAGCTTTAGGTTAATTTGGCCATTTATTCGACCAAGTTAATTTTGCCCATTTAGGCATTACTAACGTCTGCTTTTATCTAACTCTACAAACGCTCTTGCAATTCCTTCCCTACGGAAAACGACCACCGTTATCTGGCGTCAAACCCACTAACTCGCGCTCAGAAGCGCAACGGCATAGCCGCAGTTGTTAGCTATATATACCGTAAGCGTCAACTCGAGTGCATGAAAGCCTGATGCGCCACCATAGTGGTGTTACGATGAAGTGCAGTTTCCCGATAATAGCGACGTCAGGCGGGTATGCAGATGAATGGTGAATACGCATCACGCAGTGAATAAAAACATGTTGGACACTCGAGAGTCGTGATCTAGCGTAGAACGAGTTATCATACTAGAGCTTCATACGCATTGACGTCCTCACTTGTCAGCGTGGCTTCTGTTCATGGTGCAGGTCTCATCCGTGCTGTAAAAAAGGAATGACTGCGCGTGTAATAAGGACTGTTTCAGGCTAAGAGAGAATGCCTACTGCACGTACCGCTCTTATGTGCCCGCTACGCCAAGATTCTCCCTTTTGCGAATCATCGAAAGGCCGACCATGCGTCAGCAAGCCAACATTGGAACTTACGCAGCTGCTCCCTTTGTAGGTGTATTGGCACCTAATGATGATCAATTATATCGGAGTGGTCTTTAATGCGCGGGCCTTTAAAACAACAGTCCCCACAATTACCATGTTTTGACGACTGGCCTGATTCTACACTTCGGCCACGTAATCCTACGTGCATTAGGGAGGCTTCTTTCATTGCATGACATTCATGTAGCGCTCTCTTTGTTTTTTCGGAGCAGTTTCAAGCAATACCAAGTATAGGAGACCTGCTGGCCACGCAGATGACCTAGGTCTACTGTCACTGCAACGGGAGTTTTTTATTAATTACTTCATTTCCTTCTAGTGCATTACGCTCATATGGTGTTTTTCCCGCAGAACGTTTTTATGAATTATTTTTTGGCACCATAAATTAGTTTTTGTGTAGCTTTTTGAAAACTTTTTGATAATAAATAACCACGCCGCAGGCCGAATTTTTGTTAAATGAGCTCTTTAGTGCAGCCGCGAAAACGTTTGTATAGGTCACTTTGTCAGAAATGTTCTGACCCATTCTGGAGCACTGGCCAATAATGATCGCACAATATTATTAGACAGTGAAGGGCTAAATTCAATAGTATAGCAAAAAGACTGATAGTATCCTATGCATTGGCCCAAAACGACTCGATGGTGAAAGCTTTTTTTTTTCTTCCCAGTGGAATATATTCGTGCCCTCCCCCTCTCGCCTTCAAAAAATTCCTGCACCATACGCAGCTTCCCCGTTCCTCCGGGACTGGTCCTTCTAGACCAGGTGATGGTGTGGTATGATGTAGTCGTCTTGTGGCGTAATGATGACGTCGCAATGTTGAACTACCTGTCACGTCATGTTCAAGTCAGGACATCATGTGAATATGTTTCTCTGCATTGTTTTTGTTCAAGATAATGACATCAATGGTGAGTTTCCGGGCTTGATGGGACATCTATGGCTTTCGCCTTATTATCAGAATTACTAGTATACGATTCACTAATACTTTATTATGTTGACGGGCTCTATGTGCCTGCATTATTTCTTTCTCGTGTTCAGCAGACTTTCTTGTTATAGTGAATAGGAACTTGCAGCCACAGCCACGCTAACACGCGCCGAAGCCTGTTACGCTTGAGAAAAACAACACAAAGTTTGAACTCATTCAGACAATAAATAAATAACAAGAACGTCCTCCACCATCTCTTCTTGTACCACGTTTCCCAGTTATACCAGCTTTGTGGAGATACGTTCGCGTATCATACACGATAAATTAGATTTGAGCTGAACCGGGGACGACATCTCTCGCTGTCGAAGTGCTGTTTGTAGTAGTTTTTTTTTCATTATTCCTGTTATGCTTTCTCCGCCTTAGCTGTGTACCAGCAAAGCGCACACACAGGAAGGACGCGAACGCAGATGGTGGCGGTGCAAGTGAACAAATTCTAAGCCACGAGAGAGGACGACGTAAGCAAAGCGTTTGAAATGACTGTTCTCGGAAAAATTTCCACACTTCCGTTGCATGAAAGAGAGGCTATAAGGGAGGGAGGGGTATCCGTGAACGCCGAGTAAAATGAAAAGAACATGAGCGTACGCAACGCACTGCCGAAGAAATTGAAAAAGGAAACAGGAAGAACAGTGTTCACTTGCAAGAGGAATGCAACTGCCGGAAATTGCGTTAGCGATTTGACCGGGAACTGCGCCATCATACTTTCGAGAGAAATAAAAAGAGGTAGAGAGAAAGAGAAAATAAATTTAATAGAGAGATTCACAAGGAAGTAAAGATAAGAAAGGTTCGCCTCGAGATTAGCTTCGCGAAAAAGGAAATTCCTCATTTCCACTTTGCCGTAAACTTTGTCCAGCCAACCATGCGTTAGTGCTTAAAATAAAAACGAAGAATAACAAAATATGCGAAACAATCAAATAATGAGCGATGAGTTGGTCAGGAGAACTTTAAAAAATGCAAACCATGGCGTTCTGAAGCTGACGTGAGAAATAACCGAAAGAAACTACATAGTAAAAAAATCTCTTGCAGGTGTCAGCAATCTGGCTCCAGCAATGTCCCGCTCAACATAAAGAAATCTCGGTGTCCGCAGATATGAAGGAATTCGGAGCAATTAGGCACTTTAGAATGGAAGGTAGGGCTGTGAGAACATCTGAAGCATATCATTGCCGTAGGAGGGATGGGGTGTATCTATGCGCAAAAAATCTGGCCAGGCCATCCATAGATTGCCTAAACTCTTATAATTAATGGTTCCCTTGGCTCAATAATTACACCTATACTGTAGTCTTTCTTGGGCATGGTATTTTTTATAGTTTTTCAAGGAGCCGATGCGCGAAAAGCGTGATTTGGCTATAAAGTTTTGGTGAATGATGCATTCAAAATAGACGAAGTGGTACAAAACGGTTTAAATCACAGTTATCTCAAAGGGCGAGAAATTCCAACAGCAATGTCATTTGTATGTGTTGTTTTAACCTGGCCTAAATTAGAGGAAATATTGAGAAACAAAACAAACACGCCTCTCTAGAACAAGAACAACAAGCGCAAAGAAAGTCGTACTTTCATCTTAAACATTGCTTATTATCGTGAATGCATTTCCAGCTGAAATATCAGTTCTCGTCATTTAATTCGGATCCGTAGCTGCGAGATAGTGACGAAACGACACCCTTCAAAATATTCTGGAAATCTTAAAGCTGCTGACTGCCTCCACCACTCATTATAAATTACATTATAAATTATACGCATGTCATCAGTCATTCTACAGTGCATCTGTTCAATCGCCACAACATTGTTCTATTATATGTGTCCACACCCTGGTTCTATATGAAGAATGTGGGGAATGAGCCACTGTTTTTTTATGCGGGCATTTGCCATTACTTATGCAAAATTGTCATTATGCCTTTTTTCTCATTCCGTTATGTATATGTTTCTCGAGGCACATTTATTTGGAAAGAATTATTAGTCATTTTCTTTTCTTAATAAAATAAGATAAACCATTACCACCTATATCGGTCTTTGCGTGATTTTAACACCACGTCACATCCAAATAGTACCGATTGACAAAATGTGTGGGAACATTGCTAGAAAGAAAGTGTATATTTAAGGGCTCGCTTATTTTGTTAGACAAAATAGCTATGAAAACAGACAGTAATGCCAAGGAATGTACAGGGGATGTTATACGAGGAAATTGTGGTGTAAATGTGAAGAAAGAAAATTGAATGACAAGATAACCTGATTCCGGCAGGTTTCTAAACTGCAACCTTCTAATAACGCATCCAATGCTCTACTGCTTCCCCCGTCTACTTTATAGGATATACATCGTGCAATAAACGAGGGAGTGTCAGTCAGCGCCAACGGTTGCAGTGCAGCGAGCGTGGAACACTTTTTCTTGCCTCTTTGGCATCACGTACTACGTGATCCTATTACAAAATGCCAGCTAGCTGACCAATTATTCAATATTACGAGAATGCTGATAATAAATTCTAAGTGTTGCAACCGAGTGTTTGATTACAGGACTTCATTGAGCTAAAAATTTCACAATGCTCTTAAGTGCACAAGGAGGCCTGTCTGAACTTCGCGATAAACACAAACTTGAGAGTTAGAACTATTTTACCTATGTTAGCACACCTCGAGTCAAGAGCGAGTATGTTAGGGAGAAAGTGAGAGAGATTCGAATGCTTATCAAATCTACTTGTTCTTATCGTACGAACTCTGCTTTCATAAAATGCTTAGACATCTTGGTTATCATCGCACCTTACAAGTTTTGGTCCTGTTCTTTTTTGAAATACCCAGACTCTCACTGCAAGTATCACCATTGACTCGGTTTCCAAATGCGCACACGGCCTAAAAAAGTAAATTTTCTATATTATTTTATATACGATGTACAGAATACGACTGATAATATTTGGATTTCAAAGACAGGCTGCCTTCTTCTAATCCAGCATCAGCGTGCCTCTAAATTCTTGTCCCGTCATTCGCTGAGGCACTCTTTGTTTTTCTTCTGCGTTGTTTTGTTTTACCTTCCACATTTTACTTCATACGTAAGCCTTAACGGGAACGGCAGCGATAGGCAGGAGACACGAAGACATACGGCCCGCAGTAATACACACGTGCCCGCGGCATTGCATAGGAATGATTCCCCTAGAAATTCATTGTGGATATTAGGAAGCGTACCCGCAATCCTGCTTCTGGCTTGGAATTCACATTCTCTACAACCAGCTGTGCGTGCTTAGTAGTTCCGTATGTTCAGTGACCTTCCGCCACAATCAAAACTAGATACCGTTTACGGTCTCGCCGAATGCCGACCAGACCCAATCTTCTCACAAGTATGTTTCGTGTTTCAAAAGCGTCTTCTCTGAATGCATTGAAGAAAGAGAAAGGGCTTAACCCAATAAGAAGGCCTTTTATAAAAAAAAAAACATCGGCATTTCCCATCACTCCTTTCGCTGGAACAAGCGCGTGCTTTCGAAGAGGAGGAGGAAGAAGAGGAGCCCGGCGAAATGGCGGCGTCGTTGCCCACGCCCTTCCTTTTAAGGGCTCGATGAGAAAGAAAATATAGAAGAGATCCGCATAAATGGTATTTTAAGGAGCTCCGCTCGTGCCGAGGCCGCGGTCTCTCGCGTGCAGCTGTGCCACACGTGTAAAAAACGCACCTCGCGGTGCCGTAGCGTGCAGCAGTGTTCGTTTCCCGAAGTGGGGGCGGTAGAAAAATACTACAGGCAAAAAGACAGGAGCTCTCGCCACGCTGCAACAGCCGGTGTGTGCTCTCGCGATACTTGGGGAAAAAAAATCGAAGGCAAATAAAAGGAGCAATGCCGGTGGCTTGTTATTCTGACGTCAAAAAAGAAAGGAGAATGAGGCTGGAGAAGAAAAGAAGCAGGTATGGAGGAGTATGGCAGCCAGAAAAGCGCACGCAGCAGGGCAGAAAGCGGAATGTTCTTGAAAGGTCCGGCGTCGACAAGCTCACTGCTGCCGGCGCTCTTTTCCTTTTTGGGAATGCGCCTTTCGCTCTCCCGCATCGATCCACAGGGCTAGCTTTTCTTTCACCCTCACTGCCTCGGCGCTGCAAAACGAGAGGACATGGATGAAAGAGAAAGACAGGAACAAGCTTGCATTTGGGAGACGACGCGCTACTTTCAATTTCCTTTGTTAGTCCTTCTGGCAGGAGTGTGTACGCTTCGAGGAAGCAGCGTAGCTCGGTTGCTGCAAGGACGACGTCGGCCATAAGCGGCGGTGACGGCAGTTGGTTGGTTAGCACACACACACGTGCGGCTACTACGGGAGTGGAAAATATCAATGTTTGTCGCTATCGTTTGGTGTGCAGCGCTTCACTTTCCTTTCGTAAGCTCCACATAGCTCTATCGCTCAACGATGAATGATAGCACGAACGATATTGTCAGTGCGACCCCTTCCGGGCCTAACGGGTTTCGGTGAGAAACGAGGTTGAGTGAAGGGAAGGTTTCGTGGACTCTGTGAGCGCTCTGAAGAGGGCGCGAGCGTCTGCGAACGAAGCTAAGCTTGTCGAATGTTGGCGACATCATTCCGTGCAATAGAGAGGGAGTGGCGGGCGTAAAAAGAGGAGAGGAGAACGACCTAACCAACGAGTTTAGGGAAAGAAAAGGAGTACTCCGCAGCTCGACATGGCTCTGCCGGCGCACCGATCGCAAGCTCAGCGAGGGTGTGGCTTCCACCTGTTGCATGCTCGCCGGGCCAGCTCTGATCGAAGGTACTGCGGTGTCAAGTCGCGCCCTCTGCCCTCACAGAGGGGGTGAACGCCATTCCCGCTTTTCATTCGGAAGTGACAACGCGATACACGGGAAGATTGGAGCAAAGAGAGGAGTGGTGGAATAATATTCGCGAGTCTTGGCTCATGTCGCCTTCAGGGAGTGCCCAGTATCGCTCGATCTCCCTTCTCAAGCTGTTCAGCCGGCACTGGTTCATGTATGAATAATAAGGATGCATTACGTTAAGCACTTACCGGGAAAATCTCGTTTCTGAGATAGCGTGGCGTTTACCTGTATATATATATATATATATATATATATATATATATATATACCCATTCACTCCGACGAAGGCAGGCCCACCTGCCGAAACGTTAGTAAAACTAGTGTTTTTTCGCACGTTCGTCGACCCTCTTTTTCTACCGTGTATATATATATATATATATAAATATATATATATATATATATATATATATATATAATACGTCTACGAGAGGGGTTTATTCAGAGCCGACGTAACGGTCAACTGGACGGTATACAGCAGTCAACGCGCACCAGCGAGCTCTTGCCATCAACCGAACGTCCTGTTCTTCTGCCACCACCCTGTTCCCCGCTTAACATTTCCCTCCGCGCAGACGAAGCCCACTTGGCGAGTCAAAGAGTCTCTCGATGAATAAAGCGCTTCAAACGTGCAACATGAGCAAGTTCAGTTTTTGCAGACCATCGGCCGTTCGATTGGAGACGCGCTATGTGCTAAACTAAATCACTGATACGGTCTAGAACAAGATGAGGCCCCGCATAGTGCTCTAGCAATTTCTCGCTCAAATCGCGTTTTCTATTTGGTGTCCACAGCAACACTAGGTCGCCGCGATTGTACGTCACGTGTCGGCATCGGTGGTCAAAATGTGCCTTCGAGCGGTCTTGCGAAGCAAGAGTGTGAAATTAAGCAAGGCGTCTAGCTTCTTCGGCCCGACAGATGATCTCGGATTTGCAGGGATCATGGTGGTCCAAACACGGGAAGATGGTATCCAGGGTATGAGGAGGTGATCGAGCATATACAAGGAAGAAAGGACTGTAGCCGGTAGTTTCATGCTGTGCGGTGTTGAATACATATGTGATAAAAGGTAGAATACTGTCCCAGTCCTTGTTATCTGATGCGACATACATAGACAGCATGTTCCAGAGAGTACTGTTCGTTTGTTCAGTTATACCGTTGGTTTGGGGATTATATGGTGTAGAGTGCCGGAACCTTGAGGCACAGGCACGAGGCATCTCTTCCACTACGTCTGCTGTGAATTGTCGGCCACGGTCACTGGTTACAATTTTGGGAGGTCCATGTCGAGGAATTACAAAACGTAGCATAAAGAGAGACACATCGGCTGCAGTTGCCGAAGGTATGGCAGCTGTCTCACAGTATCGTGTTAAATGGTCGATGCAGACGACTATACAGCGATTTCCATCAGAATACCGGGGAAAGGGCTCAAGGAGGTCAATCCCGACTTGCTCGAATGGAGTTCTGGGGGGCGGCACCGGATATAATCGCCCTGGAGGAGCACTTGTTTGGCGCTTATGATGTTGACACTCGTTACAGCTAGACACGTATTCTTCCGTCGTCTGGCGCAATTTGGGCCAGTAGAATCTTTCTTGTACACGGCAGAGTTTTCGTTGTGCCTAGATGACCGGATGTTGGATCATCATGCATTGTCTGTAAGACAATAAATGTAATCCATAAACGCGAAGACTCTTCGGAAACACCAGAAGATATCGTGAGCCGGTGGTGGTGTAGTTCTTTTTGTAAACTAGCCCGTCGCGGAAGCAAAAACGTGTAGGCGATGACTTTGGTTTGGTAGCAAGAAGTTGCTATATGATGCTGTCTCTTTGTTGCTCATCTTTAAAGGTCTTGGCATCCGGAAATGGTTGGTCCAGTGATGCGATGCAGGTGTCGAAGTTGTCTGCGTCACATTTCGTCGTTAGAAGCGGTAGTCGCGAAAGACAATCAGCGTCAGCGTGACGTCGGCCGCTTTTATAGGAAACAGTGAAGTCATATTCTTGTAGACGAAGTGCCCAGCGTGCCAGCTGACCAGATGGGTCTGGCAGATTGACCAACCAGCAGAGAGAATGAGGCTCTGTCACGACGGTAAAGGGGCGTTCGTACAGGTAGGACTGGAAGCGCTGCACTGCGAAGACTACTGCAAAGCATTCTTGCTCTGTGACTGTGTAGTTATGCTCGGACTTGCTGAGTGAGCGACTTGCACACGCTAAGACGTGTTCTTGGTTATCCAAGCGTTGAACCGAGATGGTACCTAAACCAATACAACTGGCGTCTGTGTGAAGCTCAGTGGGAGCCAGAGGATTGAAGTGCCGAAGAATTGGATGAGACGTCAAAAGAAACTTCAACTCCGTATAAGCAGACTCACATTCAGGGGTCCAGTCAAACTGCGCACCTTTCTGAAGCAGACACGTGAGTGGGTATGCGATATTGGCAAAGCCAGGAATAAATAGGCCAAAGTATGAACAAAGCCCGAAAAAGCTGCGCAGTTCTTTCACCGAGTGAGCTTGCTTAAATGCTTCCACTGCGGCCGTCCTGACAGGATCTGGTCGTATGCCTTCTTTGTCTACTAAGTGTCCAAGGACGAGTATTTGGCGCTCTCTAAAACAACATTTCTTTGAGTTGAGCACCAAGCGAGCTTTGCTTAGACAGTCCAGCACGAGGCCGAGGCGCGTGTTGTGCTCACAAAAGGTGCGCCCAAAAATAACAACGTCGTCCAAGTAACACATATACACTTCCCACTTCAATCCACGCAGAATGTTGTCCATAAAGCGCTCAAAAGTTGCAGCTGCACTGCTGAGTCCAAACGGCATCATCTTCAATTCAAATAGTCCATCTGTTCTAAAGAATGCCGTTTTTTCCTTGTCTTCCTCGTGCATTGATTCTGCCAGCAGCCTGACCTAAAATCCACAGACGAAAAGTAAGAGGCTGAAGATAGACAGTCGATAGCGTAATCAATCCGCGGGAGTGGGTATACGTCTTTCTAGTGATGGCGTTGAGGTGGCGGTAGTAAACACAAAATCGCCATGTCCCATCTTTCTTCTTCACTAGAACTACTAGAGTGGCCCATGGACTACATGATTCTTGAATTACATTTTTCTTGAGCATCTCGCAAACCTGTTCATTGATCACTGCACGTTCCGAAGGTAATACACGATATGGTTTTTGTCGGAGAGTTCTGTGGGATGTCGTATCGATTTGGTGCTTTATACGAGAAGCAGGAAATGATGGCGGATCGTGCTGAGCGAAGTCAAAAATACCGGCATATTTGCGCTGAATACTCGCCTGTTCATTACATTCTTTGGTGCTGGGTGACTTTTCAATCGTAGCATAATAGTGGTGTCCCTGGCGTGCAGCTTATCGCAATGGGTCTAATCCGGGCAATCGCTGCTTTCTTCAAGGATGGCAAGCGAGAATACTTGGTGTTCACGAATCTCTGCAAGTTTGAGACCCTCCGGCAGCACTTTTGGTTCATCAGAGCAGTTAATCACCCGTAAACGAGTATGCCCTTGCGCAACCGATTGCGTGCAGTAGGGTATTAAAACTGTCTTCATTATGCAACTGAGATGCACGGGCTCCACAGTTGCGTCAAATGTTTTCTCGCTTGCAGGTGAACAGACAATAGGGACACATTTCACAGACAATGGCGGCACAGTTGTGTCCATGGATACGTAAAGAGCACTTTCCTGATAGGGCGAGTTTTATATAAACGCAACTGGGATATTGGAATCTGCAGTGATTTGTCCTGTGCGACAATCGACAGTGGCACCACATAGCTTCAAGAAATCGAGTCCCCAGAATAACGTAATGCGTAGTATGAGGGAGAAGAGGAAACTCTGCAACAAAGTTCTGGCACGCCAAACTAACAGTCACAGTGCAGACACCAACAGGTTGTAACACCTCTCCGCTCACTCCACGAAACGTATCAGGACGGTCCCGATGAAACATAACTTTTCGTCCAAGGAGGCGGGTGAAAACTAAACTCATCACTGACACGGTTGCACCTGTGTCCACCCACGCCATTGTTGGTACACTATCGATAAGCACTCGAACCTCATTTCTAAACCTGGAAGCTAACGGAGGTATATCTGTTGAAATCAAAGACTGTCCGGCGACCTCACCTCCAACGGCCGCGCCGGCTAGTTTTCCGTAGGAGGCGTGGAGTGGCGGCGTCGAGGAGACGGTAATCGGTTGGCGCGACGAGCAGGCGGTGGTGTCACACTGCGGTCAGAAGCCGGAGATTGGTTTCGTAGCGGTCCTGAGATTTCGTAAGACGCGCTTCCCGGCAATGTCGGTGCTCGGGTAACGCCGGAACCGTTATATCTCGGTTAGCGGTCGTACCTTGGCGGCTGCCGGTAGTTGTAATACCTGGCTATGTGGCCTTCGAAGCCACAGTTGTAGCAGACTGGTAGAGGACGCCTGCTGAACCAATGCTGAGACTGCTCAGCTGTGAAAGGTCGGCGACGACCTTGCTGAGTGGGGGCTGCCCACCTCTGTGTGGCGGGGCCATGACGAACGCGTTGGCCATAGCGCTGGTCGGCTGCAAATGAGTCATGACGTGGCTACGGAGTTCCAGTTTCGCTTACGTCTGTCATACATACCAATGGTGGCAAAGGAGCTATTGGCACCGCCGTGTAGTAGGGTGCATTGGTAGATGGATGAGGAATGGTTTCGTCAACCCCCCACCTTGTCGCTGCAGCTCTTCACGAACTATTGCCCGAATAGTAGCGGCAAGGTCGGTGGGCAGGCTCACGTCGATGCTGGTGACTGTTGTCACATTTGCCAGCTTACCGAATTTCGGGGCAATGCGATGAGTCTTTAGTTTTTTTAATCGTGCGGCAGTGATGCTGGATGTCAGAGACAGAGGTGAGGTCATCCGTGACTATCAGAAAATTGTAGACGTCTTCCGCTATGCCTTTCAAGAGGTGTCCGATCTTGTCTTCTTCAGACATCTGCGGGTTTATAATCTTCCAAATCTTAAGAACGTCCTCTATATAAGCAGTGCACGTTTCTCCAGGAGTCTGAGCTCTTCCAGCCAGAGTCCGCTCCGCGCTTTTCTTCTTTGAGTCGAAGTCACCAAAACACTTCTTCAGTTCTTGAGAAAAAGAGCCCACGTTGTCAAGGACTTTTCGTGGTTTTCATACCACAACAGGGCAGTGTCCGCGAGAAACAGTGCAACGTTATCCAGCTGATCGTTAGAGTTCCAGTGGCTGTACCGGCTCACCCTTTTGTAGTGCGTTAGCCACGCGTCCACATCTTCTCCTGCCATTTCCGCGAACGGGTGGGGTTCCATGTAGTGATGCCTACGTGTAGCCAGCGTAGACCTGCGCGAAGTCGACGGAGTTGATTCCCGACCTTCGCTCTCAGCCATGACGGTTGTTGACGGTGGCACACCGGCAAGACGACGGCTCCGGTGAACTCCGAACATCTGTGGCTCTGTGGTACGTCGACGTGCCGTACCCATCACCTCCACCACTCTGGTACGTCTACGAAAGGCGTTTATTCAGAATAACGGTCGACTGGACGGTATACAGCAGTCAACGCGCACCAGCGATCTCTTGCCATCAACCGAATGTCCTCTCCTTCTGCCACCACCCTGTTCCCAGCTACACAGGTGCACATACCTAAATTTCATAGGTTGTAACTATATATATATATATATATATATATATATATATATATATATATATATATATATAGTCGCAACAAAGGAGTAATGCTGGCCCCAGTCAATAATAAAATATAGGATACATCGCTCGTTGGTTTTGCACGGTAGATTTGTTGCATCAACGTACGTCGTTCTCAATTGCTTATTATATATATATATATATATATATATATATTCAGATGAGGCGCTTGTAAGAACGACAACAATTTATTCACATGGTTAGCAACGGAGAATTCGAAAGGAGGTGATCGAGTGATCAAGTACGAGAAGTCAAGAACAGTACAGGAGAACTCTTTAACTGTAGAACTTAAAGGTCTTCCGCTTATATAGCACCGCGTTGCCAACCTTGGGCGCGTTGTCCGCGGCTTCAGCCAATACGGCGCTCCATTGTCTAGGTGATCCAACCAAGAATGTGGGAAAAGACACCACGAAATGCACGTGTAGAGGGCACAGCCTACACGATGCCCAAATATAGGCACAAACACACTGTACCGACGTTTCGCACACGTCACCAAGATTTCCTCACGTTCGTTGATCTTAGATGGCCTTGTTTTCCAAGAACTCTTCTGGCAGTTGGGTCAGGTTCAAAAAAAACGGCTTCTGGTACACATGCCAAACAGTCCTGTCTGCGTTCGGGTTGGACAATGTAGTGGTACGCCAAGCATATCGTCAAAACATTCCACTCAGCCAATCTTATGGAGAAAGGGGAAGAAGGAGGGGTCGACTAGTCCCTCGTCGTAGAGGCGGGCTTCCGCCAAGGCCGCAGCAGATAGAGCCTTTTCCTTTCCTTCAACCGCACATTCCATTCCTCGTTGTTTGCTACAAGGTGCAGCTTAGCTGCACCTTGTAGCAAACAACGTAGCACCAATTTCCGGGGCTCCGCTTCTCCTCGTAAGGTGCAGCCACAACCAGTTTGGTTTTAGCTTTCAGCTCAAACTGCAGCTACCACGCTGGTTCGGATCTTTTCAGATTCTCGGTGACCTCGAAAATGGCACAGCTGCTTCCTTGTTTGCCTCGAAAGCCTTGCATAGAGTCGAGCTCACAATGTCATATTTCGGCTCGTGTGTTTTCTTCGCGCGAACCGGTTCTGGTCCCTTTGTTCACGTTTTGCTTACAGAAAATCAACCCGTCGTGACGGCGCATTCTTGCTTGGAATGCGTTGAAGTATTTTTCTTCAGTCCATAAAGACCCAAAAACCTCAATAATGATGACGATCATAACAGTCTCTCGCGCAGGGGGGTGAAGATCTCGTTGGGCTTAGGCTTGCAGCCACAGTTCGGAGAGATTAGCGCTGACGTCCGCTCTGGTGAAGACTTTCCTTGATGAAGTAGTGACCACCTGCTTCATTTGGGCTCAGCAGACATCACATACGCACACGAAAACACAACCACTCACCTAGTGAGCGCCAGACAACTGCGTCAAACCCCCCCCAGGCAATTTTCCCCTTTTACAATTAGTAAAAAGGTGTACAATAGTTATTCTAAGTTTCTCTCCTACGTTTGAGTGAAACAAAATAACACTGAAGCACACCCAATCTGAAACCTTGAATAGCGATATCTTCAATCTATTCGCCACGAGTTTAATGAACTCTCAAAAGCAGAAAACAAAAAAAACCTAATGAATGGCCCTCGTCTAGGTCAGGAAAAAAATATTGCAGAACTCTCGATAATGCCGTTCGTGTCAGGGACAGTGACTTAAACACTCAGCGTTGCCATGAGTTATGCCCTCCCTTCGAAACGTATGTCAAACGTATACTGTTGCAAAACGATGATTCAACGCAGAAGGCGGCCAATCTTAGAGAACAAATGCAGTAGCTCCGAGAGAGGACAATGCTCCACTTCGATAAAACACACTTGGTAATCTAGTAAGCTAGTTTTCCGAGCTGCCTTCACTAGGCCTTTCCACCACCTAAACAGGACACTTCCAAAACAACGAAAAGCTCAAAACGAAGAATTCTCGCATGAAGTTCCGTTTACGCAAAAAAAATTTAGGCCTTCGCGCCAGCTTTCTGCGCGCGCTATAACCCAAGCTCGAACGTTACCGTTCCTTTTTCACGTTTCTAGTAGGACGCACCTTGAGAGACTCAATTCTTACCCACTAGATTCGGCTGCATCTTACAACTGTAAGAAAGGCCCCTTCTACCTCGACTTTCAGTAACGCGTAACGCTCCAGCTTAAACTATCACACGGTACTTAAGCAAAAAAATGGCAGTGGCTTAGCTCAGCTATGCCAGGATTATACGTAGCGTTAGCAAGGGTTCAGCTGATTATTCCTAGCTATCCAGAGTGTATAAGATTAGCTTGATTATCTGCCTACTGCTGCTGAAATGGCACACGTATATTTATTTTGCCGGCAAACTGCTTCGGGATCGGACGAGTTAAGCTTCTCCGCTCTAATGCACCGTTGAGCAGCATTTGCACTCTCGTACTCCATGGCTATACCACAGTGGCAAACGCCAGTCAGAGGCGCTCTCAAGCTGCTCCAGCACAGTGTTAGATGGCGACTGCACAGGGAAGGCGCGCGCGTCGGCGTCCATATGTCTACCAAGGTTATGACGGCACTCCTCTGGAAACCGCACACCGGCGGCGGCGACTCGCGCGCGGCCGCAGCTGAGTGCGACGGAGATGCCGGCTCCAGTGCGTGACACCACTGATCGTCTGCATGCGCAGCGCATCGAATTGCGCGCACACCGGCGGTGAGCCACGCGCGGCGGTGGTCGAGTATCATTGCGCATGCGCAGACCATTGCCACGCGAAATTGGCTCAGCGAGGCCAGTGTAGCTAACGCTACAAAACCAAATTGATGGAACTAAACCTTGCGTCATAGTCTTGTTTGGTTAATGTTACCTTATCATACCAGCCTCTTGGATAAAGAACTTGCTGGGCTCCTTCAGTTGCTTTAGCTCAATTCGCACTTATAGAGCACTGTAGCATTTAACCACCAAATGTACGCTTCCGTACCATCTAAAAATCTTCTAAACACGCGTTTGATTGTAAAGGTTTACAAAAACAAGAACATACCGCGTTCAGCATGAACCCTTTGAAACCATTCTTTGTTTTCTTATCAAACCTTACATGCAAAAGAAAACTTTACTTCAAAGGTTCAAAACTGGAAGACTATTCAAATAATTTCCTTCGAAACTCTGGGTCGCATTCTTCGAAAAGCTTGCAGCTGACCTTCACGCTTTCAGTCTTGCACGTGGCGGTCGTTTTCTCTGTCGCTTTCGCGAACGCTACAGCCCATAATGAGTGCGAGCCCTAGCCCAACTTTGCCATCTCGCCTCATTCGTGATTTTGGCTGGCTTTCTTCGTGATATTGAATATTCCTAAAGTGCGGAGGGGAAATTCGCCATTTTACTTTGATTTGTCCGCTCCATTGCGCTGTCGGTCCAATTTATCTCTGCTACCCGTCACAAAACCAGACGCTGAGCCCTCCACAGACCTTGACTCTTGTAAATTCGCGTCCTTCTCAGTTTCCGGGTAGTTTTTAGCGTCCAGGCCGAATGTTTACGTGCCACTGCACGAGGCATCTCTCTAACACATTACAAGCTCTGTTCATGCCGCAGCGATTAGACGTTTCTTCGAAACGATCCTCCACCGAACTCGTGCCTGTTTGTACACGTACGACAGCCTCGCAATGTGCGTTCTCACCCTCCGGGCATTTTCCACGCTATCTGTAGGTAATACTTTCAATAGTAGCTCACCCTCGCTGGTACTACTGTCGGGTTTCAGTAGGGTTATGTCTTCGCTACATTTAGGACTACCTTTGTTGTCCTCTCTTTCAACGTACGAAAGTTCATTCTGTTTCTGAGGCTCGAGCGTGGTCTCCAGCTCTTTAATCTGTTCAATGAAACTATCAGACCGACTGAAACCAGGCTCGGCCTCACATGGAACACCTTTTGGACTTCCTACAGTTTGCATACCAGCCACCATCCCGCTCCCTGCATGCACTACCGTCGCACCGTCGGAGAGTTGCGTACGTTCTCTCGGTGCCATTTCACTATCAACGGGCTGTTCCTCTTTTCTCTACATCGAACAAACAGCGGCTTTCTCGGTGACAGGAAGTCAACCCGTCTTGACGGTGCTTCTTTGCTTGGAATGTGTCGAAATATTTTTCTTCAGTCCACAAACACCAAAAGACCTCAAGAATGATAACAATCATAACCGGTATCAATAACAGCAGTTACAGGTAAACCATCAACGAGATTTTTAAGACGGTTGCATCACTGGTCGGGTAATCAGAGGATTTGAAGTCCGAGCCACATATGTAGCGTCACCTTCGGGGGCTGCGTCAGCTAGTTTTCCGAGCGACGGTCATAGAGTGACCGAGAGCGGTAAGGTTGGGGCGAGTGGGACTGAAGACGTACGGGCGATGGCGAGCGGCTGGTCCGACATTCTGGAATATGCGCTACACAAGTCTGAGCACGGTTGAGCCGGGCATAGGGCGCAAGTTGGGTGCGAGATCCCCAATCAATGAAGCTTGGTCCAGATGATGCGGTCCAATGGCTGCGGCAATGGTGAGCGATGTGTCCTATCCGATGGCACGTGAAACATACGGGCCGATGATCATGAGTGCGCCAGTCGGCTGGGTTTTGTAGTGGTACGAAGGTGCGGTTCGCAGTGCCAGCCGCAACGACTGCAGTAGCTGAGCTGGAAGATGCAGGTACATTTTTATGAGGTGGCGAGATGCCCATATTCGCGATCACTTGGCGAACCAAGCCTTGTATCATTGAAACAGCAGCCGCGTTGTGTCCTAGAGCGCTGACGCTAGACATAGCGGGTGTCATAGCCCCTATTCCCGACGGACTACTCTTGTGACGTTTTGTGGCACTGGTGGTTGATGTATTGCGAGTACATATTCGCAGGAAGATGTAGCCGCCGTGTTAGGAAGGCGGTCAGATCGCTGAAAGATGCACCTACTTTTCGCCTGTTCGAAGTGACGGCATGCTTTGATGACTGAATCTACCGTCGAGCAGTCCTTGCACATCAAGGAAATTGAATGCCTCATCGGAAATTTCTTTCAGGACGTGTCCGCCTTTGTCCTCCTCAAGAATGTCCTTGTCGACCTTGTGGCGCAAAGCCTCCACGTCCAGGAAGCACGCGATGTATGGTTTCGTGGCGAGCAAATGCGTACAACGCTGCAGCAGTCTATGTACGTTTGTTTGTTTGTTGTTTGTTTGTTGTTTGTTTGTTTGTTTTCGGGGATTCACGGCTCACACACACTCAGGAGGATTGGCCAAGAAAGGGTAGTGCATTTTTCTCTGAGCATTATAACTATGTGTAATGAATTTGTAATATAATATGACTAATGTAAGGAAAACCACATAAAAAGACACCAAATGAAAAAAAGAAAGAAAATGGTAAAAGTTAAGCTGAGAAAATTTTGAGATTTCAGGTGTTGTGACTACCACTCAGCTGCGTTTACTTCACCTAACCATTTAAAATCTATTTATTTTTTGGGGGAATAAATATTAATTATTTGATTGGAGACCACAAAGGTGTATGTTTGGTGTCTGAATATAATCGCAAAGGGCATTGAAAGCATTTTTGTGGCAATATCCGAAAACTGGGGCACAAAAGCTTAGTGCAGTTTCCGCCCGTCAATTTCCTCAGCACTTCGTGGTTGTCATTCTCAGGTATATACTCAACCCGTGGCCACATTCACGAATTTGGAAGCCTAAAACAGTGTTCTACCTGCCTATTTTGGCGCCTAAAACCCGGTTTTTAGTGCATATTCATCATAACAATATTGTGTCTTCAGAAAGTGAAAACCGAACAATTATTATCTTAACCTACTCTTCAGCGCTGTCATGGGGCCACGTATGTTTGCCGCATGTTTGGTTCTTTCACACTTTATTTCAACGTGTCTGCTGTTTGAAAACCGCATACAAAGACGTTGTTTCATAACGAGAAATGGTCCGTCCTCGCGAGCGTGAAAAGACGTCTTCTGCGAAGGGGCTGGGGGGGCAGACTTCAGTGGCAGCTAATCGCCTTTGTTCGCGACATGTAGGTGACTGTGACGATGGCGGGGAATTTAGGTGGTTGGAGTGCACAGAACTGGAAACAGAGAGGGCGAGCGAAATTTGATGTGTGCGCCATGAAGCAAGTTTGAAGTTGGCAACAAAGAATAAGCTGGCACGGATGTTAATAATTAAGAAGAAACCACTGAAACGCCCGTTTGACGCAGACGCAGCTTTGCTCGGAGGACGCTGCGAAACAGAGAAGAAAGCAAGAAGAGTCGCAGTGGTGGTCTATGATATACGGTACTCTTGATATACAAACTTTGCGTACGCCCGTTTCTGGAGTTTGGTTGCGTTCTGTTTTCCGGAAGTGCTGAGCACAAATAAAGAAATGTTATATTGCTAGAAAGGCAAGCTCTGCGGCTTTGTCTCGGGCTACCTAGGTGTGTTGGGAACAGCGTGTTTTATTTGGAAGCTCAAATCATTCCACTTGATGCAAGATTTCAGCAGCTTACCGTGCAAACAATTTTGAAACTCTACGATGTGCCCCTCTCTTGTTCACAGACAGTTTTCATCAAATATCGAGTTTCTTTCTTTAGGCACCCTTGGTATCCTTATCAAAGACCAGAAGTCATTTTTGTCGAGTCTCTGTTATGAAATCTTCACGTTTCTCTCCAGCATTCAGCTCCCCAAACTCTATGCTCGATGCCAGTTGACTTATTTTTGATGACAGTTTTCTAAAAGACGCCAAGTTACATCCAAAGCATGTGTTGGAGGGCAACCTTAGTTCATTTTTCTAATGACGTAGTAATTCCGACGGATGCAACGCAAAATCTTCAGAAGGCTAGAGTAGGTATTTTTTTCTCATAAGCTTAAATAGGTGTTTTGCGCTCCGATTGCCTGACTTCACGCCAATTTATCTCACAGAAATTCCTTGCTATTACATTGGTTCTTCGAAAACCTACGTTCTCGGCAATCAAAAGTTATTATTATTTTGGATGCTTTGTCTGTCTCTACACATATAACGTCCGCAAAGCAGTCTCTTCTTCTGTATATGTTTTGGTCTCTCGTACCACGTAGCATATCAGAAGTTCAGATTCTTTCGGTGTCCAGGGCATGTTGGGATGGCAATAAATCTCATAAATCGGCATCTTTAAATTTTCCCGGTGGTACTAGTAGCTCCACAGTTTCCTTCTATTACTGCCGAACGATTCAAACGCCTGTTAATTTTAAAAATCAAAGAAACTTCGCTCCTACAACCTGAAGAATTTCGGCACTTGCAATTCATATCAAACACCACTAAATTCTTTCCCCGTCAGTGTGAGATGACCCTCACAAACTTTCGCTGTAGAGTTCCTCGGTTAAATTATTATCTCCAGAAATCAGGATTTCCATTAACTAAACTATGTGCCGTTTGCAATGAACCGAAAGCACTAGGTCACTTTCTTTTTACATGCCGCCGCTTCGCCTCACTGCGCCGAATAATTCTTGAGAGACCGAATGGTATGCCCGGATTGGCAATTTTAAATCTACTTCTTCATCGTTTGGAGCCACGCAGTTGGGTGCGGGCCGCAGTGATATTCTGTCAGCGCTACATAAATTCAGTCAAGCAACCGGAAGGATACGCTGCTAGTGGTACTGCCAGATCTATCAAATTATTTGTCCCCCTACTTTATTTTTGCTAATTTGTTTTATATATTCTGGTTTATTGAATTCTTTTACACTTTCAGCTTTTCAAAGAACATTAATATTGTTCTTATCTAATTTCTCTTTTTTAAACAAGCGTTGTATACAATCTTTTTTCATTAAAAGGTACAGTGTGGGCAATCCCCCTAGTGGGTATGAGCCAACATCTTCTAGGCGACAAGAGAAGACAAGGAAGACGAGCCACGCCTCAGGGCAGTCGGGTTTCGGACCCAAGGCAAGGCTGCTACCATCATCGTCGGGTGACTTGAGGGGCTCCAGGACTACCTGGCTGCGCTGACGTTCCCGTGCCCATGGACAGTTCTGAGTAGTCGAACTTCTGGCTCCAGCTCAGGCGAGGCTGTCCAGCTGGGACTCTACCTCGGGGCCAGTGCATCACATGCAGCGTCAGCTGGTGCAGCGTCAGTTGTTGCAGCGTCAGTTATTGCAGCGTCCGCCGGCAGCCTAGGAAGGCTGCTTCTCCTACGGATCGTGTGGTTGCCCAACGCCGATGCCAACTACGACAACCGCATCAACCCCAGGCTTCGCCCCCAGGCCCCTACACAACGACGTGGGTGAGACGCCACTCCTTTGACGTTCCGTGACACTGTGTAGGAACTGAGTGGTTAGGACTTGCATTTAGGGACTAATATACAGGTGCTGTATTTCTATGTAACTGTATCCGAGATATAGGACTCGTTTTATTCGGGGGTTAAGTACTCTCGAGCTATTGTAATTAAATGTTTGTTTCAAACAAATTTGTCTTTCGGGAAGTGTCCTGAGGCTGCTCCTCGAACCTTTCAAGTCAAACCTGCACGTTGTGCTAAACAAGAACCTACTATGTTACATTGGCATCAAAAGCAACAGGACGAGGCCGTTGGCAAACCTGGTTTGCGAGGCCAAGTTAGCTTAAAAGCTGAGTACGGCAGAGTTTACGGCTTCGCGTTACCTATAGCTTTAGAAGGCACGGAGTTCAACGTATGGGTCGAGGAACGCGAAGCGCGCACTCGTAAGAGGGATGGCGAACGCGAACAACAGAGGAGAGTGCTGACAGAACAGTTGGCGCGTGAGGCACTGAAGCAGAAAGCCCTTCTGCAGGGTGCTCAAGTTTGCAGAGGTATTTAAGGTGCAGTTCGAACGAAAAGAACTGGCATGTCAGTGTTGAGCTGCAGAGAACAAATGTTCGGTCGAAGCGAGTTATGCTCTTTCGGGGTGAATGACCTGGAACCCCTTCATAGCATTTCGGTAGAGAATGTCTCTCAGCTATAGCATGGTAGAGATATTAGCAGCCGGGCACCTGGAATTAGTAGGAGAGAGCCCAATAATCATCTCAGGTCGGCGACAGACAGAAGCTGTGACACATTAGCCACAAAAGAAGGCTCAAGGTCATTTGCCAGTGATTTAGCTATGTGTAAAGATGCAATCAAAAGCACAGTGATTTCGGCAGCGTATACGCTTCGAGGCAGCTCTAACGTACGCGCTAGTGAAGACAACGAGTTTTCAGTTACACCGACTTCAACAGGAAATCGGTCGGTGGTCGTATGGTGGGTAGCACAGGCTGCGGTGGTGGATGACATGACTATGGTAAAATACCCTGAAAATTAGCCTGTTCAACATGAAGAGAGAATAACGCTCCGGGGTAGCGCAAAAGTAGGTTTTCTGAGAGGAATAGAAAAGAGTGCAGAATGCACTAGTCAAAGGATACAAAAAAAGAATCGCTGCGTCTAGCGGCAATATGTGATAACGAGAGTAGGCAACACAAAAGATTTGAAAGTTTGGAGGACCAAACAGGCAAAGCAGCTGAACGAACTGGAAGTGATCTCGGGAAGAGTAATATTTTACCGTTCATTGCAGTGTCGAAGGAGACTTGTCCTGTTTCGCATCTTGGGGAGCAGAAGTCACTTTTATAAAGTGATCGGGACCATCGGCAGTTGACGAGTTGAAGCAAGGCATTCTTAGGGAGCACTCATTAAGGCACTATGGTACGGGCACGCTTGGAGGCCTTGCCTCCAACAGGATGGCAGACAATCCTGCATTCACGCTAGCAATTGGATGTTTATGCACCTGATGTTCTATAGCTGTAGGTACAGGCGCGCAGCCTATTATTGAAGATTCTTTTATGGGCATTCCATTTTTGCCTCCAGCCAGGCGATCAAGGCTGTTCCGCGTTTTGTGTGGGACGCTATAACATAAGCGTCAAGTTGAAAAAACTGGCAGATCCCACGTATAGTGGGTGACAAAGACTTGGAAGCATGAATGAATCACTTTAAAATCAGCCCAACGTTACGACGCGGACCTGAAGTACGCCGCACATCAATTCCATGTAATGATTGTCATGTTTGAACGTGTCATTTACCTACGTCATCTGTTCACGTCACGTGAACAGACGACGAAGGTAAAGACCAAATTTGCTATATGTCAAGCTAGCGAAACGGCCACGAGCACACTATAAGCGTAGCATGTAGTCATGTTTTACATGACGCGCATTTTATGATTATTATGTTTGGACGTGTCATTTACCTTCGTCGTCTATTCTCGTCACGTGTTACCAAACTTGGTATATATGGAGCTAGCGAAACGGCCGCGAGCACATCAGAAGCGTGGTATGTTGTCATGTTCTCACATAACACGCGTCATGATTATCATGTTTGCACCAGCGATATACCTTCGTCATCCATTGACATCACGTAACACAAAATTTAGGATATGTGAAGCTAGTGAAATGACCGCGAGCGTACTATGAGCGTAGCATGTAGTCATGTTTACATGACACACATGCTATGAATATCATGTTCGGACGTGTCATTTGCCTCCGTGATCCGTTCGCGTCGCGTAATACGAATTTCGGTATATGCGAAGCTAGCGAGACGGCCGCGAGCGCATCATGAGCATGGCATATAGTCATGTTATTACATGACATGTACGCATTTCATGATTATCTTTTTTGCAGCAGTTATATATCTACGTCATTCATTCATGTTCAGTGATACCAAATTTGGTATATGTGAAGCTAGCGAAACGACCGTAAGCGCGCCATGGCACCTGTGGGATTTTTTTTTTTTTTTTGACAGGTGTGATACGAGTGTTGTGATATGAGTATTGACACCGGGACACCACTGAATGCCAGACAAGTCTAGGCCCTAAGGAGCTTCATTTCTACACACCACCCCACAAGAACACAAAGAATCATGTAGTGCCCGTCCTGTCTATCTGTTTCATTGTGCTTGGATGTGGCCGAATTTGGAGACACAAATTTACCAGTCTTTCTTTCATGCAAAAATCAGTAGTTCATCTCGACATATATGTTCGTCAATGTGTGAAAATAAAAAAAACAGAAGCATGCCACTTGGGAAAACAAATAAATTGATGTTTTCTTTCCTCATTAGCAAGAAAGAAAAAATTATGTACACGCACAACAAAAGTGACTGAGCGTCTAAGTGGGACCGCGCCTTTACTTTATAACGTAGCACGTGCGAGCTCTTTCTGTCTTACAGTACCGTTAACAGACGTTTTAGACAAAGGACGTTATTAATGAGGCTAACCGTCAAGCCTATTTCACAACACGTAGTTTCACGAAGAAAGCTTTCGCATTACGACTGTACCACGTCAAGACATATTGCCACAGCGTAATTGAATGCAGAAGTGCTGGCGCAGTGGTTGCAAAAGAACGTAGCTGTGACAAGACTGCGTCCTGCCCTCATGTCAAGCCTAAGACCTTGACAAAATGTCTCGATCGATCACTGCCGAAACGCAGGCACAAAAACACTCTGTCTGTGTCGCTAAATTTGCGCTAGACCTCGACTTCGCTGTGAAATACGCACTCAATGTGTACCCAAGGGTGAAGCTTTTGCTTTAAACTAGAAAACGCGAGTTGAGAGCACGGTAGCGAAGATAAGAATTACCTTTGGTATTCACACCCATTTCCTACTACAGACCACACAAAAGGCTTAGAAAGTGCTGTTAAAGTCTATGCCTTGAAAGTTCAGAAATGTTAGTTCATTATCCAGCTTATTCAGTATGGATCCTAACCCCACTCATTGAAATCAAAGCCCACGTAGGTGCGATGTTTTAATGGGGGTATTTTCGAAACTACGTATGCTCATTAAGGATTCAATTGCTTTTGCCTTCGTCGTTATGTAAAGCGCAAATGCGGTTGAGTTTCTCCTTCGTCCTTGAGTGCTAAGCAAGGAGTGCCACTCAATCTTCCTTTATTCTTGACAATGAGAGCGGGGTGGCACTCTTACTGACACACTGATGCTGATGCTGATGACATGAGATGAATGGCGCTCACCCCCAGGGAGGGATAGGCCAAGAACCAGGTGGCAGATTACTTAAATGAAACTAAAATGAAATTGACGCCAATCTGAAAAATTAGTCTAGAAATAATAATACCAATAAACAAAAATTTTTGCTGAGCAAGTGGTCAAACCATCTCTTGTTTTTGACAGACATCGCTACGAATTATAAACAAAAGATCTGAAAAGGGTAATGTTCATTAGCATGGTAATATTTTAGTTGATGTAATCAAACACAGTGGAGCATATATCCCTGTGGCAGTAACCAAATGAAGTGCCGCCAAGTGATAAAAGTATTGGTAGATTTACTTGTATTCCTAGCTTTTGCAATGGGGCTACTAAACATCTTTATCTCTGATAAGAGTAACAATGACAGAATAAAAAGAAATGTTCAATTGTTTCAATTTCGTTGCAAAAATGCACAGCGGTGACGCCTTGAGTCGAGCTTTGTTAAGGTAATAATTTAGTTGTGGAACTGCACAGCGCAATTTGGTATAAGTGACCTCTAACTAGCGAGATACACACCACTGTTTATTCCACCAATACGTCAAATGCTCGAAATCTTTAAATTTCTCTAAATTACCTAATCCCCGTTGCAGAGAAGCATTTCGGAACCTTAGCGCTGTCACGTAAGCCGTATGTGGCAAAACAGGGATGGTGGGCACACTCAGGAATACTGCTGCTAAAGAGTCCACCATTTCGTTCAAATATAATCCGCGGTGGCCCAGTACTCATAGCAAATGCAGTTTTTTTTACGTTTTTTGGTACTAAATGCCAAAACGTATTCATCATCTCTGCGTTTGCTGCCGCAGAAAGCGCATTGCATACTGATAACAAATCTGTAATGATAACTGATTCGCTTGAGGGCAATTCGCGTAGGGCAAGAACAAAAGCCAACACTTCTGCAATGAATACAGGGGTATAATCTGGGAGTCTAATCGAAAAGGACCAGTTCAAAGAAGTAGAGAAGATGCCAACACCTCCCTTTTCTTTTGACACAAATGCGTCAGTCGAAATGATATTGCTTATCTCTATAGGTGAGCTATATAATCTGCCAACTGGTCATTTAAGTTCCTATTAGATCAAGTTCAAGACATCACACGTGACAAAATCTACGGGATCCGAGCTCGCCGCTCTTTGAGCCGCTGTGGAGTTTGTTACGCAAGAATTCCCTAAAGATGGGCCATATTCTGCGACTCCAAGGCAGCCCTTCAATGCGTGCGAAGTTTACGACCTGGAAATTACCACCAGATGGTGTATCGTATTAATGAAATTTGTCATCGCTCCGCTGATCAAGGACAAGACATTGTTTTACAATGGTTGCCAGGCCACTGTGGCATCAGTGGTAACCACCTTGCCGAAGACGCTGCCCGATGTGCCCACCATGGAGCGCCCACACTGTTAATACCCTTGTCAAGAGTAGACGCAGCTAGAGAACTTTGTCACATCGCACATAATGCCACGCTTGCGCACTGGAATTATCCACTTAACTCCAATCACCGCCCTAAGAACCTTAAGTCATTACTCCAGAAACAACTGCCATCCAAGATTTCTCGACGTGACGCTACAATGCTGTGCCGGCTGTGGACTGGGGTAGCGTTTACTAAGTCATTTAGCCATCGCATTGGCACGGCAGATTCATCCATGTGTGAAAGCGGCCACTGTATAGAGACTATTGAACATCTCTTGTTCCACTGTGCCCAATTTGATGAAGATTGCCGGACTCTCCAGTGTGCCTTAAATAGACTCGGTGACCAGCCATTTAATGAAGCAAAGATCTTAGGAGCCTGGTCGCGCAGTACATCAGCACAGAAAGCCACACGAGCCCTCCTGAGATACTTGTCAACAACTTCATTGAGGGACCGCCTGTGAAACTCAGCATTGTGTGCGTGATGTGACATGTGCCTATCCTCTCTCTTTTTTACTCCCCTCTCCCCCTCCCCAAGTGTGGGGTAGCAAACTGGACGCATAGTCTAGTTAACCTCCCTACCTTTCCTACATTTCTTCTCCTCTCTCTCTATAAGTACCTATGTGCAAATTGTTTCGCGTTATGAAGAGATATATTATCAAATTGTATGCGAAGCATTGAATTCAGGTTTTGTATTGGACCAATGTGTTTAATTTTTACATTCAGTTGCTGTAGCAGCACTTGTGCACATATTTTTTGCGGAGTGTTTAGTCGTGATCAATGACTTTCGAAAAATAAAGCCGGTTCTTAAATGAAAACGTAAAATGGGAGTCTTTGGTGTGAACTGTATATCGTTGGGAATGCTTGCACGGTAAGAATTTTAACTCTATTTAGGAGAGAAGGCAGGCGAGCTTCCATATACAGCACATTATTTGCAACAAATTTTGGTAGACCCAGACACAAGCGCAACACTAACACACTGTGTGCATAGATAGCCGCAGCCTTTTCTTCCTCGTCTTCTGGCTGCGTGGCACTGCTGCACGCTCCACAACCACTCCAAAAAAGGACAGTGCCACCACAGAGTCACTGCAAGAGTTCGACACTACCGGGGGCTGCAAAACCAAGCTGCCAAGCATGGAAGATTGCCATTATTTTTCCCTGCGTGGGGTTAGCGTAGCGTCAGAATGCTCGCTCTATGCTGCTGCCAGTTCAATAGGCAGTTGCTATATTTTAAGAAGATAGTCTTTCTTTCAAAGCAAAATTTTTAACGTGATAGCGGTTAGAGCTCGTTTCTCAAAAATTAATGGCGTCGGTTTCGGTAACGGTGTCAGCGTCGTTCGTAGGGAGCGAAAAATTATCGTTGCATGGCCGACAGTTCGAGAAAGGTGCAAATAAAGTAAATATTAAAAATTATGGGTCCAAGCGGGGATTGAACCCGGGGCGTTCAGATATCAAACCTGTGTTCTACCATAAAGTCATGCACGTTTCTTTATTTGTTTCCTGTTTACCTTGACACTCATGGGACAAGATAAATGTAGAACCAAGTAGACAACGAACATGACAGAACAATTACTACGGCCATCAATCACTGTTGCTTGATGGCCGTAGTAATTGCCTTAAAAATCTTTATGGTACGTATAGGGCTTTCTGCCACTTCTAGCCATCAAGAAACAAATTCACCTGTTCTTACTACTTAGAGAAACTTTGATATACCTTTTCTAAAGTACTATCTTGCTGGTCTCCTGTCACGTGCAACTGAATGAAAAAAAACGTCAGTTAAACATCGGACAGTTCCACTCGAATCATACGAAGGTACTGATGATTTTTCGGAAACAGCAAAGAAAACAAATGAAAGGGAAAGCGAATACGTGGAAAGCAACATACTCGTCCTTGTTGGACAGCAGAACTGTGTGCAACTGGGTTTTTGTGTCTAAGCTATGGTTCGCTAAGTAAATGCTGTACCATTCCCGAGTCAATGTGCAAAAATTCCATCGGGTGTTTCCAATATTAGTGTGGGGGTCTCACAGGGAAAGCTGCAGTTGCACGAATTTGTTTGAACGGGTGAAGAGTGGAGGCCTTGGGCTACCTCACCTGCTTATCAAGCAGCTAATATTTAGGATTTCCTTTTCCGTGAGACATGGGATTCTCTCCTGCTAACAGTGTGGGAAGTAAGACCCGGTAGACTGTTGCCTGACTTTGTTGTAAGCACTCAAGTGATGACAATGAATTCGGAAGGCTACATGAAAGAAGTTTGGTGAGTGGGCAGTTTTTGTGCGGTCATTTTTCGACCGACTACCTGTGCTCTGTTGGAAAGGAAACAAACTTTGCAAAGATATATCTGACACTGTGTTCCCCAACCCACTGTACAGAGTGCTATATATACAGCCCGTAAGGGTGAGCATGTACCAAAATGAGTAAAGAAATGCAGGTAGCTGCAAATGCAAAAACGTTCTCTTTTAAATTGCAAACTAGAACACTTCCTTTAAGAACATTTCTAGAGGAGCGTGGTTGCTATACCCCTTAGGGATTTGACTGTCTAATCAGTAACAAACCGGAACAAATGAACACGTTTTTTTTTTACACTGTCGGGAAGGAGTATACGTTTGAGGTGTATTACAGAGGACAAGTAAAAAATATTTTCGGTTAGACCCTTAATAAATGAGGTATTAGCAGTAGAGAATGATGATGAATGACCACGAAGCCATGCATCTGTTGAAATACAGTGAAAATAACTTCTCGGGCTTGGAAATGCAGTGAAAGTAAATTACATAATTCACATATGCACGCGTCCTGTATTTATGCTTCAGAGTGTAACATGTATATCGCAGTAATAGTACGTGGCATGAGCATACATTGTGATTGCGCGTTAGAACATGCTAATATCATGACTTTATAGTTAAACGCAGGTCACCCACCACAAAAGGCACATATGTTACTGCACCTTTTTCCTCAAATGTACCCACAACCGATTTTTTTTTTTTACCAGATTTTTCCCGACGCGACATAAAGCTTATCCTTCGTAGTGTTCGTAGCTGCCGTGGGTAAATCTAAAAGCACGTACACTCTAAGGCAAAAGTGCCCGAAAAAGGAGTAACGGAGCCAAAAAAGCGCGCGCGATAAACGGATAGACCGTTGAGGCGTAACCACAGAGGGATGTGTGCCGCGTGGAAAGCTCTTAGTTTTCAAAGGAATGAACCGTACGTGAGATGCGGGCCATGCGCAAAACAGTTTTCAAGGTAACTGTCCTCTTTTCTCTCTGCCCAGTCTTCCCCTTTATTTCGCTGGTGACGGGTGGTGTTCCGTCGCACTCAGAGAGCTCGATGATCTAGGAATTGTGGCGTGGTGCTTTGTGCATACGTTTGGATGAGCATGCGCTGCTGCTTTCATGTTTCGCCGCACCCATGAAGTATGAAGGAGGTCTCGACACGTCACCATGCCGCGCTGTATATCTCTGGCTTAGTGAAGATGGTCACAACTAACTCATGACACCACCGTTTGGGAATGAAGGCCAATATGGCGGCTGAGAAGAAAGCAGGCCTATCGGATACATCGTTTCAGTCTGACTCAGGGCAAAAATCAGCGCCGTATTCTTTCACAAGCAGGTGGTCATTCTCTAATCTGTCATACTGGTCGGGCGTGTGATATGGATCGCGCTTGCCGGCAACGGGCTCGGTTGTTTCGTATATCGCACGCGCGAAATCCACCGCGAAGGTTGGCTTCGGTGTCTATAGTTTGGCTGCGCTTTTTGACAGCACGGAAAGTTGCCGTCCTTGCCCTCGACCACCAGGACGCTCGCTCGGTGAGCTGTTTACTGGTGTGACATTTCAGAGCTCCTCAGAGACTGTGTCGATAGCCGCAACTTTGACTGCAGACGGCTTTCGCTGACGGGTGGCCGGTGTGCCCTCGACTTCGGTCACTGTGAACGCGACACGCTAAGCAACGAGACACTGTATTCCAAGGCTGCGAAAGCTATAATTTTCAAAGCCACTGTCTCGTTGCAGTGGTTTTCGACGATAAGGCAACGTGAGTTTTCGAACTATTTCTATTGTGCCAATAAGCAGTTGTCTCACAATTGCCTCTGCGAAGTTTCTTGTGCATATTGCCAGTACATTATTTGACCAATAAAACAACTTTGCTTCCTCATTCTTTGTATTTCTTCGTTTTTTTGACTGCCTTCAACGAGGTCACAAAGCACCCTCAATTATGCCGTAGGTCATCTCCATTGCCACGCGAAAGGTTTTCCAGGCCACAGGAAATTTCCCTTCGCGTGCTTCAGACAAGAACATACCCTTCCCTCAAAACCTTTAGACTGTTCAGAACTTTGTCCGGACTGCCACAATCACAGTGATTTGACCAAATTCTCTGAAAATACCCTTCATTGCAAGGAAAAGTCAAGAATTTTCGGAAAATGCCTTTCCTTTAATGCTCACTAGTCCGCTCCTCATAGAACAACTCAAGGTTGTCCAGAAGGCCGACAATGTGGCGGGGAGGCCAGGCCTCCTCCGTTCCTACGTGGGAGTGGCCCGTGGTCTGCAGTCACAGCGGCGGCTATCGAAACAGTATCTGAGCTAGTAGAGCTCTGTCAGACCAGTAAACAGCTCATAAAAAATCTCAGCATATCCAAGGAGTGAGTTATGATGAGTGGGGCGAAGTGTCCGGCAGTCCATCTGTGCTTCCGTCCTTCTGTTAGTTCTGCCGTCCATGCGTCCGTCCATGCGACCATCCGAGCGTCCATCCATCCATCCATTCTTTCTTGTGTATGTCCATACGTTCATGTGTCTGCCTGTCCATCCATCCGTCCTTCCGTCTGTCTGTGTGTCCGTTCTTCCATACGTCCGTCCGTCTGTCTGTCCATGCATCTATCCTTACGTCCTTCCATGCAGTGAGCACTTCAAGTGCTGCCATCTCGCATCTTTTCATCATAAATTCATCATAGAAAAGTACCGCCACCCAGCTAACATTCTTAGGACTAAACGAAAGGTGGCTACTACGACGACAATGACATGGGACACGTGATCCAACGGGTAAGGAGCATCACCCCGAAGAAAAATTCGACAGATTCCACGTACCTTGGAAACGACGTTGAGCGAAGCATGCGGATGGAAGGTGATCGTGTTGCAAATTTTTATTGAGTGACACGTCTTGAATTGAGGCTGAATATATGCACAAATGTTGCACGCACAGATATATGTTGAAGAGTTGCATATGATAATATAACAAGTTGTTTTCACTTGCGCAACGATGCCAACTGTAACACGTGTATTAGCAACACTATAAGCTGATACGAAGCGCTGATGCTCGCGGAGATGCTGGCCCTGAACACTGCTACAAAAATCAAACTCAGCGTATAGCACCTAACCGCGGTTAACGTTAACCCCACATGAAGGCTGTATCAAAAAAGTGCTGTCATCAGAAACTTTAACACGAGCGCTCCGCCGCGTGTCCTACAGCAGTTTGAATGAAGCTGGCGCCAGGTAAGGTTCGGTTCGGTAGCCAAGATCCTAACCACGCTTGCCGACATACTATCCAATTCTACTGATGTGTTGTTTCGGCAGATGCGCCCCACACATCGCGGCTGGCATTAATCAAACTATAGTCCTGGCCCCGCGTCGAAGTGTTCTTGTTAAGCTTGCTGACGGCTGTACATATCTAATGTTTATAAAATTGGGTAGGTAACACTGCGACAACTATTAATGTTTCCCGAATATTAGGGTCTTCTTGAAAAGTAGTTCCGAGACCTCGCGTAGCTCTGTGGTAAAACGCTTCATGCCCACGCAGGATGCTTGGGTTTTATTCCAGCTGGGACCCTGACCTTTATCTTTAGCGTTCGTTGGGTCGACGCTACCAATGTAGGGTATTTATCAACCCTCGCGCGTTAAAAGTGTCCATGTGTGTTTTCGTCGTTCCTGGGTAGATACTGTCTACCACCTGTGGCACATACCCGTATACCAGCGGCACATACCCGCCCCTGGGTATGTGCCACTGTCTGGCGGGAAGTGTTAGATGACATACGCGACAGCATTGTGACATTATTCATGTGTTGATATGTGGGGTTTAACGTCCCAAAACCACCAACTGATTATGAGAGACGCCATAGCGGAGGGCTTCGGAAATTTTGACCACCAGGGGTTCTTTAACATGCGCCGAAATCTGAGCACACGAGCCTACAACATTTCCGCCTCCATCGGAAATGCAGCCGCCGCAGCTGGGATTCCCTTCCGCGACCTGCGGGTCAGTAGCCGAGTGCCTTGCCCACTAGACCACCAGGCGGGGCCATTATTCACGTGTTGGCCAGCGCGTCATAATCGTCAAACTATCTTACCCTGCCATGCTAATTTCAGTTCACGCAAAGTGAAGGGGTTGACCATGAGCACTCAAACGTAAGTGATAAGATAGATAGATAGATAGATAGATAGATAGATAGATAGATAGATAGATAGATAGATAGATAGATAGATAGATAGATAGATAGATAGATAGATAGACTCATACATACATACATACATACATACATACATACATACATACATACATACATACATACATACATACATACATACATACATACGTACATACATACATACATACATATATACATACATACATACATACATACATACATACATACATACATACATACATACATACATACATACATACATACATACATACATACATACATACATACATACATACATACATACATACATACATACATACATACATACATACATACGTACGTACGTGAATTCTTCACGGGCGCACGATCGCAGATTTATTATTTTCTACTCAATGAAACTTTGTCCCACTGATTCTATAGCTATCAGCTCCGAAAGGTCACAGATCCGATACCTTCATGGTCTTTACACAAACGGCCATTTTGTTATTTTGCTTCAAAACCGTGGAAGCGTGTTTCTCCGTGGACCAGGGAATGCTGCACATGTTTTGCGACTAGTTTGTGCCTTACAGGGTTATTCGTTTTTATTTATTTTTGTTAACAAATACGGTCAACCCTCTATTGAAGGACATCACAAGGAAGCACAACACACTTTAAAAACAAAGATCACACATAACTACAATGGTTAAGCAGGTATACACTTACAAATTCATAGAAGCTCTCCAATATCCAAACAAAAAATACACTCGAACTCCCATGGCGATAAAAAATCGCAATAATTTTTACGGTGAGCCACACACATGTGTATCAAGTGAGTACTCAAATTCATTCCCAGCACCCGCATTGACTCCAATACTCGGCAACATATTCCCATCTCCGATTACATCTAGGGAGATAGAATAACGGTGCATCTTTGTTCGCGCAAAGATTGGAGCAGTCGTGTGTTGTGTGTTGCCGTTTTTGTGAATTTCAAACTCACCTTCCATTAATTGTAAAGGAGATTTTAATCTATTTTGATGTATTCGTTTTTCCAACGTCTCCAGATGACAGAGTTCCAGCATTTCTGAGATTGAGTCGATCTTTTTATGTCTTGAGCACATGAAGCGAGCAGCAAATCGGGGTATTCGTTTAGGTTTACTTACCAACCCTTTCTCGTGATGACCACAGATCATACTAAAGTATCGGTAATATAAACGATTTAAAAGCAAGAAGTTCTACCACCATACTTGCGCCGTGCAATTCATTTCGTATAAAATAAAACTTCTATCAAGCACTAAAGAGCAAACGTTATCAATATGTGTTTACCATTTCAAAATATGCCTAATTTTGAGACTTAGGTACTTAAACGCATTGATCATCAACAAGGTATGATTCCAGACACAATATTCCAATGAAATTATTGCTTTTTTTTAGAAATTAGGGACAATGATCGCGATTGAAAATTTTATTTTTTCCCCGAAGCTTCATACTATATATTTACCTTTTTCAGGCATTGGGTAGTAGTAATTGGGTAGTAGTAGTAGTAGTAGTAGAAGTAGTAGTAGTAGTTGTAGTAGTAGTAGTAGTAGTAGTAGTAGAAGTAGTAGTAGTAGTAGTAGTAGTAGTAGTAGTAGTAGTAGTAGTAGTAGTAGTAGTAGTAGTAGTAGTAGTAGTAGTAGAAGAAGAAGAAGAAGAAGAAGAAGAAGAAGAAGAAGAAGAAGAAGAAGAAGAAGAAGAAGAAGAAGAAGGAAGAAGAAGAAGAAGAAGAAGAAGAAGAAGAAGAAGAAAAAAGAAGAAGAAGAAGAAGAAGAAGAAGAAGAAGAAGAAGAAGCTGTTTAATGAAAAGAAGGAGGAGAGGTCGGCCTTGAAAACGGGTTTCCGGCCTGCTACTCCACACACTCCACACAGGGGTAAGGAGAAAAGAGAAAGAAAGAGGAGGGTATGATAAGGGGTGACTGTGGTATAGCACAATGAGTCACTGCACACAATGTCTCGTTCAGTGTAGTACACGCACAAAACTCTCTACATTATCAGATTCTCTAAAGACGGGAATTTAAACCTGTCTTGCATAGAAACGCGAGCAGGCTCTTTAAACTGCGTTGAGCGTGATCCACACGTTCCCAAGCACACAAACGTTTCTCCTCCGAAGAGGGTCGGCAGTCTAGGTCATCTGTGAGGCATAGATTGTCTTTCAACTGCGTATAAAGTGCACACACACAGGATGTGATTGATAGTTTCTGGCGTGTTACACAAGTTTCAGTTAGGATTTTGCTCTTGTCCTATCATGCACAAGTATCATCGCGTGTATGCAACACCCAGCCGCAGTCTATGTAGTAGAGTTTCTTGGTCTCTCCTTAGTGGGAACGGAAGGCGAAAAACACGACAAGAGTCAAGCCTGTAAATGCGCTTGTGGGGATAATCCGGATCATTCCATAGTCCTTGCATAGATCTGTTATAATACCTTTAGACAGCAAGGCGTTGATGTCTTATCGAGAAAAGTGAATCGATATCACTTCGCCACTAGTGTGCGCCATTTTCGCTTCTGCATCAGCTTGTTCATTTCCAGCTGTGCCACAATGACTGGGAATCCATTGCAACGCAACGGTATGTCCGGACTGAAATGCCTCATTCAACATATTCTTTATGTTACAGACCAGAGGATTGTATGCAGTGTCTTGTTTCATGTAGTTTCTAATTGGCTGAAGGGCCGGCTTGGAGTCGCAAAATAATGTCTGTTTCGCTGGACTCTGCTGTAATATGTGGCACGCAGCTTGTCGGATGCCGATCAGCTCGGTGGCAGTAGATGACATCTGGTGTGCTATTTTGAAGCGTTGAGTGATTCCCATTTGAGGCACAGTGAAAACTGCTGCTGAGAAGGTCTGCGTGACAGAGCCATCAGCAAAAATGTGTACTGTATATTCGTAAACATAGTCAATATACGACAAAGTGAATTGCTTAAGACCAGCAGTTGTATTTTTTACTTTTTTGTTATTCCTGCGATCGAAAGTTGCACGATCGGCTTAGGAATCGTCCAGAGGGGTATATCGGAGATAACAAGTGGTGCATAATTTGAAGGCAGCCGATCTCGGTGTGACATAACGGCTTCGGAGTATGCAGCATTGGGTCATTTGTTAAAAGTGTCTTCCAGTGGACGGTCTCGATGCCTTGTCAGTAGCCTCAGGTGTGCTCTTGGTGGTTCGTGTTGAAGGTTAACACGAGCTGGACAAGCCCGTGCTTCTGCAATGGTGCCCCATGAAGAAATGCATCGAGGTACTCCTAGGCAAATTCTTGGGGCACGCGCTTGAGCTCCCTCGAGTGTACGTACAGCCGATGTGCGAGCACTGGAGAGAACAGGAGCACTGTAGCGAAAGTATCCAATAAAAAGGGCCTGGTATAGCTGCAGAAGAGATGATTTCGATGGTCCCCATGATTTTCCAGACATATGGCAAATGACTTGAACAAAGCTGTCTAGTTTTTTTCTTAGCGATGCGATGTGCTTTGACCAAGACAAATCACGATTGATGATAACTTCGAGGAACTTGTGATGAGTTACCGAAGGCATTATGTTTCCATCGATCACTCTGGCGTAGCAAACCATGGATTTTCTCGTGAATGGCAGGGTTACACTTTTCGTCGGTGACAGTTGCAGTCCACAGGTATTGAGGTATGCAGACGTTGTCGATACCGCCGAAAAATACCACATATGCTCTTATACCAGCGAGGCTTCAGCAAGCGTGTTACGTTCCTTCGATGTACACGCGTCCCTTGTAGCGGTGCAAAATCTGGAAAGCGTACTAACAAACGTGAAGTACAAACTTCTCAAAGACAATTTCTATTGTCATGAACAAGTTATCCTAGTGCAGACTGTGACCACGTGTACATCGGCAAGACGAGGAAGTTTTGAAGACGCCTGAAGGAACACTGGTATATTGTTGCAAAAAGTGTACTTTAAAGCTTTTACCCAATATTCTGCGTGAAAGGGACACAATATCGACTCCGCCTGTGCGCATGTGTACGCTACTGAAATAAATATGGCCTCGCGACTACAACTCGAGTGATTACTAATCCAAACTACGCAATGACCTCACCCTTTCTTCTGTTTTCTCATAATATTTGTGGCATCTATTTACGCGTAAATGGTCACTCCAAGGTTTTTATTGCTTCATTTTAAACAAGGCCCCCATACGGAAGCCGCAAAGCATGTTATTTTTAAGCGTTTTGTTGGTAATACTTCCTTTTACTTTTTCACCATGCGTACATCTGACCAGACGAGTCTTCGTCGAAGTCTTCTGAACAATGAACCACATCTGTGAAGACACGTCATCCTGATTTGTATAATGAATGGATTAACCACCTCTTTTGCAAGTACCATTAGCCGAGACAGTCTTTACATTTATTTATGACGGTTTCTTATGTTGGCGCCACCCTGCCGTTTCGGAGCTGCTTTGATCTCTGGCAGCATTTCGAGCGATTCGACTTGGCGATTCTTCGTACATCGATATGTCCACGTGGTTTACCGAGCGGCCCCCAAGAAAGAGCGAGAGAAGCGTGCCACCCGTTTGCTGGGATGTTCACTGAAGATAGTGAGGGGGCGGCGTTTTAAAGGATCCTCGGCCGGAGAGCCCGGATTGATCGCGAGAGTGGGAGTAGCGGTGGTGGTGCTGCGCGCGCTTTTTGCCAGCGTTGCTAGGCGGCGGCGTGGCTCGAAGCGACACCACGCGGTCCGGACTGGCGTCGTTGCGGACGACGCCGGCGGCGCACCACGCGCGAGATCGGCGGAGCGCAGCCCGGGACTTCTCGCGCCATGACCATCCGGTGAGTCCGGGGACACGCCCGAAAGAGACAACGCCCTTCTCGGGCAACACTGCTCCGCGTCTCGGGAACGGCGCGCGAGAATTACAGCTATGGAGGGGTTGCCCGGCACGAGCCGCGCGTCCCGTTTGTTATTTTGCAGGGGAGAGGGCTTAACTCGCCGGTTACCGGCTCAGGGATGTGACGCCCCTTAACGGGAAGTGGGGAAGGATGACCCGCGATCCGCGGTGTCGGACGTCCGGCACGCGGAGGACCCGCAACCTTCGGAAGAAGGAATCTCGCGCGCCGTTGCCATTGCATGTTCGTCGTACGTACTGCTAGCGTGTCGTAACTATCACAACAAAACGTTCCTAAACAAACATCTTATGTGAGTGCGACGAGAATGCACGAATAGACCATAGTACGTGCTTGGCACTCCTCAGCGAAGACAATGCATTTAGCGAAAGTCTATGCTACCTAGCGTTCGAATTATCAGTCGCCAGTGCTTTGTTCTTTGACGCGTGTCGCAACAGAAATGTCGCACATGCGACGATAACGCGTGAGTTATGCATAGCACGTTGATGATACCGGAGTCTCACGTGACCCCTGTGGTTCCGCGCCTTGACAAACTGTGGTCTTGTGAAAAAGACATGAGAGACAGCGTCCGCGAAAGCATCCAGAGTTTAGGGTGAGACTGGGGCGCTGATTTGCTGACTTCGTTTTCGTGCATCCTTTCATTTATTTGTCTCGTGGTATAACGCTACAGTGCATAATTTTTGTACTTACGGTAACGATTCGCGCGCAAGTCTATTGACATCACGCAATTGTTCGGAAGTGACCAAGCAGCAATTTTTCGAGCTTTTTTCTGCTTGCGGGTTCGTGGGAAGGAGCCGATTGATTTACGGAGCTACTATGTTCCTTCGCGCGCTCACCCGAGGAAGCTCGCTCGCTACATCGTTCGAGTTCGTTCTCTACAAGTCCTTCCTCTTACAGGAAATCTGTCTTTGCAGGTTGTGAGGATGCTCTTTCTTGTAACCCTTGTTTTCTTCGAGTTGCGTTGCATCGTTGTGTTTCGCACAATATGCACCGGCTAGTCCAGCATCGTGTTTCATTCTTGGTCTACCCTGTTCAGTCATCGTCGTTGTAGGAACAGCACAGCAGGCATAACGCAAGTCACGTGACCGCAAGTGAAACTAAACAAAGAAACGAACTCAGTGATATAAACCTCCTCAGTGAAGCGGAACTTCGACACAGTCTGAATGCGAGTGACATAACCTCCGGGCTCTGCAAGTACACTTGCAAAATAAAGCGTAAGCGTCCGCATGCCGAGTGTAGCGATGTGGATTCACGACCTGGCTAGCCAATTACATGCACTCGCCCGCTTACAGCCTTACTCTTCAAGGGTATGAGTGGTGTGAAACTGGCTGAACTTTTGCTTCTATTTTATGTTGTGGAGTGGCGTCAGTGCATTATGACGTCCGAGAGCTTGCGTAACTCGGCGTCAACTCATTTTCCGAGTTTAAAAAAACTGAACCGCTTTACCCAAGCGTTGAATGTTGAGAACTCGGTACGCGCGTTAAGTTACATGAGAACGTTGCAACAACGCGCCACTTCGGTAATTGCTTTATACATGGCAAAACAGCGCTCGCGCTCTCCTGTTCTCGCGGCTTTTTGCCACAAAGGTGCGAGATTGCAGCGACACGGCTAATGCAGGCCTCGCTAAAAGAGCACATGAGGAAATGAGTACGTTTGAACCCGTGTGCTTCTGGGGCCATGCCTAGGAATAGAAATAACACCTCCGGCGTCCTCTACACTTAATCAAGTGAACGTGTCCTGCACTCTGAAAACTGCCCGTGCCGTCAGCGTCCCACCGCCGTGCCATTTACCTGTAAATGAATAGCGGCACTTCGCGCGAAGAATCCCGGTGTACTAATTGAACCATGTTTGGATTGAAGCAGCCTTCAGCTACTTTGTATATTCACGAGAGTAACGCTGTCAAGACCTGTTGCGACGCGCTATCACATTTGGTACTTTAAATACTGGTGAACTGAAAGAGCAGCTGACTCGCCATAGCTTAATACGTATAGGTGTCGCGAGGGCATGGGTTCGACTTCTGGCCATGATGAATACGTTTCGAGAAGGGAGGAATGTAAATAATAACAGTGTGCGTAAGTTATGTGCACGTTAAAAAACCCAATGGGGTCAAACTTTACGGAACCACGATCTACGGCGCCTCTTGTAATTATATCGTGGTTTCGGGACGTTAAACCCAAACGTTTATTATGCTCTATAAACTGGTTTTGTAGCCGTTGCTCGCTGTTCGGTTGACTGTTTTCAAGCACGTTCAAGAATTGAAGGCACTAAAAGAAAACTGAGGTCAAGCGTTTAAAAAATCGGTGAAGGGACGCGTGAAAAAATTGAAAGACACTTGAGCCTCACCTTCAAGAGTAATTAACGATAGCGTAGTTGGGCCTCGTGCAAATTGCCTTCTGAACTGCTAACCTGCTTCAATTCTTGGTGCATGTCTCCGCCATGCCGTGAGGACACGAAAGTATCACTGAATGCCCATTGCAAGCATACTTGAAATAGGTGCGCGCAACGCCGTAATTAGTTATTTTACAAATAAGCGAAGGGATCACTATGCTTCCGTAGGGCAACACGCGAACCTACAGAGTTGTTCATTTTTTTATGGTTCTGCTGCTAATTATGTTTAAATATGTATGAGAGCTTCGTAATGTGTGGGCATTTAAAACAACCACTCGTTGCTCAATTAATGTCTTCCGACTCCTGGCGTCGTTCTAGAGCTTCTGCCACGCAATATATCATGCGTTGAGGAGGCTCGTTTACTACTTGGCATTGATATATTGTTCTTTTTTAAAGCATTTTCAACAAATGTCGTGGCTCTGTGGTATACCATCTGCTTGCCATGTAGACGGCCTGTGTTCGATCCTCCCATGGATGTGGAAGTGGTTACTATTTCTTCTATTTCCGTCTTCCTCAATGTTTCGTACGTGCAAAAAATGATAATTTGCTCATAACCAACCGCGCTAGCACTGACGCCGACGCAGCAATTTCCGTGAAACGAGGTATCTAATGAACATTCCATTATAACGCGAAAAGTGATGGATGCCTCCACAATATTGCACTACTCGGGGTTCTTCAACATGCGCTTAAGTAGTCTATTTACACGGTGCTTATAGTCTTTCACTTTCATCGAAATGTAATCATCATGGTCGGGATCGAAGCGGGGTCATTCGGATCAGCGGCCGCACAGCGCTGGACCACCGCCATGGCCAAAAGTCTAGTGCCTACAAACATGACGCTTGAAAAGAAGCGTGAAGATTTTATAGCAAGGTTACCGGGGTTTCCGCCTTACTGCAAATGAGGCTTACGAGAGCATTTTATAACACTGAAAACAGAGATGACAAAATATGCATGTTATGAAGCCCGCGCGGCGATACTATAGACATAAAGGCGGCCACGTTTGTTTATGAAAGGGTGGTGTACCTCGTTAATGGGATTTTAACTAAATAAACATGCAAGAGGGCAATCAGGTCGCAGAAGACTTATTACGGTACCCTGAGAGTGTTTATACTTTTCTTGTTTGCATACTTGTCGATTACCATTACATGATGTGCGGTGTCGAGAGAGCAAAAAACATAAAGGCAGAAGAGCAATAGACTTATGAGATACACTACGTTGCGAAGTTGAATATTGAGCAATATGCCATTTTTTACGCCTTAGCTATCTCTCATGTATCGGACGTGCCCTATTCATGTCTACAGTTGGCCGGGCTGGTGTAGCAATTACCGTGCTCCACTGCACACCGAAAGACCACAGGTTCGATCCTGGACGTGCCGGTGGCATTTGAATGGAGGCGAAATGCGGGTGCCCATGTTCTCTGTGATCTGGATTAAACGTTATCTCGGTTCAACGTGATCCGTATACTCTGGATCACATTGAAAAATACCGGATTGTAACGTTTTTTTTTTTGTCCTCCTCTACGACGTCCCTGGTATCGTTGCTTCGGCTTGCTAGACACAAGGTATTATATAGAGCGATGTCTTCAGAAATAACATTAGTTATCCTGGTTGCTGTAGTACGGGTTGCAATCGCACCCGCAACCTTGTTTAGCACTGCAAATACGTTCCTAATATTTTATGTAATGTGGTTAGTGTTCTCGGAGAAGCTCTTTGAATATATGAAACTGCCTGTGCCTCTATTTTTTTAATGCCGACTAGATGCGCCTGATTGGGCCGTTCACCACCCTCTCCTCTAGCCCTTCTTTGCTCTCGCACATTGCCGAGCCTTCACGTGCCATTTACAGTTAAGGGGGACACAACATATCAGTATAACTTCCATAAAATCAGACCTTCCTCTCCCTTCAATATTTCCGCGCAAAAAGCTGTCACGCATTGCCTTGTTGCATAAACCATATCTTCACCCTGCACTACGTCATCACCTCATCCCTGAACCATCTTATCTATCCCATCACACAGACCATCGTCATAAGGTCAAACTCACTTCACGTAATACTGCGCACTTTTGTCATTAATTTCTGCCACGAACCTTTCTTGAGTGAAATGGCCTTCCCGAGGACGTTGTGAACATTTTTCATTATGAATATTTCCGTGATTCTGTAGTGAACATTGTGTACTCTGGCTTTTTTGTAAACTCACTTGAAGTTCACATTTTTCTTCTTTGTTTTATATGCGTTTAGTTTTATTCCTTTGTGTTATTGCATTTTGTCCATTTTTTGCTTTCTTGTGCCAAAGTGTTGCTACCACTTCGCCTCTGCAATATCTCTGGCCCAGCGGGGGTATAATAAAACTAAATGAAATGTAGCGCCTTACGACGGAAATCATACGAAATAATTTTTGTTCTGTTGTGTACAAACCCGTGGGGCGGCGTATTGTATTCCTCATGTTCATATCGTTCTTCTTGTGTGGTTTTTAGAAGGAAAATAAAAGAAAAGTGAGCCCCGTAAGTGTCTGCATCAGGGTGCGACACCTCAACAATAGCTCACAAGGGATGGGTGTATGGAGGGATTAAAGGTTAGGATTAAAAGGTATATAGAGAGAGAAGAAATAGAGAGCGAAACGCAGGGACAGCGAGTGACGGAAGTAGAGGAGATAGGAAATTCGGCCACGGTCGCAGGATTCCGAGGACGGGGCACCACTCGACGAGAGCTCTTGTCGGCGTCAGGAGATGGCGTAGGGTGAGCCCAGTTGGCCAGAGCTGCGTTGACGCAGGAGATCGTGAGGGCACAAAACCGGTCGGCGCGAAATCCAGCGAGTGTAACGCGGCCTCTATAAAAAATACGGTGTTTTGAGTCAGCATATCTCCCACCGTTCGTGGCGCTATGCGGGCAACCAATCGGGGAAGTGTCACTGCAACGCACTGCCTGCCCTGACCTTTAGGAGTGCTGCGAGGTGGTGGTGGTATTGGTTCGAGCCACAAAATAGAAGCATGATGGAACAAACCTTACAGTGTATAATACTGGAGATGGGAACACGTCTGTCGCATCTCCGTGGGAAAGCGCTCAGACCCATGAAAGCAGCCGTACTCAACATGTAGCATCGCACAATGACCACTCCTTGAACTAAGGCTGACCGACGGCTCCCGCTGAGGACATTGACATTTAAAGAAATAAAGGAGGCATTGGTAACTGCAGAAAGTAGATTTACCAGACAATTACCCCTTCTATACTTCGCTAACATAAAATGAGGGTTCAAACGATTGTTTTCGCGCATGACAAAAACATGTATGCCCGTAGGCCTAAATAATTTTTAGTTTATTCATTTATCAAAACAATAAAAATGTGGGAGACTAGGGTAAAAAAGCTGGTACAATCAGCTTGAGGAGGTCCTGGTCTCCCTGCACGTGTTACAGCGTGAACAGTGGTAACGAACAACGTACGAAAAAAAAGAAAAATTGAAATGCACACATAATCAATGGGACACGATGAGACATTAAAAAATAAAGTAGAAGAGGTTTCTGCGATGATGACGGTCAAAGCTTTCTTTCTTTTGAATTGGAGGAACCTATAAAGAGGTTGCTTCGCTGCCCAGAGGTGGTCGGCGGGGATCCCATTTGATGCCGCGGCCTCCTATGCATGTGAGATGACCCGGCGTTGTTGAGCTGAGCGGGTGGTACACAGGAAAGACTGCCACGTAACTACTGTTTCACTTCTAGCTGCTCGTTTGCCACGAGCAGTTTCCGCTTCAAATGAAGCGTTCTAGCTGAATTCACATATCCACATTAAGGATGTCTTGCGGAAACCAGAAAACTAACGTATTTCGGTTAACGCTGACCAAATCTTAAATCACTTGTCTATGACTGTGCTTGCCGACCGGCATCCGACTGCATACTACGAACAGAAAAAAAATTCTTTCAGTATTTTTCGTGAGTACTTAGGACGTCTGTATATTTTGTTAAAGAGGCATGTGCTCTCTCTTCGGAGGTCATTATAATTGCGTTAAGGTTGCGGGTCCAAAAAGACAGTTTACGGATTAATACAAGTGTCATGTATTCAAACTAACTGAAATGTGCAACCGTTTAAAGAATGAAGCAAGCAAGAACAGTGCCAACACTGGCAAAAAAAAAAACGTAATTACGGCTATGAGAACCCATTGGAATAATACGAGCGCGTTTACAGGTCGGGGAAGAATACAAGTGCACGCCATGATTATGGTTACTGAAAACACAGCGTTTTTATAGAAGGACACGAGTACGTTTGCTAAGTGGATATGAACTGGTGCTAGGATACGTATTATAACGTTGTACGAACGGATAATAATAGTTTAATGCATTTATATATTATTGTTTCGACACACAATAATTACTGACCGCGTGCCCGTTTCGAAAGGTACAACACTCCCTCCTCTTTTTCCCCAAAGTGTCGATTTCTTAGCTCTTGACAAAGAATATCAGCTTTTAATTTCAACGTGCCTATACCACGACTATAACGCTCGTCGTGAAAATGAAAACCTGCGTGACAGAAATGACAGCACGTTTCGTCGCCTAGCATACCCCCATGTGTTGGGCCATAGCTATAGTATATAAACATTGATATCTGCACAGAATTACAATCACACGCATACATATCCATAAACATACATGAAGCTTCCCAATAGTGTTTAGTCCTGTAAATCACCAACTAGAAAGCTTTCCCACAGCGCAGCGCACAGACCCTGCCTTGCCACGAGCTGAGAAGGTGGTTCTCCTCCCTAGCTCAAGCCACCGTGTAAATGCAGCACTACGTTCATAATCTGTCCTTCTAATAGCAACGGGAGGCTCCGGGAAATCGCGATAATAACCGCATCAATGATACGTCAATGATTGCACCATACAATCTCGCTCAATATATGTATACACTCCCTCCAGCATCCACGACAGGAACACGTGCTCCTGTTGGTGGTTATTATAGAATCTGTGACGTCAGAGGATGACGTCCATCACAAGCACCCGTCGGAAGCGGGGTGCGCGCCGCTATGGTGAAGCATCAACGCATAGCTTTTTGAACTTCCTCCGCTCGGGCTGTCGGAAGCCATCGGATATTCACAAGTGACAGGCGCCGTTCTGAGCGTTTCCGCGTTTCCATATTGCGGTTTTCGGCGGCAAGCGCGCATGCTGTAAATTTGCGTCAGGACTTATGTAGATGAATTTAGGGTATTCAGAGCATATGCACTTTCTCATACGTTATCTCGCGCACGGCGTTTGATCCCTCAAAAACAAACAAATTATCAATTCTCTGCCTTGCCTATACGATCATCCTAGCGATAGGTCTTAATAAATCACCATCACCTAATTTCAACCAAGAGTTTACCTTCACATATGTGTTTTGTTTGTTCTTTCTCCAACCTAACGCAGCCGATATCTCATTATAGGATTAAGCGTCATTTTAGGCACAACTACTTCATCTCGTAGACTGTGTATAGTGAAATGAGTGGACTTGTTTTTACTTGCAAGGATCCAACGAAAAATGTTTCTACGTGCTGCATACTCTGTCTGCTTTCATATTCCCTTCTTTTTCATACACTGTCTTTAGTTTCGAAAAGCATGAAGAAAGAAGTGTCGAAAGCGCATTATATATTTATTGCATTCTTACCATCAAGATCCGCACTGTGAAGGTATTTCTATATATGTATACAGAGCAAGCGACAAAATAAAAGTTCTTGTTCTTACGCACTGCCGCATATTTTATACAAATATGGTGGCAGATATTTTATACAGTATATATTAGCGTATAAAGCACCTAGTTTCCTTTAACCTTGAGTAATGAGTTTATACGTGATGTTTACGGAATATCTTCGCAGTTCTCATCTCATTTACAATGCATGACAGCTTACTAGCTCGTGCTTCTTTCTCATGCTTGCTGCACTGACGAGTTTTCATAGGATCTTGAGATGAATAAACAAAGTGTAAATGCCGCCAAGTTACGTTTAAGTTACGTTACCACACTTTTACACAACTTGAGTTTTGGTTCCTACCTCAGGTTTACTTTAGAAACACCACATAGCACTTTTTGTGTGGGATCGTTAAGGACCTAATGAACATTTGAACAAGTATACTTGTGGTCACGGTATATCTGGTGGTCCTTACAGTTTCGGTAGATGCTTTTCAGAAATCAAGAATGCGAAGAAGAAGAATTTTTTTATGATAAATGTTCACTGAAATTGTGAATTGCAGACAAGTACGCAGTCTTTTTGAATCGCCATCTTATTGAATTATCTCAAATGAATATTACTGAAAGTGGGCATACGCTCAAAAGTTATACTTTTATGCCGAAACAATGTGAAAGAAACTAGGCCTTCAATGTTAGAAAGCAAAAAAAGTATCACGGAAATCGCTGAACTTCTTACTGATAGCGCGAAGCAACAGGTGCCGGGCTTTCTTTTCACCCCTTCCCACTAGTCACTTGCTTTTCTACTGAACACTGAGAAAACATCCTCCAAATTAAAGGTTTCCATCAACCAATTCACAGTGATTTTAAACAGGACATCTTGAGATTGACAGGTTCGTGAATAGCAATGACAAGTATGCTAATAATACTTATAATAGTCGTTATCTCTTTTGCACATTCAATACTGAAGAAAAAAATGAGGAAACCTTGGATGCACTTATGAGGAATGACGGCAGAGGTTTACCTTCCTCACCATGGTTCTGCCATGGTCGCCTTGTGGATCAATGAAAAGCATCGATGTCATCGATAGCTGGCCGGACGGGGACCCAAGCAACATTAAAGCTCTTTCTCAGTGACCACTTTCATATCGGCTTTTCATCAACTGCCTAATGTCTTCTTGGTCGTCTAAGCCTCGTCGTGGGTTCCGTACATTGGTGAGAACCCTGTTAACCAGAAGGCTATGCCCTCCGACGTCCCGCCTGCCTTCGGAGTATCTCGTTGGCATACTTCGAGCGAAGATAACGTCAGTTGGGGCTGTTTGTTTTGTGGGACATCATTTTCCCATAAAAGAGATGAGTCATTACAGAAAGAGGGCATATGCCGAGGCTTTACTATTCAGGGATAGCCTGAATGCATGTTTGCATAAGCTTACCAGCCTTGCAAGAAGACCACGGCCAGTTCACCCAAATAAGCTCCACTTTCTTTACATTTTCACGGGCGCATCCTTTGCTTGAAGATAAATAAAAGGAAATTGTAACACAATGCCTCTTCACACATCATGGATTCATACAAAAAGTTTTTGATAAGCATGTCTTCGCAATCTATAATCGGTCGTTGCACTTTTGTAGAGACTTACGCCTCAAGATGGTCAATATGTTGTCTGAGTCAGATTTCTAGTTTGCCCTAACGAAGTCTAAGATTTTCGCGTTTTCCCGAGGGGAAAAAATTGAAGCAACCAACCTCAATTCACATCCACGAAAAATTACCTTATATCAGTTGAATACTACTACTACTGATGACGAATGAATTAGGCCTTGTAGACACCAGTCGTAACGTCAAACGTGTGTGAGTAGCTGGCATAAATTTTATGTTTACTTTTTATTCATATATAAACCTTACCTTGCGTTATGTATGAACATTTATTGCTCATTGTTGAAGCTTTTCTCATATAAAAATTGAAGCAGTGGCTATTAGCATGCATTGTTATTGAAAGAGCGTGTAAACTATTCGTCTGATGAGCTCGCAGCCTTCGGCCTGGCTTTAAATTGCTGCCGTTCTGGTCTTTCGCCTGCGCAGGGTCACAACACGTAAGAAATCAGTGATATTATGAACTAGACGAATTCGCACAGCCCAGAGCATGTGCATCTGTCACAGTCTATGCCCATTCGTGACAGAAGATGTAATGGCAACCTTATTAAGAGTATATCATGTGGTAGCATATGCAATGGCTTCTGCAAATAAGTACTGCGGGGACCTACAAGATAGCCGAAAAAGTCATCATCATCAACCTTACTACGACCACTGCAGGGAAAATACCTCTCCCATGATCCGTCAATCAAACTGGTCTTGTGCTTGCTGCTGCCACGTTATACCTACGAACTTTTTGAAGTCATCGGCCCACGTAACTTTCTGTCTCCCCTTCGTGTATTTGCCTTCTCTGTGAGTCCAGTCAGATGCCCATAACGACCAGCGGTTATCCTGGCTACGTTCAACTTGCCTGGCCCATGTTCATTTTCTTTTCTTAATTTCAACTATAATATCCTTTGCCCCTGTCTGTTCTTTGGCCCACTCTTCTCTCTTCTTGTCTCATAAGAGGGCAAGTAAAAATAATGAAAAAAACTATTTTTTTACTTTACCGTTATTTGAAGTCTGCAACCTTTTCTGAACTAGAATCAGTCGTTTGTTTCTCTTGGAACAATTTTTTTTTTCTCGGGAAATGGCATATTTCGAAACTTAGGCGGCGGCCTGTCATGTTTCATGTATACGTTGAAAGGTATTCTTTGCAGTGTAAAGTACTATAGTCATATTTAGAAGTTCCAGTTTTCAAGCTGGAATACGTTTGGCACATTCACAAAAAAATGTCCTTGAGCTGCGAAAACGAATAAGAGCAAATGCATGAAGCTTTCTGTTAGGAAATCTATATCTGGTCCGAGAGGTCTTAATGGTGTCATCAATGGCAAGCACCAAAACTAGTATCATTGGGCCAATAAAAGAAATACAGCCAACTTTGAGGACATGCGAAAAGCGGTCCGGTGCACATAAGGATACCCATCAATCCCACAGACATTGCTCGAAAGATGCTGAAACTGAAACTGGCTCATCCAGAATTGCTTGCTGAATGTCTGCATGGGAAACTTCAAAAGCATTCCGAGTCGTTGTATTGTCTTGTAGGAGCGCGCTCTAAAAGGAATGTTTTCCTCGGGCACCAAACACTGTAAATATACACTATTAATGCGGTGTTCACTTTCAATGATGACAATATAGCCCGTGTGAATGTTCGGATCTATTTTAAAATTTCGCTAGGGCACTTGCATGCACAGTGCATGAACTACGCACCCTTGAACTCTGTCGACAGTGCTGACCTGAAAAGTGTGCACAGTAGGCGACAAAGGAGGCTCGCCAGACAAGATGTTTGAATACAATAGTAAAAAATGATATTGGTGATGAGTCTCTGGCTGGTGCCTATTGAGCGGGTCCATCAAAATGCAGTTATGTTGTTGTGGTTTGGAAGTAATGAAAATTTTCTACATTAAACGCAATCATCTCAAAACATGCTTTTTTTACTTATGTTTTTTTGTCTCAGAACCCGCAGTACCTAGAATTATGAGTTTCGGGCAGTATTTAGATAACGTAATAGGGAATATGCAGGTACAGAATTATTGTTGTGTGAGAAAGTTCGCTTCTCAAAACATCTAATAGCTCTTATCGATTGATAATTAGGTACCTTATGAAAACAATTTACAAATAGTGAGCATTATAACTTTCTGCGCTAAATTCGCCTCAATTTCTGCGCTAATTCGCCTCATAATAACAACCATAGTAAGCCAATTCATGTAACGCTTATGATTAGGGACAAAATAGTTCATAAGCTTCGTCTGAAATACATAGTGGGTATAGGGCTTAACCTGTTCTCTTAAGCCAACGTCTATCAACATCATTTCCATCATTCGCGGCATCGTCCTCGTTTTAAGCTGAACTCTCTTTGCAAGCCTCCAGGTTTACTTCGTGTCTATAGATAAGTACCGGCAAGATGCAGCTGGTATATACCTTCCTTTTGAGGGTTACTGGCCGATTACCATTCATGATATGCGAGTGCTTTCCGAATGTGATCCACCCGATCCTTATTCTTCTAGTTATTTCACTGTCATGATTCGGCTCCATGGTTACTGTCGGTCCTCAGTAAACTTGTTTCTTTGCAACTTACAGAGTCTTTCCACCTATCACAAAGTGCTGTTTTCGGCCTAGACTGTTGTTGCACATTACTTTATTTTTGTGCTTAATAATTTTCAAACCTGCTCCTCTCCTTTCTGTGTTCAGTTCAGTAATCATGAGTGGTGAGAGGGAAAGTACATGAAATCAGTGTTTTGCTTCACAATATATTCCAGGCTCTAAACGAAGTAACCGACGTCAGCGTTGACACAATCAATGGTGATTTTATTAGTATTATAAAGAGTGTGCTATAAACGTCGGCTGTACATTCACTAGACAAAACACTGGCAAACTATACCAGGAGACTAAACATCTCATTAGCAAGTCTCGATTGAGTGAAATGCTTTTTCACAATCTATATAACCTAAATATAGGCGTTGGTTGTATTTCGCGCCTTTCTGTAGTATCTGACAGCATCAATAAAGTTCTTGGTGGAGTGGCCTTTATGCAATCCTGTTTGGTCCATCGATCAGATGAACTCTAATGTTGCCTTAATTCGACTAGCCACTATTATTGTACCTAGTTTGTAGACAATGAACAGTAAGCTGACCAGCCCGTAATTTTTCGAATCCTTGACGTTTCTTTCGTAAGGATTAAAATGATACTGGCGTTCTTTCAAGATTCTGGAGCCCTTCACGTCAATATACACTTCGTATACAGTGGCCACTTTTTATAACACGATTTATCTACCACCTTATCATCACCAGTGGGTTTGCCTCTTTGCATTCCTTGGGGGCTTTCATTACTTCTCCTGGCGTTACTTGTAGGATGCTGAATCCCTCTGGGCTGTTATTGCTTCTTGCATTATCCTCGTTGTTTCGACTTCTGTACAGCTAGCTGCCTGTAGAACTCCTCCGCTACCTCAACTATCCTATCTCTATTGGTTATGACATTGCCTTCCTTGTCTTTCTGTGCATACATCAAATTTTTGCCTGTGCACAAGTTTGCCTTCGCACCTTTTAGACTACCACTGGTTTTTAAAGCCTGCTCAATTCTCTCCATGTTATTCCTTCTAATGTGGACTGCCTTGCGCCTATTGATTCACTTCGAAAGATTCACTAGCTTTATACAGTCGGTTGCATTTCACGCTTTCATGGTTTGTCATCTCTGAATTAAATTTTTAGTCTCCAGAGATAGTTTGCCAGTGTTCTCATTGGTGACTGCACAGCCGACTTTTATTGAACACTCTTGATAATAGCCCCGCCGCGGTACTCGGCTGCTGACCCGCAGGGTGCGGGTTCGAATCCCGGCTGCGGCGGCTGCATTTCCGATGGAGGCAGAAATGTTGTAGGCCCGTGTGCTCAGATTTGGGTGCACGGTAAAGAACCCCAGGTGGTCTAAATTTCCGGAGCCCTCCACTACGGCGTCTCTCATAATCATATACTGGTTTTGGGGCGTTAAACCCCACATATCAATCAATCAATCAATCAATCACTCTTGATAATACTAATAAAGTTACTGTTCATTGTGTCAACGTTAACGTCGGTTACCTCATTTAGAGCCTCGAATCTATTCTGAAGTGAAACTCTTAATTCCTGCACCTTTCCTCTCACCGCTTGTTCATTATTCGGCTTCGTGCGTATCAGTTATGCCTTTGTTTTTTTTTAATCTAGATGAATACGAGCTGTTACCATTCTATGGTCACTGTATCGGATCTTGCCAACTAATTTTACATCCTGTAGACGGCATGGGTGTGTACATAGAACGAATGCATTTAATGTTTAGTTTCGCCCCTAGAGCTTTGCCATGTCCAAATACGGTTTGCCCGTTTTCTGCAGAAAGTATTCAAGATCCGTAGATTATTACGTTCTGTGAACTCTAAATAACTCCCCTCTGTAATTTGTAGAGCTGATGCTACATTCCCCCACATGATCTCCGGCTTGTTTCTTGCCTACTTTTTCGTTGAAGGCACCTTCAGAACAGTATACCGTGCATTTATTTTAACAATGGGTGGCTCTACGTCTTCATTGAAGCATTCGACAAAATGGTCATCAAGGCTCGTTGTAGGCGCGTATAGTCCTGTATACCACCTGCATCTTGTATGTTTTGTTAACCTAAATATGATACTTGCTACCTTTTCGCTGATGCTGAAGAATTTCGCTATGTTGCCAGCTTTATTCTTGTGTATAAAAAGCCAAAACACGTTGGTGGGCTAGTTGGTTTGAATCCATGAAGAGTGAGTAAGCGCGAAACAGACAAGGACGTAGAAGAGACAGACACGTACAGAGCGCTACTTTCAACTGATCTTTTATTTTCGCACGAACCGATAAATATATACCGAGCGAGCGGAAATAACATAAACATAAAGAACATATCGCGGAATCACATCGTAGAACCAAGCACGTGTATATTGCACGACATAGCAAACGTACAAGTCACTGTGTCGAATCAAGGTAATGAAGTTCTTTTTGAGAAAGCGATACTGATGGTTGGCTAACGCACATGTCAGATAATTTCGCGATTTCGTATGCCTCCATAATCTCCCTTGTCATTTTGCCAGGAGCCTTAGATAGAATTTTAGTTTTTTCGAAGAGGGGTATACATCCACAATCTCGGCAATGGATGCCCAAATGGCCCGAGATTGCTTTCGTGACATTATAATGATGTTCTTTCAATCTCTGATTGATACATCGGCCGGTTTGACCAATATAGGTTCTTCCACAAGTAAGCAGAATAGCATAAACAACATTGCGAATGCAGTTCACAAAAATTGTTCGATGATTAATAAGGCAGGTGTTTGCACTGTTACACTGTGAATTAACGCGTCGACACAACCTATGTAGACGTTCGGGAGCTGAAAAGATCACATCCACTCCTGCCTTTCCCGCGATCCTTCTGAGATTATGCGATACACCATGCAAGTACGGAACGACGGCCACTTTTTTTGCTGTACGACCATTACTGCCTTTAGGTGGGTGTTTTAGCTTCCTGCTCAAACCCTCTGCGACAGAGCTCAGCACACAAATTGGGTAACCAGACTCTGCCAAGCGCTTGGCTTGGTTCAGAAAACTGCCTTCAACTTTGTGATTACAGGACTTCCTAAGAGAGTTATTAAAACAGGATTGTACAACGGCGCGTTTTACGAGCTTTGAATGGGCGGAGGTTTTCTGACATGTGCGTTAGCCAACCATCAGTATCGCTTTCTCAAAAAGAACTTCATTACCTTGATTCGACACAGTGACTTGTACGTTTGCTATGTCGTGCAATATACACGTGCTTGGTTCTACGATGTGATTCCGCGATATGTTCTTTATGTTTATGTTATTTCCGCTCGCTCGGTATATATTTATCGGTTCGTGCGAAAATAAAAGATCAGTTGAAAGTAGCGCTCTGTACGTGTCTGTCTCTTCTACGTCCTTGTCTGTTTCGCGCTTACTCACTCTTCATGGTATAAAAAGCCCCATCCCTAGTTAATTTTTGTCAACTAATCTACGGTAGCATGAGACGTTTCCGTTCCTCAGCTCTGTATAAGCTTCACATGTTATCCTAATTTCACTGAGCCTTATTACATTTCATTTAACACCCTCTAACTCCTTGAATAGCTCAGCTAAGCTAGCCTGAATAGACAGCGTTCTAGCGTTGAACGTAGCGAAGTTCAGATTCCGGTTGTGGCATATCCGGACCCAGACATTCTTAGCTGTTTCCCGCTGCGTCGCAGGTCTGACCACAGCCTTGGATAGTTGCTTCGCATCTCCTGGGGATATTTCTCTCCTCCTTTTTTTTTATTTCTACAGCCCCAGTGGCTGCGGAAAGATTAAGGGATGGAAAACAGACAACCACCCGTTATTGCACGAAGCCACAAGGAAATTCACACGCATTTCTCAGAAACGAAAGCCGGTTAGTTGAAGAAAAATTTGTCCTGGTCAGGGGATTGAACAAGGGGCCAGCGCCTTTTCGGGGCAGTCGCTCTGCCAAATTATCTAATCGGGTAGCTAGCGACTGGCAGCGTGCGGGCGAATTCATCGATAATTCAAAACCTATGTATACAACTACTGCATTTTAGTTCTGCGGAGACCCGCAAGGGACGGAAAAGTTGAGAAAAAGGAAAGGCTTCGTGCCACAAGCTGGTGGTCATCGTATCTTTCCTTTTCGCGCAATCTTCTGTAGACTTCTTTTACTATGCGTGCACTGTCCCTACATACATTGTAACCTCACAGTTTTGCACCATAGTACTCCGAAGACGCTATGCTTTTGCCAATCTGCTCTCACGTCGTGTGCTTTATTAACTTCAGCCACTATAAACCGGTGGCACGGCTATCACTGCTACGTGCATGTAATGTTAACGACCGTGCCTCAGCACTCCTGTCCGCGTCTTGGTTTGTACCAGTGTTTGCTTCGCGTTTATCTCATTGCCGCGGCATTTTTTTTCTTTATTCTCCTTTTTTGTTCTTATTTCTCGATTGGGAAAGTTGATATAAAGGTGGCCCATATGAAACGGTTACTGCTATAGCGGCAACCGTTTGACTCCGTCGTAAATTAAAAATGAAAGCCATGGTAGTGTTGAAGCTGCTTGGTTTGTGCATATATGTATTCATTGAATCTCATTCCTGTGACGTCAAAGATCCTTTGGAAGGACACAAATCATCGTCGTCGTCATCATAATCAGAGTGATTGTATCGTCGTAGCCTATCTACTGTCTAATGCTGGACGAATATCTATCTCAATGAAGCCATTTTGTCTAGCGATATCCTGGTCTGTTTTATGCTTGCATATTTCTTTGTTTCCTAATCCCCACTTCACCCAGGCGATCTTCGGCCAGCTTTTCGCTTATATAAGCACAAACTGCTCATGTCACACGCTTATCAAACTATCAGTAGACAGACAGACAGAAGGAGGGACGAATGGACAGACAGACAGACAGACAGACAGACAGACAGACAGACAGACAGACAGACAGACAGACAGACAGACAGACAGACAGACAGACAGACAGACAGACAGACAGACAGACAGACAGACAGACAGACAGACAGACAGACAGACAGACAGACAGACAGACAGACAGACAGACAGACAGACAGACAGACAGACAGACAGACAGACAGACAGACAGGACAGACAGACAGACAGACAGACAGACAGACAGACAGACAGACAGACAGACAGACAGACAGACAGACAGACAGACAGACAGACAGACAGACAGACAGACAGACAGACAGACAGACAGACAGACAGACAGACAGACAGACAGACAGACAGACAGACAGACAGACAGACAGACAGACAGACAGACAGACAGACAGACAGACAGACAGACAGACAGACAGACAGACAGACAGACAGACAGACAGACAGACAGACAGACTAGATAGATAGATAGACATAGATAGACTAGATAGATAGATAGATAGATAGATATATAGATAGATAGATAGATAGATAGATAGATAGATAGATAGATAGATAGATAGATAGATAGATAGATAGATAGATAGATAGATAGATAGATAGATAGATAGATAGATAGATGACAGTGAGTAGTTAGACGCGTGCAGAACTTACAATAAGAATTCGGAAAACTCGTGCCGCTCATCTGGGCTTTTCTTGTATGATTGTTTGCTTGTCAGCACGCGAAATCTTTCAATTCTTTTCGTTTATATGTATTGATGGAGAGCCATGATTTCTGAAAAAGCAGCGCACAGAAGGATACAAAACATGCACACATGTAATAACACACAAGCTTCTGTTTGCGTCTTCTATGTGTGCGTGTTTTGTATCTTTTTGTACGCTGCTTCTTTAAAAAATTTCTTTAGTACGCCTTATTCCAGTGTAGCTTTACTTCTTTTGCATTTTCTTCTATCAGTAGCTAAGCAGGAACGCTTACCAATCAGTCGTTAAACATTGAGGCTTACTGTTGTATAGTGATTCTATAGCTATGATCGCAACCCATTGTCGAAACGAGACTCGCGCACAGCGCTTGATGGGAACACTCGAATATGCGACCACATCAGTCTGATACCGATGATGAAAGAGCGCGAGGCACTCTGTTATTTTGGTCTTCTGCTTATTTCCAATATACAAACTTGTTAGCCGAATGGCCTTTTGGGCTAACGCTTATAGATAGAGTTAACAGACGTTTGGTAGATAACCACTAGATGCCTGGCTTGTCAACAGCACATCAACCCCTCCTTAAAAATAGGCTCTTAGTTAATGATATCTGATTGACAGCGTTACAAGCTTTACGATATACACAACATGTCTGAAAACAAGACATTAACCAAGAAAAAGTAGAGATTTTTTGTAAAAAAACAACAAAAATTACACAATGAAAAGTATTTATCACATTAGAACAATACTGCGAGCAAACAACAACACAGCAGACATTTCAATGTAGAGCCCAAAAAAACTACACGACATTACATCGAGGCTAACGACTACATATCCTAGTCCTTCGTTCATCGTAGAGGTTGTTGCTTACGTACTGGACGCCCAGTTACAGCGTTCGAATTCGTCTGTTCAATGCTACTGTCTGCTCATGAGAATGTCGCGTTAATTTTCTCTCTTTGTTGCAAAAGTATGTAGTGCTACACGGAAAGTCTTCAGGCGTTGGCACACGCACCTTGGTGAGAGTATTTTTGTGCGATATATTTGTGACACTATCAGTGCCATGAGACGGTTTCTCTGCAAGCTGGGAGCAGAAATAGCGATCTAGTCTGACATATCAATAATCAGTGTGTGGAAGGAATTCATCATTTTCTAAATGCGTCGGTATTGGCAGTAATTCTGAAACGCTCCAGGTTTTGCCATCAATAATCAGAAATCAGAAAAACCCTTCCTTTGCATGACTTGAAAAGGTCCTAATTCCTTGCTTGTACATGTGCGGTATGACCGAACATAAACGAAATTCCCAAGTTTAACTGAGGAGTACTTGGCGCCTCTTTGATTATCGACATGGGCGACTATCTGTGGCTGCTCTTACTCTCAATTCCGTTGCAAGTTTGCAATATTGTGAATGAATAAACCTTTTTTTTTAGTTATCCCAGAACGCCCCGCGGGCGTGCGGAGCGCTATCGCAAAAGTTGGTACGCTGAGCGTACCGACGCTTCCTCCGCCCGCCACTCATTGGCGCCATGCGAGCAGAAAACGAAAGGCCCTGCCGCTGTGGTCTAGTGACTAAAGTGCTCAGCTTCTGACCCGCAGGTCGCGGGTTTAAATTGCGGCTGCGGCAGCTGCATTTCTGATGGAGGCGAAAATGCTGTTCTCCTGTTCTCAGATTTTGGCTCACGTTAAAGAAACCTAGGTGGTCGAAATTTCCAGAGCCCTCCTCTTATTCATATGGTGGTTTTGTGACGTCAAACACCACATATCAATCAATCAATCAATCAATCAATCATTAAACTGAAAGAACATGCTGCCACTTGTTTAATAGGGTCCTAATGCACGTATAACTATGCATGAAAGGTGAAATGAATAACGCAGTCAGTGTGGGTATCACTGAGGGGGCGTACATGAAACGGTGGAAACGAGCGGCATGTGAGTTGTGGCGTACCAATAAATGTGCTCAAAATATGCTATCGTGAGAAATGTGAGCTGCAACACTGAATGTATAGTTAATCAGCGATGAAACGCTCATGAAGAGCATTGGCTTTTATTACCATCGTGGTTTCATTTGGCCGTTAACACAAGACTGCAGAGAAGCGTTACAGCTATAGATTATTTTTAATTTTTGTGGACAAGTCGTGCGCTGAAAATAGTAAAAGCAAACACATTCCAAACATGTTTAAAGACGAAGGAGTTTAACTATAATTCACGTGCGAGATACCTTTCTCTGATAACTAGCGGTTTTCATGTAATCCCCATTGAGTGCGACGTCTGTTGAATTTCGCATTGGCGATTTCAACTGTTGTTCAATGAGGAATAATGATGTCCAACTTATGCTTGGGGGAGAAATAAAACAAGAAAACTTGGTCAGAATACCTTCGAAAACGTTCCTAGCTACAAGAAGGCGTGGTGTCCTGCCTATATTATATTGCATCGGTTTCTGAAGAGCTCATTCGCACAGAAAGCAAATATTCATTCGGACGACGTTCACCAACGAAGAAACAAGGCATTTCGAAGTTATTCTATGCATACGTTCTGTAAAGTCTGAAAGGAAATTAGGAAGTGATACGTCTTGAGGGTTGTGTTTTCGGCACCGTAAGCTTAGTAACTATTTCTCCATAAACGCAAAAGGTCACAGGGGTCTACAGTGGCCAGAGAAAAGTACTATGAGAAACATGCCAACTGTTCTTTCAATCGTTGTCAAGAGTTACCAAGCGAATTTCTCTTGTGTTCACGTATATACATTTGTCAGGCTGGTTAATGTATCAACACGCGCCTCCAAACACATCACAATTCATTGAATGAAGCCATCTTATCGTATCTTGCATTTTCAGTCATGCAAATTCAAATTGATCTTCGAAGGCCTGGTAATCTAGTGCACGGCCACCCTAACCGGGTCCCGCCAGAAATCTCGGAGACATATCATAAAGAACACCATGCTCTTTTCAGGTCAATTAACGTTCGCTATCGTTACAACACAAGAAACCTTACTTTATTATTCAACTGTAAACACGCATCTTGGTTATTTGTCTTTTTGTTTACCTTTGTGACATGCGTTATGCGCTTCCATTTTTTTACATATGCTTTCTGAAATTTGCGATAACCTTTCAGTCGACAGTGAGCGTTTCCGGTGTGCATATTTCTTCCATTGTTTCTTTTTACCTTGTTTTGTTCCTACTAGTAGTTACAGTGGGATGTAAAGTTGTTATGTGCATATCGTGCAAGAGACGCGCATGCGGATTAGCGCGTGTATTTTATTTTACAGAATACCGGTTATTTCTGAAGCACTCTAAGTGCACTAGAGCCGCACAATTTACTCGTAAAAAGCTTCAAAAGGCATTGACTTCTAATGCATCCGTAAATTTATGGACAGTGCTTGCGCCTTTTAGGCTACCAAGTTGTGGTTGTTTTTATTTATGCCGAAAGTGTATATACAGATGCTCAGGAATAATAATAATAATTAACTGATGCTTCTGAGCTGGTTGAACAGGGGGATAAGTGCGAATCGTAGACAGGCCATCACACCTAAACACTGAAGTTTGTGAGTGAATCACGCAGTATCACCTTGCCAAGTTCACTTGATCTGAGAAGCGCTGGATCGCTGGGAACAAAAAGTTGAAGCGTGAGGCCCACGCGCTAGTCGTGGCTGCTGCTGCATGCAGCGTACCACCTTTTCCCATAAGCGCTTGCGCACCCATTAGCGGCACTAGTGTGCTCGGAAAAAGTCTATTGCCCTGTATTTGCGCTCTCTTGGGTGATTGATGAGTGTTTACGTTCCGCCACATCTATGAATTTCGGCATTTCGTGTTTCTCAAATCCAACTTTTGTTCGGAATTATCTGTCACGTAAAAGTAGTGCGGGTGAAGCTCCCGTTGTGGCATGCGGTGAAATCAACACAAAGCCATATACTCGAGTATGTTCTGTTTCACTGGTTTGCCTTCCAGCTGTGCGACCCGTACTACTTTTTGAGCACTCTACAAAACCATTCGAATAAACTATTCGATTGCAGATGAACTTTGTCCGCGTGGCGTGTTCCCTCGTCACCATTTTCTTTTATTGCGATCCTGTAGCTACGATCGCACCCAGATGTAGACAAGCGTTTGTCAATGCTTCAAATAATTTGTTGGTTTGCTTTTGTGGATAATAGCTCAATGAATGGTCAAGCAGAAAGCCTTCGGTGCATGAAAGGAAGAAGAGATTGTGAAGAAAAGAGAATTAATTCGGAACGCTTCAATAACAGTTTTTTTAAACAGGCGATGGTTCCGTTGACTGCGCGAAATTTCGTGAGCAAATTTTGCTCGTACCTCTTCACAAGAAATTTCTTTCTACCACAATGTGCTACGGTGTTATGTTCTGAACAAGTGGCAGTCTGCCACGAGCTATCAATTGAAAATCTCTAGTTGGTGCGTGTCCTTGCCCCATTATTCATACGGCAGTGTCAAAGTCAATTTCATTCACTGGAAGAATCAAGCGATACCTTGCAAACACAGCCATGGGCAGTCGCTATTGCATGCCTAATATTTAGCTTTGCGTATTCGGTTAAGCAACTGCTCGCCGTCTACACACAAACATAATAAGAAGATCGGTGCGTTCAAAATGAATCAATCTATAGTTATACGCAGTTCTGTCACTCTGCTACTTCTATACAAATTCCGAAAAAAAGGCCGTGTTATCACCTCGGCATCATACTATAGAGCAGCTTCGGAAAACCTTCGTAGCTTGAGCAGATAAGCTTCCGCGACACGTGCAATCAAAAGGACATCATCCTAGAGTTGCTCCGAATCGTTTTTTGATGGACGTCTCAAAAAGACGATCACTTTTTACTTTGTTGCAGTGACCAAATTTATTGAACTTCACTGATTTTTGCATGAATATAACATTGTTTTGCATTGACTCGTTCACGTTGTTTCTTTTTTCATTTTTTTATTTTTCTTTTCTTTGTCCTTTTTTGCTGACTTGGAATCGGTTCGTTGCTTTCAATTTTGTGAAAACGTTTGTTTGGAACACCAACTCCATTGCGCTTGGTTCGGACTAGCCGTAGGATTTGCTTCAGAGGTACGTTTTCTGATCTGCGTATTATACTTCATTTGTTAGTTTTTGTATGAAGGTGAACGCTCATACAAGGACGTCTGATACAATATTCTAAATGCAGTATTGCACTGTTGAAGCACCTACAAGTGATTTATTTGCTGCTTTCGTGAGAGCACAGTTCATATTTACTATAGGACAATCTGTAGAGGCATACGCGCGGTGTATTCGCTTGTGTTAAAAAAATCACTCATGTTTATATGCTTCTCATTTGAAAGATGCCACATAATGCAACGAAATACCGATGCAATTATACAGCTTGTTGAATCACTCATGGTAATGAGATTCTACCATCGAAACGTGAAATTTCAGTAAATATTGAAGAAAAATAGTCGCAAGCCTTTTTAAGGTTGAATAACACTGGTGAACGTATGAAATTTGAAATTCTCCTTTCAATTTCAAAGGCGCAATCCTCTTGAAAGTTCAAAATGAACGTCATAATATTCAGCCAGGCTTGCGAATAATTCTATATTCGCAGTCGCCTACTTACTTGAGGTCATGTCGACGCAATGGATGAGCTTAAGAGACATTGCCTAGTTGATGTATTCCTCTCAAAATGACTTTATTCTTGTAGCAACTCCTAAGTTCATTCCTCATAAGACTCGACGGGTCAAAATCAATTGTAAAAACTTTTAAGGCCTGACGCGAAATGCTGGTTCCAGCAAGTCAGCAAGCTGCAATTACAAAACAAATTTTAAGGAGGGCGAATAACCAAATTAAAGAGCTTTTAAATGCTTACAGTTCTGCAGTAACGTTAGCTGATGAAGTTAGCTGCCGAGGTTCGAAAGTGGCTCCGCAAGCTACGAGAAACACCGCACTTTTTTACATTATTTAGTAGGCTCTTTAAATGGGAACAACTAGGGTGTTCCTGTAAAGGCATTTCCATCACGTGGTAGCGTCACAGTGTTTCACCAATGTAGCCAAGCGCTTTTAAAGGGGCATGTAATATTCGGGGGGGGGGGGGGACAAATTTGCAGATAATCCAGAAAGTTTTCACAATCCACGTCGCTAAACGGGGACCTCAGTTGGTACTCAGTGGATCTCAGTTGAACACCCGCAGTCAGGGTGGACATGATGCCCACACTGCGCCCATTTGGCTACCTTAGGACCTCGTTGGTGACGAAACTTTCAGATTGCTGCTATGGCAGTATTATGGCCAAATGGAACATTGCTTTTGGAGAACCTAGTAGCGTTTTTTAGATACGAAGCAGCTCTTTGACTAGCCTTTGTAACGATGTCCCAACGTCTGTACGAACACTCTCGCCGCAGATGTTGGAGCGGTGCTAAGTAGGTCAAGTCACCACTCTTTGTCGACATCATTATCTCTCTCATTCGCAGCAGCTGTCGTTCCCTCCGCCCGCTCGCGACACGCTTCTCCCTTGCTCCACCAACTCCACCACCCACAACGCTCGACCACACGTCGAGTGGTAACACTAGACAGATATAGTTGCGCGTCCGCAGAAGCTATTCGGATGCAGCCTGCAAGCCATTTGCAATGGGAGGCTGCGTCCAAAAGTGTACAGAAGGTAGCGGGGAAGGAAGTAAGAAGAAAAGCAACATGGCTTCTTTCAGTTATCCTAAGCGACTGCTTGGTGGACCCAGCGAATTTCTTCAAATCAATAACACTGACTGGCATGCTCATGCAAGACATAATGGTTGCTTAAACGTGAACTCGGTGTTTGTTTTGACATAGCTCAGAACTAAATACGTGCATCAAATAATGTTGCGCTACAAACCATCCGAGTGGTCGCATGATGCCGTACAGTTGCTGTGTGCTTCTAGATTACAAGAGTGCCACACAACTACGCCAGCCTCACATACGAGAGTTTACGAGAGTTTGTAAGAACTACTTATATATGGCGATGCCTCGTGGGCTACTATGACGCTAGTATTAAGCCTGCGACGTGTGTGCTTTTTTTTTGCCCACTCTGCTTTTACTCATATTAGGCTTGAAGTACGCATTTGATAAACAAAAGGCTTATAAGTAAAAGAAGACGCAAGACATGGGCGAGGCATGCCACCAAGTCTCGGTGAAAGCTGTAAAAGCGGCCGTTGTCAACTCTTTTAGTGTAACTAAATCAAGTACACTTGCAAGGTATTCACTACGCTATTGGTTGGTAAAATAAATCACCATAATTTTGGTGAAGTAAAGAAGCACCCACTATGCCATTATCAAGAATCTGCGCAGAAGCGAGGTGTCTGCAACGCATCTGTAAGGTATTAGTATTCTTTCTTGATGCTGTAGCTGACCAGGACGATGAATTAAGGCTGATGCCTCCCTAGTAGATTGGAGCTATCAAAGAACATGTGCACTCTGGTAACTCAATTTGCATTTTGTGACACCTGATTACTATTTGACTATTTTTCCACGTTATATTACATATATTACCATGATTGTCCGACATGACATTTTAGTGAATAATATTAAACACCTTAGTGGATCTGCGATCGAATATTCAACTGCCACGTAGAAGGCTTCGGCTCCAATTCAGTCTAGCATTTTTATTAAATGCGAAGCACTTCTTAGCAAACTTCGGCGACTTTGAGCGTATCTATCTATCTATCTATCTATCTATCTATCTATCTATCTATCTATCTATCTATCTATCTATCTATCTATCTATCTATCTATCTAGCCGCCTACGACTTCTAGCTCTCCTGGCCGTTTGGATAATGGCATGGATACTAAACTTGGTATGGCATAACATTACGGTATGACGAGCATATCTGACAAGTCATTACATGAAAATCATGACATGTACGTTATGAATGTCATGATTTACATTTCATGGTATTGCTGCTTTTGCGGTAGTTTAGTTCACATGTCATATTGCAAAACTGGTATGGTATGACATGATTGCATGGCGAACACAAGCGACAGACCCTTACATAAAAATCATGACATGCGTGTGGTGTAACAACATGACTGAATGCCACTCTCATGATGCGCTCGCTGCCGTTTCGCTAGCGTCACATATACGAAATTTCGTATTAGGTACGTGAATGGCAAACGAAGGTATGTAACTGGTGCAAACATGCTAATCATGAGATGCGTGCCATGTAACAACATGACTACATGCCACGCGCATAATGCACTGCCGCTCGTTTCGCTAGCTTCACTTATACCAAACTTGGTATTACGGAACACTAATAGATGACGAAGGCATGATACTGGTGCGAACATGATAAACATGAGATGCTTGTCATGTAACAACATGACCACATGCTACGCTCATGACGCGCTCACGGCTGTTTCCCTACCTTCACTTATGCCGAATGCTGTATTACGTGACGTCAATGGATGAAGAAGGCATGTCACTGGGGCGAACATGATAATCATGAGATGCGTGTCATGTGAGAACATGATTACATGTCACAGTCAAGGTGCCAATACATTTCGACGTGACACGGTGAATGAGCTCGCCGGCGTTTATTTCGTCGCGTCACGTCTGCGTTGCAACGCCAGGCGCCAGTCCTCGCAGGCGCGCGCCGTGCTGCGTTGCTTTGGCGCATGCTCGTTTCAGCGCGTCCGGTGTCCTTCCGTCAAGAAAAGAGGGAGACGCAGTACTGTGTGAGTAACGCATCGGCGCGAAATGCAGCATGTCGCATTTCGCGCCGGTTGCCGTCGGGCTTCGCTGATGGACGCTGGTCGCGCCGGTTGCGCCTGACGTCAGACTATAGAGTGCTCTCATTTTGCTAACGTAGCGTCGCTGTTCCTAGCGTGCGCGCACATCGACGCTGCATTGGAGTATATTGGGCCCTTCATATAATGCTCGCGGCTGTTTTGCTGGCTCCACATATACCAAATTTGGTGTTACGTGACGTCAATGGATGACGAAATATATGACTGGTGCAAACATGATAATCCTGACATGTGTGCCATGTAAGAACAATGACAACATACCACACTCATAGGGGGCTCACTCCACATATACTAAACTTGGTCACACGTGACGTGAATAGATGACGAAGGTAAACGACACATCCAAACATGGTAATCATGACACGGTAGTCTTGTACGGCATAATTTGTCTCCGTCTTGTAACGTTGCGCTGATTTTAAAGTGAAATATGAAGCTTTCTCCTTCGTGCTTTGCATATCATAGATTCTGATGGTACGTAGGATCGGCCAAGTTTTTTCTTAGTAAGTTTCATTTTTTTGCATATCGCCGATAGCATTTACGAACACCGTCTGTGGAGGCGGGTGACTGAACCACACTAGTTGCTTTTTTTAGGATTTCACAACAGCTTTCGCTGTAAAATATATGAACGGATATACAATATTCACGGACGACTTCTGGAAAAGTATGGGTAGAGCTCAGTTGCCTGCTGCATGACGGTGTCAGCACTAAGGCAAACGTGTGTTGCCGATTCTTTGGATCCCTCTTTAAATTGTGTGTTTTGCATAAACGTTAGAGAAATCAGGAGACATCCCAATCACGCAACTCTACAAAAACAAGAAATTGTTACACGCTCTAATCTTCAGGTTTTTCGTCATCTTTTTTTTGGAACTTGTTCTTTTATAAAAGACAAAACAAGATATAGATAAAAAATAACACTGATGAGAGACAGGCTGGGAGATTGAAGGAAAGTCGGCTTGCCTATCAAACTCTGAAATCGAGAGAAACGCGACGAAGAGATGAGATCGAGAGGATAACAAAACTTGAAAGCAAGCACGCACACTAAGTTATCTAGCGCTCGAGAAAAGAAAAATTTACCGAACGCAATTTTAGCAGAGAAAACTCCGTGAAAGCAATCAATCTCCCGTCTGCTACTTTGTCGTTGGTAAGCAAGAAAAATAATTCTTCAGTCAGGATCACCGTCTTTATAATTACCTCCCTCATCTCGTGCGCGATGCTGCCTTTATTCGGTGTTTTTGCCGTATTCCTCTTAGATCCCAGGATGCAAGAGAATATTGTTAATTGAGGTGCGCCTTGGCTGATGCGAGCTGTATCTAACATAATGACCTTGCATGTTTCGTAATTTCTTGAAAGGTGGTGAAAGAAGTGAGGCAGTGAATCTGGTAAATGCGTTGTGCGCTGCTTGGAAAAAAAAGTCAGATGTGCGCACTCTCTTCTTCAGACACTTTTAATTAACCTCCTGTTTCCCTTTCTTTAAAACAGACGTTCAGCCGCCTCATTTAGCATGAATTGTCAGCTAGGGGCATCAGAATCATTTCTGCGCCTGATCGCACTGAGGTAGTTTTCGGCCATTAGGCTATAACGCAGTTCTAATTTTAAAACGGAAGCACTAGATGCTTCACGAAGCGCGAAAACGCAACGTCGGTGGCGTTCAGATGTCACAAGATGGCGTCATCACGTGATGACGCCAACCCATGACGTCTTGATGATGCCAGAGATATTCAGAGTTCTATGACGGCATCGTCATGTTGCATGAATACATTGTCGCTTTGTCAGATGTGGGCCAGTCACGAAGGCTGTGCCGAATCAGGTGATTTGCCGGCAACCAGCTGCAATGCCTCCGGCAGCGCAAAACCACGTTAGGGGCAAAACGCTTTAGAAGGTGATAGGGAAGGATCACGGCGTTAAAGCAAAAAAGGTGGTTTCCGCCTTTGATAATAATGTGGAAATGCACTGGCTGGCCGTGGGATTTTTTAAATGTTGCTAGGGCAGTAAAAGAATCATGTCATCGGAGTTCTTCCCCTGCCATTCTTAGGATACAACAGGCGAAAGCGTTTACTTTTGCAGGCAAAGTTAGTTCATTCTATTTACACTGGGGTTCACTTGATTCATTTTAATGTACGTTGATTCATACTTGAGTCACTCGATTCCCTGCCGGTTTGCATTAGATCACTTTATTCACTCTTTCATCAGGCTTAAGTGTCGGTACTCATTTATGGCTCGCAGTTAGCGTGAGTCTCCCTAATTGACGTTGCTTCACCTTGATTTGGTCTAATGCAAGCGTAATTTTGAATTCGATCCATTTATTGAATTCAAAATTACGCAAGCATTAGACAGAAGTTTAGAAACTAATTCATAGATTGAGGCTAGGCACCGCATACACAAAAAATTTTTGCACAGTATTGGCAGAGCTGATACTCCCGAATGTGAATGTGGATTTGTAGATGAAGAGGTATGTCACCTGCTCATAGACTGTCCACATTATGACACGTCGAGACGCCCTCTTAAGTGGAAACTGTTGGCATTAGACCGCAGACCGTTTGCCATGAAGAAACTTCTCGGCCCGTGGGAGAAATACGAAGTGATTATTTGCAGTGGGTGTATTGCCCCGTACGTTGCGGTGATGTACAACCTCACAAGGTGACGTTCGACTCCAGCTTAACCACAGCCACCACCTCGAGGAAGCGAGGAAACACATCCAGCAAGGGCGATGACACTGAGCTGTACTCCGCATCTTGCGACGAGTCCTCAGATGACGGCTTTCAACCTGCCCTGCACCGCAAGGCCAAGCGACGGATTCTCAATCCATCGTCGGTGTCAAGTACGGCCGCCGTGAAAACGGCACCCCAGCGATGGCCCATTCCGCCCTGTTTGTGCCAACGAACGCTACCGAAAGTCTCCAAAGAACCTTCTGAAAAAATCCGGCGAAGACGACTTCGCCGTCAAAGGTCTTCACGTCGGACAGCGCCTACTTCAGGCGGTAAGTCGACGCATCAGGAAAGATCACCAGCTGCAGTTTCCAGCACGGCAAACACAGACGTTGGAAAAGAGCAAAGGGGCAGATCAGTCTGAACAGAAGAGTGGCCGCCACTTACGTGAACACAACGCGCAGAAGAGCCACAGCAGAAGCCGTCTTCTTCAGAGCAAGCTGCTGCAATGGAGGACTTGCGGAACACAGATCAGCAAGTAATAGCTCTTCTTCGACCCTTAAATATTGCCATTCGCTTGTTGTTAAGCAACATGTGCACAACGTCAGCAAGAAGTGCATTGCAATTACTGCACGCTTTGAGTCCAGTACTCACCGCGCTTGAGTAAATAACGGCTCACCAGCCACTGTCCTTCAGAGAGGAGGTCCGAAAGGCAGCGATTCTTCAATGCAAAGCCCGGGGACTGAGATCACGCATCGCCGATTTCCGCCGGTTCGTGTACCCCATCGATTTCCGTCGGTGAAGTTCCCCATCATTGTCATCTGCGAGCCGAATTTGCAGAAATAAAGCAGACTTTCTGGCTATGAGTCATTCATGTCGTCTACAACTGCGGACAATAGCAAAGTTCTGATGTTTATTCGCCGCGAACTCAGTTACATTGATCATCCGGTGTCATTCCACGACGACAATCAATATGTAAGTATAACAGTGAAGAAGAGACTTACCGTCACGGCTGTCGGTGCATACCTCTCTCCGTCAAGCCGTTTCGACCATACAAGACTACAAGGTATCCTGTCAGCAACTCCTCACCCATGCATTATAATTGGCGACTTCAAGGCTCGTCTTACAAACTGGGGAAGTTCAAAGACGAATGTTAAAGGAAGAAAGTTGGTGTGCTTCGCTTCCGACAATGAACTTTTCTTGCTAAATGACAGTAGTCTAACGTTCCTGCGTGGTTCAAGCTATAGCAGCTGCCTTGACCTGGCCTTTGTTTCACGAGGCCTCGCCAGGCATGCTGAGTGGTTTTCAGACATAGAAACACATGGAACCAACCACATTCCTACTTACTTCAAAATCGAAGGATTTTCCCGTGCTAAGATACGCGCTAGCGTTCAGTGGACTGGTTAAAATTTAATTCTCGCATGGAAGAGCAATGTGACGAAAACAGATATCTCGACATAGAGAAGATAATCAAAAGCATAATAACATGACACTACGTGTACCCTCAAATGCTCTCCCAAACTAACGGAATTTGACATCGAGTAAAAACGACTTAGAGCAATCCGACGGCGTGCTGAACGAAGATACCGACGCACGGAGGCAATCGAAGACTTACAGATCACTCGACGTATACAAAAGAAGAATCAGCGCCGGATAAATAAACTCGAGTCACAGCGTTGGACTGCTTTTTGCGAGCCGCTCGACCCACGAAAACCTTTATCGCAATTGAGGAAGACTGTACGAAGTGTCCGCACAAAACCCACACAGTGGTCACCATTCTGGGCTCTCGCATTTTCTGAACGGGGACGCGGCATTGACGTGGCAGAAGACTTCTGTGCCAGAATATCTGAGCCATTCACAGTGTCCAAATAATTGCCCTCGACCAACTGTCCACAAACACTGGATTACCGCATGGATATGCCTTTTTCCATCGTTGAACTCAGAGCAGCACTAGCTTTGTGTGGACGCACGTCGGCACCAGGGCCCGATAGAATTTCTTATAGGACCCAGTGTCATCTGGATGAAGGCACAAGAATTCTGTTCCTGGAGTTGTACAACAAATCATGGCAAGATGGAACGCTCCCGACAAGCTGGAAGACAAGTCGCCTATTTCCTGTTCTGAAGCCAGGCAAGTCACCGTTGGAGCTCTCATCTTATTGCCCGATCACATTGGCCAGTTCTGTAGGCAAAGTTATAGAGAGGAGGATCTTGGTACACCTGAATTGGTACTTGGAGTGCAGCAACATCTACCCAGATGCGATGACAGGGTTTTGGCGTGGTCGATCATCGATTGACAACGTAGTCGACCTGGTCACTTAGGTCCAACACGAGAAAGGCCGTAAGCATCTCTGCGTATCTTTGTTCTTAGACGTCAAAGGGGCTTATGACAACGTAACGCATGAAGCTGTTCTCACTGCTCTCGAAGATTTAGGAGTAGGTGGTCGGATGTATCGCTGGATATGAAGTTATTTGTCAATGCGATCCTTCTTTGTGAGCACTGAAGATGGTCAAACTTCTCCACATTACAGCCACCGTGGCGTCCTTCTGCGTGGCGTACTCAGCCCTGTGCTGTTCATTCTTACGCTAATTGCTCTCGCTGAGCATCTGCCAGGCAAAGTCCGGCTATCAATGTACGCAGATGATATCTGCGTTTGGACATCGGCTGTAACACGCCTGCAGTTGCGAGGGAGAATTCAAAAAGCTGCCACTAAAACATTACGTTACCTTCAAAATCGAGGCTTAGAAATTTCTTCCAAAATTGCGCCCTCATAGGTTTTACTCGAAAGCTTATGCATAAGTACTCCATAAGCATCAATGGTCAAACTGTACGATATGTTCGATTGTACAAGTTTATGGGCGTCATACTTGAGAGGAATCCATCATGGAGCGATCACGTTTCGTACATGAAGAAACGGTTTATAGACATCTTTAATGTACTGAAGTTCTTTGCAAGGAAGACTAGGGGAATGTCTTACAATGCAATGCTACAGCTGTATAGGGTACTTTTTCTCGATTTTCTGCGGTGCAGCTTACCGGCATTGACCAACGCAAGCAAACCAAGACTACGAACGCTACAGAGTGTTCCGTCCCAGGCACTCCGGATTGGCCTCGCCTTGCCTCGTAGTGCGTCGACAATGGCTACTATATCAATCGCCGGTGACCACCTCATAACGACACATAACGACGTTGAGGCACTCAGGACACATATAAGGCATATTGCTCGGACACCCTGCCACCACCTAGCCTATTTACCAGCAGACAGACCACGTTTGTCATTTTGCCAAACGGTAACCACATACCGCGATTCTTGGCCAGCATGCTTCCTCCCGCCGCCAGGCCTTCGACTCCTCATTGGTGCCTGACTCAGGCTAAAATCAAGCTAACTATACCTGGCATCCAGAAAAAAGCAGGTATGTCGTCACCTGCCCTTAGGAATCTTGCACTGCTCTTGTTATACGAGACGTATCAACGCTGCATACACGTATACATCCACGGCTGCTTTACAGAAGAGCTCAACGGCATCATTTGTTATACCATAAAAGACACGACAAGAAAATTCAAGACCTCCCACCTTACGACACCAATGGGAGCAGAGCTCACAGCTCTTCGTGCCGCATTGCAATTCATCAACGATCAACAGCCACAAAAATTGAAAATTTTCAGTGCCTCAAAGGCGGCACTGCAATCCCTTCTATCACATTTACGCCACGGCCCGTGCGAACAGCTGGCATTTGAGATTGCAGAAAAGACTCGCCAATTCATTGAGAAAGGACAGGAAATAGCATTTCAATGGTTTCCAAGTAATTGTGGAATAATTGGCAATGAACGGGCTGATCGAGCTGCCTGTTTCGCCCATACTGAACGCGATCAAATATCAAATCCGCTCTCCAGAACAGACGCTGCACGGAAATTTCGCATGCCTGCTCGCAAGCGCACCACGTCACAATGGAACGCGTCACATTTCATTCATGCACGGTTATGTACCTTAGACACAACTCTCAGTCTTCGAATTCAACCGGAATTATGCCGCCGAGACGCTACTATTCTGTGGATGTTATGGTTTGGCATCGCATTCACCAATGCGTACGCGTTCCGCATAGCAATAGTTGACACTGCTGCATGCGACTATTGCGGCAGTGACGAAACAACTTGACACATTCTGTGTGAATGCCCATAATACTGCTCGCCGAGACAGTCACTCTGCAATGCACTAGATGAACTGGACAACCAGACTCTTTCGGAAGAAAGAATACTGTGCTACCGACAGGACTTTGTGTCCCAGAAGAAGGCTGTGAAGGCGATTCTGCGCTTCTTGCGTTCAACTGGCCTGTAAAACCAATTATGATCGGAACTCCCTGAATGTGTGCGCATGTGAATTTTTTCTAACTTGTTTTATATCTCTCAATCCCTATCCTCTTTCCCACCCTTTTACCCACCCCCATACAGGGTAGCAAATTATTTCTTCTAGGTTAACCTCCCTGTCTCTTCCTTATATTTATTTCTCTCTTGCTCTGGGCCTGTGGCCAACTAGAGTTTCACAGTCCGACGCTTTAAAAGCATTAACAAGTTTCTTACAAAACAGAGGCAGTGCTAACAAGTGCTAAAAATGACGAACTTTCATTTCTATAACACATGTACCTATTATGCGCAGTATCAAGTGACCCGCATCATATGTGTGTACTGAAGTGAATGACGTGTCGGCTATTATGTACACCCGAGCAAATGTATCTTCATAAGCACCAGACGTGTGCTCTGCTGTTTTGTGCTAGTTGGACTGAATTACAAGGGACATTATCAGAGACTTCATTGGTTTACTTTCGAACATTTCCTTATAATTTTGTTGTGATATGTGCGTATGAGTGTGTCTTTGCACATCTGTGCACAAGTGTTCTATTTTTCATGCACTGCTTTGTATGTTTTACTTTAAGATACGTGTTCAAGTTTCACTCAAGGGGTAAGGAGTTGCTGGCGCCATAATTGTGCGCCAACATCTCCTTAATATCATTCCAATAAAAAAATGCTTACTTCTACTTCAAACCACTTGGCATCGTTACGTTTGTATTTAGCGTCAAGAGCATTTTCCTGTTATCTTGGTCCCTACGCAACTTGTCGACGCCGGACTTTTTTAGGAGTGAAGCCGCTGAGGCCCGCACCTCATTGTCACCGATAAAACTCCGCACAGTCTGTCGTTCCCGCAACAGCAGACGCTCTCCTCTCCTTACCCACCGTACCATCTTCATTAAACGCTTGGTTCGAGTAATTTAATAGAACGCCTGACAAATTTGTGCATTGTATGAAAGCGTCCAATCTACGATTATTCAGTCATCTTATGCATGTGTTTAATATATGCCGGGGTTTTGCCGGATATTCTTTACAAACACGGTTAGGTTAGACTAAACTGCAAACGATAGTGTAAGAGCATGAAAGCCTAAGAAGTAATTTATTCTACTCACCCGAAAATCAATGTGCCTCAAGTTTTCGGAGTGAAAGCGCTAATGCACCATTTTGTGAACCAAGCAAATACGTGGCAGATTAAATTTCACGCCTAAATGCACCTGCTTTCTGTGACGCGACGGTAGGCTTCTCAGAGGAAATTACATTTCATCAAGTAAATTGTGAGTTCAGAGCTTAGCCTTGCTTTTCCAATAAAAAGAAACCGGTTAACCGAATTTCGGTACATGTAAAAAATTGAACAAAATAACTACGTAGTGATTACATCAGTTAAACACTCTGCTGAAAATTTTCTGAATGACACCAAATACAGCGAGCCCTTGATGACAAATGCATTATCTATGCGGCTTACCGTAGCGTCCAAAAACTTAATTTCAAAGTTTATCGACGTGGTGATTCCGCTGTCAACGACAGCCGCACCAAGCGAATCCTGCAGTGTGTTGAACAAAGCACTTTGAAATTACCCCCGAACTGTCTGACTGCGACATTTCATTAGCGATTTCATGTACATTCAAAAACAAAAATCATCATCACACAGAACTCACTGCGAGCGCTTCAGTATCAGGAGTGCTTCTGTAACACTTTCAAGCCAGAAAAGAGCGACCCAGTCTCGAACATGTTCTGTATTAGATGAGGTGCCTCAAATTGTGACTAAAATTGGTGGCATTATCAATATATTGATCGAAAAATTGGCCGATCCTACCTACCTCGGAAATCGACGTTACGCAAAGCATGCGGAGGGAAGATAATGGTGCTGTAATTGATCTGTTAAGCAAGACGTTAAGTAATGACGCTAAATATGTGTACAAATGTTGCGCGCACAGACATGTGTTGAACGGTTGCAGATATAGTATTTAACCATTTGTTCGCACTTATGCAACAATGCCAGCAGGAACACGAGTATTAGCCACACAAGAAGCGACAACATTATATGAAGCGCTGGTGCTCGCGAGGGTGGTAGCCCAGGACACTGCTACATAAATCGACTTCAGCGTATGACACCTTACAATTGACGTTAACCTGACGTGACGACTGTACCATATGAGTGCATAAGTGATGGTTATAAAATTAGATGGCGGGCACTACAACCACTATTCACGTTTCATGAACATAGGTGTCTATTCGAAATGTATTTCCGTGACCCGGTGTGACTTTCGGGTAGAATACCTGCAGGCACGGTGACATTTACTTTTTGCATTCGTCGGGACAATGCTGCCGTTGTCAGGTTTTTTTTAACACTTGCACGTTAAAATTACCCAAGTATGTTTTCTTCGTTCCTGGGTAGATACCGAGTGTCAATCACCTGTGGCACAGACCCGCACACCGGTGGCACATACGCGCCCGCCGGTATGTTTCACTGTCTCGTGGGAAGTGTTTGACGACGTACGCGACAGGATTGTGACATTTAACATGTGTTGACCCGTGCTTCATCATTTAAAACCATCTTACCCTCTCATACTAATTATCGTTCCCATCGATATAGAAGGGTGATTATGAGAGCACTCAGGCCTAAGCGGCTAGATACATGGATATGTGTATAGACGCCAAATGTGCTTGGAGTACGCAAAGAAAGACTTCGGATGTAAAAAAAAAACGTTTTGTGCTCTGCAACACACTGTCGCGGGGGTGTATTGGTAATGGTGCTCGACTTCTGATACAGAAGTCGTCAGATCGAATCTTTTCACCGCATTCTCGGTGTAGGCGGAATGCTGGTGGCTTATCCTTGGCTGTGCGCTAAAGAACCCCGACGGTGCTAAAGTTCCAGAGCCTTCTGATGCGGCGTCTGTCACAGTCATATCATGGTTTTAGAACGTCAAACACCTGCAATTATTACTGTTTTTAACGGCAGTTTCCTGAGCTAACAGGAAGAGCAAGGATTTTATTTGGAGAGTTACGTTCAAGTTCATAGGGAGAGCTTTTGCTTGCTTAAGTGAAAACATGACAGTAACAAAAAAAACGACCTAGTGAACGCAGGCAGACTTAAAACAGGTCACTATTCAAGTAAATAATGATCAGCATAAATAGTGGGTAATAAAGACGAATACACCACTTTATGGCTAGCGATCGATGTACTCAACACTCGTTTGGTTGTACAATATAGCTGAAAGTACTTATTGTTCAACTTATTTTCTATATATGAAATACTGCTGACTTTCATACGAGGGCCGGATAGGTTTTCATAATTTAACGAGGAAAGAGTTAGAACAGTGTAAACGTTTATGACAGCTATATGAAAGCAAGTCATTAGTTGATGGAAGCGAAAAATAATTACTGGAATGTTAGTGAGCACCACCCGCTGTCTGTGTAGTCCGACACGCTCTACAAGACCTCAATAATGCTTTTTATACCACATTAGCCTAAGCACCGTATACAGATAATGTGCTGCATTGTAGAATAACACAAATAAAAAAGCCTAGCTCTTCACTTGACGTGTAAAAAAATGAAAAAATGAGCCATACACGCCTGCACGCACTCACGACTCCCTATCATTTCATTCCAATTACGAAGACTAAAATCGCATGGATCACAAAACGTCAATAGAGAGGACTTTTATTTCGCTACAGTTTTTTTTTTCTTACGAAACCAACTTCCCCAGTGAAAACGACACTCTATTTCATTTCTACGGCGAAGCTCGGCGTTTCCTCCTGTCGATACATTATTAAAGGAAATGGTTCAGTTCAGAACCAACACCATTTATGCTTCGCAGTGCATGAAACATTCATGAACTTTTGCTGATAGTATTCCAAGTGCATTGCAAATCAATGCACTTTTGTCGAGAGCAATCAGTATTCGCAACCACTATTCGCATTCGTAGTACAGCGAGGCAACGTTGTGCACGGCAACAGTGACGTGATTGTTTCCACATTTAGGTGGGTAATTTGAAGTGTTGTAACGCGTTGCCAACCACTAAAACATGATCTTATTTCAAAACAAGCACTTCCTTGGCAGAAAAGTAGCACGGCGAGCTGTCTAGATCACTACTGTTTAGAAAAAACTGGTCAACGGTTTAGAAGACTTTGCACTCTACTACGAGAGAGCACTAGGCCGTCCCGTGAGCTTCAACGTCTGTGTGATAAACTTTCCACAAAGCGTACCTCCCTATTCACTAATTCAGCGATCAATATCGACTTATTCGCCATTAGTGTCCCCCAAGGAAGCAACATTAGCATCATCATCATCATCATCATCATCATCATCATCAGCCTGACTACGTCCACTGCAGGACAAAGGCCTCTCCCATGTTCCGCCAGTTAACCCGGTCCTGTGCTTGCTGCTGCCAATTTATACCCGCAAACTTCTTAATCTCATCTGCCCACCTAACCTTTTGTCTCCCCCTAACCCGCGTCCCTTCTCTGGGAATCCAGTTAGTTACCCTTAATGACCAGCGGTTATCCTGTCTACGCGCTACATGCCCAGCCCATGTCCATTTCCTCTTCTTTATTTCAACTATGATATCCTTAACCCCCGTTTGTCGCCTAATCCACTCTGCTCTCTTCTTGTCTCTTAAGGTTACACCTACCATTTTTATTTCCATTGCTCGCTGCGTCGTCTTCAATTTAAGCTGAACCCTCTTTGTAAGTCTCCAGGTTTCTACTCCGTAGCTAAGTACCGGCAAGATACAGCTGTTATATACCTTCCTCTTGAGGGATAGTGGCAATCTACCTGTCATAATTTGAGAGTGCTTGCCGAATGTGCTCCACCCCATTCTTATTCTTCTAGTTACTTCAATCTCGTGGTTAGGCTCTGCGATTAATACCTGCCCTAAGTAGACATAGTCTTTTACAACTTCAAGTGCACCATTACCTATATCGAAGCGCTGCTCCTTTCCGAGGTTGTTGTACATCACTTTCGTTTTCTGCAGAATAATTTTACGACCCACCTTTCTGCTCTCCTTGTCTAACTCCGTAATCATGAGTTGCAATTCGTCCCCTGAGTTACTCAGCAATGCAATGTCATCGGCGAAGTGCAGGTTACTAAGGTATTCTCCATTAACTCTTATCCCTAACTGTTCCCATTCTAGGCTTCTGAAAACCTCCTGTAAGCACGCGGTAAATAGCATTGCGGAGATTGTGTCCTCCTGCCTTACACCCTTCTTGATTGGTATTTTGTTGCTTTCTTTATGAAGCACTATGGTAGCAGTTGATCCCCTGTAGATTTCTTCCAGAATGTTTATATATACTTCATCTACGCCCTGATTCCGCAGTGTCTGCATGACGGCTGATATTTCTACTGAATCAAACGCCTTCTCGTAATCTATGAAGGCTATGTATAGTGGTTGGTTATACTCTGAGCATTTCTCTATTACCTGATTGATAGTATGAATGTTATCAATTGTTGAGTAGCCTGTTCGAAATCCTGCTTGTTCCTTTGGTTGATTGAATTCTAATGTTTTCTTTACTCTGTTAGCAATTACCTTTGTAAGTAGCTTGTATACTACAGCGAGCAAGCTGATCGGCCTGTAATTCTTCAAGTCCTTGTCATCTCCTTTCTTATGTATTAAGATGATGTCAGCGTTCTTCCACGACTCTGGTAACCTTCCCGTCAGGAGACACCACGTAAACAGGGTGGCTAGTTTTTCTAACACAATGTGTCCTCCATCTTTTAGCAGATCTGATGTTACCTGATCCTCACCAGTAGCTTTGCCTCTTTGCATGCTCTCCAAAGCTTTTCTGACTTCTTCTAATATTACTGGTGGGGTGTCATCTGGGTTTCTGCTAGTTCTTATAGTATTAAGGTCGTGGTTGTCTCGGCTACTGTACAGATCTCTGTAAAACTCCTCCGCTATTTTAACTATCCTATCCATATTGGTAGTTATTTTGCCTTCTTTGTCCCTTAGTGCATACATCCGACTTTTGCCTATCCCAAGTTTCCTCTTCACTGATTTGATGCTTCCTCTGTTTTTCAGAGCGTGTTCAATTCTCTTCATGTTATACCTTCTTACATAACATACTTTACGTCTATTAATCAACTTCGAAAGCTCTGCCAGTTCTATTTTGTCTGTTGTACTTGACACTTTCTTGATTTGACGCTTCTTAAATTAGGTTCTTCGTTTCTTGGGAAAGCTTGCCAGTGTCCAGTCTAACTACCCTGCCTCCAACTTCCACTGCACACTCCGTAATGATACTCGTCAGATTATCATTCATTGTATCTACGCTAAGGTTGGTTTCCTCACTGAAAGCCGAGTACCTGTTCTGCAGCGACACCCTGAATTCCTGTACTTTCCCTCTCAGTGCTAGCTCATTGATTAGATATGCAACATTAGCATATCCTACCTCAAAGGTCTCCGCACTTGCACAAGGTTTTCTTCAGGCTTTGTCAGCATATACAGCTGAACATGACACCACCGCAACATGAATGATTCATTACCTATCAAGTCATGGGTGTGCTTTTTGTTCCCTTTGAATTGTCATCTGCGAATCCGAAGTTGATATCACTCATCTGCTAAATCTGGAAATCGAAAGCAGCAACACAAAACACTTGGACAGATCTCAGCTCGCCATAGAAACCGGGTTTTGCCGTTTCAGCTTCGCCTATTAGCCATGTGTATGGAGTGCCAAACGGCCAGTGTCTTTTTTTATTTATTTTGCGGTCTCTTAAAGACCAGATGAACGGACCATGGCAAGCAACACTAACAAGTGTGCCCATTGCCGCGTATTCATTTTTTTTCATTTCTTTTTGTGGTTCGTGTTGCCGGCTAAGTCGAACCCAGATGTGAAGCTTGTTTGACGACAACCGCGTGTACCGAACCATGCATGAACGTGCGCGAGGCAAATGATCCTGCGCGTTAGTGCTCGCATCCGACGAGGTTTGAATGTGGTGGGTGCCGCTCGTTCTCCCGGTGGGCCCGCGATTCACGCTCTGTCGAATATTTCCTGGACACCGCTCAGGCCTCATGGTAAAACGCATAGAGACCATTTGTCTCTGACCGCAACGAGGAATTTCCGCGTTTCGTGGTTAGATTGGTAGTTTGGTGTCTCAGACCATTGTGGTGGCGCATGTAATGAAAAAACGAGTGTTCAGAAAACAATAAATTACTAGGCCAATGTCAGAGCAGTGAAGACGAAAATTTTGGCTATCATAGGGGTTTTATGCTAAAGTGAATGATCATGCAAGGTGCATCCGAACAGATGCTTAAACAGCGAAGCTCAAACGTGCGGTACCGGTATCTGTCACGTGAAAAAAAAAACGTTATTTCTTTCAAATATTAGTTAGGTCTGTCCTAAAATCTTCATTTGTTTCGGCAGCGCATGCGTTGAGATCTTCATAATTAGTGGAACAATAATTTATAGCAGCATTTGTGCAACCTTGCACCACGAATATCACATGAGTTTTTATAGAGACATAATGAGCGAGCTTTGGTTTCACCTAACCATATAGAAAGCCCGCCTAACGTGCATTCGAGCGACTTATTCTAATGGCCAATATACCTTATTTCCTATACTGAGCACTAAAAAAATCACAGTAAAACATTTCGACAGTCTGTTCTCCGGACCTCTTCGACAGCTGGCTTATTCCCGGTCAACGATCCCCGCCGTGGTGGTCTAGTGGCTAAGGTACTCGGCTGCTGACCCGCAGGTCGCGGGATCGAATTCCAGCTGCGGCGGCTGCATTTTCGAAGGAGGCGTAAATGCTCTAGGCCCATGGGCTCAAACTTGGGTGCACGTTATAGAACCACATCTAGTCGAAATTTCTCGAGCCCTCGGCTACGGCGTCTCTCATAATCATATGGTGGTTTTGGGCAGTTAAACCACATATATCAATCGATTTCCGGTCTACAAATTTCCCGGTGTTCTCAGTAATGTTTGCCTAAGTTTATACTGTTTATGTGTTCCTGTTTTCTGTGAGATATAGCTCTCAAGCTTTTGTTGCCGTTTTCTACGACATTTTTTGCGGCAATACATTTTAAGCCTTGAGAGAAAGAGAGAGAGAGATTTTTTATTGAGCAAAACTTGATTCGATTTGATCAATATGTGAGGTCTAACTTCCTAAAACCACCATATATTTATGAGAGATGCCGTAGTGGAGGGCTCCGGAAATTTCTACCTGCTGGGTTCTTTAACGTGCACCCAAATCTGAGCACACGGGCCTACAGCATATTTGTCTCCATCGAAAATGCAGCCGCCCCAGCCGGGATTTGATCACACAACCTGCGGGTCAGCAGCCGAGTAGCTTAACCACTAGACAACCATGGCGGGTCTATTGAGCAAAACTCATGAAATGGCGCAAAACATATGTTCATATTAACACGCACGCACGTTAAACAGCCGCATATGTTTTATATAACCAGTTGTTTATTTATGGTTACGTAACGATACCAATACCAACATGAGTGTTAGCGGCACCACAAGCGGTTAGCTGATATGAAGCGCTAGCACTCGCGGGGATGATATCCCTGGACACTGCTGCAACAATACTATAATATTACATGGGGTTGTAAGTCAGTAAATCACGACATTATTATGAGAACACCGTAGCGGAGGGCTCCGCAAATTTCAATCGTCTGGTGTTCTTTAACGTGCGCTGATGTCGCAGAGTACACGGGCCTCTACCGCTTCGCCTACATAGAAAACATTACAGATGATCTCCTATTGGCTTTGCAACAATTTGCAGAGAACCCTAGAGGCCGTTCTAGCTCCCATATATCAGAGAGCGATGATTACAGATACAGTTCTGGAACGAGAAGACATCGGGGGTGAAGGTTGCGAAAGTGGTACTCAACTTCTTGAAGGGAACAGATTTTCTTGAAAGTTTTTTTTTGAAAGTTTATTGAAATTGATTGGTTACAAATGGTGGTTACAATGGGGTTTACTACTGATACAGAGGGAGGTCCCAAAGTCAAGAGACTGTACAGGGGACCTCCCATAAGAGCTGAGTAAACAAAAGTACTTTAACGCAACAAAAATGTGTACACAAAGTAAACACTCAAAAAGAAGCAATTAACACTGAAACATCGTTGGATTATTTAAAAATTACAAAAGAAAGCAGAGATGATGAAATGATGAAATGACTATGCTGAATGCAGATAATTCCGAAGGTTGATTTTGAATGCGTGGAAATTGGAGATAATTTTAACATGGCATGGTAATGAGTTCCATAGTTGTGTGGCTGAAAAGTTAGTAGTGAACTTACCATAATTAGTTCTGGGTTTCGGTAATAAGAAGCTATTGCTGGATGCGAAACGTGTTGACAAAGAGTAAGGATACTGGCTATTGATGATTATAGGGAACGGGAGCTTTCCGCTGATGGATTTGTGGATTAGTATTGCGAGGGAATATTTATGTAGTTTTCCCACCGACAGAATACCGTTAGAGGTGAGCAAAGGCAATGCTTCTGATGTGTAGGTGCTATGTGTCATGATGCGAATAGCCTGATTTTGAGTGTGTTGCAATGGAGATAAATGGACTGGATACGTGTTTCCCCATGATGATATGCAATAATTAATATACGTATGAATGAAAGCGTAATAAAGGGATATTAGTGTGTTCATATGGAAAAAATTGCGAACTTTAATTAATATCCTAATGCCATAAGCTGTCTTCTTTGTTAACGATGAAACATGCTCATCAAATTTTAGGTGCTTATCTAATGTGACTCCGAGAAACATGACACTGTCAGTAGGATAAAGTGTGTTTGAAGCGAAAGTTAAAGATGGTGATCCTGAATAAATCCTATGCTTAGAAGAAAAGATGACGAACTGAGATTTTGTAGCATTTATCTGTAGTTTATTCTGCCGGCACCAGGTAACTATGCTGTCCGCGTCATGGTTAAGCTTGTAGATTAATGAATCAAGGTGGTTGTCTGAGCAGAAAATAGTAGTGTCGTCAGCGTAAAGAATACAGTCAGATGATTTTAGGCATTGTGAAAGATCATTGATGTATATTAAAAATAAGAGAGGTCCTAATATTGATCCCTGCGGTACCCCAATGTTACTTGTTTTAGGGTGTGAGTAAGTGTTAGATATAGACACAATATATTCTCTATCTTTTAAGTAGTTACGTAGTAATTTCAGTGGCGGGCCTGCTATTCCAATAGACTCTAATTTAGCAAATAGTATATTGTGAACAAGTGAATCGAATGCTTTAGATAAATCAATAAAGAGCGCCCCAGTCAAATTACCTGCATCAATTGCCTGCCGGATTTTATCTGTCAAATAAATTAATGCTAAATCAGTTGAGTATCCCTCCCTAAATCCAAATTGATTTGTTGATAAGACATGAAATTTTGAAAAATAGGAAGACAAGCGTGTTACTATTAGTTTTTCAACAACTTTGCTAAAGAATGAGAGTATAGCTATAGGTCGATAATTAGATGTGAGACGCTTATCTCCCTTCTTGAAAACAGGAATTATTTTGGCTTTCTTCAAGGAACTTGGAAAAATTCCCGTGGTAAAAATAAGGTTTACTATGTGACAAAATGTTTCAGATATTAAACTTGCTATGAGTTTTATGAGAGAGGGGCGGAAATTATCAATACCGGGCCCGGTATTTTTTAGACTAGAAATGATAGTGACTATTTCTTCAGGTGTCACGGGGTGAAGGAAAAAGCTGTGAGGCATGCGTGGGTAAGACTGGGTCAGAGGATCGTCTTCCCGTTGCTTGTCTGTACAGAAGAAGTTAATAAAAGAGTTGGCAATGTCTAAGGGATTATCGAGAAGTAGGTCTCCCAATTTTATCATTGTTATTTCGCTATGCTGGTTGGATCTACCCAAAAACGAGTTTAAAATTTCCCACTGTTTTTTTACATCATTACCGGTACACTTAATTTTATTTTCATAGTACTGTGTTTTGGCATGTTTGAGTAGTTTTCCTAAACGATTAGAATATTTTTTATACCTATCATGAAGCGCAGTATTGAACGGTTGTTTTTTGTTTTTCTGTAAAGGTTATCTTTTTTCTTCAGGCAATCAAGCAAACTGCTAGATAGCCATGGGTTACGAGGAGCTGAGAACGGTTTTTTACAGTTCATTATTTCGGTAGAATCTGCAAGGGCATTGGAAATAATCTTTGAAAATGTATCGTAGGCAGTTTCAGGGTTATCGCACGCGATGACTGGGTTCCAGTCTGTAGCAGATATTAACTCAAAGAACTTTGTTGAATTGAGCTTCTTTCTGGTTAGGCCTGTGACAATAGCGCAAGGAGTGTAATTTAAACGCACAAATATTGGATAGTGATCGGTAACAGAGGCTTCGACAACGCCGCAGTCAGGGTTAGTAAGGAGATTTGATAAAACGTGGTCAATAAGTGTACCTTGTTTATTTGCGGGACATCGAGTTGGAAGCGTAACTAGGTTTTCATACCCAAAGCCATTTAGGCAGTTAACGTATTCATTGAACAGTATGTTGGATGGATCTAGGAGGTTAATATTGATATCGCCCATGATAATGACATTTTTCTGCTCCAGTGATAATTTGTGCAACAAATTACCAAGGGCCGAGCAATAAGCACTTCCACATGATGACGGTGAACGATAGATGCAACCAACTATAAGGTTTTTTTTTTGTCCTGTGAAAAAAATGAATCGTGAAATTCAACCCAAACAGATTCGCAGTTAGCCACTTTGAGTGTCAAGTCAAGTCGTCTATGAAAACGCAGTTCCGAGGACACGAAAACAGCCGCACCACCATGATTACTATTATCGCTGTGACAATATTCAGCAGAGTATGAGGGGAAGGTATACAAGTGATTATGAGATGCGGAAAGCCACGTTTCGCTAATACAAATCACAGAAAACTTGTGACTAGTTGATGATAAGAAAGTTGTGATACCATCCATGTTTTTTTGCAGACTGCGTGCATTAAAATGAATTAGTGAACGGCAGGGCAAGGAAAAATAGGTCTGAAGTTCGTGAGGTCGAATGTACGAAGCCATTTCACGTAACTGAAAGATTAACTACTAGACTGATTGCAAAATGTTAGGCAATATTGCATAAATCAGAATCGGAAGCAATGCGAATTACCCGACTGTCGGGAGACTTCCGCACCTTAATCTGGCAATTTTCCGTCCAGATGAACTGCCATCCTTTTTCTTTCTTTAAGGCAAGTGCCCTAGAGAACAAGCGCTTATTGTCTGGTGATAGGTGCTCATTCACAAATATTGCCTGTGCGTTCTCTCCTGAATACCCTATACTTCGAGTGTTCAGCCGCGCCCTTATGGCTTTCTTCATGAACTCGTTCTTTTTTTCACGAGAGCAAAACCGCACAATTATATTCCTTTGACCGGACTTTGCAGGTACACGATGTACCGTGTCGACATCGCTAGCCGAGACCTTACAGTTGATTTTGTCGCCAATGGCAGTCAGGATTGCGGAACAATCATCTCCTTGGGTAGAGGGCACCCCTTTTATTTCCAAGTTATTTAACCTTGAGTATTGCTCGAGGTTGGCGACTTTACTTTGAAGGGCCTCATTTTCTGCTTTTAGAGCGCGATTTGCGGCAGTCAGCTCGAGCTGCTGGGAGCGTGTCGACTCGACCACCTCGTTCAAGAGTTTTAAACTGTCATCCATACGACCAACTTCAGCTCTCAATTCACCGACGTCTAAGCCTGCGTCCTGAAGCTTGGTTTGTATATTAACAACAAGCCGGTCAACCAATTCGTTCAATCTAAGTTTGAATAAATCTTCTAGCTCGTCTAAGCGCTTGCAGAGTTCGGCATTTCGTCGGCATCGTGTAAAATGGCTAAACACGTGAGTACAAAGTGAGTATACAAGCCGTAACACCAACAGTAGCAGCAGCAGTTGCTAGACTAAGAAATTCTAAGGAAGTGTCAAAAATGAAGCAACCAACCTGTGAAACCAAGGAAGTTCGCTTAGATGCGTGCTTGTGAATGCAACTGCTGCTGCTACAACAGTGATGCTTCCGCTGGGACGGCTTTTATGACAGAGAAACGGGCCGCGTAGAAGCAGCTTGGGGGCGGCTTCAGCGCAATCTGCGCCAAGGCCAGATGAGTAGTCTTTTTCGCGCAGGCACGTGTACGATGCACGGATGAGAACCCAGGTAGTCGCCGCGGCTATCTGTGAAACCAAGGAAGTTCGCTTAGATGCGTGCTTGTGAATGCATCTGCTGCTGCTACAACAGTGATGCTTCCGCTGGGACGGCTTTTATGACAGAGAAACGGGCCGCGTAGAAGCAGCTTGGGGGCGGCTTCAGCGCAATCTGCGCCAAGGCCAGATGAGTAGTCCTTTTCGCGCAGGCACGTGTACGATGCACGGATGAGAACCCAGGTAGTCGCCGCGGCTATCTGTGAAACCAAGGAAGTTCGCTTAGATGCGTGCTTGTGAATGCAACTGCTGCTGCTACAACAGTGATGCTTCCGCTGGGACGGCTTTTATGACAGAGAAACGGGCCGCGTAGAAGCAGCTTGGGGGCGGCTTCAGCGCAATCTGCGCCAAGGCCAGATGAGTAGTCCTTTTCGCGCAGGCACGTGTACGATGCACGGATGAGAACCCAGGTAGTCGCCGCGGCTATCTGTGAAACCAAGGAAGTTCGCTTAGATGCGTGCTTGTGAATGCAACTGCTGCTGCTACAACCATTAGTGATTAGTGCATTAGTGATTATAAACTTAATGTGTTAATATGGCGTCAAGATTGGCTTTGTGTGCGTGAACTCTTCTTCTTCGTTGAAGCTCCTCACCATTTAACTTCCTCGTGTAAAGCAGCACAGCAGTCCTCCTAGACTGGTTAACATTCCTACTGTTCATTTACTTCTTGTTCTTTGCTTGCTTCACGAACATTACAATCTACTTGAAAAGTTGTTCGAAGATCTAGCCTAGCACTGTGGGAGAATACTTGATTGCCATGCGAAATGCTTGGGTTCAGTTCTTGCTGGGACCCTCACAGTTATTCCTTGCATTCGTAGGCTCAACGCTGCCAATGTGAGCTTTTTCTTAATGCTTACGCGTTAAATTTACTTGTGTCTCTACTCGAAATTCCTGGATGAAGATACACCGTGAATCACCTTTAGAAAATACTCGCATATCTGTGGCGCATACCCACCCCTGGTCATGTTTCACATGGCGGAAAGGGTTTAGGTCGTACGCGAAGCCGTTGTGACACTATTATTGTCATGACCAATTATTTATATTCGTCAAACTATCTTACTCTCCCGTACTAATATTGGTTTACCCTAAGGTAAGTGGGTGATCACTAGAGCACCCAGACTCAGGCGGACAGACAGACAGACAGACAGACAGACAGACAGACAGACAGACAGACAGATAGACAGATAGATAGATAGATAGATAGATAGATAGATAGATAGATAGATAGATAGATAGATAGATAGATAGATAGATAGATAGATAGATAGATAGATAGATAGATAGATAGATAGATAGATAGATAGATAGACAGACAGACAGACAGACAGACAGACAGACAGACAGACAGACAGACAGACAGACAGACAGACTAGACTAGACTAGATAGATAGATAGATAGATAGATAGATAGATAGATAGATAGATAGATAGATAGATAGATAGATAGACAGATAGATAGATAGACAGACAGACAGACAGACAGACAGACAGACAGACAGACAGACAGACAGACAGACAGACAGACAGACAGACAGACAGACAGACAGACAGACAGACAGACAGACAGACAGACAGATAGATAGATAGATAGATAGATAGATAGATAGATAGATAGATAGATAGATAGATAGATAGATAGATAGATAGATAGATAGATAGATAGATAGATAGATAGATAGATAGATAGATAGATAGATAGATAGATAGATAGATAGATAGATAGATAGATAGATAGATAGATAGATAGATAGATAGATAGATAGATAGATAGATAGATAGATAGATAGATATATAGATAGATAGATAGATAGATAGATAGATAGATAGATAGATAGATAGATAGATAGATAGATAGATAGATAGATGTTCCTAGTGGCCGCGGCGTGCAAAAAATCATTATAGCTTCGCATTTGAAGGAAGGAAGGGGCAGAGAGGTTAACCAGATGCTGGTACCTCGTATGCCACCCTGCACTGTAGTGGGGACTTATGCGATGTTTAAAACAGATCTCAGAAAGAGATGAAATGCAATGAAGTACGAAACACGTACACCTACATGCTGGAGCATTACACTCATAGGTGGTCAGGCAGCCAAGTAAATCGCAAGAGGCCCATTATCACCTGCATGGCCTTCTTCTGCGACCTTTAGTCTAGACAACGGCGTAACATTCTTTCCTGTCACGAATGCTAGTCATCTAAGTTGTGTAGATCACAAAGAGGTGACCTCGGTATGTTACACTCTGGGCAGTCGCACGAGACATGCCCTAATTGTTTCGTTATTTTTATTGCGATAAAAATAGGGAACACTCTCGGCTGGATTTTGCCGCAGGCGTCGACGTCACCGCCACTCATTGTATGTGTATACGTATCCAGATATATGAAAACGCAAGAATGAAAAAAAAAACTCAGTGAAATACTCCGACACGCGGTATCGAACGTGGCACCTCCACGTCGTAAATACGCGGCGTTAACCACTGAGCCACCGAGGGCCTTTGTTTTATTGCCTTCTTGACTACAGGTCAAGTTATTCTTATAATCGCGCATCACACGTGTTTCATGTGTGTTAACGCATCAAACACAGATATCACATCTTCAAATAACGTGTTCGATGCTTTACCTCTGAGCTACCACAATGGGTGAATATCACATCTTCAACATAGTCGGTTGTCTTATACACATCTCCCACATTCATAACAGCTTCCACGAAACACTCATGAACAGATAGAACTCTTACATCACAGGGCCTGTATCATGACATACTACGCCATACCGAATGGAGACCAAGTAAGAAAATAACGTACTAATGTTGCACAGATCTATCACAAGGCAAAAAAACCGATTTCATGTGGAGTAAGAGGTAAATCTTTCTTGAAAGTCCCCTGTAAAATTTCCCAAAGGAAAATGGCAAATAGCGAAATGGCAGAAGGTACACAATTTCGGCTACCAAAAACACGTTAAATTTTCTCTCGGTAACGTTCACGTTACCGAGAGAAAATTGATAAATTACGAACGCCCGATCCTTCGGCTGTCACGCGCAGTTCCTCCGCCTTTTCAAGCCAAAACGTTTCACTTTTTTATACCTGTTCAGTGGTACCCCTAGGTAACAACTAGGTGTCGTGAGCCACTGATTATTTCCAAAGGAACTGGGTATGAGGTACCAATCACCATGCTATAAACCAAGGCTTTTTTCTTTGTTCATTAAGCTTCCGTGCCACCGAGGGGCACCTCCTTCCACAATCAAATGGCAAGTTATTCATGTCTACCTCTTACCGCTGCTGGCGGGCATATTGGGGGGGGGGGGGGAACTGTCGTGTTTTCAACATTATCAGCTAGATGGCGCAATGAGCGCACGGCGGCTCTGATTCCTCACGAGTACTTTTATCCGCGGAGAGGAGGGGAGTGGACGGTCTCTCGTGTGCCCTTATCTCCCAGGTGGAGAGAATCCCACGTCTTGGCTGGCGTTAGGCTTGCAGTGTAAAGATCTTTTTGCAATTAAGGGGTCACAAAGCTCACTAAAACTGTAGCACAGCCTCTAACTGCGAAAACAGTGCGCTTTTCAGACACAGCTAAGTCACAACTGAAACGCTTACTTGCGTTCATCTGTACGTGTGAGTGCGTTTGAGGCGTCATTTGTGCGTGAGAAAGGCGGGGAATGTTTCAATCTGCTTTCCATTCTGCGCGTGACCTTGCAGTTTGTTGCTATCGCGTTTTTTTCTTTGCAGCAAAGCTGCGACTTTTTTTTAGGGGCGAAGCTCCTTAAAGCGGCACCCGTTTGTCCCTCGTCGCAGTACGTAACATGTCTTACGCTTTGACCTGCAAGGTGGTGCCGGTGGTAGATTTCTCCTGTGCGTTGTTCATTCATTCACAAAACTTTATTTGTGTCCTGAAGCCCGGTCATTTCAGACCAATGTGGGCCGCGTCCACGTCGGTACCGCCAGGCTGAGCCTTGTGGCGTCATCGTGGACCTTGTTGAATACCCGTAGTTGGTCTACCCGTAGACGGTAGACTACCCGTAGCCGCGCTTCGCACCATCGTCTGCCAGTAGAGCCATGTTGTTCGGGGTCGGCGAGAGTCGCGGGACAGCCTGCCAGCATGTGTCTGATCCCATTGATGCCATCGCACGCGTCACACTTGTCTTGAATTCCACTGTCAGGGAGAATTATATGTAGAAAATACGGAACGGGGTAAGTTCCGGTTTTCAGTAAACGTAGCATGACTGCCTGAGCCCTGTTCAATTTCGCGTGTGGCAGTGGGCATTGCCTATACGCCCCAAGTAAAAATAATTTGTGATGTCGTTGTAAGTGAATAAATTATCTTTATAGCCCCCGGAATGGTAGTGGGTGTCGGATCGGGTCTGACCAGCACGGCAAGCGAGTCCTCGTGCCAGGTCATTCGTCACCTCATTGAGCTTGACCCGAGTTTCGACCACTTGTCCCATATGCGCAGAAAACCATCGAATTTCAGTATCGATAGGACGTCCATCCGTGCGTTCGTCCCTGCGTTCATCCATGCATCCGCCCCTGCGTCCGTCCATGCGTCCATCCGTCCGTGCAGCCATCCGTGCGTCCGTCCACGCATCTGTCTGCGTGTCCGTTCGTCCATGTAGTCAACATTCCAAGTACCATCATCTCGCATCTTTTCATAGTATATTCCGCAAATAGAAGCACCGTCATCCAGCGGATATTCTAAACACTAAACGAGAGGTGGCACACGCACGCTTTCTTACGGCTTGCGCTTCGTGTCTACTTCCCACCTTTAACCACCTCGAGTTCATGGTACATACTAGTTCACTGTATTCATGGCACTGCGGCTCAACGCTCGTTAAGCCTTTCTAAAACCCAGGAGGTTACGCCCAGCGAGTATAACCTAGCAACCCCTTCCTGTCAGATAGTGCTCAATGTACATGCGAATGGCTGCTGATGGGGAATGAGAGACAGGAGAATTCGGCTTTCAGTTAACGCGCACGCTGCAAATTTTTTATTGTTCAAGAACGCGCAGGAGAAATCTCCCACCGGCGCCACCTTGCAGGTCAAAACGTAAGACTAGTTACGCACTACGACTATGACGAGGGACGAACGCGTGCCGGTTTAAGGAGCTTCGCCCCAAAAAAACCCCGTTTTGGCGCGAGCACGCATTCAGAGGCTCAGCGACAAAGGACATCAAGGCTGCTGAATAGCGTGCACGCGGGGCGGGGTGGTGGTTTGCGCTCGAAGAGGGGACCCTGACGTGCGGGCGCGCGAGGCAGAAGCACGCCGCGAAGTTGCGCTGTTGCGCCGCCAAGACCCTGCAGAACGACAACGGGAGTCCGCAGTGGCGCGGCAGTGGCGTGCGGACTCAGCTGCTCCCCCTCTCCATTGTTCACGCCGTCGATATTCTGTCATTTTTTTTCATATTTATGCAGCCTAAATGCCACTATCGATTTACAATCGAATAGGTAAATACTAGTATATTTACAGTTTTTTTCTGGAACGCAATTGAAAGTCACCTATTGCGTTACAATTGTGGTCGCGCTACAATCTAGTTAATGTGGCGTACAATCAGGCACCGGCTTCCTCCAAGACATAATGAGACGCAGTGTGCGAGACACGATATTCTATGTTCTCAGCCGACTGTAACGTTGTTTACCGCTCTAGTGAAGCTTCCTACACCTCTAGTATCTGGCACTGCCTCTAAAATTGCCCCTTCCCCCCTTTAGCGACAGACGCATACTCTTCACTACGGCATCACGTGACGTCTTGTAGTGACGCCTTCGCGCGACGTCACAATCACGTGATGGTGGCGTCACAAGTTTTAGCGATCTGTGACGATGTAAACTTAGTGGCCTCGCACCTTGACATCCCAATGGAACGTCATCATTCTCTCGTAGAAAATATCCCGTCAGTCCTTGGGCAGTGCTCATAAAAATCACGCAAACTCTCGCGAATTCTCGACACGAGTGTCAATATAGGCTTTGTTCTATTTATGGACAACATTATAGACAATTATTGCTGACAGGTTTGTAACGTGTGCTGTCAGTCTAGTTGGTGCATAGCAGATTTTGATGTTTCTGTTTATATTTATCGCGAGTATTTAAATACATATATTCCTTTTTGTTGATTCTTGGTCAATCTCCAGGGTGGGTGTGAGCCAAAAGTTTAAGATCTACATCTACTTACGTATCTTCTTCATCTGTATGGAAGCATAGGCGCCATCAAGTCAAGATCAGCTGACAGCTTCAAAGGCAGCATGGGGCCACTGTATTCCAAAAAAAAAGGGAGGGGGGAGCGCGTCTAGATGACGTCTGTGCAGAATTACGCCAGCTCATGTCGAGATGAGAAAGCTAAGATAGGTGAACTCAAGTTTATTTATGTTAACTTTTTTTCACAACCGTATTTATGAAATATTGAGTACGGCTCGCAGATATCGCGTGGAAAATATGTATCCTTATATGCAGATTGCCACAGCAGTGAGATCCGAGCATCTTGCTGAACTGCCATCTTGTTTAAGCAACAAAGTAGCCTTAGCCGTTTTTACTTCCTGTGGCGTCTTCTTGAAGCTGTCTGCTCTGCCGGCTGTGCAAAAATTTCAGTGCGAATCAAAGTGGCTGCTGTTCACATAGCCGTCTATTTAGCCGTATACGGTTTCCATAAGAATACACGCAGTGCTACTGAAGGTTTTTGCCTCAAAAAACATCTGCCACGTACCAACACACAGAACGGAATGCATTGCACACATTCCAAATAAAGATAGCGTGCTAAAACAAAAACACGTGATAGCGCGCCATAAACAGTGGGCAATGGAGAATATATCGGGGCTCGCAATTCAGCTCATATGTCTGGGGGCGCCCCAATGATCCCAGTCACGTACGCAGCACCAGGCGTACTAGCACTTGGCTCAAGTACGTCATTCACGGGGAACCGACAAGATGCGGCTGACAGGCGATATCCTTGTTGAAGGGTCGTATAACGCAGATGCGTGAACTGTACTCGAAGATTTATGGTAAATCAGTCAGAAGGCTAGAAAAACATGCCTGCTATATTGAAGACGTGTTGTTCGGTTAGTTTGGACGTTCCCGGTTTAACAAAAACATGAAAAAATAAGCGCATGAATATATATATGGAAAAGAGAACTGTATAGTAATATCCCGCCGTTTCTTTGGCTGATCTTGAAGTCATTGTATTACTTTATATTGTTCTCTTTTTTGTTACGCAATTTAATGGAAGCTGTAATAGAAAAAAAAACGGGGGAGGGTTCATGAGCAGGTCAGTAAAGGCCTTTCATGCGCTTCAGTCTTTAGCCCTAGTTTTTCTTCATTGGTAACGAGAGAAATTAAAATAAAAAATCGCACTTTGCTTGAATAGATGTTCAACATCACGCTGGATTTATGAACTTCATAATGTGCCGGAAGTTTGCAAACTGCTGCCTTACAGAAAACACGTAGGGCGCTTCGCTTTACTTTCTGAGTAAGCTCAATCATGAAGTATGTCTATCCAGCTATCTTGCTTATGCTGATTTCACAGTTCTTAACACGCTTAAAACACCGCGCAGCTACCTGATTTAGCTCTAGAGCTCTAAAAAATCATTGTTCTTTCTTATGAGCTCTACTACTGGCGTTTAATGAGGACAACAAAAGAAATTATTATTATTATTATTATTATTATTATTATTATTATTATTATTATTATTATTATTATTATTATTATTATTATTATTATTATTATTATTATTATTATTATTATTATATGCATCGAGGCCACGTAACCAACTCCAAATTTCTGGCCCATGCGGCGTTCCCAGTGCAGCGTCCTGTAAATTCAGCTAACCTTATATCAGTCATATTTTGATCGTAGAGCTGTTTATGCGGCTTTCCACAGTGTTCAATATCCGGCCAGCAATGCTAGTATCTGAACCACATTGCGGGACAAATATTTGTCATGAGACACGTTCACTCGTTTTCTGTCAGGAAATTTACTTCCTGATTCCACTTCCGTTTTACAAAAAAAGAGGAATGGAAAGCCTCTTGATAGGCTGATGAAGATTAGGCTGAACATTAATCTCTGTGGGTATCCTTTTAACATCATTAAATCTTTTATTTTATTTCTGGTTCAGCGTGATCACGAAGCTGCTGTGCTCGTCTAATGTAGGTGTACACTTATAAACCTGCCTCCGCTTTTCGCGACGTCCATTTTTCTCTCCCACACAGCCTGTAGTGCGGGCGTCCATATTTTCTACTTGGTATTGTCAGATTTATTGCGCCTCTTCTTCGTGGCTCACAGAGAGAGCGTAAACCGATCCACAGTTCTTGAGTGCAGGAAGTGGGGTGTCATCCATTTCTCTTTACGAACGGCAAAAGGGGACACTTTGCTTTTAAGCCTCGTCAGGGTACTGTACCCGGTGGCTCTATTGCATTCTCGTTTCTGTATGACATGTTCTTTTTATTTTTACCTCGTCTCCATATATCTGATGGAGTGAGCACCTTTTTCTTCCACAAAAGAATAAATGTGGACATCTTCCGGAAGTACGAAATAATGCAGCGGTTCCTGCGTGTTCTTCACAACCCTATCCTAGATTCGAGAAAGAAAACAAATAATAATACTAATAAGCATGAAAGATGGAGCGATACATTTTTTCAAGTTTCTGCCAAGCTTTTCCTCGGCGGTCTCTGCCATTACGGGGCTCAAAGAAGCGAGCTAAGCCTACGAGCTTCTCGGAAGCAGCGGGAAACGGGAAAATGTTAAAAAAAAGAATAGGAAACAAGACAGCGTACTCTACGGGACCACGCCATCGACAAGTCTTGTTCAAATGCAGGAAGTCGTCATCGCTGTCGGTCAAAAGAGCTCGACTATATTCGTGCTTAACGGGATCCGCTTACTTCCGCTGTGATACTGTTAGCGAATTGTTCTGAAGATAATATGAGAGCGCTAGAATGTTAGCGGTTACGGATCTTCATTGGTTACGTGGTCGTCATTGAGGAGCTCCTTTTGACATCCATGTTTTGTACACATCTAGTTACAACTAAGGTCTAATTTGCCTGAGAAAGTCTTGTTCAAGTGGACTGAAGTAACAGTGAACACCTTCGGTGACTTTGGTTAACCGCGTGAATTTCCGCTGTCAGGGTTGAAGGCTTTCTGCGTGGCACGCATTTTTTGTGCCGACGCCTTTACTACTAAAACGGCAATGTCTACTCTGTAACCTCGTAGAGATGTAGCACTAATGATGGCCCCTCAGAAGGATCAGTATACTTAAAAAATAATATGTAGCAGACAATCCACTGTGATGTTGAAGCACCCTATCTTGACATGTGCCTACGCATAGTTATTTAAGAAACACCGCTTGTAACATTCACGCTTTTGTGGAGTACGAGTAGCATTATATGGTTTTCTTTGTGTGCAACTTGTAATTGTGTTTAGAAGTTAGAGTGCGGGGAAAAACAAAATGATTACCAATATAAGGAAAGGTAAAATGGTGCATCGTGTCACTGAAAATATCTCGACTGCGTAACATTTGTAGTAATGCTAAAGTATAACATTTCCATTTATTTGCCTATTAGTTCAATTGTGACCTGCGTCTGTTGAAAAATAGATCAATTCCACGACCTCTGAATGGATAAACCAATAAACTGTAAATATACGCACCATAGTGCAACACCACTGAATGATTGATTAAATAAGTGAATGAATGATTGATTGAAAAAGGCAACTTTAATCTAAGATATACACTGACGCTCTTTCGACACGTCATATTCATCCTCGTAAGACGATGTAACGCGGCGCACTTATAGAGTGAGCTGGGGCGCGACAGGCCATACGAGATGCTGCAGACAAACTTGTCGAAGGCGGAAGGTGTGTGACTCATCTTACGGAAACAAAATTGGTTCGTATCTGCATGTTTCTGCAAATGTCGTCGAATGACGGTACTCTTGCGTGTGGAGAAAGTGAAAAAGACATTTATTTGATGTTCTGCGCAAGAACATCGGTGAGTGGTATTCTGGAGGCGCTGCTTTAGCACGAGCATGCAGCGGAGGCGAACGAGCACATCAAGCCACGTCACACGTGACACATGAGCGCTATCTGGCAGTTAACTTGAAAAGCGCAGTGCGCACGTCCTGCGCGCTCGTCTCGGAGGCGATAAGGTGTAGAACGCGAGGCGACGGGTAGGTGCCATCACCGTCTCGTCTTAGCAAAGCGTTGGAAACACTCCCCGTTCCGTGCAAGCATTGCATGGTCAGCGCAGCGTGATAAGCGCTACGTTCCTTAAAATCACTTATGTATCCCTTTTCTAGTAAAAGGCGCACAAGCCAAACATATACGTGTTGTTATGGTGCCCCAGACATGCGCAATAATTGCTTTTAAGTTGACAATCGCACAAGCATGAACGCTCAACCTTGAGCGACATTGGTGGGCGCTGCGGATGGGGTCGGCCGTTTCAAGTACCCGATGCTGTTGAGAGTGAACAAACAGACAAATGTACAGACAGAGAGACAGACAGACAGACAGACAGACAGACAGACAGACAGACAGACAGACCAAAGTTTTTGCGTCGAAGGTCCCCAAGAAAGACTATCGTCTTTAACAAGTGAAACGTAAGTTCCGCTGACGCCCAATCCTGCACACTCGATATCTTTTGATACTTTAGCAAAAAAGTTAGAAAGAAGCATTAGTGGCTGCCGCCTGCTTGTGGATTAACATTTATCACTTTTTACTTTTGTGAACATGAACCCAATTCGAAAACCACAACAGTTTTCAAGGTACGTGCCCACAGGCGGAAATCCTGCCGCAGCAGCATCTCTCTTGTCGCCAACCCCAATCGGCAGGCAGTGGCATACTGCCCACACTGGTAGCGCCACGATAGTAGCAAGACAAGAGTGGATATAATGAGGCGTGCGTGGTGTGCACCCACCGGGTAGCTGCTCTTCTGAATAAATGTTCTTGAGTTTGCAAAAAAAGCAGAAAATTAACAAAGGGAAGTGATGTGGGTGAAGAGACACATCAATTGGATAATGAAAGGTGAAAAAGCAGTTGCTCACCGATGTTTTTTTTTTTTGCGACAGCCGCTTTCAGTGGCAAACATAGCTCAGTAAGCAATTTGTTCAACGGCGGAAATCAAACTTAAGTTCCGCGAGTGAAATAGAGATAAGCGTCGTCTCGCGAACAGTTAGTAGTGAAGTCCCTTAATATATTTAGGTACTTCAGTGAGTGGGAGAGTGCCGCCACGCCAGTGCATTCACACCCCTGGAGGCACGACTACAGATGGACACCCTTTGTTATCTTCCAGACTGCGCTTTCAGGTGCCGGTTGGGATTTGTCCGAAAATCATGATAAAAACCCAAAGTATTGACAGAAGGAATAAAATTAGTTAAGCTCAATGTTGTCTATTATAAAGTGGACTATATTGTATGACAAACTAGAACTGGAGTAACGCAACTAGTAAAAAAGACCACGCACGCTTCAGCCATCTCTTACAAACTCAGTGTCATGGTTGAACTGACGAGGGATATTTTAAAGGGCCCCTCACCAGCCTCCCAATATTCAAAAAGCGAGTGCATTATTCTCTCCTGGCGTTTCATGTTTTTCTTGCTCACTTCGTGACGCATACGGTGAATCCCATGACGTGTATAGCGTATATACTTGTTTTTGAAAACCATATACGCGAAGTATCAGGCATAATTTGTTTCTTGCACTGCTTCGCCAGCCATGCAGTCGCTCATCCGTTTTTCCTTGTCTTACGTGATTATGGTTCGCGATTTCACTTCATTTTGTGTGTTCACGGTGCGCAAGCGGTGATAACAGCGGAGAAGAACTAAATCCCGATAAGCCTAAGCGCCTATTGCTCAAATTGTTCTCGTGTTTTTTTTTTAAATAATGGCGAGGGAAACACATCGCCTGTGCGAAGAGTAGCGAAAACGAAGAGGGAGTCACTTTGAACTCTTGGTGCTGAGGAGCCCTTCTTTAGGCTAAAGCCGGAGTTGCTTCATTCAACAAAAAAAAAGTGACCATCTACGATGTTGTCCACACGAACGGTACAAAAGCCGCGTTGATGGTGTCATCGTGTCACGTCATTGCCTTAGCATAACACTTCACGCAAGGTCACGTCCCATGTAGATTTTATCCCAATGAAGCCATCGTATGGTCAAAATTTTTCCCATGCCAAAGGCTGATTAATACGCAGAATTCCCTTGACGTTTTCGATGGGAGGGGGAGGGGGGGGGGCTGTGCACAAAAGCGTTAGGTTGTACATGGCCCTCCGGGTGTAGTGGAGGAGGGGAACGCATCAGTACATCGACAGTGAAGAAGATCGCACGGGCTGCGCGGAACGTGCAGCACAGTCACAGCGAAAGCCGGAAGCGTGGACTTCCTGCAAAATGCTGTAAGCTATTTTAGGGAAACTACTGAAAGTGCACATGCGAGCTACCCACAACGCTCTGAATTATTAGTTTTTTTTTAAGTAGAAGAGCACACACTATGCAATTATTCGTCATTCTGTGGAAAAGCGAGGTACCCGCTACACGTATGCGAGTGTACTGTGTTGATTCAGTGTGTAATGAAGCTTCAGAATCTTAGCGGAGAACATTGTAGCGGATGATGAACTTTCAACGACCCACCTGATGCGCAATGAGTATTATCTGAAGCATTGTTGTAATCAGTGTTCCATACCACGCTATTATGTTAGTGTTCCATACCACGAACTAATTATGGCAAACTGAGGGTTCACTTTGCGGCCATATCATTATGGAACACAATGCCATTTCTAATAAAAATTCGAAAACCACAAAAATTTTGCCATGAATTGAAAAAAAATTGTGTTATGCGACACTCACTCTTCTGCCTAACTGGTTTCTTCCTCGCCATGTCATTCTCTTTTCAGTCTCTCGTTTTTTTTATGTCATGCTATTTAGTGAGAAGTATATAAATATATTTTACAATTTAGATGTCCGACTGCATATAGTGGATGAGAGCATCGTCATTTATGTGTATCTGTAATTCGTTTCTTAAACCTTGTATTCTCTTGTTTCGCACTGTTGTTTCTAATCGAATTCTTGTGTTTACAATTCATAGGAGGTCCCATTTCAGTGTACACTACGGGACCTCCTTCTGTATATTCTTCTTTATAAATCCTATTATAAAATATTAAAACTTCATTTGATTTGATTTGATTTGATTTATCTGAATTTTTAAGAAACAAAGATTGATAGGCATTTCAATGAGAAAGTTGTAGATTGGTTTGCAAAACGTCCGAAAAGATAGTTTTGAAATTCGTATCTGTTGAGTATTAGTGTTGCTCTCCTAATTACAAATGCCTGCAAAATACAAAAAAAATACTACGTGACAAACCCGCTCGCGCGTCAGTGTGCATGATGGTTCTAGTGCTCCCTAACGTTCCGCGTATGAACGACACGCTTCCCTCACGCCACTTCATGACAGTGATAAGCAGTCACAGCGCTTATCGTTTTTGTGGCCGATAGCAAAACGTGTCGATCGTAAAGCCAGCACCATCATGAAGGCCCTGCCTATACAGCACAATGGCGCAAATGCAATGGTCGTTTGTACGCGGTACGTTAGGGAGCACTAGAATAATTGTGCGCACTGGCGCATGAGCGGGTTTGTCACGTGGTATTTTTGTATTTTGCGCGCTTTTGTAATTTGCAGAAAACAATAATAGTTATCAGATATAATTAAAGGTCAAAACTGTGTAATCGGACGTTTTGCAAACACATCTACAACTTTCTCATTGAAATTTTTCATCCATCTTTGTTTCTTGAAAAGTTATTTATTTAAACATATCTAATTAAACAATATTTGAGCGATATATAACATATCTAATATTTGAACAATATATAACATATCTAATTAAACAAAAAATAGTCTAACTTCAGGCAACGGTGAGCAAAATGCATTTGGTCGCTTCGTAATTGCGTGTGCCGGCATATTTTTAAACTTTGGCTCAAATTACCTGGCACACGCTGTACATACATATATATATATATATATATATATATTCATATATATATAGTTCAGAATATGATGGAACACATGTTTTTTTTACTTGTGTGTTTTATTGGTGGCGCCTACTTTGTCTCAATCTGACACGACGGCCGTGCAAAGGCCGAACCGTAAACAAAAAAAAACAGAAAAAATATCCAATTTCAGCAACTGTACTCCATCATTTCTGTAATATATGTCCACTGAACATACAAAATTTTCTTTATATATATATATATATATATATATATATATATATATATATTGGTTCGAAAGTGGGTCGGTGTGGCGCCGGCCGATGGCCCGCTTCGTGCACGCTTGGGACAATTGTATGGAAATAAGGTATCCGCTATATAACGGGAGCTAGTGAATTTCAAGAGACGGTGGGGCAGGGGGGGGGGGGAGCGAATTGCATGCAAGCAACTTTTGCAAGTAATATTATGCAGCTACTGAAATGCTGACAGAGCTAAATTTTGCTCCCACGAATATGAGAAGGAAAAGACACACCAGTGCATGCGTATAATTTCTAGGTTGAGCATAACGAAATAATAATGAAGGTGTAGTGGATATATAGGCGGTTGAAGCGCAAGCACGAAAGTGCTGAAGAAAACGTTCATTGAAGGCGAGCGAGAAATAGAAAGCAAGTTAACCAACTCGCCGACATAGCCGTTTTTCTTCGATGCAGGTGGCTCTTCAATTGAGTTAGCAACTGGTTTCTTTCCAGTATATTTTGTTACAGCGAGTAGGCGCAGTTAGGTAGGTATTAAGCTTTATTGATGTACTGAAAAACTGCTCTCCTAGTTTGCAGCAGGAATTCAATGAAAAAACTTTTTTCAGTGCTGCAGTACGTGCTTAGCGCGTAGCGGACGTTTCCCACGTAGGGACAGGCATACATACAATTAAAGAAAGCCGGTACTGCATGATTCGAAGAAAAATCGCCGCCAGCCTTCTCAACGCACTAGCCTAAAGAGCTGGCAGTGGTATCCATCTAGCCTGCAGGCACACCACGTCGCACCTCTGTAGAACAATAACTGTCCGAGTCTTACGTAAACCACGATATGATTATGAATTGAATTCAATTGAATTGTTTATTTTCAACATATTACAAGTCGAGGGACGGTACGGCTGAAGGCAGAATTAACTGCCTGACAATGACCCTACCACCCAAGCACTGTCCCACAGGGTTGTGACTATCATTGGGAAATTTTACACTAGAAAGCGGAAGCTGTGCATAGAAATAAAGAAAAAGAAACATGACATAGCGTTATTTACAAGGGATGGCGACATACATAAATACTACAATTGAGCTTTTCTTTTTTGAGAGATGCTGTAATATAGCGTACTGCAAATTTCAAACACTTGCGATTCTTTGACGCTCACTTAAATCTGCCCGCAGGTGTTTTTAGCGATTCGCTTCCTTCTAGGACTGGCCCGTGATCTTTAGGCCCAGCACCACAATGCTATCGCGGCCGATTTGCTTCTCTGTGGTAGTTTGTAAACTACTCACTGAACAACCAATAATATACATATAGATTATTTGTTGACACATTCAATTTGGCATGATCGTGGGTGTCAGTTAGTGGTGAATTTTTCAACGCACAAGTTAGGCGCAAACACACACAAAAAAAGGTAGCGAGAAGCACGAGTGAGCAAGACAAAGTGTAATAACGAAGGTTTATTTCAAAGAAACCGTCATCCATATGTTAGCGGACCATAACTTAAAAAATCGGAAATAAAGTAATATTCATTCAGAAATATACTGACACAAGATCTTGAGACACATGAGTGTCAAGATAAGAAGTGGCTTTTTCGTTAAACTGTTATTCGCGCATATGCGATATTGCTTTGCCGCTTTTTTGTGTAGATATTCGCCATGGTTTCGTGATATAAGCAATTGTTAGTTTCCACTTGTTTTGTCCACTGGTGCTTCTTCCCGCGTCTCTTTGTCTTTTCTATGTGGCTCTCATAGTAGAGCGCTGCGAATTTGGGACTGCGCGCAACCAACTAGCCGGTGTACCCTGGACTTTCTAAATTAGCGCCGCAAAAAATAAAAAAACCTTGGCCGAGAACAACATGCTGAAACCGGCGTTTTCTTTGATCGCGGTTTTGTTGTTTCTATTTGCGATCCACGGGCCATCAACAGTTGCGGTGCTTGGCTGCTGATGAAAAGGTCGTGGGTTCAATCCCGGTCGTGGTGGCGTCATTTTGGTGGAGGCGAAAAGGCTCCTGTACTGTGAGATATCTCTCCAGCCCTCCTCTGCGGCGTAATCAGAGTCATATTGTGATTTTGGGACGTGAAATCTCAGATAATATTTGTATTTTCTATCCTTTTTATGTCCTGTTTTTAGTGCAAAATTACACATTCAGTAATTCAATGATCGAATGCTTCGGTTAATCAATTGATCATGCAGCATCCCTGCACTGGTTTACGCGGTTGACTTTGCTTTCTATTAATTCACTATGCAATATCTATGGCATCACGAATTGCTAAACTGCCTGCAGGTTAAAGCAGTTAGCTTATTATGACGAAAAAAGACGCGAATGTAAAACACCAAGACAACACCGGTGCAGTATTCACTGACTTCATCTCCTTGGACGACCAAAGACGCTCCAGTCTAAGAACAGCTTCTCACCGCCTTCATACCAGAGAAATCGGGCACCAGAGACATAAGTTATTCTCTGAAACAAGTCATTGCTTCCTGATAATTTTTACTTCTGTCTCAGTAGCTTATTTTCTTTGCGACACTATACCAAGGAAGTTGGAGGCGGGATGGAGAGGGGTGAGGGGCATGCTGCGGTAACCCTCAACCCTCTTTATTCCCTCCCCTCCACAGTGAAGAATTCTGCGCATACTCAGACTTGCATTGCTGAATTATGTCGAATGTGTCATGGGATGAATGCAGTCGTTTCGCTGCGGGCGGGTAGGCGCCACAGGTGATTTACAGTCCATATCTATCCAGGAACGGCTCGAACAGACATGGGTAATTCAAACGCGTGAACATAAGAAAAAAGGTGCCATCGGAAGCGTTGACCCGACGAGTGCAGCGGACAAATGTCAGTGTCCAAGCAGCACTCTAACCCGCGCATTCTTGGTGGCAATCAAGTAATCTACCATGGAGCCACGCCAGGTCTCCGGCCGACTTTTCAGACTGACTGTAATATTCGTGCAACGCCAATTTAGTTGCAGAACTGGCTATCCAATTTTACAAACATTGCTTATATACTCTTATAATACCGCTGTCACGTCACGTTGACGTCAGTTGTAGTTAGGTGCCACCCGCTGAATTTGATTTGGGTAGCGCAGAGTCCAGGGCTATCATCCTGGCGAGTGCCAGAGCATCGTAAGAGGTTACCGCTTTTGGTGTTGCTAATAGGCTTTGCTGTTGGCAACGTTACGCAACTGTAAGCAACAGCCTATATACAGCATATGCGCCTGTTTTACGTACTTGTGTTCGTGTACTTATACATATGTCAGTTTATCGCTTACTTCGTAACGTTTCTTTGAATAAAAAAGTAACAGCACGGTCACCTTAAATCTGCACGCGTCGCGTAACATAGATATCTAAGGCATGTGGGGCCTGTCGAGAAGTTTCAAAACCACGTAGCCATCTCTTTAAACGATACCGAATTTTCTTTCCTCACCGTGCATTGGAGGCTGCTGGAATATTGTGCCCGCGGTCCGTGTTGTCAGTGAAAAGCGGCACGCCATGAAACTTCGTGAGGTACTGCGGGAAAAAGGAAAGTATCTTCCAAAAGGCATATCGTTCAAACAGTTATTCCAAAAAGAGCAGAAATAGCCCACAGATTAGACCACACAACACAGGCGCTCTCTTCTAACGGGGATAGATTGACTGTTATGTGGTGTTTAACATTCCACAACCACCATATGATTATGAGAGACGGCGTAGTGGAGGGCTCCGGAAATTTCGACCACCTGGGGTTCTTTAACGTGCACCGAAATCTGAGCACACGAGCCTACAACGTTTCCGCCTGCATTATAAATGCACCTGCCGCAGTCGGGATTCGATCCCGCGACATGCGAGTCAGCAGCCGAGAACCTTAGCCACTAGAGCACCACGCCGGGGTTCCAACGGGGATCGATAGCGCCCATGCGCAATAGCTTCACGTTGAAACTCAGCGTTTTGGAATATATATGGGTACGTACTTAGACACCCGCTTAGCCTCCGTATGGGTGTCATTCACTAGAGTAAACTCTCTTTTACAGAAATTCATGACCAAAAGGCAAGAAAGTATTAGTGATTGTTGGGACACACGACTGAAGGATGAACATTATATTAAAAAAGGCAGATCGAGTAGCACAAAATTTGCATCCTAGACAAGACGTCGCTCCACCAAGAATTCTGAGGCACTGCGAAGTGTACAAAGCCCCCGAATTAATGATGTTGAGAAAAGTGCACGCGCATTCGTGGAAGGCAACTTGCGCGTAAAAACCGGAGCGACAATTTCTTGGTTTTCGCAAAACCTCCTGCTTCGTTCTCGCTGCGTGTAAGGCGGCATTGAAGAGTGACTCCTTCTGAAAAGCGTAGTATGTTGTTTTTTTTTTGTTTCTCTCTTTTCCCAAAAATCTCGCTTTCCGCGACACACACGCTTCATACTGCAGCTTCGGAGTCCCCCGGATTCACGACCGTAGCGTCAGCCACTTTGCAGTGGTAGCTCTACCTATATACTTCGCAAATGCTTCGTTCTTGGCACTGCGCGGGTCGTCGGTGCGTAAATTCACTAAGCGAGGATGCGCGATTACAGCGTGGCAGTCGTGCCGCACCGCTGCGGCGTGTCGCGACTCTCCGACCTCGCCTGCAGGAAATACTGAAGAGTTAAATAGGGAAACCGAAGCGCCAACATTTAGGAGAAAATACGAGAATAAGAAAATAGTGCAGGCACAGGCGGAGGCCAACGCGGAAAAGAAGTCACCTCCCTTTCTGAAAAACGCCGAGGAAGACTTTCCCTTGACACACCCCGCGGGAAGCAGTGCACCTTCTTCCCTACACTTGGGGACGTGGCTAGGGGAGGCCGCGGCCGAGTTCGCAGAGAGAAGGCTCGGTGGAGAAATTTCACGCCACCTCCGAGCGCCTGCGCAATCCCCGTCGCGCCTGACGCTGCTCGTGCGTTGTGTATTGCTGTTGCTTTTGAATGAGAGATTCGACGACGGCGAGGTTTCCGTGCCTCGCTCTTTTCATTCTCGCTCGAGTGACTGCCGGTGGTGGGTACCCCTCGCCAACAGCGTCGTCGACGCCGCGACCTAAATATAGGTCACGCCCTGCGCTCTCCTAAAAGCCGTGCAGTATGGGCCGAGGCTTTGTGAACAGCCAAGTACTTGCCTTGCGCGTCGCCTCTCATACTCGTGCCTGCATTGTAGCAGAACTTTCGAAGAAACAACGGCAACATTTTATTAAGAATTCGCATATTTTCTCTACATAAAAGCACTTGTGTCGAGAGCAATGAAAGGGGTACTGTGGGGCCTCGGTACGCGTTAAAGATATTTTTAGCAATGTTACCTCTTTCGGCTTCAATATCCAGGAGGTGGTTCATTAGTGACGTGTCAAGGCAGTCTGACATACACTCACCCCCGAGTCGGCTCACTGAGACACAGCAAAAATAAGTCCAATCTTTGAGTCTGAGTTGGTTTAAGTATGTTTAACGAAATGATTCGTGAGTTCGAGTGAGACTTATTGTGTGAGTGCGAGGGTGCTGTACTTCTTTCGCGTCTCCCATGAACGTGGATCTATGCTACGTGGCGAAAGCAAATCATCACATACTAACATCGGTTCTGTCATCTGCTGATTGCGTGGGGCACGAAACCACCAGCAGTGAATTGTCATTGAGTGACTGTGACAGCTATTCCAGTCGTAGGCAGGTTGCACAAATCGCGGAACCGATTACCTACATTGTCTGGTCGTGATTATGTCAATTGCGGCGGAGCTGGCTTGCAGGTGCTCGATGACGAAAACATTAACATTAGTCTATTATGTTTTATACGGGGTCCCAGGCTCCGGAGTACCGGTAGCGTTAACGTCGCATGCAAACTCACGTTTGCATGCAACGTCTAGGTTGCGGCAACTCAAGATCACGTAATTACTCCTTTAAAAATACATTAAGATCAGGCTTATGCTATTCTATGGCCCATAACGACGTAACATTGCAGATTTTGAATAAATCACTGAAAGCTATAAAGTACTGCAGTGTTTCACAGAAATCGTTTTCTTCAAATTTGTTTATTATCGAACACATGAGAAAAAAACTTGAACAGACTTTCACCGTGCCTTCAAGAGGGCAAGCTTTACTGACAAAACAAACGCACTGTTTTTAGCTTAGGCTGTACTCGGGGACCAATTTCTGTGGAAATGAAGAAAAGGCTGCAGAACGAAAGTGGAGGCATGCCACCGCTAAAGAATATAGTGTCCAAAATGCCTGTGTGCTTTCTGCGCAAAGATAATAAAAAACTAGTTTATTTTCTGCGGGGTGTTGTTTATGAAGAGACTCTTCGCGAACACAGGATATATAACTATTTGCTTTCACTTAGAAAGTGTCAATTCGCGTTTTTGAACACTTGAAAACATCGCACGTTTTCGGCGCACCTCACAGGCCAAATGGCGCCTTCGTCCTTAGGTGAGTGCTCGTCGCCCTGCAGCTATTCCGACGACTATCTGAATGAGCGTGCATCGAATTTCACTCGCAAATAGCTGTGTAGGCCGACGTAACAAATTCTATGCAGTGGTATTATTAGAACACGGCCAGCATTCGAGAACCGAGTCGAGGCAGACTTCTCCGCGGAGAACTATAAGTGTGCTGGAGCGCCGTCCCCATAGCTTTCCTTACATTTCCACAAAACGTTGCCCCCCAAGTATAGTTATTGACCCTAACTTTCGTCGTGAACGTGTAGAACACTGTTTCATTTAGCCCTTTTAGAACCACGCAAAGATTTTTACCGACCACCATGCTTCTAACGACCTTCGTAAACACTTTAAGCCAGTGCGTCATTGATTGTATATTTAAAGGTTTATGCAGCAATAGGAAACGCAAATGCCTGTATCTAGGATTTCACGGCGGGATTGATGGTTATCCATAGCATCCGTTGTATAGCGAATCCAGGGGGGAACTGAGCAAGAGACCGCATAACACTCACACAAAGCTAACTGCCAACAATGATGTTTATTCCGCGAATCAACAGTAGGTGTACCCTAATCCGATTGGTTGTTTCAGCACATGGCTTATCACGTGCCGGGTAGGGTTATTGATTCCCGGAATAAGCTGCATTGTTGAAAGTTAGCGCTGCATGTGTGTTATGTCTCTCTTGCTCTGTCCCATCCTGGATGCACATACATCAGATGTAACTAGGAGTCCAAGTGTAGAGTAGCAGCAGTCTGTAGTTTTCGGTATCGCTTTTAGACGAGAAGGAGAGTTCACAACCCCACTGCGCAACTGTTGTGGATTGTTATCCATAAGAGCGCCCACATGAGACCCTTAACAGGGGCTTTCAGCTTGTACGTATACTTTTTACGTTACCGTGTTACCAGATAGCGGATAGAATCTGCACATCTGCGGGTCTTTACGGAACGTAATCATTTACATACGGTAATGCAGAACTACCCGCCAAATTTACGTTTGTGGCCCTTTCTCGCAAACCCACCTTCGTTCGTAGGAACTCGCAATTTCTAATAGCACTTTGACTTGGGCGAGTTTGTTCATGCTCGAATAGATTTGGCTCTATTTTGACAAAAACAAGGTAACGCATGGCACACAGACTTGTCTGTGTGTCTTCTTCTCGTCTGAATCGCGCTAAAACTATTCGTATTGAGATATCCGCATTGCGGACACTCCAGCCGTCGAGTCAAAGTAGGCGGAAGTGCGAGCTGCAAAAGCGCGATGGCATTGTTCAGCCGGATTACCAAAGATATAATGGCCTAGAACATCGACACCATAAACGGACGTCTTCTAGGCCGGCGCCTTCAAGCCGGGTGAGTTCTAGCCGGGTCAAAATTAACCAGGCAATTACAATTTTTTTTTCAGAAACAACCTGCATTGCAGGTCTGGTATGAAAAACCGGGCTGCGGAGTATCTTAAATGCGAAGCATTTCTTAGCGAACTTCGCCGACTTTGAACGTATCTATCTATCTATCTATCTATCTATCTATCTATCTATCTATCTATCTATCTATCTAGCTATCTATCTATCTATCTATCTATCTATATCGAGCCGCCTACGACATTTAGCTCTCCCGGTCGTTTCGATAATGGTATCGATACCACCCTTCATATGGCATAACATGACTGTATGAAGAACATATTTGAGAAGTCATAACATAAAAATCATGAAGTGTATGTCATAAAAGTCATGATTTAGTTTTCATGGTCCTGCAGCTTTTACAGTGCTTTCGTTCACATGGCATGGTGCAAAACTGGTGTGGTACGGCATGATTGCATGGCGAACATAAGCGACAGACCCTAACATGAAAATCATGACATGCATGTAATATTAAAACATGACTACATGCCACGCTCATGATGCCATCACGGCTGTTTCGCTAGCGTCACATATACCGAATTTGGTATCACACTACGTGAATGAATGATGAAGGTCTGTGACTGGTGCGAACATGATCATCATGAGATGCGTGGCATGTAACAACATGACTACATGCCACGATCATGATGCACTGGCGGCCGTTTCGCTAGCTTCACTTATACCAAGTTTGGTATTGCGGGACGTGAATGGATGACGAAGGTATGATACTGTGCAGACATCATAAACATGAAATGCGTTTCATGTAACAACATGACTGCATGCTATGCTCATGACGCGCTCGCGGCCGTTTCACTAGCTTCACATGTGCCAAACTCTTGATTACGTGACACGAACGGACGATATAGGTAAATGACACATCAAAACGTGATAATCAGGACATGCGTGTCATGTAACAACCTGATTACATGCAACACTGAAGATACATTCGCGGCCGTTTTGCTAGCTGCACATATGCCAAATTGGGAATTACGTGACGCCAATGGATGACAAAGGTATGTGACTTGTGCAAAGATGATAATCATGAGATGCATGTCATGTGAAAACATGACTACATGCCACAGTCAGTGCGCCAAAGCAGTTCGACGTGACGCGGTGCGCGTGCTCACCGGCGTTCATTTCATCGTGTCACGCTGGCGTTGCCACGCCAGGCGCCCGTCCTGCCATATACTCGCAGGCGCGAACAACGCTGCGTTGCTTTGACGCATGCGCGTTTCAACGCGTCCTGCGTCCCTCCGTCATGTAAAGAGGGAAACGCAGTGTTGTCTGGGTAAACGCATCGGCGCGAAATGCAGCGTGTCGCATTTCGCGCATGTTGCCGTTGGGCGGCACCGTCGGATGGTGGTCGCGCCTGGCGTCAGACTATAGAGTGCTGGCCATTGGCTAACGTAGCATCGCTGCACAAAGCGTGCGCGCGCGTCAACGCTACATTGGAGTATATTGGGCCCTTCGTGATGCGCTCGCGGCCGTTTTACTAGCTCCACATATACCGAATTTGGTGTTATGTGACGTCAACGGATGAAGAAAGTATATGGCTGCTGCAAACATGATATTCATGACACGTGTGTCATGTAAGAACATGACAACATACCGTGCTCATAGCGTGTTCGCGGCCGTTTCACTAGCTCCACATATACTAAATTTGGTATCACGTGACGTGAATATATGACGAAGGTAAACAACACATCCAAACATGATAATCATGACACGGAAGTCATGTACGGCATAATTTACCTCCACCTCGTTAAGTTGTGCTCATTTTAAAGTGACATATTAACATTTCTCATTCGCGCTTCACATGTCATCGATTCCCACTGAACGCGGGATCTGCCAGTTTTTAAAATGGTTTTTTAAATACGATGCATTTCTTAGCGAACTTCGGCGACTCTAAGCGTATCTATCTATCTATCTATCTATCTATCTATCTATCTATCTATCTATCTATCTATCTATCTATCTATCTATCTATCTATCTATCTATCTATCTATCTATCTATCTATCTATCTATCTATCTAGCCGCCTACGACATTTAGCTCTCCTGGCCGTTTCGACTATGGTACCGGTGCCAAAATCGATATGGCATAACATGGCTGTATGACAACCATAGGTAACTAGTTATAACATGAAAATCATGACATTTACGTCATGAATAGCATCATTCACAATTGATGGTCTTATTGCTTTTGCGGTGATAATATTCATATGACGTGTTTCAAAACTGGTATAGTATGACATGACTGCATGGCGAACACAAGCGACCAACTGTAACATGAAAATCGTGACATGCGAGCCATGTAACAACATGCCTAGATTCCACGCTCATGAAGCGCTTAAGGCCGTTTCGGTTGCTTCACACATACCAAATTTAGTATCATGGCACGTGAAAGGATCACGACGGTATGTGACTGGTGCAAATATGATAATCATGACATGCGTGCCATGTAACAACATGACTACAAGCCGCACTCATGATGTGCTTGGGGAAGTTTCTCTAGCTTCACATATGCCAAATTTGGTATTACGTCACGTGTATGAATGACGATGGTGTGTTACTGGTGCAAACATGACAATCATGACATGCATGCCATGTAACAACATAACTACAAGCCACACTCAAGGTGCCGATACACTTCGGCGTGAACAGGGGCGCGTGCACGCCGGCGTTCGTTTTGTCGCGTCACGCCGGCGGTTCCACGCCATGCTCCGATCTGCCAGCCATATGCTCGCAGGCGCTGCGTTGCTTTGACGCATGCGCGTTAGAACGCGTCCGGCATCCCTCCGCCACAAAGAGACAGACGCGGTGGTGTCTGGGTAACGTCGGTGGCCCGAAATGCAGCATGTCACATTTTGTGCCGGTTGCCTCCGGGCCACACCGACGGACGCTGGTCGCGCCTGGCGTAAAAGTGTGCTGCCGCTTTTCTAGCGTAGCATCGCTACGCCCAACGTGCACTCGCGTCAACGTTACGTCGGAGCATATTGGACTCTTCGTGATGCACTCGCTGCCGTTTCGATAGCTCCACACATACGAAATTTGATACGACGTGGCGTGAGTGGATGACAAAGGTAAAAGGCTCGTCCAGTTATGATAATCATCACATGGAAGTCATGTATGGCGCAATTTACATCCGCCTCGTAGCGTTGTGCTGATTTTATAGTGACATATCAACGTTCCTCAATCGTGCTTCGCATAACATCGATTCCCACTGTACGAGGGATCTGCCAATTTTCTTTTTAAGCATTTCCACCTAAGTAACGTGCGTAAGCCAACGTGTTCATGACTGTGGTTGCACGAAATTTCTCAATATGTCGACACCATCGTTGCAGTAGCCTTGTATTTCTTCACCCTTTTGTACATACGGGGATACTGTATACGATAAAATAAGGTCTCATTGGTGATTCAATCCTATCTAATTTAATTAGAGTTCTAATGCAGTTACCACCACCATTTATGGTTCGCGAATATGCAAATGTGTACGTTTACATCCAGACGTAAACGTTTACGTAGGAGATCTAAAACGTTGAAAAAGTATGTGTTTCCGTAAGACGGTAAACGCAAACAGGTATCCAGTAACACGTTAACGTAAAGAAGTATACGTACAAGCTAAAAGCTTCCAATCTTGGAAAGAAGAACGGAAAAGTAGGCAGATGATAAAAGGGGTTTTCAACTTGTACGTATTTTTCTCTGTAATGCCATATTACCGGATACCGGATGGAATCTAAGCATGAGCGGGTCTACCGAACGTAAACGTTTACGTAACGTAAACTACCGCTGGATAAGCTTTACGCTTTCCGCGCTATGTCGCAAATCCACCTTCTTTTGTACGAACTCGCGGTATCCGTATTGCGGAGACTCAAGCCATCGAGTCAAAATAAGCCGTAGTGTGAGTGCCTATACGGATTGCATTTTTTCAGCCGGATTCGCCTAGAACACAGGCGCCATAAACGTGCGATCCCTCTGCAAGCTAGATTCGAAGCGACATCTAGTGGTTTTATAATGAACCAGCTGGGTTGTTATTAGCACAAAGTTGTTAGCATAAAGTTGTTATTATAGACACATCGTGCATTAATTGTACATGTGATGCAAAAAGCGCGCAGCTAGTGTTATTACAAATGAGCTACCTTTTTAATGATTTCACTTCAAACTATTATGCGTAAGTCATTGTGTTCATGACTATGGTTGCATGAAATGTCACAAGATGTCGACACCATACGTCAAAGCTAAGATTCCCTAGGTATACAACTCTACATACCAGCTAAAAGCCCCTAGAAATAGAAAGGTAGAGAGAGATGGCGAAGAGAAATCGTGGTAGACAGCACATGGGTGAATAATAGCTACATAATACTAGCTTTAGACGTGATGGCGAATACCAAGCTGTAAGTAGCAAAATGTCTTCTGTAACGGATATACATGCAGGCCCATTCATTTGGCATTGTTTTTTCTGTCCATTAGCCCGTCGCACGTGTATGAAATTTCATACACAAACAAAAGGCAACAGCAATTGCGCTGGCTGTGCAGCGCTCACGACGAAAAAAGAATGCATACCAACAGGCCCAGTTTGCCTTTTCTAATACAGCCATCGATCATTTGATCTTTTCTTCATGCCTATTGTTTTGCTTTTTTGTTTTTGTTCTTCACAATCCCGCCGCTATCACCCGCCGAATATATATGTGCCAAGTTGTTATCTCGGCTTACGTACAGAATGTAAAACAATACTGCCAGCCCATTCAAGACGTGTTTGAGTTTCCTAAACAGCACCGTGCACGGAATTCTTGACACAGCGATGCAAATGCGTGGCTCGCGAGGGCTCTGCATTAAGCACACAAGGGATACACTTAACCGCTACGACCAGTAGTCACTGTTCCGTAACTTCAAGTATAGTGGTTTTTCTGACTTTCTCCTATTTCCGTAGCCGTAGCGTGTACTGGTTTCTCGCACAGGGTAGTAGTAAGGAAACAGTCGTTGCTCCGTTTATCGATTACAGCTAAAACTGGACGAAATGCACTTGCTTGTAGCACTGTGTCTTGCGCGAGTTGCAGTTGCCGTCCCAGCAGGGCGTACGAAAGGCTAACAGAAGCTTGTGCATGCGTAGCAGCCGCTCTTCAGCTGCCGTATAATAGCACCGACGTTCCTATCTTCGTACCGTTCAACGATTCAGGCATCGATTGGTCGCCGTTATTTTTTTAGGACGACGTCTTCCGCACTCGCTCGTTTTCTCGTTGCGGTATTGGGGAAACTGCATTTTCAGGAAACGTAGAGCTCTGAACAAACCAGTCGATATATAATAGATTAGATTTATGGTGGTTTTGCGTCCCAAAACCACCATATGATTATGAGAGACGCCGTAGTGGAGGGCTCCGGAAATTTTGACCACCTGGGGTTCTTTAACGTGCACCCAAATCTGAGTACACGGGCCTACAACATTTCCGCCTCCATCGGAAATGCAGCCGCCGCAGCCGGGATTCGAACCCGCGACCTGCGGGTCAGCAGCCGAGTACCTTAGCCACTAGACCACCGCGGCGGGGCAGTCGATATAAAATAACGAAATGAAACTGGTTCGATGGTGGCGCACGAAACGTAGACGTCTGTAACTGCTAAGATGTTGTATGTTGTACCAAAGTTAAATTAAAAATGACGAACGTTGCATTGAATGCATTGCTATTCATTTACATTCGGTTACCTTAATGTTAGCCTAGCCAGAAGACTTGATAAACGGTCGGCACTTTTTTTTTCGGCAATGCCTTACTTCCCGGACAACGTGACTTCCAAACGTTTGAGGGAAGCGTTGCACACTCCGACTTGCAAAGCCAGGAAAAGGCACTTCTGAGCCACTAAGACAGGTCTTCTAGCAATGCTGCATGATAATATTAGCCGCGCTGCAAAATCTCGCAAAATCATTGTGGCGTGGTAGCACCTGGAAAATAAAATTAAAAAAAAAAGAAGTAAGGCTGCTGCTGCACAAGAGGCTGTTGTCTCGATTCAGATATTTTTATATTCATTTTCTTATGTACGTTTTGTTTGGTACTGTGCGTCTCGTCACTTTTTTTTCTTTTGAAACAGCAGAAGTGTCGTCCAAAAGCGCGACACTATACGTGCAAGGTGGCTATACGCCTCGTTACACAGCAGCTGGCGCATTTCACCCCACCACCGCAGGCTGGAGCCGACGGTGTCCCAAATTTTCGATTCGCTCGACTTTGTTTCTCTTCCTGCAGCGTCGTCATTGCCATAGTGTAGCAGCTTTTGACGTCGTTGCAGCTACTCGCTTGCTCAAGAGGTGGTTGTCACCCCTCCCTCCTTCAATGAGCCTTTTTCCTACGGGCTCAAGGAGCTCGCGTTTATTCTTCACCAAGGTGTGCCGATGAAGTGACGGGTTCTGTCCAATATATTTTTTCTAGACAAAAAAAGCGTAACACAAATTTGAGCAGAAAGAGATTTACTGGTACAACAACCTGGCACCAGCCACCAAGCTGAAGGAATCAGCGTTAACCCCTCGGGGTAGCCAGCAGTCAACAGGCAAAAAAAGACGGGGGGGGGGCAGGAGAACAAAATAAGTTGAGGAGAAGGCAACAGCTGAAGCATCGGCGCTTCGCAAAATAACACGCCGTGCTTGGTAAGGACAAACGCGAAGAGGAGAAGAGGCGCGAAAAACGAATAACCACTGCCTTCCCGTCCCATTCCTCTTCACTTTTTTTCTATTAGTTTTGGTGTCTGCTATTGTTGAAGTCACAATGTAGACGAAGTAGTGGGTCCCTTCCTTTCTATCCTAATGCTGCTGACTCGAAAAGCAGAAGGAGCTCTTCGTTGCCACAAACGGCGTGCAGTGGCACTTGGCGGAGTCACCGGCTGCTTGGCGCCCACCGCTTGAATGCTGCCTCGCTCTTCGAGAGCCGCTTGTTCATGGCTTCAAAGAAGAACTGGTTCTTTCTTTCTTCCCCATTTCTTTCCTGCCTTGTTCTTTTACTTTGGCATCCTTGTTTCTCCCACCTCACCGCAGCTGTCGCTTCAATAGCGGCACTACTGGACCACTAGGAAAAATAAAAGAAAAAAAAAGGGAAACGTAGGAGCTTTCAGGGCCGCAAAGAAACGGTTGCTTCAGTTCGCTGCCGCCATAGGGGGAGTGAAGGGAGTAATTAGGGACAATTTACAATGGGGACAATCGCGCCCTTTTGTTTTCCCTTCCATTTCTCCCAGCTTCCCTATCTTCCCTGCCTCTGAAGACAGTTTTTCTTTAAAGCTAAGCTATCTGCCACTGCTGATTTAGAAATGAGAGCAGACAGACACAAAAAAATAGAAGGTGGAAAACGAGGGCGTGGGAGAGAATAAACGGTGGAAAGAGTGAGGTCACATTCCCGAAGAGTTTTCGATGGCTCGTTCCCGGAAAGAACAATGCGCAGAAAGAAAAGTGAGGACCAAGCGAATTGTCCTCGTCGGGGTTCTTTCGCTTCAGGTCCTGCTCACGTGTGAAACCTGCAGGCAAAATTATTTGTCAGTCATTTTCGTTTCTTATTTTGCATTGCACGTTCGTCCCAATTCTTTGTTTTCAGGTTGAACGATCCACTCCCTCATTCTGTTTCGACTCTTGTGGGGAAAAGAAATGAAGGGAGATTACCTGTAATTGTCCGAGCACAAATCTCCTCACTTTGCTTCAAAAATGTGCGTTACCATGAGCGCAGGAAAAGGCGACTTATGCGCTAACGGAGTGATGTCACGTGTCGTCAAAATTAAGCCTCAAGTACCATTATACTGAAAGTAAGAGTACGTGCTTCCGATGTCAGTCAAGAGGGGCCAAATTCATTACGTGCTTTGTTTTTTTATAGTTTGCTATGTTTCCCAGGTAAGGCGCTGCTCACTACGGCTTCATGAACCGTGAACGAAAATAGAGACAACATTTTCAAATAACTTTCTAGGGATCGCAAGGTTTTTCATCATTTTAAGTGCGCCGAGGAAGTCAACGAAAACGCGTTCCTTTCGCAGCGGCCGTACAATTAACGGAATGACCTGTACACTGAAATAGGCAAGCATTAGTGCACATTCTTGGACAATTGTTGCCTTTTGAAACATGCTATTGTCTTTTTTAGATGCGGAGCATCTAATACTCGAGGCTTGTAGTGCGGCGCCGTCCGCAAGCTTCCTCCTCCTTCTTCCACCATCTGTGCATCCCTTCCTCCTCTACACACCACGCGCGCTTCACTCCTCCACCATCTGTGCACCCTTCCTCCTCTACACACCGCGTGCGCTTCTCCTCTTCACGAACATTCGCTAGCTGTATAATGTAGCGCGCATGCGCCGTCACGCTTCGAGAACATCGGCAGCTGACGCGCGCGCATGCGCCGTCACGCTTCGAGAACATCGGCAGCTGACGCGCGCGCATGCGCCGTCACGCTTCGAGAACATCGGCAGCTGGCACGCGCACATGCGCCGTTGCGCTTCTCCCCATTCTCGAACATTCGACAGCTGACAGTGCATGCGCCGTCGCGCTGTATATATACTCAAGGTCGGCGCTCGCTCGCTCAGTTGCCGCTCGTCGGTTGGTTTGTACGGCGCGTCGACGTTCAAGGTCGTGGTGAAATAAATTCCAACGAATCCACAAACACAATGATCAACGTCCCTTCGACCAGCGCCGCCCTTTCGCATACGTGTGTACGTGTTCACTCATTTAACACCCCCTCCTACAACCACGTTAACCAATTTAGCCATCGACCCAAGTAAGTCGCAATTTAACACCCCGTTAACCAATTATATGCTCCGCATCCTCCTCAGTGTTCCCCCGAGGGAAGCTGCGGGCAATTTTTTTTATGAGAATCATTTCTTCACCAACTTCGGCAACTTTTACCGTATCTATCTATCTATCTATCTATCTATCTATCTATCTATCTATCTATCTGTCTATCTATCTATCTATCTATCTATCTATCTAGCCGCATACGCTTGCGTGCTTCGTGGTCAACCCCTTAACTTGGCGCGAACTAAAATTTGAATGGGAGGGTAAGATGGTTTGACGAATATGACGCCCTTGTCAAGACATGAATAATGTCACTATCCCGCCACGTACGTCGTTATGTGGAGCTGGTGTGCGGGTATGTGCCACCGGGGTTTGACAGTATCTACTCAGTAATGTCTATAACACACATTGACAATTCTAACAAGTGAGCATTAAGAAATACCCGACATTGCTAGCGTCTACCCGACGAATGCACAGAATAAATTTCTGGGTTCCAGCTGGAATCGACCACAGAATTTTGCGTAGAATTGAAGCATTTTGCCACAGAGCTACATTAGGTCTCGGAACTACTTTTCAAAGAGACGCTGATCTTCGTGAAACGCAAATAGTGGTTGCAGTGCTTCCTACCCGATTTTATAAACATTAAATATGTACTCCTTTGATGCAGCCGGCACGTAGGGTTAACGTCAATTGTGGTTAGTTGCCATGCGCTGAAGTTTATTCATGTAGCGGTGTCCACGGCCAGCACCTTCGCGAGCATCCGCACTTCATATCAGCTTCTGGTGTTGCTAATACGCATGTTACAGTTGGCATCGTTACGCAAGTGCGAACAACTGGTTATATAAACATCTGCAACTCTTCAACATATATCTGTGCATGCAACATTTGTACATATATTTATGGCCCCTTCATGACGTTTCGCTCAATAAAAAAATGCAACACGGTCACCTTCCCTCCGCATGCTTCGCATAACTTTGATTTCTAGGTACGTGGGATCTGGAGAATTTTTTTCTCGAAAAATATTTTGCCTTTAGATTACTCACGCGTTTAGAGGCATTTACGTACGGAAAGAATGTAAAAACTGTCTGCTGCCAAATATCGTCGGGGCCAGGTTGATTGTCAAGCCGATAAAACATCGGACTTTTACCCCTCTAAGAAAATTTGCGCCAAACTAGAGATTAACGCTGCAATAAACGAATGAAATAAAATGAAACATCTTCCAGCAGTAATTTTGATTCATTTATTGATTGATTGATTGCCCCATTATCCTGGCCCAACCCACGGTGGGGGGATCAGCCATAAAACAAGCGATGCCTTGCTATATAAAAGAATTTCTTTATAATATCTAAATGGTAAGCGGATAGATAGTTCTGAAATCATCTGTTACAATACCTCACAATAAAAAAGACAAATGCTTTTAATGAAAGTGTCTGATTTTGATATCCTCTTATTTTAATTTTAGTGTGTAAAATATCTTTGACGCTCTTTTCTTTTTTTGTACTTATCCTCATCATCATCATTCTAATCAGTCTGACTACGCCCACTCGTGTGCAGAGGCTTCCACGAAATTTCACTCTATTGTGCAGGATTTATGCAGAAAACTTATGCCCGCACGCTTGTTAATCTCGTCGGTTCGTTTAACTATGTCTCCTCATCATGTCCTTGCCTCCTTTTAAAATTCTGCAGTCTCATAGTTTTTTAACAGTCTTCAGAGACGGTTACGGAGGTTTCGCCAAGGAGTTCTTAAGGTTAATAGGAATCAGTGAGGTCTTGTGTTACTAAAGTGGGTCACAATGGAATAGAAAAATTTCTAATTGCTAGACCATCCTGCCTTGCACTATCATCCCTGGCAAGCTACATTCTTTTGTGTTTTGAGCCGCTGACCTTTATTTAGCGTTTTAATATGATACTGCCTCACCTTCATTATTAACACTCTGAATATGCAGAAGAAGCAAGAGGGTTCTGGCCCACAGTACAAAGAAAGTGAAGAGAGGCTTAAAAGGTGTTTCCGGCATTGAACGAGATCGAGTTCCCCAGATTCTTTCATCCTATTTCCCTCAGTTCATTTGCAATGTGCAGCATGCGCACAATGCATTGCGCCTTTACACAGGAATTCGCTGACGTAAACACTACCGAAGCACTTCTACCGCGCAGTCGATTAACATGGTGGAATTCTGCGCCCTGAGCAGCACCTTAAGCGTTACGGTGTACCGCTTCACTGTGGCCACCGGAAAGACATTCCAACAGATCTAACGTTATCCCAATTCTCTTTAATTTTGTTCATATACTGGGACTCAACATTAGTGCCTAATTGATTAACGCTCTTTAGCTGGGCCTCTGCAGCAGCTCTGTGTACGCAAGCACCCATAGTGAATGGCTGGCAGCCTGCGTTCGCATGGATGATACTGAAAACAACTGCGAATTCAACAAGTTGCTGCATCGTAAAGTCTAATTGTTATAGCACAGCTCACTTTGAGCACAAAGAGGAGAGTTAAGACGGAAAGGACAGGCAAGTGATTAGAGTGTTGTCTGTCCTTTCCGTCTTCGTTCTTTCCTTCATGTGCAAACGGAGCTGCGCCATAAGAATAAGTAAGACTTTACGATGCTGACGCCCAAATAAAGTTATCTATTAGCGAGTCTTGGTAATAACCGCCGTGGCACTCGACTGCAGAACTGAAAGTTATGAAATTGAATCCCGGCAACGACGGCTGCATTTGAATGGACGGGTATTGCTAGAGGTTCGCGTATTTAGGTTTGGGTGCACTTCATCAGACATCTAAGAGTCAAAGTTACTGGAGTCCGCCATCATAGCGTCCCTCGTAACCAAGTTTCGGAACATGAGACACCGCCAATATTATTACTTCTCGTTTTATTAATGCGTATGTTACGACTCGCAACGGCGTGCATACGTAAGTGCACCATGTTTTTGCATAGAGCGCAAAAGTTGAATTGTTGCTCATGACCACCATGTGAGACACGGCATTTTTTTGAGCTCCAAACACGCAGGGCTGCAGCTCGCCGTTAGGCGATTCTATGTAAGCATAAATGAGCTTTTACATGGTCATAGTGCATACCTCTATATGAAGTGTTTCTTTTTAAACAATAGGTTTTGTTGCAAGTGTAACGAGCGTCATGTCCTTGTTGTCAATTTGTCCCCGTAAAAAGGTGCGCTACTTAACTACACGATATAGTGATCAAACATTAACTAGGCAACATCTCAACTTTATTGAACTTCTACATGCGCGTTCATAGCCCCGTGCGCATGTGTCATGCATTGTTCTCTTGTGTATTCGCGTTTAGTTCCAAAAGTAGTGTATCGCGCTCTACAAACGCTAACGCTACGAAACTCATTCTAAAACTGTCAGTTGTGTGAGTATACGAGTACAATGCGGCTTGCGTTGTTAGTTCATTCCGTGCCCTGGAAACAACTGCTGCTTACGGCAGTCTTGAGTCCTGAAAACGTAGCTTTCACTCGCTCGCGAGAAAAAAAGAACTCATGTCTGATTGACAAATCTGAGAATAACTCCCCTTATGGAAATTCAAAGCTCTGCGCCTAGAAAGAAAGCATGTGCTACATTACTGTCAGTCATTCAGTGTCGCACATAATAAACACGCTTGTTACAAGGTCAGCAGTGTTAGAACTTGATCTCTCTACAGGAGGTTACGATTAGGAAAGTTTCAGAAGTGTTTGCGTTAGTCGTAATAAGGATCGAAAGGAATATGCTCCAGTGGAAGCTTTTGCATCGCTTTACGGGCTATCGTGACCCCAGTGCTCCCACTCTCTCCATTTCATCTTGGAAACATGTTTTTTTAGAGGCAACGCACCTTAGTTTCGGCCTATCGGCGTGTTACATCATCGTTACGTCGGCGGATGATGCCGTTGTCACGGCCCAGCAGAAGCATGTTTGCTCCACGAAAAGAAGGGAAATCTCATTACTCGCCATCAGCCCATAATATGCATAGTATGAGTTAAATGTTCGTGGTAACTACATGAAACAATATTCCTGACATACTTTTGCAGTGGTGTCAGAGTTTTTCCACAAAAAGACCAAGATATTCTAGTTTTTTTAACAAGAACCATAGAAACAAACGTGGATCTCTGCAGTAAGGTCATTCTCTGCAAAACCACTTTGCGTAACACTTGTGCAAAATGCTACTGCTGAAACCGCCATTGCTCCATTAAATGAAAAGGCAACAATTAGCGGAACAAGCACCCGATGACGTTACGGTAGCTAAAAGGTCCTTTCCTACATGCCATAGAAACTGAGAGAAAGAATGTAGGAACTAAAAAAGCCACGTAGGTTAAACTGCATTCTGACGCAGTTTGGAGATGACATAAGTGCAGCTGAAGCACCCTTCTCTAGATTCCCGGTTTTAAACTGGAACCACCAGTGCCTCGTCGGGAAAATTTCTATGTAAAACTTTGTTTCCTACTTGCCGTAGAGAACTCAGATGAGAGAAGTAGGAAAAAAGAAAAGCCCCGTAGGGTAAAATGCATTTTGCCGCAGCATTAAGATGACGGCAGAGCATCCTAAGCACCTTTCTCTAGATGCTTGGTTTTAAACTTGACACCATTAATGTCGTAACGAGAAAATATTGCTATAAAACACCCATTTTTATGTGCTGTCGGGAACAGAAACCGAGGATTAGGCAAAAAACTAGAAGCCCCATAGTGTAATTTGAATTACGACACAGTTTTTAGATGACGCTCGTACAGCCTAAACACATTTACATAAATTCCCGGTTTCGAGCTTGGCACCACTGTTGAATCATTGAAGACATCCCTCTGTGAAACACCTTTTTCTGCATGCCATAGGGAACTGAAACCGGGAATTTAGGAAAAAGCAGAAGCTCCGCAAGGTAAACTGTATTCCAACGCAGATTCTAGATGTCCCTAGTGCAGCTGAAACACCTTTCCCTAGACAGCCGGTTTTAAACTTGACACCACTACTTACTCATCGAAGAAACCTCTCTATACAACACCCTTTTCTACATGCCACATGCAACTGAAACAGCGGATTTGGGTAAAAGAAGAGGGTAAAAGAAGAGAAAACTGCATTTCAATGCAGTTTTCAGCTGACGTCACTGCAGCTGAAACACCTTTCCCTATATGGCCGATGAGCTTGTAGTGCTGTCATGTTTATGACGCCATTACTAACTCATCGAAGGACTATATCTCTATAAAACAACATTTTCTACGTGCTGTAAGGAACTGAGACCAGGGATGTAGAAAATGAAGCCCCGCAGCGTAAACTGCATTCTGAGGCAGTATTTTAATGGATGACATTAATTCAGCTGAAATACCTGTCTCTCAAATTCTCTGTTTAAACTTGACACTACAATTGCCTCATCGAAGTAATATTTCTATAAAACACTTTTTCCTACACGAAATCGCAAACTGGTGCAAGGAATTGAAAATAAACGAGAAGGCCTGTAGGGTACATTGGCCATAATCTATTGGCTAATCACCTCAAACGTGAACTTCTTTTTTTTCTGTCACTCATTGCCTAATAGCAGCAATAGTAGAGTTAAAAACGCCGGCGCACTGCATACTTCCCCCCTCGCCAGATTTCACGTCAGCGATGACCCTTTTTTAGTTGCTTCGCACCTCTCCATTGTTTAGGGTGCACATGGTTGCTTCTTAGAGATAAAGTTGTGATCCTCTGTTAATGGAATCGCTCGGCTAATTTTTAACTGTGAGTCCCTTGCTGCCGACCAAAGTGACATATCGTGATAGCTTGACATTCAATATTTTCGGCGAAACTTTGAGTTTTCTTTTGTAAACCTTTGAGAAAAGGACAGTACACACTTTCTGGTTTAAACAATTTGCCATATTAAACTTGTAGGACGCTGGAGGAAACTGTGCCTTTTTATTTCCAGTATAGTTTTAGCCTGTCTCTAAATCCCACCCTAAAGTGGTGCGCACCACTTTAGGATGGGTATGACTGCGCTCTTCAGGCATAGTTTTCGCTCCACCATTCTATTTAGGCATCATCACTTACGTATTTAGGGTCTAAAGATTGCTAGAGTGGAAGCTCTGTCGAAATATTGCGAAGGGAGCCTTCAGTAGCCTCACCAAGCGTGAACAGCCCGTCCCCAGCATCACCGTCAAAGCGAGTGACGCGAAAAATCACGATCACGCGGTCATGTCACCATACGAGGTCATGATGACGTCACAAGTGAACAAACTTGTGATTTAGTGGTACCTTCTTATGATGACATCATCACAAGACATTGCCACTTGGCCTAAAGGTGGGCCGATCTCAGAGGCATCACAAAATCACGTTGACGCACGAAGGTTTCAGTTGGGCTGGGATGAACAAGTTTAACAGAGAATAAAAGGAAGATAGTTTCTGCACTCAAGTAGTTTTATGCCAAGTGGCCATGTGTCTTTTGGTGACATTATCTTTAAAATTTAGAGGACGCTTAAACATCGTTATCAACAGTAGAATGCCATGGCATTGTTGGTCGCCGTGCCCATCTATTTCTCAATTGCTAGCTTACCATCTGTTCATCGTGTGTACCTAAATCATGATGTGCAGAAAACGAATAACAGTGCGCATAGTATTCGCCATGTTAAACTCTGAACAAATGTCTACTGCAAGTGCACTTTTGGAGTGCGTACTGCGCCATCAACGAAACGAAGCAAACAGTGTGTAACACAGGACAGTGACAGAGACGGACGAAGCGCTGTCGCTGTTTTGTGTTGCGCGCTGTTTTTTCTCGCTTCGTTGATCCCGTACCAATCAGCCCAAATAAGCACTTCAGTACTACGCCATATTTCTTTCTTCGTTTTTTTTTTTGCGAATCAACGAAGTTCTCACTATATACGCAACCGTAAGGAGAGATTTGAATCTACGCAGCTGCTCTCTTTGTTAAGGCTTTTACGTATAGGCATGATCAAATATGTCTGAGCACTTTGTATTAGGTTGTACATTAAAACGCCCATTCGTTTCGCAACTCGCATATTTAGACGCCTGGCGTTATTCTGCGCTTCTAGCACGCAATATGTGTTCAGGAGCCTACATCAGACTTACATACTATTGTTTTCGAAGCACATTAAAGCAATGGTGCAGCTCTGTTATGGAACACCTGTTTGCCACGCAGAATGCCCAGAATGAATTCTCACTAAAACCCTCGATTCACTAAAACCAAGGATCACTAAAACCTATAAGCAGCCGTCATGAGATTGTTCGTACCGGAGTTTTGTTTTAACACAATGTCACGTCTTATGTTGAACTGCAATATGATGATGCGATGCACGAAAATTATCGGCAGTGCATGTAAAATTTTGGTTTTCGCGAATAATCTAATCATAGCTTAAGCATTACACGAAACAAAGTGTCATTGAATTTGACAAGAAACACTTGTTAAATTGCAGCGTACAAATGTGACGCAACTTGTCATTGTTGCGTCACATTTGTACGCTGCATGACTCGTACCCACTTCCGAAGCATCCACCGTCATTTATAAGACAAAACGGCAACGTCAGCACAGAACAGTGCTGCGTGAGCACTGCATTGCGCAGACGTGCATTACCAGATAGTTGGAAGAGGACAAGGAGAGTAGATGCTGCAGCGAGTCACCTGAACAATGAAAACCGGTGTTACCGCTGCTTGTTTAATGTTTTCAGTAAACAACAAGGACAGTATCAATGAATCAACAAATCTTTGTCATCTCAAGGTACATTATTTACAAGGCACAAATTATATAGATTAGTACCCCAATGCACTAGACTGAAAAAAGACAACAAAGACGATAGCAATGACGACGACAACAAATGCAGTGAAATTGACAATATAAACGACATCAACAACAATGACATTACAAAGCCCCCTTGCTCGACGCAACCGATGACTTTCTTCACATGGACGCAAAAACCGTGACGCAAAAAAATTACACAGTGTTGATGTTTTACTGCATCCACTTAGACTGCAGTAAACAAAAGAAGCTGCAAAAACGCCCGCAAAATAGGAACAATTGTAGCAAAACACACATACGCCCTGCTGACCTGACGTCTGAACCAAAGTGTGCCTTTTCTTTTTAGTAAAAACAGAACTATACCAAGGAAACAATATTGCGAACAGTCAATGAAGCTAGGACCGCCCTCGTAACGGCTTGCATAATTAATGAAGGCAGGAGCGAAGCGCACGACAAGAACGCAGAGTTCATTACCTGTGTTCCTGGTGGACAGCTTCCAGGTGCTCAGCGTGAGATATTGCGAAGTGAAAGAGTGAGATAGGATTTGTGAAAGGAAGGCGGGTTGAACAAAGGGTGGGCTGACTTGGCTGTCCTGAGGTTGGCAAAAGGAGAGAAACAATAGACCAAAGCCAATCCGCCTTAAGGCTGTCATCGGTGAGATTCGGAGCCGCAACATCTTCATTTAGGCAATAATACCACAACGTTGGGGCAATTTAAAGCGCGATGAAGGCGGCTGCCAGACAACCCAAATTTAAACTTTATTAGACAAACCCACAACCAAAGAACCCTATGTAATCGAATTATCTGGAGCCCACCGCTACGGCAGGTCTCATAATCATATTGTCACGCGGTTGTGACACACACAGCACTTGAGAGGAAGCACACAGGAGTCAGGGCGATGTCGGGCGAACTGTTTATTGGGCGAACTTGTGCCCAGCAAAACAAGGCCAAACACAACTCACAGCAACAGCGGCGTCAACAGTCGTCGGTCGACGGAAAAAAGACTGACAAGTGGCGCACTGCGCCGGCTTTTATACACGCGTCATATCGCGTTCTCGATTTATCTCTGGAGCTCCAGAAGTTACTAAAATGTGCGCGTCAAGCATGCAAAGTTTCAAGAATGATCCACACGGTTCCAGAGTGGCATGCAAGATAAACGCGGTCTGTGTTGCGCTTAACAGAAAGTGATAACAATGCTCCCCGCAAACAATCACAACGAGCGCGCGTGTCACTGGAAAGTGATAGCGGCTTTCTTCGTAAACCAAAAGAACCGCACGTGTCACTACCCCCCCCCCTGAAAAAGCATCGTCCCGATGCTAAAGACAGAACATAAGAGAGAGTACATGCAATAAATTACATTAACAATGCGTCACAGCTAATCAGCGCGCGTAATAAGGTTTAAGTCGCACCACGTGTCCGACTTCGGGTCGTGCACGGCGTCGTTGGGATGACGTTAAGCCATCGGGCACGACCTCATAGTCCAGTTCACCACGACGTCGGACTACCTTGTAGGGTCCAAAGTAGCGTCGCAAGAGCTTCTCAGACAATCCCCGTCGTCGTATCGGCGTCCAGACCCAGACAAGGTCGCCGGGTTGGTATTCGGTGTGGCGTCGTCGAAGGTTGTAGTGGCGCCTGTCGACCGTCTGTTGGCTCTTGATACGCAGGCGGGCTAGCTGTCGAGCTTCTTCAGCGCGATCCAGGTAGCTGGCGACGTCGAGGTCTTCTTCGTCGGTGCCGACCGGTAGCATGGCGTCAAGCGTCGTTGTTGGGCTCCGTCCGTAGACGAGCTTGTATGGAGCAAACTGCGTCGTTTCCTGCACGGCCGTGTTGTACGCGAAGGTTACATACGGGAGTATGGCGTCCCACGTCTTGTGTTCGACGTCCACGTACATGGCCAGCATGTCGGTGATGGTCCTATTTAGACGCTCGGTGAGGCCATTCGTCTGTGGGTGGTACGCGGTGGTTCGGCGGTGGCTTGTCTGACTGTACCTCAAGATCACCTCCGTTAGGTCAGCCGTAAAGGCCGTACCTCTGTCGGTGATGAGGACCTCGGGGGCTCCGTGGCGGAGGACGATGTTCTCAATGAAGAACTTGGCGACCTCGGCGGCAGTGCCCTTGGGCAAGGCCCTTGTTTTGGCATAGCAGGTGAGGTAGTCAGTCACTACGACAATCCATTTGTTGCCAGAAGTTGACGTCGGGAACGGCCCCAGTAAGTCCATGCCGATTTGTTGGAATGGCCGTCGAGGTGGTTCGATGGGTTGCAGAAGTCCGGCTGGCCTAGTTGTCGGCGTCTTGCGTCGCTGACAGTCTCTGCATGTCTTTACGTAGTGGGCGACGTCGGCAGTGAGGCGAGGCCAATAGTACTTCTCTTGTATTCGTGACAGTGTGCGGGAAACACCAAGATGTCCGGCTGTCGGGTCGTCGTGTAATGCTTCCAGAACCTCTGGACGTAACGCTGAAGGCACCACGAGGAGGTGGTCGGCGCGGAGCGGCGAGAAGTTCTTCTTCAGGAGGACGTTGTTCCGCAGGAAAAACGAAGCCAGTCCTCGGCGGAATACTTTCGGCACGTCGGCTGTCTTGCCTTGCAGGTAGTCCATGAGGATCTTGAGCTCTGGGTCAGCTCGTTGGCGTTCCGCGAAGTCGTCGGTACTTATGGGTCCCAGGAAAGAGTCGTCGTCCCGGTCATCCTGGGGCGGCGGATCGACAGGGGCGCGAGACAAGCAGTCAGCGTCGGGGTGCTTTCGTCCGCTCTTGTAGACGACGGTGATGTCAAATTCTTGTAGTCTGAGACTCCACCGTGCGAGGCGCCCTGATGGATCCTTCAAGTTAGCTAGCCAACACAAGGCGTGGTGGTCACTCACGAATTTGAAAGGCCTGCCGTACAGGTAGGGGCGGAACTTTGATGTAGCCCAGATGATGGCAAGGCATTCCTTTTCTGTCGTGGAATAATTGGCTTCTGCCTTCGAAAGTGACCGGCCAGCGTAACTGATGACCCTTTCAAGTCCGTCGGTCCTCTGCACGAGCACGGCGCCAAGCCCTGTGCTGCTTGCGTCCGTGTGAATTTCGGTGTCAGCTTCTTCGTCGAAGTGCGCCAGTATTGGCGGCGTTTGCAGGCGTCGCTTTAATTCTTGAAATGCCTCGACTTGCGGCGTTTCCCATTTGAAGTCGACGTCGGCCTTCGTGAGGTACGTCAGTGGCTCGGCGATCCGCGAAAAGTTCTTCACGAAGCGCCTGTAATAAGCGCAGAGGCCAAGAAATCGGCGTACTGCTTTCTTGTCGGTGGGTGCAGGAAAGTCGGCGATCGCAGCTGTTTTCTGTGGATCAGGGAGCACTCCCGACTTGCTGATAACGTGGCCAAGGAACAATAGCTCCTCGTAGGCGAAGCGGCACTTTTCTGGCTTCAGGGTAAGTCCCGAGGCTTTGATTACCCGAAGAACAGCTTCAAGACGCCGGAGGTGCTCGTCGAAGTTGGAAGAAAATACGACTACGTCGTCCAAGTAGACGAGGCAAGTCTGCCAATTCAAGCCTGCGAGTACTGTGTCCATAACCCGTTGGAACGTCGCGGGCGCCGAGCAAAGACCAAAGGGCATGACCTTAAACTCGAACAGGCCGTCTGGTGTTATGAAGGCAGTCTTCTCTCGGTCTCTCTCGTCTACTTCGATTTGCCAGTAGCCGGTTTTGAGGTCCATCGACGAAAAATACTTGGCGTTGTAGAGTCTGTCCAGAGCATCGTCTATCCGTGGGAAGGGATACACGTCTTTCTTCGTGATCTTGTTCAGGCGACGATAATCGACGCAAAAACGTAGGGTTCCGTCCTTCTTCTTCACTAACACCGCGGGTGATGCCCACGGGCTCGTAGACGGCTGAATGATGTCGTCACGCAGCATTTCGTCGACTTGTTGCTTGATGGCCTCGCGTTCCCGTGCAGAAACTCGGTAGGGGCTCTGACGGAGCGGACGGGCATATTCGTCGATTATGATGCGATGTTTCGCTAGAGGGGTCTGACGAAGCCTCGATGACGACGAGAAGCAGTCCTTGTATTGGTGGAGTAAGGCTTTGAGCTCCTTTTGTTGCTGCCTGGAAAGGCCTTGGTTGACGTCGAAGGCGGGCGCGGACACTGCTGTCGACGTTGCGGCTCCCTGAGAATCGGTGAGGGTGAAGGCATTGCTCGCTTCCACAAATTCGCTTAGACGTGCTACCGTCGTGCCCCTATTCAAGTGCCTATATTCGTTGCTGAAGTTGATCACCATTACCTTGGCTTCGCCGTTATGAAGCTTGGCTATGCCTCTTGCGACGCACATCTGACGGTCTAGGAGCAGGTGCTGGTCGCCTTCGATGACACCTTGTAAGTTGGTAGACGCTTTGGTGCCGACGGAAATGATGACGCTCGACAGTGGCGGGATGGTTACCTGCTCTTCTGTCACATTCAAGGCATTGTGAGCGACGTTGCAGTCTGACGCCGTTGCATTATCCGTGGACAGCGTGATTGACCTGGCTCTTAGGTCGATGACTGCGCCTTGCTGGTCCAGGAAATCCATGACTAAAATGAAGTCTCGCGAGCATTGCTGCAGGACCACAAAACTCACAGAATACGTCTGGCTGTGAATCGTGACTCTTGCCGTGCAGGTTCCAGTCGGTGTTATAAGGTGGCCCCCTGCTGTTCGGATATCCGGTCCTTCCCATGCAGTCTTTACCTTCTTGAGCTTAGCGGCGAAGAGACCACTGATGACAGAGTAGTCGGCGCCGGTATCGACTAGGGCGGTGACGCTGTGGCCGTCGATGATCACGTCGAGGTCGGTGGTTCGTCGTCTGGCGTTCCGGTTAGGTCGGGGCGTCGGATCACGGCTGCGTCGGCTTGGTCCGGCGCTGCTATGTCGCGTCGGCGGCGAGGCTTAGTCGTGAAGACTCTGCTCAGGCGGCGTACTGCGACTACGTCGGGAAAGTTCGTGCGTCGTGGTCGTCGTCATCGGCAGCGGCGGCGGTGGCGGAGGAGGATCTTTGGCATTGCGTCGTGCAGCAACCGCACCTCCATCGGTTGCTGCCTTTAGTTTTCCGGGTAGGGGCTTGGGGATCGGCCCCGGTTAGAGCCGGTGTACTGGCGGCGATCCGGGGAGACGTAGCGGCCAGGCGAAGGTGAACGGGATGGTCGTCGTCGTTGCCACTGCGATCCGGCGATGTCGCGAGGTCGCTCACCTGGGCGCGGACGCGGCGCGTTCACGTCGAAGCCACGCAGTCCCATCTCACGGTACTGGCAGTAGCGGTAGGTGTGCCCGGCTTCGCCGCAGTGGTAGCATAGTGGGCGGTGGTTCGGGGTGCGCCAAACGTCAGTTTTCCTCGGCGAGCGCTGGATTACTGGCGAGCGGGAAGGCGTCGGGGGTGGCGGCGGTGGTTGGCGACGAAACTGCGGAGACGTTGGGTCCTGGCGTTGGCGAGGAGTGGCGACAGGTGCAGTAGCGGCGTAGGTCATCGCCTCCGGTTGGGGCTGTGGCCGTTCAGGAACGCTCAGTGAGCGCTGTAGTTCCTCGCGGACTACGTCTTCGAGAGAGGCGACTTGGGGCTGAGACGATGGCAACATGCGGCGCAGTTCTTCACGAACAATAGCGCGTATGGTCTCGCGCAGGTCGTCGGGGCAGAGTCCTCGGACTTCTGCGACGTCTGGCGACATGCGCCGATCGTATTGGCGGGTCCGCATTTCAAGAGTCTTCTCGATGGTGGTAGCCTCGGAGAGGAACTCTTGTGCCGTCTTTGGCGGGTTTCTAATCAGTCCGGCGAAGAGCTCCTGCTTCACTCCTCGCATAAGCAGGCGAACTTTCTTGTCCTCAGACATGTCGGCGTCGGCGTGGCGGAAAAGTCGCGTCATCTCCTCCGTGAACATCGTTACGTTTTCGTTGGGGAGCTGCACCCGAGTTTCAAGCTGTGATGCGGCTCTTTCCTTCCGCACGACGCTTGCAAAGGTGCGCAGGAAAGCAACGCGGAAGTCGTCCCAGGTTCGAAGCGTTGACTCGCGGTTCTCGAACCAAGACCTTGCGGCGTCTTTCAGGTAAAAATACACATGACGCAACTTGTCGTCCGGGTCCCACTTATTGAGGGCTGCGACGCGGTCGTAAATGTCAAGCAAGCTTTCCGGGTCTTCGTAGGTCGACCCGCGGAAGGTAGGTGGCTCTCTGGGCTGGTTGACGACCACGGTTGCCGAAGACCTTGCTTCCGTTATCGTGGATGCCGGCTTCGTAGCAGCCTTTGTTCTCTTGTCCTTGTCGGGAAGCGGCAGGTATTCGGGCGGTAGTCTTTGTTGTCTTCGGCTCACTCGAACGACCGGGTCGGCGTCGTCCTCTTGGTGGCTTGGGCTTGGCTCACGGCTGGACGGGGGCGTACGGTACATGGACCGAGAAGCACCTCCACCAGATGTCACGCGGTTGTGACACACGCAGCACTTGAGAGGAAGCACACAGGAGTCAGGGCGATGTCGGGCGAACTGTTTATTGGGCGAACTTGTGCCCAGCAAAACAAGGCCAAACACAACTCACAGCAACAGCGGCGTGAACAGTCGTCAGTCGACGGAAAAAAGACTGACAAGTGGCGCACTGCGCCGGCTTTTATACACGCGTCATATCGCGTTCTCGATTTATCTCTGGAGCTCCAGAAGTTACTAAAATGTGCGCGTCAAGCATGCAAATTTTCAAGAATGATCCACACGGTTCCAGAGTGGCATGCAAGAGAAACGCGGCCTGCGTTGCGCTTAACAGAAAGTGATAACAATGCTCCCCGCAAACAATCACAACGAGCACGCGTGTCACTGGAAAGTGATAGCGGCTTTCTTCGTAAACCAAAAGAACCGCACGTGTCAATATCGCATTTTGGGGGACCCGGCACCGTGGTCTTGTGGTTAAGGTACTCGACTGTTGACTCGAAGGTCGCGCGCTTGAATCCTGGTCGTGGCGGCACCATTTTCGAAGGAGGCGGAAATACTTGAGGCCCATGTACTTAGATTAGCGTTAAAGTACCAAAAGTGGTTGAAATTTTCGAAGCCTTACCTTACAAGAATTTTCGGCAACCTTCAAAAAATATTTTATGAGAAAAAGTAGATGAAAACTACAGACCATAAATTGAAAGCTGTTGGACTATACTAAATTCAAGCTACCAACAATCCGTGGACTATTTGTCCCTATGACCACCAGCAATTTCCTTAATAACAATCAATAGTCACCGTATGAACATGATAGATGCAGTATAAAAAAGGTTTTGAAGCACTGTATACCAACCTTCTTCAAACCGTTTAACCAGCATTCTATAGACTATTCGCCACCGACAAGAAATTGGAATGTTCTTAGAAACGTTCAAATGACGCTAAAAAACGTTACCTTGAATTTTTGTCAGGTTTCTCTTAGGCGTTCAATATACTAGTAAGAAACATTTCGTCGACTAGTGGTCTCCGATACTCAATTGAAATTTTTTCAATAAGTTTTAATAGATGCGAAACAAACGGTAGATTGAAACTTGTTACACTCTTCTGGAAGCGTCCTATATACCCAATACAAGTGCTTTGTCGACTAATGGTCATTGAAGTGTAACTGGTTTATTTTGCCGAATGATGAATATTCTGGCTTTAAACCATAGGAATTATTGCTAGCCTTTGCCCAGAATATCGAGTAACACTTCCTATACATACCGGCAACGATCGCACCAGTCCGCCTCGGTGAATCAGTGGCTATATAGGGCGCTCGGCTGCCGATCCGAAGGTGGCGGATTGGAACCCTGTCGCGGCGATCGCACTTCTTTGGAGGCAAAATTCTGGATGTCCATGTACTGTGTAATGTCAGTGCACGCTAAAGAACACCAGATTGTCTAAATTCTTAGAGCTCTCTACTGCGGTGTCCGTCACAATTATATCGCTGTGTTGGGATGGCATAATCACCACACATTGCTGTTATCATTATAACTATCGCAATAAAACGCCAGAGGCAAGCACAGTCTTATATCGTGAAATAATCTGATCGTCATGCGCGCATGACCGATCATTTGAGCGTTATGAGTGGTGAACTCGTCAGTTATATCTTGAACTCGGCTACTCGTTTCAAGAGCGCAGTCATATGTGAAGATTCTAAAACTTTCGAGAAAGTTCGCACACGTTCTGCCTTTGTCATCGCCTAGCAAGAGCGTTTAGTTTGATCACGTGGCACACTGCCACAGTGATGAGAAAACAAGCACTCTAACAATATTGTAGCAGTTTGCTAAAATAATCAGCGTGGAATACCAGTTGAAAGACGCAGTACAACAAGACCAGCCCTGTTATTCCTTCCATTTTTCGTGCGTATTCATTTCGCAAATGTCGCACCAACTTGCCCCCACAAAAACACTTCTAAAGCAAATATTATAGTCATATCAAATAATCTTTGGTATTTGCGACGGACCGTGTCTCGTGCTTTAACGAGACAAACAGAAGCGTTGCGTATTTCCAGTGTCATTCACTAATTTCTGTCAAGTTTGGCTAATTCCCTTAACAATGAACCAGCTATAGCAGTCAGGACTATCTCAGCAAACATGCCCTGAAGAAAGCGCCAGAGGAGACACTGTGAATTCCAGGGCTCACGACGTTCTTTCACCGCGAAGAAGTGAAAAGAGAAAGGAAAAAAATAGAAAAAAAGAAACGAGCAGCTCGTGTTTCCCGGTAATGGTTATACAGCCCGCGGGATCTTAACAAAATGTTGCCTCGTCTTGGGGGTCTCCACTTCTTTTTCCGGGGGCTTCCTCGGCTTGAAATGAAGTGGGACAGCATCACATTTTTATGTGCATATTTCTTTGTCTTTAAATGCTAAACAATCCGGGTTCAGAGTAGTGCACGCCACTCAAATTGTGCCACCCGAAAGGACGGAATAACTCCTCCAGGGCATGCTTTCGCCTGTGCATTCAGCTTTCTCTCGAGAGGTATAACGGAGAAGCAGCAGGATCGTTAGCAAATCATTTTGTGTATGCCCGGACTGCTCTTCATTTCATTTACGTGCTTAGTTGTCTCCTTTTGCAGCGACCCTTATCGTTACGAAATAAAGGGGCCCTAACAATAGCACCAGAGTTCGCGCGCACAAGTGAAAATAAAAAAAAAATGACAGGACGGAGGCAGCCTTGGAGACCGACAACGATTACCGCCTAGATATTTTGCGTTTTCGCTTTATCATGTTCATTTTAAAGCGTCGTTGTTCGTGTGGGAGGTGCAAGAAGGAAATTCAACGTCAGGACTTTTCTCCTCCCCGCATGGTTGGTGTTGTTGTGCGAAGAAGAAGATCGAGAACCATAAACAAAGCAAACAGAAAAAGGAAGGAAACGTTGCTGTGAGACTCGGTTTTTATGGTGGACATTTACGACGAACAAAGCGGAGCTGAATGGCACTCAGTCGAAGCGTGAGAAGAGAAGGGGGAGGGAAAACGTGGAAGCCATGTTTACGCACCTGTTGCCTTGTCGTCTCTGAGCATTTTATGAGGGAAGAGGATTGAGAGAGAGATAGTGAGTTAGGCCTAACTGATGCTGCCAGGTGGCGCTGCAGTAGCGCCTTCTTTTAGAGTGCCATTAACTCACCGCAATAAAGGAGGCCCCACCGGGGGTATTACCGGTGGGAGGAGTCCTTCTTGCAAGGACCACTAACAGAAAAAAATACCAACACAGACCAAGGGGCGCTAGTGGAACGACAAATAAGGTTACCGCAGGGGGTTTTTACTTCTTTTTGTGGGTGACAGATTTGTGTTGTCGCGGGTGAAACATGACCCGTCGCTGTTATTGTGGACTCGGGGAGTAATTTCGACGCAGTCGAAATGTTTAGTGGTGAGTCATAATTCCTTAACTGATATTTTTTTCGTACACTGAACAACCACCGACCATTTCGATGTTACGTAATTGAAGGAACAGTAGGACTACCGGGCGTTACACTTGATATGCTGCCGCACATTGAAGAACACTGCATTTGTTTATCACTCGGCTGCAAGTCCTTGTACATTGAAGACTTGTATCTCAAGCAGTTTATTTGGTAGAGATATTACCTATGGTCAACGCTCGAAAAATCAAGCATAAAGATTGAATGCCATGTTTGACAAAAACCAAACAATGCAATGCCGAAAAAAGTCGCGGTTTCTTGAAAGAGCCAAACAATCAATGCGGTAGCAAGGAATGGGAATGCTTTACGAAGCAAGGCTAGCAACTAACTCTATTAGGATACAATCCCTCGTAAGTCTACAGAATTCTGGCACAAATCTCCTGTCGCCGACAAGAGCTCTCGCAAGTGGTGTCCCGTCCTCGGACTCCTGTGACCATGTTTCATCTTTCTTATCTCTTCTGTCGTCGCTCGTTGTCCTCTTACATCTCTCTCTACCTCTAATCCTATCCTTTTAATCCCTCCTTTCCCCCATCCTTTGTGAGCTACTGTTAAGGTGTCGCATTTCGATGCAGACAGTCACGGGGCTCACTTTTCTTTTTAAGAATCACATACAGGGACGATGGCTGCTCCAGGAATCAAAGTGGTTGTCGCACTTTCTGACGCCTCAAAGTGACGTGAACGGTGAGCGTGTAGCACATGCAAAGACCGTCCACTAATGTCTGCCGTAATAGTGTGCTTGAACACGCTCTTTTGATCGAAGCTCTTAGTTGCTTGCCAAGTGACTCAGAAACTAACCCCTTTACTGGCACCCCTTCAGGCCGCTTTACCTGACCATGGCCTTTGAGATGGCGGGCGCGTGGTGTGTTTCTCTTCTGTCGTCCCAATCGCCGCGCTCCCCAGCAAACCCAACGAGTATCGCCTCGCGCGCCCGGCCACCGCGAGAGGGCAAATTGACTGAGGGTTTCGGCGGTGGCTGAGACAATGGCATACAGCAGAGCGCATGGAATTCCAGCGTGGGCATGGTAGTTTGTTGTTGTTTTTTTTCGCCAACGAGCAAGTATCACCGCCAGGATTATTTGGCTGAACTGAAGCAAAGTATTTTTTTTTTCTGTTACTGCGTGTATTTTGGTCCAATTGACAAACAAAAGCATGGCGACTGCTGCATTTTTCGATAGGAAATCGCAAGAAGTTGTCAATTCGACTGTGGCAGTATTACTCCTGTTTAATTATGGTTCGTTTTGTCTCGGTACTGAATACCTCGATTTGAGAAATATAGAGACATTCTAATATTTTTCCTTTCCTCTGGAGACTTGTGGGGAGGAAAACTAAACTAATTATTGTTGCTGAATCGTATTGCTCTCCGTCCTGACTCATAATTTTGCTAGTATATCGCGTGGGGTTATTCATGAGGTGGTCAACCAAATTGCAGTTACGCTCTACATAAGTGGGTGCCCTTGTCATGTCAATGAAATAAAGTACGTGTGAAGTAATAGTGCCCGAATAATATATAAGGCTCCAATCAGCCGACCTGCGTTCACTACCCACGTCTTTCATAGTGAAAGTGCCTGAGTTGTCATCGTCTCCTGTTTCGTCATCTGAATTTCGACTATGTTTCGGCAGCACAATGGCAATATCAGTGCCGCGTTCATTTACTTTACGCGCGACTGCATCCAAACCAAAGGGTCGCACATGTAGCATAACGGCGTCTGTCTAATGAAATGAAAACTAAGCGCTCGCCGAGGCAGGCTACTAAAAAAACAAAAAGTTAGAGTTGTCACTGCTATGTAATACCACAGAGTTTCATACCAGGTACATCAAACTCTGGAAGCGCGTTTTGTACTTGTTGAACAAGCAAAACATTTCGATGTTCATTCTTACATTGCCCAACGTATTTACTGTGAAATTCACAGTGCAATAGGGCAACTGTAAGTGACAAAAACGTGTCTGTAAGCAGCCCGTGGTCGTCGCAGAACCATCGACGTTCAGCCTAGACATAATATAGACGCATGGCGACCACCTGCATCCTCCTCCTTGTCGCCTGCTTCTGCGGCTCGACGGTAGAACTCTTGAAACGGTGTTACAATGAAAAGAAGTGCTAGTTCCATGAAACGAAAAAAAAAGAGCAGCCACTTTAATCGAGTGTAAGCCGAGAACGTAGAATGCGGCACTCTTCTGACTTCACTTGTTGATCACTTAATTTTTACCAGCACCCTTCATACTGCGCAGCCTGCAAACTTCGAAGTACAGTAAGTTCTCAACACGTGCGGATCTCTTGCAGAGGCAGCATAAATATAAGCGCCCTAATATAAGCCGCGCAAATACACTGCAAGAAAAGAAATCCACTTGAGAATATATGCACCCATGCATTGACTTTTCTTCTCGTAGGCCTATTGGCCCGACATTCCCAAAGAGTGCGTAGTTATATAAAAGCGCCAAATCACTTTTTTCTCGCCACATGCAAGCCTCGCCAAAAACGCGGCAGCCTTTTCGACCATATGGCGAAGCAGCGCGGAGGAAGGTGTAAGCTATACGCCCACCTATGGGAACACGCTCTCTCTGTGCGATATGGACGGCCGGAGAGAAACCCGCCACGTGCCCGCCATCTCGGAGGCCATGACCTGATCATGCTAGCCGGGTGCGTTTCATGTCTGAATAGGTCGCACTCTTCAACACCCCCCCCCCCCTTCCTTTGCAATTTCGCCCGCAAATTTCACAAAGAACGCGCGGGGCTTTCGGTTCGGACTTTACCAAGAACATGACGGTGACGGCAGAAATGAAGTTATGAAGCGTGAAAGCTTGGGCAAGTTGGTAGGACATAACTGAATGCAGGAACAGCGCAACCTAGAAGTAGTTACTTCGTAACTACGGAAACGAAAAAACAAGGACAGAAAAGAGCGCTGACTTTTAACAAAGATTTAATACCGGGGTGTTGTACATATATAGGCGAAAAATGAGAAGAATGGGCATGCGTAGAAGGATGCAGGAACAACTACTGCGATACAATGTCAGCAAAACTCTTGTCTCTTGTTGAATGGGCTGACAAAACAAATACATATGTAACTTAAAAAAGATCGAGATACGCAATCTTCTTTTGCAACAACGCAACCGATGGGCAACTTATACATTTACCGTCAAACTTGTTTATTTGATAAGCTTCAATTATCTCACGCGTGGCCTGCGAGTTGTGCTTGCCTAATACCTCGCAACGCTCAAAAACTGGCACGCAGCCGCAGTCTCGGCAGTGGATTCCGAGGTGTCCTTGAAGTACGTTGTGTACATTGTTATTGTGCTCTCTTAAACGGTCATCAAGGCACCTTCCGGTTTGCCCTATGTATACCATTCCGCACGAAAGCGGGATGAGATATACGACACCAATAACACAAGGTACAAAGCGCATTCTGTGTTTCACAGTGCATCTTCCTTTAATAGCAGCTGGATAATTCACCAGCTTACAAAGCTTTGTAAGCTTTTCTGGGGCGGAAAAAAATAACAGTGACTCCAGTGCGTTTACCGATTTTTTTCAGCCGATGCAACACGTTATGCAGATACGGAACTACAACATATTTCATGGGAACAGACGCGCTTTGAGGCTCAGATCGCCCTCCTTGAGTTACATATGTATTTGTTTTTTCAGCCCATTCAACAAGAGACAAGAGTTTTGCTGACATTTTATCGCAGTAGTTGTTCCTGCACCCTTCTACGCATGCCCATTTTTCTCATTTTTCGCCTATATATGTACACCACTCCGGTATTATATCTTTGTTGAAAGTCAGCGCTCTTTTCTGTCCTTGTTTTTTTTCGCTTCCGTAATTACGAAGTAACTTACTTCTAGGTTGCGCTATTCCTGCATTCAGTTACGGCAGAAATGTTCCTCGAATGTCTTAGTAACTCATGAAGAAATAAAATTTTTAACGTTTTACTGTAATCAGGCATGCTAAATGTACAAGACGGCTCTATTATTCAAGATGTCTTTCCTCCTGACTGATGTTTGCATGACGTAAATAGAGCTTAAATACGAAACGACCCATGCCGAGCCAGCCATCTCTCGGTACTCCTGGCTATTGGAACCATACGTTGCCAGAGGGAGCTGCGTTTCTAGGACTGTCTCATCCCAATGTCGAGGGAATTGGCTGTTAAGGGCCCGCAAAGAACAGAATTGCCCACGCGTCCTCCGTGTAGCCCGGGCACAAGTCGCCCACTATTGTAGGTAGAAAGAGGTGCGTATCGCGTTTCGTTTTCCCAACCCTGTCTCAATAATGCTGTTTTTATCCGTTAGCTTTTGCGTTCTGGCGCTGCAGTCACCCACAAAACCTCGACTGCACGGTGCCTATATGCGCCTGTTAAGACACGACGAGCAACGTCAACAGTAGGCTCATCTTCGAGGGAACCACCACCCGAGTCTTCAGCAAACACGACGCGGTGAATCAAACAATTCACTCATCACGACCGGAGGAATATTTATCATCTGGTCACGCTCTCACTCCCCCCCCCCCCCACTTCCACCAATACAACCTTACTCACCATCCCGTAAACACGTGGAATAAATAAAAAAAAGCTTTCCCCTTCAGTGTCGTCGCTTATCGTTATACAAATAACAAGGGATAAAAAGACCGGGCACACCCGAGCAAACGTCCACGTCAGCGTATCGGCGCTGTCGGCGTTCGTCATCGACCCTAGCCCGAAGGTCGACAAGTCGAAGCCAGAGGAGGCTTACTCCGTTACCCCTATCGGCTCCGCAGCGCTTCTCGATTTCCGTGACAAATCGCTAGCGTGAGCGCAGGCTGCCCGCAGCAGTAGTCAGTCCGCATTAAAGGGCGCCCTCCTTTCCTTGCCTCGCGCAGCCTTTTTTCACGCCACCACGCATCACGTTCTCACCGTGTCTACACAGGAGGCCTCCTTCGACACTCAAACCGTGCAGCTGTGCCGAAGCTGGGAGGAGAGTGCGCTGAAAATAAACAGCTGCCCGTTCTACGTGCACATTCACAATTAGCAAATTTGTGACAGGCTTTACGAGGACCCCTCATTAGTTTCCAGGCTTCCTATTTGACCCGTTTTTAGCCTTAGCGGGAGAACATGGTGAAATTTGCGCATCAGATACATAGATTAGCTCCGCGATGTCCATCCTATTTCGTTCGCAACAGTGGTTTGAAGTTTGCGGGCATCACTGGGCCTCATTGAACTTGATTGAGGAAAGCAGGAAGAAAACCCAGTTTCATTGCTTCGTAGATAGATAGATAGATAGATAGATAGATAGATAGATAGATAGATAGATAGATAGATAGATAGATAGATAGATAGATAGATAGATAGATAGATAGATAGATAGATAGATAGATAGATAGATAGATAGATAGATAGATAGATAGATAGATAGATAGATAGATACTCTAAAGACACTGCTACACTCTAAAAACTGTGACTTTTTATACGCATGTGACAGTCATGTGGGTTGCACCCCTTTAGGAGGTCTTGGGACTCTCCAAAAGATTGTGATTGTACGGCTGTCCCAAATTGTGTCGACGTGCGCCTCTAACAAGAGTGAAAAAAATTCGTAAACAGGAGGTGTCTGCCCAAGCCGACGTTCAAACAAGTGGGCTTGTCTTCTTCAAGGCCAAAACTTGAAGAATACAAGGCTTGTCTTCAAGGCTGGCCTTGCAAAAGACGAGTCCGCTTGCAACGTCACCTCGAGCACAGAAACCCTGCTTACAGATTTTCTCATCACAAGCTCTCATTTTCCACTAACTGCCGTTTGACATTTACACACAAAAGAAAACTGCAAGGGCGTCTTCTGTTTTGGTGTATTGTGGTTCGGAGGCGTGTGGTGCCCTTATACCAGCTAACCACCAGCTTGCATGAAGTGCTACACCATCACCGTGACTTGTGGCCTTGCTGAAAAATAAAGAGGGCATAACTAATTGCTTTGACGTTAATGTGATAGGAAATAACCGATGAACAAAGTCTCAATTAAGGTGTGATGGTTTTTTTTTTCTTTTTTTTCCAACCAGGTCACCAATTCGTTCTCTAGGGGGTCATTTGTGTAGCACCTTCATGTTCCCGTTTCTTTTGTTTTCACTCTTCAAGCTGGTTCCTGTAAACACCATACATTTTCAGGATGTCACTAATTAATTATCACGCGTAAGTTGACTCTGATAAAACGGAAGGCGAATCGCGTACATAAGAAACCCTTCGTTCGAGTCCACACAAAAAACAAAAGAAAAAACAGGGCTCTTTGAATGAGAATTTCCTGCCGCCATAGCAAATAAGATTTAAACCATAGAAAGGGCGGGCGATATTTATCATGATCAAATCAGCTCCCATTAATCAAGGCAATTCAATCAATCGAAAACAAAGTTGATCAATATATCTCGCCTGGCCGTGCTAAGGGCGTGAAGTGTCCCTTGTATAACCAGACTTCTCGCTGACGCGTGCCTGATTAATCTCTTCAAAAAGAAAGTTATGAATAGCTACGTGTCCCTGCCTTGTTACCCTTTCATTATTCGTGGTCGCTCCTCTCTACCCAGTATAGGGGATAGTGAACCGCAGGTGTCTTTCTGTATACTACGCGGCCTTTCGTTCACCGTCATCTCTTTTATCTCTCTGCGGGAGAAATCGCTCATGCCTATTGCGCCCGACTACTTACCAGCAAGTGGCGGGCTGAAACCCCAGACGTGGCAGCCGCATCTCCCTGGAAGCGGAATGCTTGAGACCTGTGTCTTTGCATTGAAATGCCCTTTTACAAACCACTGGTGGCTGAAATGTCCGTAGCCCTCCTTTACGACATTCCTCGTGATAATATCGTGGTAATGGAAAGCAAAGCCGAGCCATTTCTTCCTATGTTATTATTATTATTATTATTATTATTATTATTATTATTATTATTATTATTATTATATTATTGGAGCAGTTTTTTTGTGTTTTAGGGTATTATAAACCATTCTATCGCTCCTTATTCCCGGCGAAGCAAGCAATCATTCTTCAAATATACCACGTTCTTCCTGACAACCCCCACCCCGAAAAATAAGAACAAGAGTGTTTCCTTCGCGCTGCGTGAAAGAACAAGCGCTAAAGAAAAAAAGATATGTGAGTTCGCAAAAAGAGCGATAAGGCCCTCATAGTCAGGGAATGAAGCCGCCTTCAGGCTTAACACTCTTTGTTCGCGTTCGAACTTCCAGTAGCTTCAAGGCAGGGTACTGCACGTTTTTTTACGCACCACTCTACAACCGAAGTGTACGTCGACAGCGAGTAGCGCATAAGAGGTTCCCCTCTTTCTTAGAGCAGCGCTCCTTTTTGCGTTGGCGGCTCTTCACAGGCTCTTGCTCTCTGCCATCTTTTCTTCTCGATGGCTCTACGTCTGCCGCGGGGTCCTCGACGTTGTCGACGACGTAGACGTCGTCTTTGCAACGAGTGAAGAGGGATGAATAGCCTCGTGTACATCGTGGCGGGGGGGGTGGTGAAGGACCGAGAGAAAGTCGGGTGCATTAAGAAATCAATCCGGCGGTCTCACTTCGTGCAAAGAAACGATCGACTCGCGCGCGCCGGTCTTCGCCCATGCGGCCACAGCCTGCCGCTGGCGCCGCGCCATTACGCACCCCGTGCACACGCTACTTTGCCAGGACGCCAGAAAATGAGAGAGAAATAAAATGAGAGAGGCAGGAGTTGGCTGGGCTGGTCATCGCATGCAGGAGAGAATGGCTAAAAGCTTGCTCCCAGCCATCCCTGGTCAACGGGCCCTTTGCAACTGAACACCCCGCCCCTCCTCCAGAGTGCTCGGTTGTCTCCACCTCATAGCTTCGAAGAAGGAAAACCTTGTGCGTGGGTGTGCGAGTCCCCTCCCTCTTTTTCCCCCGTCTTTGGCTCATTGTGTTTGCTTGCTTCTCTGAGAGGCCTGTCTGCCACCGTCTGTTTGTTCGCGCTCACACACACAGTTGCTTGACCACTTTCCATATTGCTGCTTTTCTTCTATGTTTGCTCATTTCCTCCTCTTTCTCTGCTAGCTGTCAATATAGTGTGTTGGTGGGGGCAGTCGTCCTTTGGGGTGTATAAACGAAAGGTATCGCCGATGCATGTCAAAAAACGTGAAGAATTGATCGGTTACATTGAGTATGGATGCGCATCTTTGCAACTGGGTGCATTTACCTATGTATGTATGTATGTATGTATGTATGTATGTATGTATGTATGTATGTATGTATGTATGTATGTATGTATGTATGTATGTATGTATGTATGTATGTATGTATGTATGTATGTATGTAAGTATGTATGTATGTATGTATGTATGTATGTATGTATGTATGTACGTACGTACGTACGTACGTACGTACGTATGTATGTATGTATGTATGTATGTATGTATGTATGTATGTATGTATGCACGCACGCACGCATGCATATCCATGAAATTGACAGAGAAAAAGAAAATAATAACATACCCCACTAAAGAAAACCACGTTCACATGCAAAGCAGTGGGCACTAATGGCCTGACCCCACGTGACGCGGTGTCGAGCCCTCTCTCGTATGTAGACAGAGAGCACGCAAGTTCGCGTAGCCACGCGCCCACTCTCACTATAAGGAGAAGGCGTGGTGCTGTGTCAAAAAGCCTCGCGCTGACGCGTTGTGACGGATACGTGGGGTCAGGGGTTAACTCCTACACTGGCGGTGGCGTTGGCACTGATCGTGGCGTTGCGAAGGAGAGAAACCTGGAGAGGTGCGAAGCACACAGTGATGGAGTGGTGTTTCCTACTGAAACATGTCAATCACTGCGGATGGTGAGCTAAGAGACAGAAGACTCCGATTGTACACAGAGGCCCGCAGTTCACTTTCAGTTAACGCGCATGCTGAGGCTTTTCAATGTTCAATAACACACAGGACAAACCTCCAACCAGCCTAGGAGGCCAAGATTCAGTGCCTAGAGATATACGGGGCGGCCAGTGAATTGCTGTGCGCCGCGAACAGCCCTTTATTTTTTTATTTTTTCAATAAAAAACTCGCTGGAAGCTGTTTACTGCGCCGGCATTGCGAGGCGAGAAAGGTAAATCGTAGCTCAGGTGGAAGGTGGGCATGGACGTGCATACGCAGTAAGGGTGGTCACGCCGCGCACTGGAGTGAACTCGACCATAATGTGCTTTTCAACTAAACACCGAATTGGCCACCGTGTGTGTGTGTGTGTGTGTGTGTGTGTGTGTGTGTGTGTGTGTGTGTGTGTCCCAGATATATTGACAACATGCTTGAGCAACGTGTGTGATGTTATATCGTAACGTATATAGTACACTCGCTTACAGTGCGTGAACTTGGGTCGGAACAACGAGCTGCTAAATGAAAGCTCCCGTAACTGTTCTGTGCGGAAGTGTCTTATGCTTTGATGGCCAACGGCGCAGTCTCAACTTCGTGCACAAGAGGCACGCGTTGCGCTATCACAAGGTTCTCGAGCAGGCACTCCAAGTTTCAGGCGCTTTTCTACAACTTGATAACTCCTACGACTGAAAACTTTTCAGACCAGTCGCGGCGGCAGTGAATGCAGTGTAACAGCCAGAAAAAAAAATCATTTTATTTTTGGTTCGGAATAATGGACGCAGGCTCGTAAAAAGAACAGCAATATAGAAATATTCTCACTTTACTACTGTTTTCGAGCCCCCTTCACGAGACTGTTCTCATAATTAAATCAAGGAAGCTTATGCTTTTGAGGCAGTAACTAAGATGTAACTCGGGGGCTCTACATGCTGTAATAATTCGTTCGAACAGGTGATGTCTCAATAAGCATGTGCGAATACAGGCAGGCAGGCCGGCAGAAATACAGACAGACAGGTGGGCCGAGCAAGCAGGCAGGCATGCAATAGATAGATAGATAGATAGATAGATAGATAGATAGATAGATAGATAGATAGATAGATAGATAGATAGATAGATAGATAGATAGATAGATAGATAGATAGATAGATAGATAGATAGATAGATAGATAGATAGATAGATAGATAGATAGATAGATAGATAGATAGATAGATAGATAGATAGATAGATAGATAGATAGATAGATAGATAGATAGATAGATAGATAGATAGATAGATAGATAGATAGCCAGACAGGCAGGCAGGCAGGCTGAAAATGCTTTGGGTTCGCAAAGAACGCTTCGAATTTATAACAGTACCTTCAATAGGAACTAACATTATTTTTTATGGATGTCATATAATACTGCCACGCATATCTACAATGTTGAAAGATGGCTCTGAGCAAGTGTGAAGCTCAGAAAATACGGATGAGCTATTTTGTTTTGATAGTAAATCTGATTTCTTTGTGCCACGCTTACCGACATGGACACTGAAGTGAAGTTAGTTCACAGTGCTGATTCTGGAAAATTCACGTAGCAGTCTGGCTGGTTGTGATGGCTTCTTGCACCAAGACATTGAAACTGCGTGCATGCATCTGCGTCATCAAAGGAGCCACGGCGCAGAGCAGCCATAAGTGCGCCATGATAACTTACGCGCACAGGTAACAAGGAGCTATACCGTGTTGTAATTTGAGGGTGCAGTAGAAACCGGAAGTAGCTTGCAGTCATGCTTAACAGTGCATTTTCTGCCTTTGAAGGCTTGGCCTTTCTTATGATGAAAAAAAAAGAACTGAAAAAAGTCACAGCTTATCAATGGAGTGAATTATGATGAGTGGGGCGAAGCGCCCGAATGTCGATTCGTTCGTGTGTCCGTCCATCCGTACATGTGTTCATGTGCCCAATCGCGTTCGAGAATGTAGACGGCGCACGGGTCACACCAACGAGACGCGAGCCAAGGAAGCCGAGCGCAAGCATCTTCAACGAGCCCGCCGGTCTGCTTCGCCCATGCCCGACCAACAATTCACCACGTACGGCGACTATTAGGGAAACTGAGAGAGGCACTCATTCCCCGCACAATCAGGCAAAGCGCGCGCAGCAGCCAATCGGAGAGGAGCGACACTTCGGGGAGCAGTGACAGACAACGCCATCTTGGAAATGAGACGAAAAATGGTCATTCATTTTTTTACTTTTTTTATTTCTCGTCTTTTCATCTTTCGGTTACGCGTGAAAAGGTTAGACTAAGAAGAGCTTCGTCTCAAAAATTTTCGTTCAGTGCTCTTTTAACGCACATAGTCACCTAACGCCGAAGAGGTTCAAACTATGCCTTCTGCAGTGGAGGTGCGCTTGATAAGTGACGCCAGTCACCGCCATACTGGGAAAGGAAAGACTCGGAAGCAGACGACAAAGTGCGCTTCGTAGCTCCGCCCTCGCAGTGGCCTTTGGAGACTGTGACATGCTTTTGTGAAGCAGTTAAAGATTTCACAAGACCATGGTGACTTCGTGCGTCACTTATGGCTGCACAAATGGCATCAAAAAGACGCCTGGGATCACTTTTCACGTGTAAATATTCTCGCTTTGTTCGCTGACGATCGCCTGTTTTTTCGCGTATGCTACAATACGAAAAGTGCGCATGCTTGTAATACATGCGTTTAGCTTGAAGCTTTAAATGCTCGTTGACACAACGTTGTCTGGGAGTTTTAAGTATATGGACAAAGCACTTACGGTCAATGGCTGCACGTATCAAGCATCGGAACGAGTAGGACGTCTGAATGGTCTTTGAATTCCAAGTTTTCTGGTGCTGTCTTACAAGGCAAAACTGACGGCGTGCATGCATATTTTTTGGCGAGTAAATATCAAACTTGGTGCATGTTTATGGAGTAATTTGCAAACGTAGAGAATATTCCATGCTGTGATTATTCGTGTTACAGGTTTCCGAAAGACAGCGCCCTGCGTTCTACTTGCGAAAGTGCTATTCGGAGAAATAGTTGGAGAGATACGGATGGCGACCACCTGTGTTCCATTCACTTGAAAGAATGCTGCTTCGACAGAACGGGGCAGATAACCAGACTGTGGCCTGGCAGCATGCCTTCGATTGTTCCTTCTTTCCGAGCGCATTTGCAAAAACCTGTTAGTTCCCACCTCCTTGACGTACCTTCAACAGAATGTAGTCACGAAAACAAGCAATTGCGTCTAAGACAAGATGAGACACCTTTGAAATCCATTTTATCTTGCCGACAAAACCGAAACCAAAACCCCGATAGACGAAGTTGCAAAAATGAGTTAGTGGCGTTATATCAAACATAGAGCTACCTCGTTTCTAGGCTCTGAAGGCTGCGCTTGCCATGACTACACACGTCCCCAACAGAAGTTGATAAATATTAAACAGAACTAACGCCACTGCAATCGTCCTTATAAACGGTTCATTAGGGGTACGTCTCCTGGAGTTTGTCGGTTGCACGCGACATCGGTGCTTTGATTTTTGTTCCACCTGTATAATGGTTAGAATTCGATAACTCTTAAAAAATTTGTGGTGGCTCTCACTTTAGCTAATTCGCTCTTTTTTTTACTTTAACTTTAATATTTCGAGCTTCCTTATATATTCTCTGATAGTCTGCCGACACACACACAAGTACATGCACGAAAGAGGCGAGCAAATGTCACGTTCCCCTTGATCTCGAGTATCTGCTGGCACAGTTCTAAAACACCAAATATATACCACAGCCCTTTTGTACCGCAATAGTGCTGAAGCAAGCTCGATATGCGAAGCATCCCTCGACAACAGATTGATCTGAAAGCGTGCAGCTGAAAGCGTGCATGAAAGCGTGCATGAGAAAGCGTGCATGAGAAAGCGTGCATGAAATAATAATCTGAAAGCGTGCTTGAAACAATTTGTTTCACAAACAAGAAGAGGCATTTATTCGATGGTGTAACCTAAAAGTGGTTCCGATCTCATTTTTTTTTATCGTGCAATTGCAAACCGACGCGCCCAACGCGCGTATGTCATTGCGGTCTATGGCGGTGCCACCCTGTTTTTCCTCTAGCAATATGGCCGCCGGTGGCCTCACTTGCTCCCGTTGGTGGCGGCCGGAACTGCCACTCCAGAGGTTCTATGGAACCTCTTTGCCTAACGCAACCCACGTTTTCGCCGTCACAGATATATACTGGACACAGGCCATGAAATAAAAAAAACACGAACTCGAGTTATCACGCCTATGAAGGTTCACAATATCAGAATATTTTTCTCTCTGGCTTCTTTTGTACATGCACCGCTGCTTTCGAAGCTGCGAATGTATTCGTGTCTACTGCACCACGCAAATCAGGAATAATCAAATATAGTACGCATAACAATACGATTGTTTGATTGATATGTGCGGTTTAACGTCTCAAAACCATCATATGATTATGAGAGACGCCGTAGTGCAGGGCTCCGGAAATTTCGACCATCTGGGGTTCTTTAACGTGCACCCCAATTTGAGCACATGGGCCTACAGCATTTCCGCCTCCATCGGAAATGCAGCTGCCGCAGCCGGGATACGAACCCACATAACAATACAATAAAAGGGAAAAATAAATATACTGGGCTCTAAAGAAGGAACTAGGAACACATGCATGCTAACTCGACTTCTTAAGCAGTTAATTAGTCTCGCTTTGAGATCCTGAACCTTTCCTCTTCCCGAATAACTTCCTTATTGTGAAGCATTGGCCAACCAACCACCAGAGAAAGGCCTTATTACAGCTTTCATAGCAACCTACATGACTCTCCTCAAGCCATGGCACGGCCTGTCTATTCTACTTGTGAAAAAAACAAACACATGAACACAAACGCCCGTATAAGTTGCGAACTGCGAGCGATAAGCACGCGAAACCGGCATCTGTGCCACGGAGGGATCAAGACGCCGGATGGAGCAATGATTAATGGAAGGTCAACGGCACTGAAGGGCGAACGAGGCCACGGCGCCTTCATGGGGCAAGTGCTGTTTGTGGTTCTTTCAATTCACCCGAACGAGAAAAGAAAGCTATCTCATACATTGCGATTTATAGCGAAAGCAACTCGAAAAAGTGAAGTACGACGATGCAGCGGAAGCCCGGAACTCTCTCTCTTTGCTTGTTTTGCCACATGGTTTCGGGGCTTAAATTTCCTACCGAGCCTTACCGCCGCATCACCGCACGCCCATGTGCTTGCTTTTTTTTTTTTGCAGAATTGCAATGATCATTCTTGTATATACATAGCGACTGGGACCCCACGCACAAAGCACTGTATTCGATCGTTGTGCTTTGTTTCTAGCATCCTATTAGGCGTATCCCACCAGTTGCTTTTTTTCCCCACGGAGGAATACAGCATGACCAATCCCGCAGCGGTGTACAAGCACTCACGGAAAAATGAGCACGCGCACCGGCAACCTCTTCTCAACGCACCTCTTTCGCCGCGCCTTCTTTCTAAGCCTTATTAGGAGTGACCCTTTTTTTTTTAGAAGCAGCTGCGGCCTTCCTAAAACCCGATGGTTTCGCTTCTATACACCGGCGTCTATAAGTGCGTGTGATAGTATCTAGTTTTTAAAAAAAATAAGTAATACAGAAAAATACGCCCCCTCTCATTCTCGAGAAGCTCTCCTGCTATTTCTCTCGAAATGAAAGTTCTTGACTGTAGTGTACTGTCTTTTTTATATTCTTTATGATGACCTCTTCCACGCTTTTGCTCGTGAGGCCTACATCTCTTCAGCTTGCACCAACTCACAAGCACACCTTCTCGGCCATTGTTTCTCTCTTTTCATAGCTTTCTTCGAACCCTTTCTCTTCGTCTCTTGCACCTCTTTCCACTTTGCGCTCCTCCGATGACGTCAATTCTCCTTCGGCGTTTCTACTCCCTTGTACCTGCATGCACAAAGCAAAAGTGCTTATTTCCCCAGAGTTTCCATTTCCTAATGTTACGGCGTTCCCTCGTTGTCTTCTAGGAAATAACGGCATTCCGTTGTTTTTCGCAACTTTCTACGCATTCACCTTCTTCCTCGCGAAACTTCCGAAGCTTTCCCATCGCTCCTCTCATTCTTCTTTCCTCGCCAGCGCCGACGTCATCGCTTTTACCTTCTCTTTGTAGCGTCAACCTCGTTCCTTCGCTCGATTTTCCTCTTCAGGTTGCCCTTTTTGCTAAACCTCTTTCCTCTCACGTACATTGGTTCTTTCATGTAATGTTGTTGTTTTTTCACCCAGTTTGCATTTGCTTCTATCGCACGTTTTCCTCCAGAAATATTATATTAGGGGCAATCTCTCCCTGTAACCCTAAGCCCGCTCTTTCCCTAGATTCTTACTCCTCTCCCATGTCCCTACGTCTTCAGTTCACGCACTTCTGCTTCCGTAGGCCTCATCTCGCAGTGATTGTTTCCTTGTATCCATACTTTAGCCGGCGCAGTTTTTCGCGCTCTGTCTGCTTTAATTCGAGAGCGGTGCTTTCCTTTTTCGGGGGGAGGGCCGCCGATGCGAGGCGAGCCGAAAAGAAGCGGTCGGCCTCGAAGACGCCGCCTTAGCTGCTGCTGCCAAGGCCCCCGCAATTCGCGTCCATCGATCAACCTTTTATTTCCCGATTGCTCCGCGGAATCCCCTTGCTCCGAAGAACGCCGTCTATTATGACCGACCGGGCGCTGGGATATACACAGACAGACACGGGAGAGCCCTGAGGGCGCCGCCCAGCGGCAAAAAACCGATTTTCTTTCTCCTCTCGAGTGGTGGAGAGAAGAAAAGGAGGGCAGTAAAGGGATATCGGGAAAAACAAAGAATAAGAAGAAGCTGCACGCGCGCCGCGGAGTCCGCTCCGTGCGACGTTTTTCAAGATGAATCGGCCGGCGTTTCTTCCTGCGTTTCGCCTCGTTGGCATCGGCGTTTCCTGTATCGCCATTTTTTCATCCCATCGCTCCTGCCCCACGAACACCGCATGGAACGGCAGGCCCTTTTGGTACGATGGCAAAGCTGCCCGCTGGATTTGTACCCCTTGCTTTTCTCATTCTTTACTTTTGCTTCGTGTAATAACTGTTGGTCTTAGTCACTTGTCCTCCCCCGTTTCGCGCCTCTACCAGCTTTTAATGGCACTTTGTTGTGGTCCGACGAGTTATATGCTCGCCGAATGTCCCGACAATAGGTCCCGCCGATGTTTGGCGCCAGAGAGCGGTGTCCTCGGCGTAGAGTCTGTGTCCGTTTTTTTCTCACTGCCTTCACAATGGCGACAGCCGCAGAAAACCCCACCACAGCCCAGCCAAGCCAGCACAATAAAGGAAGGGCATGTGTAGGGCGTACAAGTCTTTGCTATGTATACGTACACTCCGTAAAGCTGAGGTTTCACCACTCCCTTTACGTCCGTTCATTGTCCGTTTTGCAGCTTTCCAGGGTTGACATTGATTTAAAGCGCCCAGTTCGTCGCAGGACTCGGCTTTAACAAAAGTTAGAAAAGCCATGAAACAAGGCGTAGCGTATAGGATCGAGGACCGAGATATCGAGCGGTTTTTTGTTTCCCCAAATAGACGTCGGTGAAGTCAGAAGAACCCGCCGGCGGGATTTTGGAGATGGCGGATTAAAAAAAAAAACTGCTGGGGAGGATGAAAGGAGTGGACGTTAACTCCCCAGTTATTGCATTATCGACGTCTTGGACTCTTCGGCCGATGTGAGCTATTGAGCAATGGGCGACGAGACGACGCCTAGGCTGAGTCTCGTAATGGTTTCGAGCACGCAGCGCTTCAAAATATATACTGGAGAAGGTTACGCCGCATTAGCCACGAGGAAGTCGATACTTGGCAATGTGATTTTTTTTCCTAACTTGTAATGTGTTTTTCGACCAAAGATGAAGTCTATTGGGTGTGAGTTTCAGTCGTGAAAAGAACAAAAATATGTATGCTTCGTTATAAAACGAGGCGCACTATCGCTGACTCAAGCATAGAAAGAGAAACTGTCGCAACGTGGTACGCCGGTCTAACGTCACACCGCCCGCTGGGGAACAAATAAAAAAAACATTGCATAGAAGAAACTTCGCGCAGGCATAAATCTTGTTGAGGCAAGTAAGATTGTAACGTTGAACTCATGACATGTATAGTGCAGTATTGTAGACTCGCAATCGATGTCACGTAGTGCACAGTCGACTAGATAAGTAAAAAACTGTGCATTTCAGAAAGATGGCGTTGTGAATTCTAGAATCATTGCAAGCACCTCAGAACAGCGAAATATTGTATCTCTCTATGCACTGTGCTAGCCAATTCCTCGGAGATTCGAAATGCCGTGCTACTTTGGAAATATTTATGTTCGGTAGTGATGGAACAACCAAGTCGGCAGAAAGTATGTTCTCACGTCTAAAGTACACGTGATCTTTGATGTCTCATGCGAGTAATGCGTTAGTATAGGGTACGCTACGAAGAACTTGGCTGGTATAACAAAGCAACTGAAGATTTTTCTCGCGCGCTCTATCGGCCAGGATGATGTCTGATACACATATCATAATGAAGTAAAAGGAAGGGTTGGGACGAGTACAAAAAGACAAGAAAAACGACAGTACACATGCTTTCTTGTCCTTTTGTCCTATCGCTAGTTTTCAGATTATTGTGAACCTAAAATATCTTGCTCACCTATCTCTTAATTTGTCCCATAGGTGTTGTTTCAGTTAGGCATGAAAATTATGCATGGCTACTAGAATAGCTGGCTCGGCAACGCCAAAACTGTCTACTTCAGACACCTTCAGGCTGTATATTTGTCTATGACCCCGAACTCTTATTCTGTCGAAAATAAACTTTCGTGATTTTCGAGGTATCAAAAAATTTTGGCAGACCCGACGTACCATGGCAGTCGATGTTATGCGAAGCACGCAAAGACAAAGTGACCAAGATGTGATTTCTTCGTTCAGTGAAACATTACTAAGTTATGCGAAATATATCCACAAATTTTTTGTACGCACAGAGATGTTGAACAGTAGCAGCTTTATATGACGACTAGTTTACAGTTGCGTAACGATGCCACCTAAGGAAGAATCACAATTCCCTGCTGAGAAGGGGGGGGGGGGGCTTTTTTTCAGTTGTTGCTGCGCTGTAATACTTATGAACTTTATTTAAAATAATTAAAGTGAATGAATAAACATTCTTTAACGCAAGTGAGATCCGAACACTCAGCTTTCTAGATATGCTTCAAAACAGTTCGAATTTAAGTCACAATTATTACACCATAGTTAAAAATACTGAATAAAGTTCGCTCTTCTTTGCTTGGCTCAAAATTTTCTTGTTTGAAATGGTTGTGCCTTACAAGAAAACGAGGCCCTCGTACAATTTCTTTTTTGTCTCATGATCGTCTCACACACGCATTCGTTGTATCCTTTCATAAATTTTGACTACCGAGGGAAGATGTGCCAACTGTTACAGCTTTTTAGTATTCCGATCGACGATGCTATTGATATCGCTAGAAGATTAGTTGCGCGCAACTATTCATAAATTTAGTCACGTTTCTTTTGAATGAAGGTGAAACGAACCTCGACTAGGAGATTCACATGGTCTGACAAGCGCATTTCAAAAGGAGTTCACTGGGAAGCCGCGCTGCCTGGCCAGATTTACGACATGAATGCGCACTGGAAGCGAGGTTTGCCACGACGTTCGTTCGGGTTTCTGCGCATGTTTTTTGTGGCCACGTAGCTGATACTTCGGGCTGCGGATAATACCGCAGAATAGGCTGGTCACGTCAACATCTCAATCATAGCGTAATTTACACAGCTCCTTTTTTTCTCTCCATCTTTTCATCTTTCGTTCTTTTTTCTTTCCTTCCTTCCTTCTTTCTTTCTTTCTTTGTTTTATTTCACTAAGAAAAAATAACGAAACGATCTTTCCCAGAACAGATAAGGATGGTCTCTTCCTGTTGCCTGTACAACTTTCATCGATCAGCAAGAATGTTTTCTGTTTTTTTATAGTCCAGTATGGGTGGCCAAAGGACTTATTCAATGCACATTTTACCAGCTCGCCTTATGGCGTGATGTGATTTGTAAGAATGTCTTCCTTTATGACAAGTCTCCGGGCTCCGAAATGGGATATGAGGTAGTGAACTGTAGTGCATATTTTAGCACTAACGAAAATAAAATGAAATATTGAAAGAGGTGCAGCATGGTATGTTAAAAAGCTGGTTGAGTCATTTTACGCCGAGCAAAAATAAAAAAAAAAGCTGAATGGAGATTTGCCACCAGAGACAAGGCACATTTTCTTCAAAGCAGTCAACGAGCTCTTCAAGAAATCCCAATGCCCGAGTTTTCGCTGTGTGCCTAATGCGTTTAGCCCCGAAGCTCTTTTGTTGCTTGAACGAGACGAAATATCTCCCAGGCAGCACTTTGTTTTTTTTACAGTGAAAGCTTTTATGACTTCACAACTCGCAGTTGTCCGCCGCCGCCCCCGCTGGTGTCTGCAACAACATCGTGCGAAATAAAAAAAAAACGTAGCACCAATGACACAAAAGGGCTCAAACCTTAATCCGCTAGGTGTCAGCCCAGTAGTTTAACACTGAGCCACGCCGGTGCTTGGGACTTCTTGGGAAACTTCCCTTAGGCAGGCTTGATGTCGGGGAAGCAAACGCGTTAATACGACTTATAAAGCGTTTTAAAACAGCGAAAGACCAACCAGTCGTCACACAATGCGATTAGCATAACGAGTGCGTCGTTCAATGCTCCTACCCTTTACAAAAGCTTGTTCTTGTTCCCCTATTAACCGTGGCGCATACCCAGTTCAGCCATAATTTCTCATCATCGTCAACCACTGCATGAGCAATTGGTGCTAAATTCCTTGTGAGTATTTAGCGGATACGACGCTCCTCAGAAGAATGACGAAAAATGGCATAGCGAATACCGGCCTATTATCCAAAAAAATTATCATTAATACCCTAGCAGGTATCAAGCAAGTGTGCTTGCAGTAGTTAGGCTCTGAAAGGCCGCTCTTCCTAGCTTTCACTGTGACTGTGCTGCACCTTCCACGCAGGCCTCGCGCTTTTTCAAATTTATTTTCAGGTGCGCAGCCCTTCAGTTGGCTGTAGCAGGAATGAAGCAATACGATATAACATATCTACAAAAGAGAGAGAAAAAAGATCAAAAAGTAAGAACACGGTTAAAATATACACTCACTGGTAGTCGCAAATACTTTGGCAAACGACGGGTTGCACCAGGCACAGCGTTCCAAGAATTTATAATCCTGGAAAAAGAAAAGCTGTACCCAAAATGTTTGTGCGAGCTGGAAATACCAATAACTTTACTCGATTACTGCTTTTCGTGACAAGTGGCTTCGCATGCGATGGATATTGTCTAGGGCATGGGGCCAAATTGGGCTACGCCAAATACTAAAGCATCACTAGTGTGGCGGGTAAAGCAGTGAGTGCGCGAGTTCCAGAGAGTTAGTGTGACGACAGCGAGATAATCGAGTTGAAAGTGGGCAGAGCTAATTGAGAAGGCAGCGAGAAAGTTACGTTCTTGTGGTGCTATATACAATAACGCACCCTCTTCTAAATGAACAAAAGTCTAATAATGTCAAAATTCTACAAATATTTCATGTGGTAGCTTTATATTCAAGAATTTGTCATCATAACTAGCTTAAGCTTTTTTCACCAAACCTAATGTGATAACATGACGCGTAGAATCTCGCTGTAAAAACACTGCACAGAACTTTAGCTAAAATCTACAACTATTCTAATTATTATCAACGCTGCTGCTAATGTTGTTCTTAACAATTTTGTCAGATTATGCGTTTACTCGTGCCAAGAATGATTTCGGATTAAGTTTCGTGATCCTAGCGTCCGTTGCCTGGGTGTATTCTATGTGTATTTCGTTCACGTCAGAATGTGCTCGCAAGCAGTGGAACCCGCGTCCTTGAACTTTGTAGCCCGACAAATTAGCAGCTGTGTTATTGCGACGACGTGTATCTTTCTTGTGACAGTTTGTGATACCTTCTACCTCGTGCTTAAGAGTGCCTTGAAGTTGGTATATGAGAGGAAACCAGGGCGAAAACGGGATGAAGTGAGAATCGCCGCACGCGCTGTTGATCGATATATTTTCCGGTGTAGTAAACTACACTCTGTTGTTCGTCAATGCTTGCGCTGTGTGTTCATCCTTCGTCCCGTTTTGCACTGTTTCCTCATATTACATAAACTTACAAGTAATAATAGTTACCCGCGTAGCTTTCGTGTATTGTATTCCCAAACGGCAGTTCTTTCATATTAGATTATTGCTTTTTAGACAGTAAAATCGTAATTTATAATTAGTCCTTCTATATAAACTGCACGTTTTCTTAAAAAGACACAAATTTTCATGGCTGAAACTTGATTGCTTACTCAGTCAACACGGCATCGCAACTGTGTGAGAGGCACTTATGCGGCAAGTTGGGCATGATGACATCGTATCGTCAGAGTGCTACGAGAACCTCCAGGCGAAGAAAATAAGCACAGTATGAACACAACATCCTTGCGGACAGATTTGCTACCACATGATGCAGACGCATCTGGCTCGCCACAGCGTACGAGTTATGCGAACTGCAAGAAGGGCTAAAAATAGATTCCTTTGAACTGAATCGTTTTTCATTGTTGATAGCATAGCGTCGAAACGGTGAGTGAGAGCTTCCTAGATGCAGCATTTCGTGCTTTTGTGTTTTTACTTTATCTACGAAGAGCAGTCAAGAATGAGAGCAAGTACTTGGCCGTTTTTCTTATTGACAAATGGTTTCGCGTAAGGGGAAAGACACCTAAAATTGAGCTACTTCGCAAGAAGGCCGAACACTCAGAGATGTGCCCTTCCAGAACCATTGAGGCCTTGCGAAGGACGTCAGAAATGATGAGACAGAAAAAAAAACAGTATAATAGGGGCAGTTCTCTCCTAATTTTCTCTTCCGTGCAAAGCTACGTGCAATTGATTATTTGTAATCACCCTTCGGAGGAGACCATGCACTGGCTCGATTCGGGATCCTTTCTTGCGTGGGATTCTATTCAGAGGTACCTCGTGTAATCTCTCCGTACACAAAGTAAAATGGTTCATTATGAATGTCCTATTCAAGTACTACAGCAGCTAACTATTTTGCAGCCCAAGTTTTTCTACTGACCTATTTTTCTCTCCCAGAAAGATAATCGGACACATTCAGTAATCTTGATGCAACCGTTCAATAGCACATTTTTCCTTGCATGATTTCAGTAAATGATATTTGGTTGGCGCCAACTAATGCCCATCTACTTATCTACCTTTCAATTCAGTCTACACGTGTCTCGCACATAATTGATAAAACTGGTTCGCAAGCTTTCGTAATCGTGATGAAAAAAAAAACGAAAGGACACATAGTAATGACTCGAGAAGAATACCTTCTTTGGAATGGTGGAGGGCCTACAAAATATATGACGTAGGCATTCTATATCCGTCGGGTCATATATTATCTTCATTTATTTTTAACGACAAGGCAGCCAGCGCCCCAGTTCTGCTGCATAAAGCAGCAACCAAAAATCGACTCTACATATGAAAGCACTATGCCGCAAATGAATTCTGAGTGGCCCGTCTTAATAAATGATTGATGTAAATGCTTTTCTTCTTCTCGATGTCTGGCTTAACGTTTTTTTTTCTCTATTTTCTCTCTATACGCGGACTTTTCCAACGCAATGCTCATCTGTTGTAGAGTCGATACGGTGTTGTGTATTTTTTTATCATATAGGTTTTAGCGCTCGTCTCTTGCCAGTAAACGTTTAAAAGCAGCCAGCTATTTATTTCTCCGAACTTCAAAAGTTTCATACGCTACGCAAAAAATAACAAGTCACTAGCTACTCGAAGAATGATTATCTAGCCTCGCTTACCTGAAATATATGTTGTTAATGCTGCCTACTTGAGATTCCGCAAGACTGTTTTAATTTACACAAACCATAGGTTTTACAGCGCGCCTATACTACACTTCGTACGCACAAAATTTTATGCCTTACGTGCAAGCCTTATTGCCTCAGAAAAAAACCTTTTATATCTATTTTATTCGTTTCGAGGAAATTTGTGAAATAAGCTACATCAGCTACGGAATTATGGGGTTCGTACCTACAAGATAAGAAAATTTGTAAGGGTGAGTTGGTCGGTGTATAGGACCATGGCCACTGCTTGATCGCAAGCACACGCCTTTGTCTTTGAGTGCGTTAAAGACAGCAAAACTGTAACATAGTGTTGCCAGTGACGTCACGCACTCAAATGAAAGTAAGTTGTATTTCCATATGAACTTTTCAACAGACAAATAAAGCACGAAAAAACGAAGCCATACCAATCCTGAAGAAAGGATCTATATACACCAACTCTAAGGATAAGCTGGTGTATGCCATTCAATACATAAGAAAGCACAACTGCCGCTCAAGAAAATCCTATTTTCAATTATACCAATACCCAAAATATGTCTTAAATCAAAGTAAATTACTAAATCAGAAGCCTTAGGTGCGCCCATCAAACGTGAAATATGACCGGTGACCCGCAATTGACAAAAAATCATCAGGTGGAGATGTCAAAGCAAGATTCCTTAATAACGTCACTGATTGCTACAATTTGTGACGTTATCAGGGCTCTTTGACGTCACATCAGGTGACGTCATCACATTTCTTCACTGCTTCGTCAGAGATCGGGAGGCCGTGCCACACTCAATTCCAGTGCCTCCGGTCCTGGAGGCAGTGCGAAACCAATGTAGTTGCAGCAATATTGCTGTGAGAGGCTGGGTTGGGTCAATATATCGACTCAAAAGAAAAAGAAGGTGTATTTCGCCTTCGAATCGTCTTAAGAGAACGCATACGGGATTCTGCAAGTTTTTTTTTCTTTTTGTAAGTGCTACATTCATTAAATTTTCAGGGGTGCTGCCACAGTAAATTTTGCTTGGTAGTTCACTGCCACGGACCATCAAGTATGAAAATAGAATTGTTCTTGGTTGTCCAAACGGCTTAACTCAGCCCGAAAAAGGATTTACTGTCACTCAGGGTAAAAAACTGTAAAGAATGGTTCTTTGCAAAAGGGCTCTTGTTGCCGTGAAGGCAGCTTTCAAAAACACGATGCAATGATTCGCGCTGTTAAGTCAGTCACGTCACAAGAAATGTTGCCCGCAAGTATTCCGACCAAGAGCAAGTTGCTTACCGCATGTCGTTAATGAGTGTGATGTTTACAGTCATTGTGTGATGCACATCCTAGGCAAGTCTTAAGCGAGCCGAGTGCATGTATGTATGTATGTATGTATGTATGTATGTATGTATGTATGTATGTATGTATGTATGTATGTATGTATGTATGTATGTATGTATGTATGTATGTATGTATGTATGTATGTATGTATGTATGTATGTATGTATGTGAATCTTCTTTTACATTGAATTCAGGATACAGTACGAACCAATACCGCGATGTGACAATGAGATCCATCGTAGGTAGAGACATCGAGTTAAGCTTGACCAGCAACCGGAATAAAATAATACGTTGAAATTGTTTTTCACCATTTGCTATCTCTAATGACCAACTCAAGCGTACCACATTCACGTAAGCCTTCCACGGTTATAATGTTGCTATTAGGAGACAAAGAACAGTCTTGAAAGAAGAATGTGGGTGACAAAAAAATGTATGAAAAAATAATGGTAGAAATAATAAAAGTAGGAACGTCGCTTGCTACTTGAACATAAATATAGCGTCTTTAAGAACGTTGTGTACATGCTCAGCCAATCTAACACAAAATAAATATTTAATCCTGTTGTACTGATTTTACGCCACGTATGAAACGGCTACAGAACTTTGTAGCCGTGTGGGAACGAAGAAATACATCAAAACGCGTTGTCTGACAGCACGCTTATCGAGCAGCGGCACAGCTATTCAAACAGCCGTAGGCTCTATTCGTACAGCTTTTGAACGTCGTCTTCACGATTGCACGTCTATAGGTGGGCTCCTTTCGATAAAAGCCGTGAAGCCCCCTCCTTCTTCCACAGCTGTACGGACCGTCCCAATCACGTGCACTCCGAAAGGCTCGCCGCCAGCCGGAGGGCTCGGATCATTCATATGAAACCACGGACACAGATGGGCGGCGAGAGCTCGAAAAAGAAAGGGCGAGTGAGAGAGGGGTGGACACCCGCTACTAGGCGCCGAGATCTATCTCTGCAGCGGCATCCCCATCCTCGCGGTCCGGGCTCGCCACCGACTGAACCCGGCGTTTGGTATAGGAGACGACGCTCTGCGGCTTGCACAGCAGGAGAGAAGGCGGGGAGAAAACTGTCGCGTGGGAGGCTTTCGCGTACGAGCGGCCTCACGCTAAGCTGATTACGGGCGTCGTGTCGCACACTCGCCAAGCTAAAAGCACCCAGTAGTCTCAGAACACTCCCGTATCACCCCTGCCCCCACACACACAGACACACGCACGCACTTACTTTCTGGTTAGACAACAACCGCGACGACGGGAGTGCGAAATCACGACGTGCGCCGCCCCGCACTAGTCGCTGTGTGCGATTGTTTTCGCGCGTTTGGTCTGTCTCGCTCCCCCCGGATTCGTGCACGTCCCAACTCCATCGCACGCCCTGTTCAGTGTGGGGCGTTGAATGTTGACACCAGTGCGAGAAGAATATAAAGAAATGGTTTTTCAAAGGGCGCATTGCTTATTTGTTTTTCGCAGCTCTTCAGCTTTATCTTGTTTATTTTGCCTATTAAGCAAAATATGTTTAAGTCGATTAATTAGAGCATGTAAAATGGAACCCTGTAGCAAGGCCAACAAATGTTTTCCGAAGTGAAGAACAGTTCTTCCAGAGCGTGTTTGTTGTCCACTAAATTTCAACCATTCTTCCATGTTTTTCTTTTGTTTTCCAATGCAGTTCCTTCAAGAAGGATGTCGTATTCTACGTGTTGGCTTGCAACTGGTTGTCTTTGATTTGCCATTCTAGCGCACTTGAAGAGCGGGGATGCTGCGAGATGCCTCAATCTCTCTCTTTTTGAAGAACTCTCTGGACGTTTGCGGCCACGACCACTCTGCATAAAAACTTGTGCATCAAGAAATCCCCAAAAATGACTGGGCACTTTCTCGATCTCGCAGGTTAACTAATGTTTGCAACCTAGTGACATATGTGTCTACTGTTCAACAATGACCTAAAAAACTTCTAGCAAACTGGAGGTTTTCTACGTCTTATGTTCTCCAGTTTTTACGCCAAATATCACTTGCGTGAGAAAAAATAATCGTGTCACATAAAGCTGTGGTTTCTGAGAATGACAAATATTCGGTGGTAGCCAAGATTCACGTTCTAAAGCATGCTTGGCTGGCCAGCAGAAAGCAGCCCGTCTTAAAACCAGCATTCCGAATGCCATAGGCATTGGTAACTTACTTCTCGTAATTACTTTGTTGCCATATCAGTTATATGCATAATCGAGACGCATTTTTTGGCCATCTCTTCCATATTTTGTAGAAGTCATGAACAACGCTCCGCGCATCTTATGATCTATGCGCGAGTAAATGTTTGCGAATGAAGAATTCCTGCGACCACTGTCTAAGCATAGGTGAAACATTTTCGGCTGCCTTTATCGAGTGAACGGTTGGGAGAGAGTAGGAGATAGGGGCAGCGTTCCTCAAGCAGAAACAGGGAATTCGAAATTGGCATGGTCGTAAATACCACAAAGATCAGCAGACGTCTCGTATCTTCGTACGTGTCGGGCTCTTACTGCTTATTTCGTGTTGTAGTCGTGTGATATAGCTTGGGCTTGTTGGCATTAAATTATTAACGGTGGCAAAGTATTGAAAAGGATGGTGTTGAAGGGACAAACAGCACATTATTACTATGACTCTCTGGTGCGGTCGCATTCCCACATTTCATTTGAAAGTTGTTTTCTGCTACCCTTACTTCCTATAAGGTTCTGAATTGCTGCTGTTGTATTCATCGCATTGCCCCTGCAGCAAAACTTCGTCATTTTTTTTTTCGCTGCAGCCGCACATCACCAGCCATTTCTCACCACACTGGCGACAAATGTGAGACGGGTTGATTACGCAGTAAAACATCCGCCCATCACAACAATAACAGCATCTACAACAGTGACACCAGTGAGCGATGCACACATTACGGAGACTCTTTAGTCAATAGACGTCGCGGACGCACACAAAGACGGCTTTTAGAGTCTTATCTATCGTTCGGCTACCGCATCGGCCACCGATGCGTCTCACTTTGGAATTTGCGGCACGGAGAAGTCATGTGGATTACGAAACTACGCCATTCAGCATAAGCGCATCACACGCACCAGCGGTCGAAAGCCGGTGGCGGCGAGCTTATACCAATCACAGATCTCGTAGCGATGCCTTTTTGCTCAGCCTTTCTCATCTTGAGCACGCCTGACCAGGTATGACGGTACATAGAGGCCTGCACGCGTGGAGCATCTCGTGTGTCTTCTGTTCTTTCGGAGTTACGGTAAGATACCTTGAGTATTGAGACAAGTTGCCCCGACTAGTTCTGCTTCTTCGACCAAGCACGTCGAGAGTCCTTTTGTGCAGCTCGCGGAGAAGCAAAGAAAAATAATATTGGGGCGGTGAGCAGATAGATTGCCACAGCCAGGCGTTTTTATTCTTCTTTAAAGATGATTTATACCATTAGCAATATTCCTATTTGTCCGGTAGCACACGAAGGAAAAACAGAGTGCTTCCGTGGTTCACGCGATAGCTTCTCAGAGCTCGCTTCGCAAAAATTTCGGCGTCGCTGTTGTTGGTTTCGAGCGAAAAATTATCTTTGCGTGACCAAAAGATTATGATGCAAAAAAATATGTAGAAATAAACTATGGGTCATCGTGGGGTTCAACCTCGGTTCTTGCTGTGGCAAGTAGGTATCCTATAGCGCCAAGTGACGCGTCTGCTTTTTTTAAGACGATAATCTTTTTTGTTTGGGGACCGTCAACGCAAACATTTTTGTCTGTCTGTCTGTCTGTCTGTCTGTCTGTCTGTCTGTCTGTCTGTCTGTCTGTCTGTCTGTCTGTCTGTCTGTCTGTCTGCCGGTGCACTTGTCTGTTTGTCCGCCAAAACAATACCACAAACGGCCACATTTAGGCCTCATCTCCAGCACCCACCATAATTGCTCAAGTTTCAGCGTTCATAACTGTGCTATTGTCAAATAAAAAGCAATTATTGCGCACACCTCAGGCACAATAACAACACATCATTATTCTGTACCTGTCTCTTTATACTAAAAAAGCACATGTAAGTAATTCCAAAGGCCTTAGCATTCATCACGCTGCGCTCACAATGCAATACTATGCACGAAAAGGCAAGTGGGATAGAAACTGGAAACTGGCTTTTTTGTAGCCCATACTTGGCAGCCTCTAGATGGGTGTGTCTATCCGTACTTGCACCATCTCCTCGGATGCCAGCGCCTGCAGAATAAGCAAGGTTCCCTTCAGCGCACCCGTCACATCTTCTGTTTTCATTCGCAGACTCGCTTGGCGTTGACAGTAGCGAAAGAAAAAAGAATAGTATGTACGGGGAGGGTAGCGAGCAATGCCCCCATTCAATTCATTTGCCTCGTGTACGCCTTCCTCGGTTCCGTTTCACGCAGCGCTGTCTGGATCACACTGTTGATTGAAGCACGCTTGTTCTAACCGCAGAACATCGCTAGTTTCGCAAGCGAGGAGGGCTCATCTGCGCCTCTTATTCTTTTTTTTTTAAAAGATGCTGCAACACAAACAATGACTAGGTGGGTAAGAGGGAGCCGCTCGATCGACATTAGCTAGAAAATGATCAGCGATGGTGGCAGAATGAGGAAAATGAAGCGGGCTGTGGATGCACTACGATGGCGAAAACAAAAACGAGCCGTGCGAAAGTCGTCGTCCTGCGCGTCATTGGGCTCTTTCGCGTGAGCGTCTAAATTGCCGAGATTTGTAGGGGGATGGGGAGTGGGGTAAGGACTTTGTAAGGAACGTGATGAGCTGCAGAGAATGAGACTGCCTGGGTCTGCAAGCTTGCCGTAGAATTGACGGCTTCGGTGGTTCTCTGCTTGTGCAAGGCACGCACTGCAAGAAACAGTGCTAAGATGGTCTTAGACACACACAATTGAAGAAAGAAGGAAAAAGGAGGCATCGAAAAAGCCAGGGTAGGGATTTCGTAGGGGGCTGAGAGCCGAGGTGGGTGGTGGTGTACGAAGCATTGCCGAACCGACGCAGCGCCGCATCGGTTAAAAACACCCTGTTATAGGTGGAGTTAGCGAGAATAATAAAAAAACTGGTTCGGAATAGAAAAACACCCATGAAAGCTACAAAAAGCGGAGTAAAGCGTGGTAAGCTGTATCGTAAGCACGTAGTTGAGGGATAGAAGGAGTCGAAAAGGAGGAGGAGGATGATACGATGCACACACATGCGCAGAAGAGCAATGCGTGCTGAGACCTCAGCGGTTTCGCATAGCTAGAGGTTTGAGTAGTGTGCACATCCCTTTTAATGCGTACATTCTCGCTTATTATTTTTTTTTCTTGCGTATGTGTTTTGCACTCACTTTTTTTGTTTTTTGAGGTGGGGAAGCGAAGCGCACCGACTAAAGCTGCACTGAGCGCAGATGGGCCCAAGCGTCGGCTGCGCGCTTCAGCGAAGAAGTGTTGGCGCAACCGTCACCTTCTTCATCCTCGTCTTTTGGGAGACGATGATGAAGGCAGAGGGAAATCTGAAGAGACCCTCGCGAAAAAGCTTCATCGTTGCTTCTGTTTTCTTTGTGTTCTCTTTATTCCCGAGCACTCTCCCCGTTACTTGCCTGTTCGGCTTGTTTTCATTGATGGGGGTTAAGAAAAAGAATCCTAGGTTGAGGCTTAGAAGTGACTGCCACGCTGTTTCCACTTTTCGATGTCATCCCTGGAGGGGCGCAGCTGTGCGGGACATGTCGAGTGAAACCAGAAAAAAACGTGCAGCAAGCGGTGCATAGTTATTTGACCGTGTAGGGACGATATTGAAGGAAACTTTATTAAGTCGTTTTGAGTGAGCCAAAATACAAAAGGAGGAAAGTGTGTTCGGCCATTAGAAATTCTCATATTTGAAAAAAGGAGGAGCTCAGGAAATAGGGAAGGAGGTGTGGTAATTCTGTGTAGCGTTCGTAGTAGACACCGTTGACATCGTCGTCAGTGTCAGTTGTTTGAGCAAGTGGGGATCGAAAGGGATCCCGTAAAGGCAGTTTATCGGGTCTAGACGAGCACGAAGGAGGTAGCAAAAGACAAGCACTTCCCCGCGTCATAGCAGGAGAAAATAAAAAAGCGATATACGAAGAACACCAAAAGAAACACAAGACGGTCTTGTCTTCTATTCTTTAGTCTCTCCGTTTTTGAGGCTTATCTGCGCAGCTATACGCCACGGGCCAACATTAACTGACAAGGCAAAGCCTGATTTAGGAAGAGCACTGGTATACCAGTGTGATCGAAGACAAATAACACTGGGAGGGATCAAAATAAGCGCGCAATGACGATGACTCCCAGTGAAATGGCCAGCACAGCGGTTCTAGATGGCTCGAGCCGAATGGCCACGGTGGAAAGACGGTACCGTGTGTATGGGAAGGCTGCCAGTCGGCCTTCCCTCAACTCTCGTTCCCCATGCTCCCCTTTCCCTGGGGCACGCGAAGATGCCTCGACGCGGGAGAGTGCTGTGAACGGATATTTGGGGAAGCGGAGAAGGGAGGTCTCACGTGGCTGACTGCTTCCACCACGGCTGTCATCCATGCGGGTCACGGCACGCAAGGCGTGGGTGGGAATTCTCGCTGACCGCGAAACCAGCCGAGCGTGCCTATCGGCTCGCGTGGCGTGGTCGTCTCTCGGGACTCATCCGCGCGACAAAGATGGTGAAGGCAGCCTCTGTTATGGAACGGCAGGACAAAGGCTACCTCTGCAGTATAAGGTCCTGAGCGTGAGGGTATACGGCGAAAACAACTGATACGCTGACGAAGCACACAGTTGGTCCTCTGCACTGCCGACCACGAAGAAGAGTCGCCGACAGCAACGAAGGATCCGGCCTGTGCTAACAGTAACAAAAGTAGAAATTGTCTGAGTGATAACTTGTGTAACCTTTACATGGAACGATGTTTCGGATGGTCACTAGCATTAAACGCGTAAGAAGTGTTCTGGTAGATATTAAGAAGTGTTAGTGAAGGAGTTTTCGTAAAGCTCCTCAGGAAAACATTACCTTGAACTGTAGAATTAGCGGGAGCTGAGCCAGTTGATACGTATTTATTGTAAAAGAGACAGAGCATGCACAAACGGACACAGGAACGAAGTCGGGACAACACTAACAGCGGAAGAAGCGCACAACTGCGGAAAAAGGAGACACGAAAACTTATCCGCGCATGCCCATGTAATATACAAATCTATCGATGTAGCACACGTGTGGGTCTATGCAAAAGGTCACTGTTAAGTCATTTTATTAGATCTTTGTGCACCCTAATAAACCGTTGGCTCAGGCATGTCCTACCAGTTGTTTGTAGGCTGTTGTGGTGTACTGACGTGCTTCTTGCGTGCGTTTTTGCAGGCCCTTTCTGTTTTACCTTGAAATTGTTGAGTGGATTTCTTTGTGTTCATAATGTTCTCAGATCAGTCGGCATTGTCCGTAGGATGATTTTTACAATTTCTGAATGTCGGCAGTGGCAGCAACTTCTGTACTGACTTTTGTCTTTTTTTGTTTGTTCTGGGAATGTAAAGGGTGAGTACGCAATAATTTGAGAAGCGACCATCTTCCACCTTTAATTGCGATTCCACACATGACGTGTAACAGATAGCTTTATTTCTCTGCATCTAAATAGATCAAGGTGGCACTTTAGCATAATTTGTTACTTATTGGTACTCGTGGACGACTGAAAAAAAGGAAGCCGTATATCTGAGCACAGTCACTTAGCATACATAACATACGTTTGTTCAATGTTGCATTTCTTCGCAAGCAACAAATTAGCAGGCGATAGCATAAAGCTTGCTATGTTAGACGCAATCCTTATGTTTTATACTAATCCTAACATGCCCTTGGGCGTATCATTTACTTACCGGTACGAGCTTTAGCTTTCACCGGTAAACGTGTTTGTTGATCGGTGCGTTTGTTTCGCCATGTCTTCGTGTCCAAACTTAATTTTTTTTTCTCTCTCTCTCGGGCACTAAACAGCCGTCTAGTTGCGCCTGATGGATTGGCGCAAGTTCTAAGAGGTTTCCACAGCCATTCACTTCAGCCGAGTGCAATGTGCGTGTGTTTACCGCGTAGCACTGTCACGCTGACAAGGTTCGTGTGAAGCCGTAGCTTCCAATTACCTTAATAGGCCCTTCGAGCCTACTTCGTGGCCACGCAGCTTAGCATGAGCCCAGGATTTTGTTTCAACAAAAGGATCTTGCAGGGAGCATTCTGGGTCTCCGCGCTTGTGGCTTGTTTCAACTTGATTTTGCCAAATGGCACCAGATGGGTTGACTTTGTCAGATGAAACTGGCAGTAAAAGCAAGTGCGGTGCTGTATGTAATAGCGCCCGGAAAAGAGAAGAAGGAAAACACAGGCCCACTGTGTTGTTCTCTTCTCCCGTCTCTGTTACGTATTGCGCCCCACTTTTATTTTTCACAATGAACCGCCAACTAGCCTAAATCACTATTTTGCTGGAGGCGTGCGTCTGGCAACACAATGAGAAAATGAGAACTGGGCAAACGACGAATGTGTGTTATTTGTCTAAACTCTGTAATATAGACTACGAACACTTGTCCCTGCTTTTGATGTCATTTATATTAATGCACAATATACGTAATTAGCAGACGCCACTGCTTTTTGTTCATTCCTGATACATTTGGCTGAGGTTTAACTGTTGTAAACACAGTCACCACCAACAAGAAGTATGTTTGACTTCAGTTTGCAAAGACCTCCCAGATGTCGAAATTAAGGTGTTGTGTTGCAGTTGCGCACCAATCAATGGCTATAGCGACTGTGGATTTGTACGCTTTCGATAATTGAAACCACTCCCTTGATATATGCGTACGCTTTCGATAATTGAAACCACTCCCTTGATGTATCGCTCATTGGATTTCGGGGCGCCTTATTGCTCCACAGGTTTCATGATATAGCTGAGCATCCACCGCTGCTGTGGCAGGCACAGAAAGACCACCACTGGGTACCTACTGGTGAAACAGCTACCAGCGCACTTCAGGCCTAGTGATCGGCAGAACGAAGTGCATAGTCGATTGGGAGGACTATCACCCAGTGGGATATTGGCGATGGTACCAGCAGGCCTAAAAATAAGGCCTTTTTTTTTTTGCTAAGTTCTCGACGAGTTTTTCTTTTTCTGTGTTGCGTTCGTCGGCGCGCCTCTCCTCTCCGTCGCGGTGGTCTTGTGGCTAAAGCTGCTGACCTGCAGGTCGTGGGATCTAATCCCGGCTGTGGTGGCTGCATTTTTCATGAATGCGAAAATACCGTAGGCCCGTGTGCTCATATTTGGGTGCACGTTGAAGAACCCCAAGTGGTCGAAATTTTCGGAGCCCTCTACTGCAGTGTTTGTCATAATGATTTGTTGATTTTGGGACGCTGAATCCCCCTAATCAATCAATGAGCTCGTCTCTCCATCTCCGGAAGTGCTCACCCTGAACGCACGCCCACCTGCTACAGACGAACATAATCTGGTCCACTCATTTGACAGGGCCTGTTGCTCACGACATCCCTCAATAAGATAAGTGTCGTCACGACGACGGCCGGAGATAACAGAAAAACACAGAGAGGAGCGCGCGATCGTCAGCTGGTGTTTAACCTTAGCCTATCACGTGGTACAGAAGAGGCGAGCCTCCAAATGAGCACGTCTTTGACGGCTCACCGAATCAAATGACGTGTGGTTACGTCACGCATGCTGCACTTCCACTCCAGCGGTGCAAGATCACAGTGACGTGAAGAACGGCCTGGGGCGACATGGCGTAGCCCAGCTTTTGCTTCAATTATTTAATAAATGGGACGCAATTACAACATACTTTTCTTGTGAAAGCGTTCGTACTCACGACAGTTCTAATCGTGGTGCATTTACACCCAATACCATATTGTCAAGCCTTCTTTGGATCTGAAAGTTACGTCTGTGAAACTGAGAACTAACAGATAATAATGCCAAAGATACTATTAGGGATGCTATTTGTAATCATTATCATATGAATGTGAACAAAGCAAAGTGGAACGAAACAACCTGCCTCCGGCAGGGCTCGAACCTGCAACCTGCAAATAAGCCGTCCAATTCTCTACCAATTGAGCTACGGCAGCGGTCATTCTTCTGTCCTCTTCAACGGGTACATTTGTACATATAAACTTGGGGGTGTTAGCTGCAAATGTAGCCGTGGCTTACTAACACTCCGAAAAGAACCAAATAATGTTATATGTAGCTTCTATGGCTCCAAATGTGCGCTCAATAAAAAAAGAAATATGTGGCTCTCATGCTCTTATCTTGCTTACATTATCCTAAACACGGATTGAGCTGACTTATTTTTATTCTCGCGGGTAAACACATTATCACTGGCTATCCACAACCACGCGAATCACCAACATTTTAAATTTTCCTATTTACGCACTAGAGGAAATTTCGGTGTTCGTATCCACGGGAACTTTAAGGCAAGCGCTTCAGCCAGCGTCAGAAATTTCGGGTAGCTTGTGGATTTCTGTTAGATTCGACCTTTTAGGCACCATGTGGCCTGGAGTTACTTTGTCGGAAGACGAACTGTAGGAGGGGGTTAGCCGTTCCATTTGACCACTTCAACCATTTTAGGCTGATCATTTGAAACTGGATCATTGAGAAATTCGTGAGTCATTCTTTCATCTGAAAATATGCCGTAATACAACAGAAACAAAGCCACAAGTGCATTGAAGCTGCAAGCATGAGGCTTAGGCAAATCCATGTAATGGTCATCGTTTCCATGGGCGGTGAACGATCGCAGTGCCAGAATTCCCCCTAACAAATATTGTAGAGTGGCCAATACTATTCTTTCCTCTTCACTACTGAGGCACCAAGGACGCGCTGGCGCACCATAACTTGTAAAGTGTTCGTATACGAAAAGTGAGCAGATGACTGAAATTGGATGGCTTTCATGACTGAATTCTTGTTCTTTGCTGTTTTAAGAGGAGGAGGAATAAACTTTATTATAAGAAACCAGCAGCCTCCAATGAGGGGACGTCAAGGGCTTGCCTCGACGACACCTCACGGGCGTGCTGGGTCGCCCAAGCTTAGTCGTCAAAAGCGGGGCTCTGCAGAGCCTTATGGAGCTTTGACGAAAAGGTCGTGGCGTTAGTGTGTCTGTACTGTGCCGGGCACTCCCACAGCATGTGCGGAAGCGTAGCCGGGTGAGTGCCGCAGCACTGGCAGTGGGAGGTTGTGTACACGTCCAGGAATATGAGGTGAAAGCGGGCATGTGAGGAATACGTGTTTGTTTGAAGTAGACGCAAAGTAGTGGGCTGTGCCCGGCTGAGCTTGGGGTGAGGTGGGGAAAGTTTCGGCGTCTGAGGTAAAAGTTCTTAACCAGATCATTGTAGTAGTCAGCTTGTTCCTGGTGTCTATCTCGTCTCCAATAGTGCCAACGCGGTTGACAAGGCCTCGTGAAAGGAAGTAGGTGACCTCGTTGAGGTTGGGGAGGTGTGGGTGGACTGGGCCCGCGTGAGCGGGGATCCATGTCAGGGTAATCATATATATATATATATTTTTTGGTGATGGTGCCTGGCAGAGGATGCGAAGCGCTTGATGAGAAATGCGGTCTTTGCTGTAGTTAGTGACGGCTGAGCGAGAGTCGCATACGATGTCGTAACAGGTGGGATCTAGAGTGGCCAGGGCGATGGCCACCTCTTTTTTTTCTGCCGAGACGGCTGTATTAAGACAGTCATTCTTTTTTGTTTTGTGGGATAACCAATCGACATGTTTGTTTGGTTATTTCGAGAAGAAGGTACACTTGATATATCTACACCTACGCCTTGTTCTGAACCCGCGTTAGTTTGCCTCATAAAGGCTAGTAGTCCATCTTGGAGTAGAATGCCATTAATATAAGCAGTTGTTAAGCGTTGGTGCTGTTCGTAGTTATTCCGCACAGAAAACCATTTGTATGGATTATATCAGCAGTATTTGTGGTTACACCCTGTATGTATTGCACTGCCCTTCGATTCTGCTAATTTCTTGTACACCACTTATTGAAAATAGTACTTCTCAACATTTTTCTTTGCTTTAAATGCGAAGCATTTCTTAGCGAGCTTCGGCGACATTGAGCGTATCTATCTATCTATCTATCTATCTATCTATCTATCTATCTATCTATCTATCTATCTATCTATCTATCTATCTATCTATCTATCTATCTATCTATCTCTCTATCTATCTATCTATCTCCGCCTACGACTTTTAGCTCTCCTGGCCGTTTCGATAATGGTATCGATACCGAACTTCGTATGGCATAACATGACTGTATTGCGAGCCTATTTGACTAGTCATAACATGAAAATCATGACATGTGTGTCATGAATGTCATGAATTACATATAATTGTCTTGCTGCTCTTGCGCTGGTTTCGTTCACATGACATGTTGCAAAACTGGCATGGTATGACATGATTGCATGGCGGACACAAGCGGTAGACGCTAGCATGAAAATCATAACATGCGTGTATTGTAAAGCATGACCACATGCCACGCTCATGATGCGCTCTCGGCCATTTCACTAGCGTCACATATACCAAGGTTGGTATCATGGTACATGAATGGATGACGAAGGTATGTGACTGGTGCCAACACGATAATCATGAGATGCGTTTAATGTAACAACATGCCACACTCATGATGCGCTCTTGGGAGTTTCGCTGGCTTCACATATACCAAATTTGGTATTACTGGTATTACGTGACGTCAATGGATGACGTATGTATGTGACTGGTGCAAACATGATAATCATGAGATATGTGCCATGTGAGGACATGACTACATGCCACAGTGAAGGCACGAATACAATTCAACGTGACCAGGTGCCCGTGCGCGCCGGCGTTCGTTTTCTCGCGTCATGCCGGCGTTGCTACACCAGGCGCCGGTCCTGCCAAATACTCGCAGGCGCGCGCCGCACTGCGTTGCTTTGACGCATGCGCGTTTCATCGCGTCTGGCGTCCCTCCGTCTCGAAAATAGGCAGACGCGGCGCTGTCTGGATAACGCATCGGCGTGAAATGCAACATGTCGCATTTCGCGCCAGTTGCTGTGCGGCCGCGCCGACGAACGCAGGTCGCACCGGTCGCACCTGGCGTCAGACTATAGAGTGGTCGCGTTTTGCTAACATAGCGTCCTTGTGCCGAGTGTGCGCACGCGTCAACGTTACCTTGAAGTATATTGGGCCTTTCATGATGCACTCGACACCTAGCTCCACATATAAGAAATTTAGTGTTACGTGAAGTCAATGGATGGCGAAGATATATGAGTGGTCCAAACATTATAATCATGAGACGCGTGTCATGTAAGAACACGAACAATACCACGCTCATGGCGTGCTCGCGGCCGTTTCGCTAGCACCACATATACTAAATTTAGTAACCCGTGACGTGAAGAGAAGAAGAAGGTAAACGACACATCCAAACATGATAATCATTAAACGGAAGTCATGTACGGCATTATTTACCTCCACCTCGTAACGCCCTGGACATTTGAAAGTGACATATTAACCGTTTTCATTCGTGCTTCGCATATCGTCGATTGCCACTATACGTGGAATCTGCCAGTTTTTCTATTGCGATAGCTAATATATGGGCAGTCTCAACTGTTCTTTTGCAGTCCCCGCCGCCACCATCTTTCTCGCATATATATATATATATATATATATATATATATATATATATATATATATATATGTATATATATATATATATATATATATATATATATATATATATATATATATATATATATATAACAGACAGTAATGCCAAGGAATGCACAGGGAAGCTATTAAAACCAACGGAATGTAAATAAGAAGAAAGAAAAGTGGATGAAAAAATTACCAACTGCTCACAGTTGGTAAATTTTCATCCACTTTTCTTTCTTCTTATTTAGATTCCGTTGGTTTTAATAGCTTCCCCTGTGCATTTCTTGGCATTACTGTCTGTTATATCTCATTATTATGGTGTTAAAACACGGAAAAACGAGCCCTTAGGTATACACTTCTTTCCCTTATTTATATATATATATATATATATATAGATATATATATATATATATATATATATATATATATATATATATATATATATATATATATATCCGTATAGGGAAGAAGACGCACGTACGAAGTGATTTTATTGACGTTTCGGCCGTGGGTCCGGCCCTCATGGGTCCATGGGTCTGTAGGTCCGGCCTGTGGTGAAGGCCGGACCCACGGCCGAAACGTCAATAAAATCACTTCGTATGTGCGTCTTCTTCCCTATGCGGATAACCTTTCCCGGACCCAGCATCACTTTTGTTTTTGGTATATATATATATATATATATATATATATATATATATATATATATATATATATATATATATATATATATATATATATATATATATATATATATATATATATATAGCGCTTAGAAGCTCCCCAGCTAGTGAGAAATTCTACACACTGTGCTCTCAAAAGAAGAATAATGCAGTGCAAAAGCAAAAATGTACCTGGAGCAGCCGTCCACTTATAGATGCGCTCTACACATAGCAAACTGCCACCAGCGGCGACACACGACGTATAGCCTTTGTTACCCGCATGCGCTGCCCACGATTGGCTCGTCTAACGAACACCATCTCTACCTACGCACGAGTCCTGTTCTGGTCATCTACTGTAGCCGCACTGCAGGAAACTTTGTTACTTAGCAAGTCCATATTTACTGCAAATATTATTGCTCCTAAATATGCTATTTTGCTTCGTAAAACATACAAATATGTTGTTAACGCAGTCATTGCTTTGCCCATCTGGCAAAACTGTGACTATTTTGTTTTATACATTATAGTGCTCCTGACTTTCATGTTTTTTCTTTTCAGTACTACTATCATGTTGGTGGAAATGTGAGCTCTGTTGTTGCGTAACTTCCTTTGTTGTTGTTTTTTCAGACATATATTTTAAACATCCGTAAGGCGCATGGCTTGACATTATGAACACGGAAACCTCTGCCTGAATTTGGGGCCGTCTTGTACTTGTTCCGGCTCACAGCCTTCTGGAAGTGTACAATCCTTATATTCTTGCCAGGAGCAAAAACAATATCCCGACGAGGTTCTGTAGCATACTGCTGCTGAGCTGCGATTGATGGTTCTTGAGTTTTGCCTTTCGTGCCTTGATTACTAAACGTGGCAGTGTCATGATTCACATAAACGCGTCACTGCAGGCGTAAGGCACCACGTTCTCTAACCGCTAATAAATTTGTTGTGAAGTTTGGTTGTAAATACCACCTATTTTCTTATTAAACCGAACGCCACTCGAGGTAAGAAATTAATTCTGTCTAAAAGAAATAACAAAGGCAACAAGAACAACACAATTAAAAATAGGTACATTCTAAAGGGGGTCATCCTGATGTGTCTGTCTAGATTGTATGTTCGAGTCCTGAAATGTGAACGGCGGCAAGTATTGCATTATATTTTTGCGAGGGAATCAGCTTAAATATTACTTTGCAGTAGCTCACTAACAAATCACTTGTGCAAATTTTTCCTCCTTCAGTCCTCCATATGGAAGACCTGAGTAATAATAACAGACCAAAGAGTGTTTTAAAAAGTTGGGTGGGCCATACGCAAGTGACGCGAACAGTGAGGAAGCTTAGAAATGTGGCAGCTTGGGCTAGTTGGTGTGGCATGACGATAGTTAGAGCGCGAAAACAAAACGACGACACAGAGACAAGAAGGACACGAAAGATGACACGTGTCTTTCGTGTCGTTCTTGTCTCTGTGTCGTCGTTTTGTTTTCGCGCTATAACTATCGTAGTGAGGAAGCAGCAGAGATGGTTGCCGCGTTCTTCATCCTCCTCCTCATTTTTTTTCCAGCCCTCTCGCTTTTCTATACATGAACATGTATATACATGTATGAACATGTATGTATACAGAACATTTATGCGTTTGTTGTATATCTTTTTTTGTATTTATTTTTACCTGTTTAATGATGCCTCACTTCTTGATTTTTACTCATTCATTCGTGGCACATTGCACGCACTTTCTAGAACAAAGCTCTTCCTAGGACGAAATGACATTTTAGAATTTCTAAGTTCTTGATCGAATATTTGTTTGCTAGCATTCGGCTATTATGGGGCATAGATGGCCATTTTAGGAGCTGCTTTTCACATTTCCACTTTCAGTAGCGAATATTTGTCGAGTTTTCATGAACGCCAGATGCAGAACGAAAAAATTCAACAACTGTGCCTCGTAAATAAAAAGAGCGCACACTCTCAACACAAAAAATAGGCCCCGTATCTGCATGTTAATCTGCAAATGTCGTCGAAAGATGATATTCTTGCGTGTGGAGAGAGCGAACAAAACATTTATTTGATGTTCTGCGCACGAAAATCGGTGAATGGTATTCTGAAGGCGCTGCGTTAAAGTGCCTCGAGCGTGCAGCGGAGGCGAACGAGCGCATCAAGTCACGCCACACGTCATACATGAGCGCCATCTGGCAGTTTTCTTAGAAAACAAAGAGCGTGGCTCTGAGGTGGGTGTGCGCGCCCATCTCAGAGGTGTTAAGGTGTGGAACGCAAAACCACGGGTGGGTGCCACCACCGTCTCGTCTTAGCAAAGTGTTGGAAACGCTCATCTTTTCGTGCAAGCGTTGCATGGTCAGCGCAGCTTGCTAAGCGTTACGGTTCTTAAAATTGCTTATGTATGCCTTTTCTAGTAAAATACGCACATGCGGAATATATACGTGTTGTTATGCTGCCCCAGGCATGCGCAATAATTGCTTTTCAATTGACAATTGCGCAAGCATGAACGCTGAATCTTCAGCAACAATGGTGGGCGCTGTGGATGGGGTTGGCCGTTTCAAGTACTCGATGTGATTAAGAAGACAGACAGACAGACAGACCAAAATTTTGGCGTCGAAGGTCCCCAAGAAAGACTATCGCCTTTATAATAGTAAACCTGGAACAATGATAATCCTTGAGCAGCATGCTACTACACAATTTGCAAAGCATGACCACTATACCTCTTCATGAAAAACATACAAAAACCATTATACACGCTACACAATATACACTCTACACACCGTAGAAGCACTTGAGGCGCGTCTTTCCTGCACCTCACCAGAGTCTAGAGAGGCAAGAAGCATCTGAACACCGACAGCTACAAACTCGTACCCGAACAGGTGTTACCCACACTTATACCCGGACACTAAATACAAACTATGTGCCACAGAAAGGGCACCTTATAAGTATATACTATGGGATGAAATATATGCTATGGTGTTCGGGGGTCTGCCCAGAGGACCGGAGCCAGCCAGAGTCTCGGGCAGATGTCGAGGAGAGGAGCCGGGAGCTGCTAACAGTAACTTTTATTCACATTATTTACAGATAGCGTGTTGCTAAATGATGGGGTTAGTATCGTGGAAGCCCTCTGTGAGCTTCTCAGAGCTTGTAAGAGCTTGTCGCGAGCACCTCAGCGCTCGCATTTTATGTCCTGGCCTTCCCAGGATTCCCTGCAGGAAAAAACAATAGAGGCTTGGACAGTCCAATAAACTTTGCCATCTTCACCTCCGCCCCCGAAAGGAGAAGGTGAAACGCCACCTCCTCCCCAACCCACAAATTGGAAGAAGAGGCACACCCGGTTCATCCCATGGCGAGGGAGAAACCACTGTACACCACGCACGACACAGCACAGCACGAAGACATTTAGTCCCACGTGAAAATCAACTCTGATATTGATAGATATCTGGGGTTTAACGTCCCAAAACCACCATATGATTATGAGAGACGCCGTAGTGGAGGGCTCCGGAAATTTCAACCACCTGGGGTTCTTTAACGTGCGCCCGAATCTGAGCTCACGGGCCTACAACATTTCCGCCTCCATCGGAAATGCAGCCGCCGCAGCCGAGATTCGAACCCGCGACCTGCGGGTCAGCAGCCGAGTACCTTAGCCACTAGACCACCGCGGCGGGGCGTGAAAATCAACTCTGTGAACCGTTGCAGTGATGAGTATGCGGCACCAGGCAGTCCACGACTTGTGGAAACAGCGGTATTAAGCACCACGGAGAATGTGGGAAATGCATCCGCAGCCGGTTCTCAGTCGCTTGGCTTATTGTCCGCGGCACTCCGACAAACAGAGACGCACAGAGATAAACACTCTTTTTAAGCTGCTTTGACTGTAAACAGCCTTTGATAAGTCGCCAGTCGGTCGGGAAAAATCAAAAGGTTCTACGAAGAGAGACGGCTGAGCCACGAAATTCCAAGTACGGCTTGCGGGTTGTGCACTTGTGGTTCACCTCTGGGAGCGCTGTCCCGCAACCGTATCACGTCCAAGCGGTGCCATGTTAGGGAGGCCGATCATAACAGGGCATGCCCCAACTCATCATTCTTGAGGCCCTCCTGAAGCAGTGGCGGCTAATGCTTCTCAGCTCGCAGATCGAAAAGCAAAAATGGGCTATTCAGCAGGCTAGGGAGGCTCTGCGGAGACAAGGCCTCATGCTACCTTCATGTGCGGTCTAGCCCAGACCACATATATGCCGGATCAGGAAATGAAGTTTATTCGCTCTCTCATTTGAGCTATGTTTGAGAAAGAAAGAGATGAAAAAACATGTATGATATATAACATGAAACTGTAGCTTTTCAATTCAGAGGTAGTTGGACGTTTATTATGCATTGTTTTAGAAACAGAAGTAAATTGCGAAGTCATACTAAGAATGGCAAGCGAGTCAAAACTTGCAGCGCACACCTCAAGTAGAAAGCACGCACGAATTAGCATACAGAGGATGAGCGTGGACAAACAAAGGTCACAGTTCAGCAATGAAATGGCGCTGTTAAAGCAGAAAGAAACGCGCACGAAACGAGCGCACACGTATGCACAGGACAAGCGCGTGCGTCGTGGGTCAGCAGCGCGCTCCTGTGCGTGTACACGCATTATATATCTGCTGTTCACGCTGACGTAAAAGTACGAATGCTTCATGTTCTTGATTGAAGAAGAAAAACAAAGGGGGGGGGGGGGGGTCCAAAAATAGGACGCACTGACACGTGGTTTTTTTTTTCGTGGTTGGGCTTTTCACTAATTCTAATATTTTTGACAGGAAATTTCCGGCAGTGCATAAGCACGCAAGCATCTCGAGAACTACATATCGCAGACACACACACAAATACGCACGTACACATGCGTTTTCTTCCACACTTCTGGTTTTCCTGCCTTTGTAAGTACGAAGCGATTTCCACTCAGAAACGGTTAGTTTGAAGTTCATCTTGTTGTATACGGCCTCAAAAACGCCGATGATTCAAATTATTGCAACCAATATGAGCTTGTATGGCAAATGCTATGGCCGTTTTCTGCTGCCAGGGCATGCTGCTTCGAGCTGTGCGCCGTTGGTGCGTTTCAGTTTATCAGATGCGAAGCAGCTATTTTCCTAGCCTGTGTCACACTGCCTGTCGGTGTCTCCGTGCCAACGTTCCACACCACACTCCGCTTACTGCAGGTGTTGGGGCGGTGCCTAGTAGATCACGCCTTCCGTCGAAGTACGCGATGATCTCACTCTATCGCCGCGTGTCATCTCACTCGCTTCACCCTATCTACCACTTGCAACGGTTGAGTGCAAATCGAGTGAACACTTTTTCGGCTCGTTTAACTTCAATGAAGAGGACGCCGGAAAGCGAAGGTCCTTCGCCTGCCGAAACATGCGCCAGAGCGATTTGGCATAACCCGGCCGTCCCCGGCGCTGCGTGGGCTAGCAGAGCCGATCGCGTTCACGAATGGCGATGTCACGCGGGCAACACCTACCAGGCACAAGCCAAGGAAGGCGAACGCAAGCGTCGGCAGTGGAAGACCAACGACACCGACGAGGTGCGAGTCAGGCACACCGATCACGTTCGAGAATTGAGACAGCGCGCGGGTAATAACGACGAGACGCGAGCCACGGAAGCCGATGTGCAGACAGCGAAAGGCAAACGCCGGAAAATCCCTCACGTCGTGGTCGGCAATGCGGTCGGCAACGTCTCGAAAGCACCACAGCCTTTCGCTGAATCGTCGTGCGCAACGCTGCTGCTTCGCGCCCCACCAGGGTTTTCTTTGGGAAGATGTAGTTAGTTACTTTAAATGCGAAGCCTTTCTTAGCGAACTTGGGCGACTTTGAGCGTATTTATGGCTCTATCTACCTACTTATCTATCTAGCTGCCTGTGACATTTAGCTCTCCTGGCCGTTTCGATAAAGATATCGATACCAAAATTGGTGTGGCCTAACAGGACTGTATGACAAGCATGAGTGACTAGTCATAACAGGAAAATCATGGCATGTATGTCATGAGTGTACGGATTTACGTTTCGTGGTCTTGTTGCTCTTGCGGTGGTTTCGTTCACATGTTGCAAAACTGGTATGGTTTGACTTGACTGCATGGTGAACACAAGTGACAGACCGTAACGGGGCAATCATTATATGCATGTCATGTAAGTCATGACTACACGTTATACGCTCATGGGGCGCTCGCGACCGTTTCCCTAGCTTCACATATACCAAATTTGGTATTACGTGACGCGAATCGATTACGAACGTATGGGACTGGTGCAAACATGACAGTCATGAGATGCGTGTCATGTAACAGCATGACTACATGCTACGTTCATTGCGCGCTCATGGCTGTTTCGCTAGCTCAATATATAATAAATCTGGTATCACGTGACTTGAAGAGACGATGACACGTCCATACATAACAATGGCATCCGGGTCATGGAAAACATAACTATATGCTACGCTCACAGCACGCTCGCGTCCTTTTAGCTGGCTCCACACAAACCAAATTTCGCATCAGATGGCAAGAAAGACAATGAAGGTAAATGACACGACCAAACACGATAATATAGACGTGGAAATCATGTATGGCATAATTTCCGTGTGCCTCGTAACATTGTGCTGATTTTAAAGTCACATATCAGCCTTCCTCATTCATGCTTCGCATACCATCGATTCCCACTGTACGTGGAATCTACCATTTTTTTTTGCATCTGCACTATGGCAAAGATGAGGACTGTTTTCTTTAAAACTCAGCCGATGCATCCAGGAGGTGAAGGGACATGAGAAATGACGCTTCTACGAAGCATCGCCCAAACCCCCCTCCAACAATTTTCTGGAACCCTGCTGGCGCCTATGGAGATATCATTTGCGTGGTTCTTTTAGTATTCACGTGTACGAAATCTATAGGGTTATTCCTATCACGCCTTGCGCACTGAACTTCACCCCCACGTTTCAATACTTTCTTGTTTCGTAACAGCTGGCACCCGCAGTCTCTAGGCGTTTTTCGCTATCCCCTCGAAAACTCTCTCCAAGTCAACAGGTGTCGCCAAGTGCACAGCCGATCACCGTTAAACCGGCGCGCGGCGGTTTCGCGCCGATAAGCGTCGACCGTCATCCTCGGCCACCTATGCTACCACTCTCCATCCCTTCCTTCGAAAACGTACGACCGGGGGCGCTCGTAAACTCACGCTCGACACCACCGCTACGGTAAGACGGAAGGAGAGAAAGGGACTTCGGAGCGCGCGGATCCGTATTTACCGAACCCCTTTCCCTCTTTCGTCGGCTGCTACGTCGCAGCCAGCAGCTTCGCTCGCTTGGCTGCGTGCTCGGCGGAGATAAGAGACGGCGACGCCGAGCTGAAAATCTCGGTCCCCTCTTTTTGAGGGAAAAGAGTGGTAGAGGAGAAAGGGTGAGAAACCGAAGATCCGCGCGTCTGCTGCTTGCTCACTCGCAGTGGAAATCGCCGCTTGTCGTTGCGTTCTTTTTCTTTGACTGATATCGCGAAGCGGGTAGAACAGCTACACACACACACACGGGCAGTGCAAACGACTCCAGCTCCCACTCATCCTCGCCCCCACACCCATTTATTTCTCTCTCAGCGTTTTATTTCTCACAACATCGTGGTGCGCTAGCTAGCGAAAACCAGACCAGCTCACAAACTCTGGCCAGCTTGTAACTATTATATCTCCTCCATATTTTGTTGTGTCCCATGTCTACCATAGACGCTGAAGAACCTGCTGTGGGTGACAGAAGGAAGGGAAAGCTGCATCCGACTTGCAGGAAATGGCGCGGGTGGGAGGTTTCTCCGTTTCGATGTGCAAACGAAAGTTAGTGCTTCCGGAAAGAGGTGTGGGCCGAGGACTCGACGATATCTCGTAGATATTTTTTCGAGACGAGAAAGCTTTGCCGTTAGTCTAATTGTCGTGAACTTTAGCCGACATCCCTTAAACCCAGCCTTGTTTATTGCAGGCTCGTAGCAACAGTTACGAAGCAAGCCGGGTGACAAAAGAAAGACAGAAGTTAGCAAGTGAGGTGGCGCTTGAAGCACGATGCTCCTATCACTATCGGTGGCTTACAGCTAGACAGGCCATCAAAGCATGCGTGTCATCCAAAGGGCGATTTTGTGATGGGCAGCAAAAATTCAATCAAGAACAAAAGAAGAAGTAGTAAAGCGTTATTTATGATGTCTTCGTTATGCTTCGTACTGATAAGAACATCGCGTCATGGTGACGCGCCAAGGCGTACATCGAAAATTCATCGATTTACTTCATACCTTTATTTCGTTCACTTTTAATTATTTATCCGCATAGTTTTTTTTCGGTTGAGCCGATGACCGGATATAATTTAGAATTATACTTGAGTGTGTTTGAACTGGCGTGCTAGTGCCCTGGCCTTTGGTGGTCTGGGCAAATACACGCAACGTCATGGCCGTTTAGTGGCCCACAGTCCGTAAAGCACCAAAACTCACTCGGCCAATGAAGTTTTCCTTCTCCTCCTTGAGTTCGTTTAATTCAGACATTTCACACTTGAAAATCACTATTCATAATTAAACTCTATATGGTGAACTCGGTAAATACGGAACTTACCTTCGATATAACGTCGTTACATTAAAAGTCAAAGGCTTCTTTTATTGAACGGGAAGTGCCTGAAGAGTGTTTTAACATTGTGACTTTCAAAAATTATGACCCACGCCTTCGCTATAAAAAGTTTGTGACAATCAATTGTGTTTTCAAGCAAATGTGTTATTGTTTATATGAGAGCTTGTGCAATGTCTATAGGTGTTTAGAAGACACAGCACCGCTTCATGGACACTCAGCCATAGAGTTTTCTAGGAATACATTACAGTGAACTCTGGCACTAGTGCCTACGGTAGCTGCAACGCAAAGACCTGTGAACTGAGCCCTATCATTGCACGTTAAGGAGAACCAGATGGTCGAAATTTGTGGAGCCCACCAGAGCTGCGCGTTTCGTAATCATATAGTAGTTTTGGCACGTAACACCCTGCAGTGATCATAAGTAGCGACCGCCTGGGGTGCTTTAACAAGTGAGATTTAGCCCTCATTTTAACGTGGCCGCCATGGCCTGGAAATAAAATAACGCTTTCGAGCACGGTTTTTTAATTATCTTCAAAAACACGTCTTTCATTGTTATCGTACTTCTGCTGCTTCTTATTGTACAGATTCTTTTCTGTGGAGAATTCGTGCCGTATACTGCAGGCCTAAATGATCCTATTGCACGTAAAGGTATATCACCTAGCGCAACGCCTTGAATAAGTTCCATACTTTACTTGTAAGTAGCCACAAGGTGTTTCCATGTTACTACCAAAGAGTTTGTCATCTATAACTACTTCGCATCTCTGCCTATCATTGAATGTATGCCAATCGTGTTCATTTTAACTGTTGTTGTAGCGTTATTTGCTACAACAACTCGTTACTGCTATTTGAAACCGCAGTGTAAGCCAACAAATAAAGAGGAAATAAATCCGAATGCACAGCCCTTCTTGCAAGCAGCATTTTGTTCGCATATACGCGACATTCCTTGCGACAGCGATAGATTGCCAGATGCGCACGTCGCAAACCCCGAGGGAGCGTGTTTTGGCGATCGGTAAAACACGCTTAGAATCAAAACAAGGTTTAAAAATACACACGTCTGCGATGCCAACACGGCTGCGCTCAAGCTGCAACAGGCGAAACTAGGCGGGTAGCACCTATTCCTAAACGACGAATGTGAGGTGCGCACACACACACACACACAGAGAGAGACGCACACACACACACACACACACACAGACGCACGCACACACACACACACACACACACACACACACACACACACACACAGACGCACGCACGCACGCACACACATAGACGCACGCACACACACGCACACACACACAAACACACACACACACGCACGCACAAGCGTGCAAGCATACACACAGGTGCACACGCACATGCCCTTAACATCTAAATTAAAACGTGGCTGCTTCTTCTGCCTAAGAATTGATATAACATGAATGTGAAACGAGCCATCAGAGAACAAATAGCGCGTTTATTCTGCATGTTTTTGCTCAAGTTTTCTCTTGGGTATACTTGAAAAGAAGCCAGATTTCAAGATAAAAGCATCCAAGGTTTTCATTCCAATTCACTTTATCGCCAAACTGAACAAGAGTGGTGCTATAGGTAGAATTTTTATTATTGCACTATCACTACAGGTGCGAATTCAAGAATGCAAAGTAGTGAATTGAAAATTATAACATCTTTTCCTCTTGCTTCGTCTTCAACTGATATTGTGTAAAAAAGAGTTTATTTATTTATTTATTTATTTATTTATTTATTTAGTACCACGATACCAACAGCAATACGGAGGAGAATGCATAAAACACAAACAAAAAGTAACAAAATACAGTGAGCAAAGAAGAACAAAAAGAAACAGACTTCCAACAGGCTAGTACTTGTGCAGTTTTTTTTTAGCCTGCCTCAGCAAATTGCCAACTTAACCAGCGCACCTGTACGGTCTCACAAGTGATATCTCATCATTTTTTTTAGAATAAAAATCAAGGACGTCATTTTCATCATTCCAATTGCTTCTGTACATCACGAAATCATCTACGCATGTATCCATGTCCTGTTTAATAGTGCTTATTCAAATTTTATTTCTAACAATGTACAATGAACATATGTAAACCCACCCCTTATGTAATGCCTCTTCTGGGCTTTTAGGGTAATAAAATGAAATGAAAGGAAATAAATGGTGGCTACATGCGTCACAAACGCGAAAATTGACCGCACGGAAAGTGATTTCACTCGTTTATTGCGCGTTAAGAGAGCTTCACGTTTTATAAAATGGAATACCGACCTTTTAGCGGTAACCAGAGGGATTGAACATACAGTGCGGCCATAAAATAAACGTGTCATGAAGGGCGGTACGGTGGTAGATATACTTCAAAATAAGTTAAAGCGCCAGAAACACCTACACCCGCTGTTAAAGACGGAGGGCGAAAGGCTGGATTTAGTTACTTTTTAGCCGGTGAGATATAGTAGTGCGATTTAGTTAGAAAGAGTATTACAAGTTCTTCTACTTCGCAATACGTGACATAAAAGATATATATTCATAAAAGTGACAGGTTGTAATGCAACGCTGTTCAAGAGGTAATTACGTAAGCAGCATGTTAGTGTATTTTTCTGCCGTAAGCTTTTCCTTGTGTTTTGTTTTGACAATCTGCTCGTGTGCATTTTGCCGTCATTTTCGTGACAGAAGTGATGGAAGTGCGGTCTCGGCAGAACCCTGCATAACTCACATCGGTAATAGGAAACAAAGCGTTAAAGTCAAAGTAGAGAAAAACCAGAAAAATCGCTCGCCTATATGCGAAAAAAAGTTGGCGAACAAAAGCCATGCCTGATTATTGCATCAAACATCTCTCGTGTACGACGTTTACGACGTCACTGGGACTTACAAAGGCACGACGTAATGTGTGTAGTGACAGACATGCTTTGGCCGCAAATAGCACAAGCGTGTCAGTAAGCAAGTACCAACTAGGCCAGCAATCAGTATTGTTACAATATAGTGACAAGGTTCGTGAGTGATGAAATTAATGAGGCAGCGCACACAACACACATTTACGTTGGCTTAAAGAAATGGGCACAACAGAAACGTTCCACTGCAACTGTTTTTCTGTGTGCGTAAATATACACGTCTTTCGTGCGCTACTTCATCGATATCCACGACACGACCAAGGCCCCAATTGATCAGCCAACAATCCTCGTCGCGGCTTACTGAGCTACGCGCTCTGAACGATGTCACGCAATCTACAGGACTTCGCCACGATACAGTAGCTAGAATAGGGAAGTGTGAGTAACGTGCCAGCTAGCGCGTAACGCCTTGGAAGGAAACCGACAGATGGCGCTGGCACACGTTTGCATTAGTTATTCATGCTGTACATGGTGAGTATGGAAAAAGCGCTAGAAGGTAGCAACATTGGTTTTAATCTGTCACACAAACAGGACGGCATGATGATTGAGCAGAAGCTTCCAGGTTTATTTTATGCGGACGATATCGTCTTATTTGCGGACAGTCGAGATGATATACAGCAGCTGGCGAATATATGCGGAAGGGAAGGTGAAGCTCTTGGACTAGGATTCAGTGTAACGAAGTGTAGATTGATGGTTTTCAATGATCCCTGTGATCAGACGGTGTCCATACAAGGCCAAGAAATACCGAGGGTAAGCGAATACAAGTACCTTGGAGTATGGGTAAATGAGAGTGATAGATACATGGAGGTACAGGAAAAAGCCTCGGCAGCAAAGGGAAAGAGGAATGCCGCAATAATGAAGCACAGAGCGTTGTGGGGATACAATAGGTATGAGGTGCTTCGAGGTCTGTGGAAGGGTGTAATGGTTCCAGGGCTTACTTTTGGGAACTCAGTGGTGTGCATGAGGGCAGAGGTACAATCGGGAATGGATGTAAATCAAAGGACTGTGGGACGCCTCGCATTGGGTGCTCACGGGAAGACGACAAACGAGGCTGTAAAGGGCGATAAGGGGTGGGCAGGTTTTGAGGCGAGGGAAGCGCAGAGCAAAATAAGGTTCGAAGAAAGGCTAAGAAATATGAAGGAGAGTAGATGGGCAGAGAAGGTGTTCCGTTATTTGTATAGGAAGAGCGTGGACACACAGTGGAGAAAAAGAACTAGAAGACTCACTAGTAAATATACGGCTGGTATTGTAAGCCATATGTCAACAAAGAGCGTTAAGGGAAAAGTCAGGGAGGCGGAGAGGATTTACTGGATGGCAGCTATGGAGAAAAAACCGGCTTTGAGTAACTACCGAAAGGGCAAAAATGAAATAAGGAGGGAGGCATTTTACGATAATTCAAGGGGAAGCGCTTTACTGTTTGAAGCGAGATCGGGTTGCCTTAGAACGCGTAGTTATAAAGCAAGATTCAGTAAAGAAGAAGAACAATGCACATGCTGCGGGAAAGATAAGGAAACGGCGGAGCATGTTCTGATTGAATGTGGAGATATCCACCCAGGTGTACGTTTGGCCACGAGCCTACAGGAAGCCTTGGGTTTTAGGGACAACAATGGAAAGCTGAACACACCCGCGATTGAAATAAGTAAGAGACGGTTAGAGTATTGGTGGCAGAAAATTAGAGAGAAAGGACAAAAATAAATATTGGAAAAATAAAATATGGACAGTGTGCCGTAAATGGCAGAGAACTTAAGCTGAAAATTTACATTTTTTTTCCATTAAGATAGAATTTATCGAAGTAGAGGCATTAGGCCAACATCAAAAAAGAAAAAAGGGTTTTTTTTTTTTTTGTCGAGCCTGGTGGCATACTTGTCACCGCCCCGTTATAAAGGGGACGCTCATAGCATCCATCCATCCATCCATCCATTAGGTAGTACGGCTTGGTGGCGCTAGCCACCGCCCAATCTAAAGGGTAGAGCCATATCTATCCATCCATCCATCCACGTCACGCAAGGCAGCGATGCGCTACGCGGAGACGGGAATCAACCACGTGCGCGGGAAATGTGAAACATTTAAAATATACTTTTTTTGCTCGTGCATGGGCTCAAATGGCAACCGAGAAAATATGGTAATTAGCTTCTGGAAAACAGAATGCCTACGTGGGTGTGCGACTGAACTGAAATATTGTCTGGTCGACAGGATACCGAAAGTGAGCGCGTGACGGCACTGAAACATTTTATCGGTGTGAAGTGGTAGAAGAGTGGAACGATGAACTCAGTTGTGAGCCATTGCTTGCAGCACTTTCCACGGCGAACCATCATTTGCTCAAGCACTATTCTGTGAATAAAGCCCCATCATTCATAACGTCATACTGAGAGACGAAAATCATGAGTGGTATTTGGATGAAAACCTTTATTTTCTGCACATAGGTTATACAACGCATTTCCGAGTTGTGACTCATTATCTGTTTACAACAATGCATTCTTAAAGTTGGCCGCGCGTCCTTCTTTATCCCCAAGAAAAAAAAAAGTATTGTAGTTCACAAGCGCCCCACAGAACATTGGGCTGCAAGCTTTGGTGATGCGCCTGAGTTTCAGGTACTTCCTCTGTTCACGGGAAGATGCTCGCTCCCTGTGGAGTATTTTTGTGTAAAATGGCAAATGGGTGGACAGAAAAAAAATTGGCAGAACCCCGTACAGTAGGAATCAATAATATGTCAAGCATGACTGAGGAAGGTTGATATGTCACTCTAAAATCAGCACAATGTTATGAGGCGGAGGTAATTGATGCCGTACATGAATGACGTGTCATGATTATCATATTTGGATGTCTCGTTTACGTTCGTCATCTATTCACGTGACGTGATACCGAATTTAGTATATGTGGAGCTAGCGAAACGGGCGCGAGCATGCTATGAGCGTGGTATGTTATCGTTTTCCTAAATGACACGCTTGTCAGCATTATAATGTATGCAGCAGTCATATATTTCGTCATCCATTCACATCACGTAACACCAAGTTTGCTATATGTGGAGATATTAAAACGGCCACGAGCGCATCATGAAGGGCCCAATATACTCCAATGCAGCATGAACGGTGAACCAAGTATGAACGCGGAACCTTCAGCAATATTGGTGGGCGCTGCAGATGGGGTCGGCCGTATGGAGTATCGTTTTGTCACTTTGGTGCCGTTTAGGGTACTGTTAATGGTGGACAAACAGACAAATGTACAGACAGACCAAATTTTTTGCGTTGAAGGTCGCCGAGAAAGACTATCGTCTTTAAAACTCTTGTTTGTTTGTTTTTTTTTTTGGGGGGGGGGGGGGGGCGCCGCTTCCAGTCGGGCGGTGCGGGAAAGACAGGAGGCACTCGAACCGCGCAACTTCTTTCCCATTTCTCCTCTTTCCGTTTTGCATTGCCCCGCATGCGCCGGCATAGGGGCGGGACATAACATGATGCGCTACATTCTTACGATAATGGTGATGATGATGATGAAATGTGTGGGCACGTTTTGTAATGAGTGGGCTTTAAAGATTCACACTCGTTGCGCGAGTCACATATTTTGATTCCTCGCACGATTTGATGCTTTTGTCATGAAGTATTACACGTTTTCAGAGAGACTCCTCGCATTACATGACATTCACATTTGTTTCCCTCCATGAAAGTGTTAAGCCGCTGCGTGTCCATGTGGTAAAATACCTCCTTGCTACACATATACACAACGCAGAAGGACGGAGTTTGTCACTCCGTGCAAAAATTTTATTTTTAGTTTATTTCATCATTCTCAATTCTGCTTCGTGCACCAAGCCCCTTTTGCGCTCGGAACCAACGAGCTGACTTTGACGCCAGAATTTCTACCATATGAGCTCTTTAAGGCTGTCGCATGAAAATGTTCTAGCTTTGCACCAAATGACTACACATGAAAAACAAATGTAGTAAAAAAGAAGGAAATTGGTGATATCGAAACCATGAGACAGTGGTTCTGTGAAGGTATGGATGAATGGATGGATATGACTGTACCCTTTAGATCGGGCGGTGGCTAGCGCAACCAAGCCGTAGTACTTAATGAACCAAAAACTAGATTTTTTTTTTCTTTAAAAAGTGAGTTTGAGGATTCGTACTTTGCAGTGAAGGGTCTAATTTTCACTCGTGCCTTGACTTTAGCCACCAATCAGATAACCTTTTTCTAGTTAAGTCTACCCGCTTAAAGTCTATTTTTCCCTCCCGGTCCCTAAACCCCAGTGCTTTGAAAAACTCAGCGCCATCATCCTGAACTATAGGGTGAAGCCCTTTACAGAACATTATCAAGTGTTCGGCAGTTTCTTCTTTCTCTCTACACGCACTGCATACTGTGTCTACCCCTTCGTATTTGGCCCAAAATGTCTTGGTTCGCAGTACTCCCGTCCTGGCCTCAAACAGTAGAGAACTACCCCGAGTATTATCATAGATCCTTTCCTTGGCGATTTCCTGCTTAAAGGTTCGATAGGTCTCTAGTGCGGACTTCTTATTCATGCCCATTCTCCACATGTCAGTCTCAGTTTCCTTCACTTTCTTCTTAACCGACAGTTCTTTTTGGTTTGTCCGCCTGCTGTTTTCTAAGTATTTACCAGTCAATTTTCTGGTTCTCTTCCTCCATTTTGTATTGACATTCTTCATGTACAAGTAGCTGAAAACTTTCCTAGCCCAACGCTCCTCCCCCATTTCTCTCAATCGCTTCTCAAATTTTATCTTGCTGCTAGCTTCCCTGCCCTCAAATGATGTCCATCCCTTATCATCTTGTACTCCCTGATTGGGTGTATTCCCGTGAGCTCCTAAAGCAAGCCTACCTACTCCACGTTGCTTAATTTCTTATCTTCCTTGAACTTCTGATCTCATGCACAAGACCGCATTGCCGAACGTCAGCCCAGGAACCATGACCCCTTTCCATATTCCTCTCACAACATCATACCTATTGTAATTCCACAGTGCCCTATTTTTCATCACTGCTGCATTCCTGTTACCTTTAGTCGTCACGTATATTTCGTGTTCCCTCAGGTACTCGGTCCCACGGCTTATCCATACGCCCAGATATTTGTCTTTATCTGTTATCTCTAGCGTGACCTCCTGTATTCTAAGCTCACTACCTTTGTTATCATTGAAAATCATGACTGCTGATTTTTTCTTACTGAATCTGAAATCTACCCTATCTCCCTCATTACCGCCGATGTCCATCAATCTCTGCAAATCTTCCTTGTTGTTGGCCATTAGCACTATATCATCTGCGTACATTAATGCTGGTAGTGCCGATCAATGAGTTTTCCTTGTTTGACTAAAGAGGGGGTTGTAGCCCAGTCCACTTCCCTCTAATTTGGCCTCTAATCCTTGTAGGTACATCATGAATGATAAGGGTGACAGGGGACACCCCTGCCTAAGCCCCCGTTTTACCTCTGCAGGCTTGAATACCTGTTTTTCCCTTTTTATAACTACCTTGTTATCTTTATAGATATCCTTTAAAAGATTAGTGACTACAAGTTCCACGCCTAGTGCGTCCAGTATTCCCCACAATTCCTCTTAAACCGCGTTATTGTACGCTCCCTTGATCTCCAAAAATGCTAGCCACAGGGGCCTGTCTTCCTTTTCTGCTATTTCTATGCACTGCGTCAGTGAGAACAGATTGTCTTCCAGCCTCCTGTATTTCCGAAACCTATTCTGCAGTTCTCCCAGCCCACCCTCAACATCTATCCATGCCTGCAGTCTTTCCTTTATAATCTGCATCGCCAGCCTGTAGACCACTGATGTGACTGTTATGGGACGGCAGTTATGTCAGTTTGTCCCCCTTTCCTTTATAGATCATGCTCATCCTGCTAAGTTTCCATCCATCGGGAACTTCCCCATCGATTATTAGTTTGCTCACTGCCTCTCTCAAAGCCTGCTTAGACTTCGGACCTAATGTCTTTATCACCATAATTGGAATGTCATCTGGACCTGTTGATGCACTACTCGGAACCCTTTTCTCAGCCCTTTCCCACTCACGTTGTGAAAATGGAGCCATTGCACCACTTGGTTCGTCCTTGTCTATTGTGGTGCATAAAGCACTTCTTTGTTGAAATTTTTCTGTCACCCTTGTTCTTATATATTCAATGGCTTCGTCCCCTTCTAGCCTAGCACCTTGGGCTGTAGTTATAAACCTCTGCTCTCGGCTCGTCTCATTTCTAAGGGAGTTTTGATGGTTCCAAAATTTTGCAGCTGCATTTCTATCTTTTTTATGTACTTCTGCCAGCCACTGAGCTCCTTTTCTTTTAATCTTTTGATTGATCACAAGAGATGCATCCCTTCTACAGCTTAGAAAGGTTTCCCATTTTCTTTCAACATCATCTGTCGGTTCACCCCGCTGCTTAGCATGTCTGTGTTCCCTAGAGGCTTCCTGACGTTTTGCTATGGCTCTCCTAACTTCCTCATCCCACCAACTTTTGGGTTTGTGTCTTCTTTTCCGGGGTGACTTGTCACGCGTCTTAGCAAGGTCTAGCTCAAACAGTCTAATTAGATTTGTGTATGTCCACACTGTCTTATTCTCCTCCGTGATTACTTTCTATATTTGTTTAGTGGCTATTTCAATTTGCCTTTCAGAATAAAAATTTTGTTGTAGTTGCTACTCTTGTCTCCTTCCCACTTTCACTGCTCTTCCAAAATTTAGCTTGATACGTTTATGATCACTACCCAGACTTCTGGAGCCACCTTCATATATGTGCATTCCCCTGAGCTTATCATACATCCTATGTGACATCAGTGCATAATCTATCGTCGACGGCAGCCTTCCTACCTCCAATGTTATTTGCCCTTCACACTTCTCGGTACTGTTGCGTGATCAAATCAAGCCTTTCACGCATATCCATGATCATTTTGCCTGTCGGGTCAGTATACCCCTCTATATCTTCTATGTGCGCATTCATGTCTCCTAGTATAATTATCTCGCACTCTCTTCCTAACTCTTGAATGTCCTTTGATATACACTCTATCATTGCCTGGTTTTCCTCTCTGGCCTTTGCTCCCGCCCACACGTACACGACACCAAGGAGTGTCATTTGACCTGCCACTTTCCCTTTTAGCCATAAATGTTCCTTGCACTCCTGCTTGACCGTTTGCCAGTCTGTACTTTTATGAATGAACGCCCCAATACCACCCCCCTTTCTGCTGCCTTCTGTTCTATTACAATATTTCCACGCGTAGTCCAGATTGTTCGGAGGTTGTTCCATGTCACTGAGATGTGTTTCTACAAAACCGTATACCATCGGCCTCTCTTCCCTTAGCTGTTCTTCTATCTCTTCCCACTTGAGCCTGTTCCTACCACCCTGCATGTTAATATACCCTATGGCTGAGTTGGCTCGGCGCTTGTGGCTACGTCTATTTATGCCCCGGACTCTAGCTATCTTAGATACTGGTGCCACTTTGGAATCGTATCCGTCCATACCACCTGTCGAAGAGTCTCCCTGGCTGTTTTCCTCGTTACTAGCTATCCTGCACCCCGAAGGGCTCGCTTGCCCCCCCCCCCCCCCCCAAAAGAGCTACTGCGCGTCCTGCAAGCCGCCAGCCCACCTCATGACCTAGCCGTCCATCAAAGTGAATTCTGTCTCGTTGAAAACTACCCCACCTATGCAGCTCTCTGTTTATTTCCACCACCTCAAAGCCACCACCTCTCGACTCATCCGCCATATCTCTTGGTTTGCGTTGACAACCGCTCTTTGCAGGTGGCTATCACGCACCGGTACCTCCGGTATCGTGCAAATCACTACCTGTACCTTAGGAGAAGTGGCGCGCATGTCATCGACGCCTTTCGCCAGTGTGGCTGCTAGTCCTGCGGTATCTTCATTTAGGACATCGTTTAAACCGCCTGAAATTGTCACGAGGTTTCGTCTATCAGCTGTAGTTTTGAGTTTTGCGCTTGCTTGCCCCATGACTGATTCAAGCTTGCGTCCTTGAAACACCCCTACTGCAACCCTCTTGTCACCTCTTACCCTCTCTTTGATGGCTTCTGTGCATCGATTGAAATTCGAGTCCCCGGCGATTATCACATTCTGTGACTTTTCAGCTGGAGCGCCCATTGGCACCTGAAGGCTACTTGCACCTGTGACGCCGGCTGCTTTGTCACCTCCCAGCCCCACCACTACCTCACTGAAGCTGGGCCTTGCGACAATCGAACTGGCTGAACCTGTTTTTTCCAAGCTTGCTTGCTCTTCCTTCTCCCCCGTTCTGGTTGCTGGTTCCCTGCTGTTCTCTCCGTAGGCCGCTTCTTTGTTCAGCTTCGCTAGTGCTTCCTCGGCGGACTTCAGTCTTTCTCCCATTGCCCTCGTTTTCTCGTGCTTTGTCGCCAACGCAGTCTTGAGCTCGGCGATTCTCATCAGCAGTTCGCTCTGGGCAACCATCATTTTCCCCATTTTTTCCTCGACCTCACATTGCCTACACTTCGCGTCAGCCTCTTCTCCATCCGCTTCTATACTTGGGTCCACTTTCAAAACCACTCCACACCCTGAACACTTTACAGTCTTTTTGACCATGTCTTTCTGACACCAATTGTCCCTATTCTCGATAATTACTAAACTCGAGCCCTGCACTACGAAAAAGAAAGAAAGTCTAAGCTCTACTACAAAGGTCTGCGTGTTCAATGTACGCACACCTCCCCCACGGGGTGGCGAAAGGAAAAAAACAAACCCAACAAAAAATTCCAAACACACACACCCGCACTAACTAATAAATACTTGGTGACTGGCCCCCGAAAAAGCCGTACCATAAAATAAGTGCTATGAAGATTTCAACTGCTGCCTTATAATTATAAAGACAGGCTCAAAACATGCAAAAACACTTATCTGCGCAGTCGATCCGGAGCGCTCAAAAAACACGTCCATCCACCGTGACAGCCCGAACCGAACTTATGCAAAATTGCTGCCATCTGTCGGCCGTTTTGCGCATGGCCGCCATGTTAGAGGCTCCGCGCGGCGCAGTACACACAAGTCCGCGTGCGTTCACGTACACGTATACGTAAGGCGTACTGACGTGAAGCGTGTATTGGCTGATAATCGCAATGGCTACGTATTGCTGCGTCTCTTGCTGTACACAGCGAGGAACTCGGAATGCTCAAGGAAAAAAGGTCAGCCGTTAACTTTGTTTCTTGTTTTTTTTTTCTTTCAAGCTAGTGGCATAGAAAAGTATACTGTAAAAAGAGTGGCCACTGGAGCCCTTCACGGCGCAGCAAGAAAGGGTCCGACCAACTCCTAGATGGCGTACCCGTCCTCGTTTTTACTCTTTTTTTAGGGGCGAAGCTCCTTATGGCGTGGCTCTGGCGTCCCTCGTATGTAACCACCAGTGGCACATACCCGATATAGGTATAACACTTGACCTCCAAGGTGGTGCCAGTGAGAGATTTCTTCTGTGCGTTGTTTAACAATAAAAAAAGGTGCTCAATGTACACGCCAATGGCTGCTAATGGGGAATGAGAGACATGAGCATTCGGCTTTTAGTCAACGCGCACGCTTCGATCCCCATTAGCAGCCATTGGCATGTACATTGAGCACTATCGGACAAGAAAGGGATGCTACATTATACTCGCTGGGTGTAACCTCCTTAGCTTTAGAAAGGTTTAGCGAGCGTTGAGCCGCAGTGCCATGAATACAATGAACTTGTATATACCATGAATGAACTCAAGGTGGTTAAAAATGAGAAGTAGATACGAAGCGCAAGCCGTAAGAAAGTAAAAGCCAAATTCTCCTGTCTCTCATTTCTCATTAGCAGCCATTGGCATGTAAATTGAGCCCTATCTGACAGGGAAAGGTTGCTACGTTATACTCGCTGGGCGTAACCTCCTTGGTTTTCGAAAGGTTTAGCGAGCGTTTGGTCGCAGTGCCATGAATACAGTGGACTAGAATATACCATGAACTCGAGGTGGTTAAAGCTGGGAAGTGGACCCAAAGCGCAGGCCGTAAGAAAGTGTGCGTGTGTCACCTCTCGTTTAGTCTTTGGAATGTCCACTGGATGTCGGTGCTTCTATATGGGGAATATATGATAAAAAGATGCGAGATGGTGGGACTTGGAGTGTTGAATAGATGAACGAACGGACACACAAACAGACGCATGGATGGACGCATGAACGGACCCAGGGGCGGATGCATGAAAGAACGCAGGGGCGGGCGCACAAACAGACGCATGGACGGTCACACAGACGGACGCATGGACGGACGAATGCTTCGCCCCACTCTCCATCATTCACTCCGTGGATATGCTGCCATTTTTTTAACATATGTATTTGCCTCCTCAGGAGGACAGCCAATACCGAAGTTTGGCATCAATTTTATGCAAAGAAGCAAACTTATTAATTCGTGCAATTTTCCACATTTGCTGTACATCATGTGCCTCTGAGGACATTTAATGCATTACAACAAAAAACTGTGAAGTATGACTAGAAAGCGTTGATTTTCTCCATTTGTTTTGCACATAGAGGCGCATTCACGTGGTTTAAATGTACTGCACATGTATTCCCTTTGTGGACGCATTGGTGTGTAGCGAAGTGATAAATACACTTGCTTTTGGAGAATGAAAACACAGGTTCAAATCCAAGAGTCAAAAAGAAAAAAAATTATTGTATTTATGCTGGAGATATTATCGGATCTGACCAATCATTCGTGGCACTGAAAGCAGCGCACCGCTGGGCCACAGGACCCTACGGAAGTGTTCGCTCTTTATGTAGATATGTTTCTCTGTGCTATTGGTGTTTTCAGCAAGAGCTCTGGTGACCGCTCCCGAAATACCTGTTTGTGTTTTCTTTTCTAAACAAGTAAAACGTGTATTAATTAGCATTTGTATTCGTGTTCTCCTGCACGCCGAAGCAAGGCAGTTTTTGCAACGTTTTTGCTAGAAATCATTTACCCAGTGAAGGTGACTCTTACGCCTTACACAGAAGCCACCTTCACGCAACGGGCGTTTTCGCGGCTAGTTTCAAGTGTCTGCATTTCATTGCATGTGCCGAGCACATCGAATGCTTTCAAAACGTGCGCAGTCATGCGCAAGTTATCCCACTGAACAGCAGCTTGTAATACTCGTGTTGAGAGAAGTGAATAGCACAGAACAAGGACGCACTAGCACCGTTGCTCCCTTCTCCCCCGATGACGTGCACTTGCTTTTATTTCAGCATGTGCCGTAACCCAAACACAATAAACAAATGCAGGCACACCCAAATACGTTTCTTGTGGTCAGAAAAGCTCCCGCATGTGTCAACAGATTCGACAAGGATTTTTGGTACATTCATCACTTGCTTTCAGCACAGTTACTTTTGTTACCACCATTTTTATGTGTGTTTTTTTGTACATTTGACCAACGGGCGGCCACAATGTTTTAGAACATTCTCCCTTTTTATTGCGCCCATTTTATAGGTATAGACGCTTTCGCCAGCACTTGTCATTCACTGGCAAAACTGTGCGTTCACCAGAAATGCACGTTAAAAAGCTTTCCGTTTACCTTGTTTTAGCGTGTTTTTATAGGCTCCGTTGCCTGCCGCGGCTGCTTGCGTTTCAATGTTCTCTGCAGACACAATAACTCTGCTGAAGCACTTTCGACTCGGACACTGCTCTGTAGTGCCCGAATGCAGTGTGCGATTCGTTGCTACTCCTAAAAAAACATTTCTGAGTGCACACAGTGCGCGGGAAAACGGAAGGCTAGAAGACAAACGGGCGTGAACTCAAAATTCTGTTTATTGAAAGAAATGTTTCCAAGGATGTCCTCAAACCAACTCGCCCAACTTCACACTATGACATACATCGCTCATTTGCTGTTCTAAGTTAAAGCTTTTCGTTTCGCAAGAGATGATCGCAGAAAGAGCACTTGGATCGCAGCGATCTGGCGTGAAAAATGAAGTCCAACAAAAATAATATTGATTTGTTTTGCGCACTTTATCAAGCACAAGTAAATCTAAGTTCAACGCATAATCAGATGGTGCAAAGGGTGTCCTCAGACGTCAATCGAAGGTCCCCGTTCACAAGGAACATGTCGATCGCGGTCGTCTGCCACCTGCGACAGATCAGCGCACTGAAGCCTGAAATAGAAAGCAAAACGTGAACACTGACCGACGCTGAAAATCCGCTCTATATGTGTTTCGTGTAGTCAAGCCTCATCAGTTAGAAGCAAACGCTGGAAACCTAAACAGCCGGGCTGAACTTGTATGTGCGTATACAGTGTACACCGTAGTGCTTGTGTTTTGTTGCCGTTCCGTTTCGTGTTGTGAGTGGGCTCACGCGGGTGCGAGTAAGCAACTCGTCGCCTGTCTTGTTGTCGCCAATGGACATCGTTCAACTCTAGCTAACTTTTTTTTTCGGTGTGAGCATCGGCAGTGTGCAGTGTACTCATTGATAAACGATTGCAGTTCGCGTGATTCAGCCAGACCTGACGTCAACACATTCAGTGAATTTTATATTATTCAAGCCAAAATGAACACTTCGGATTGCGAGTGATTCCGATCGGCGCCCATTTTATCTAAAGTGTCTGGTGTACGTGGCACAGACGAATTAATAAACGTTGTGCCATAAATGTTGTATGTCTGGACAAATATACATGGATATGTCAGACAATCAGCGGCTGCAATAAAGGGGAAGTTTCCGGCTCTAGCTGAAAAATAGGATTGCACAACTCGGTCATCCAGCGGATTTGACAACTCTTCTTCTCGCCACTGGTGTTCCTCTTTGTACCTCCACCACGTATTGCCGTAAAGCTCTTCATCTAGTCGCTAGACATCGCTCCTGAACACGTGAACGAATGCACCAGAATCAATAGAGCAACGAACTCGATCCTACAAAAAAAGAAACGCCGCCAGGACCATTCGAAATGTGTGACCGGGAATGATGTTCCGCAAGACTTCTTAGGCAGATCATACGGTGCACGCCAGTTTCTTTACAAACAGCGAAACACTCTAACCATAGGGGGTGTATGCATGGGATCACAAAGAGCAGGAGCGAAACAAAGAAAGAAGGAAGCAAAAATTAACTATGTAGTTGGTGCACAGTAGCAAACGCCAGGAATTCCTGGACTTTCGTCAATAATCAAGTGACTGGTTCTTCTTGTGCGGCAGCCTTACGGCGTGCCTTTGTTTATTAAGTATTACGAATATTTCGACATTAATATTTTGTGCCCCTGTCACATTCATTGTAATATTAGAACAAACATCCATGGGCCAAAAGGCCACTGAATGCTATGCTGCAACCCTTCAAAAGGTCACACACACACATACCCACGCACAACCACACACATATGTAGATACAAATGCCCCGAAAAAATCCATATGGAGCATGGGAGCTCAAACTTTACAAAACTGCATGCCAGTGGGCTATATCAGAGAAGCGGTTCTTTATTTAAAAATAGTAATGTGGCGGAAGATAGTGGCATAATCTTCCATTTAGGAATAAACAACTTATCTGATATAGTGCGCTCGCCTGTAGTTTGGCACAGGTTGGTCACAGCTCACGTGCGCTGTTTTGCAGTGGAGGGACCTGTACATACGTACGTACGTACATACACACACACATACATACATACATACATACATACATACATACATACATACATACATACATACATACATACATACATACATACATACATACATACATACATACATACATACATACATACATACATACATACATACATACATACATACATACATACATACCAGAACCCTGACCTTCACCAGCCTCGTGAGACAATCGTGTCATTAAAGGCATTCCACTCGGAATGTTTCACACTTCGTTATCTTCTAATACGGAGTTATCAGTCTTTGGCCTACTTCCCTCCTGGCTCACTTCCAGCGATCGTCAAACACATAGCGGCTTCGTTTGAAGTTAGACACACACCCAGCCGTACTCTCACTTCTACAGCAGCGAAGGAACAGCGTTGGAAAAAACGTTAAGAAAAGCGCTTAGTGAGCGAACACATCATCAGCGGGCAGAGAACAGACCATTTTCTTCAGTAGCAAGAGGGTGCCAAAATAGCTTTGCGCGCCTGGCCCTTTGCTCGGCGTTAGTCGAGAGTAAGAGAAGAGAGGAGTGAGTGCTTTCCTATAACGCAATCTTTCCCCTCTTTGCTCATCGTTTTCGAAACTGCAGAACGTTTCAACGAGCGTCGATTACAGAGCTTCGAGGGAGCTCCAGGAGTCTGCGGTTCTTCAACCTCCCGCGTCTTCTCCCGTATATAGGCTACTGCGTGCCGCTCCTTGCTCGCTGTTCCAGCAATTCGATTACCCCGAACGACGCGCTTGCGTAAGAACCGTCCCAGCTCCAGCAAAACGCACGCTGCAGGCGGGCAGAAACGTCTAAGGGCGTTGTTGCAGCCACCAACGGCGTTAAATGAATGGCAGCAGAGAGGAAGCTTTCATCCGTACAAAGATTCAGTCGGGCAACGGGTCGACTCGGCAATTTTTGCACTGGTAGTTCCCCAGCACAAGTCATAGACAAGTGAACAGAAGCTGAAGTCGCAAAGCGGGTGGAATGTGAGACTGACTGTGCTCGAATGCGGCACCACAATGTATCGTGCGTAGTACGCTTGATATAAACATTTCTTTTGTGAATACCTGTTTCCATACTAAAAGAAATCAATGTTGTTTTATAGGAGTATGTGGAGGTTGGGTATGAAAACATCTATATGCTTCCGCACGTATACAAGGTACGCGTGAAATCCAAGATTACGCGTTTTCTTGAACCTGCTTCAGTACATCAGGTCATTGGAAAAGAGAGGTTTATAAATTACATTTTTGTGGTCAGCACCGTCTGTATTCAGGTAACCTTGTGACAAAACGCCAACACAGAAGAGAAAAAGAAATGCGTTGGGAGTATAGGCTTCGTAGTGCCGATGAAGTCATAGCTCGTCCTTGCATAGTCGTTTTTGGCGTGGTTCTGAATTGACATCTGGTAAAATAAATTACATTAACTCGACCCGTCATCGCATCTACCTTTCATACAACATGTGGATACGGTACGTTTCTGCCATTCTTTAAGCTGGAAAGGATTTTTCCAGCTTCGAAACTAAAAAAAAAACAGGTTGAATACATTCCATTTTCCAACGTTCGCTTTTGATTACGAATAGCAACTCTACTCAATAATACTGGTCCTTAATTGATAAAAATGTAGCCGTTAACATGGTACGAGAATATTTTGTTCAAACCAACCTACTGAGTCCTCTAGATACTAGTTAAAAAGAGCTACACACTAAGCAAAAGTAGCCCTGCTGGTAAATTGGGCCATTACGGACTCGTAACACATATAATTATCTTCAAATATAGACTTGAACTCTCTTTTTAGATTAGCCTTTTTTCTTCAAGGAGTCGCGAAAATTGCGACATACCGAAAAAAGTTAGCGCGTGTCTTCAAAGAAAGTCAAGGCTTACCCAAAGAGCAATACACACTACGTTTTCTTTTTCTTAGAGTGTACTATACCGGGTGTCAAGCTTTATGTTTTTTTTTAATTCAGCATTGGTAAGAACATGAAAACCACCTTTGTAAAGAACTTATGTTTCCACAGGGACGCAAAGGAATAAAATAGTTATGGTTGTCAGTGTCCTAATTCACTTATATTTAATAAATTACTTTTCAGTGACTGCAGCAAGCAGGCATATTTGAATTGAAAAGTTGGAAGAAGTCGCCTTTTTACACAGTTCCACTTGGAGGAATTCCGCTAGCGAGCCTGTGCTCAGAGATATCCTGTGGTGAAGTGGCACTGCAACTCTGGACAGGCCGCGCCATTTTTGGTAGAAAAGTAGAAATTAGAGATGTATATCACGCGTTTTCCCTTCCCGCCAATGCGCTGCCGTACTCGTGCAGAGAGCACGGTGCGGTTGAGTCGCCTCACAATGTACCGCACACAGTGCGGCTTTATAAGGATCTCTGAGCCAGACAAGCACTTCCGAGAAGTGAATCTAACAAAAGGAGTAAAACGCGTTAGTCAAGTGTATTATGTGGAGGAGACGACGGAAGACGAGAACGCCCGAGTGACTGCGAAATGCATTTCTGAGGTACATGTTAAACGTATGCCCCGAGGTAATATCATTCTGCCGGCATCGATGTGCTGCGTTGACGTTTAAGAAAACAATATAATTGTTGTTTTGATATGGTATCTAGCAGTGGCAGCCGTGTACTGTCATTTGGAAACATTTGTGGCGTGTTAAAATATATATATATATATATATATATATATATATATATATATATATATATATATATATATATATATATATATATATATGTGTATGTATATATATAAGAACTAACGTTTTACGGTCATAGCATGCCCCGCCGCGGTGGTCTAGTGGCTAAGGTACTCGGCTGCTGACCCGCAGGGCGCGGGTTCGAATCCCGGCTGCGGCGGCTGCATTTCCGATGGAGGCGGAAATGTTGCAGGCCCGTGTGCTCAGATTTGGGTGCACGTTAAAGAACCCCAGGTGGTCTAAATTTCCGGAGCCCTCCACTACGGCGTCTCTCATAATCATATAGTGGTTTTGGGACGTTAAACCCCACATATCAATCAATCAACGGTCATAGCATGAAAATGTCCTACAAGTTTTAGCGTCATGTCCTCCGTGCCGCCTTAGCGTGACCCGCTGACTTGGCCGTGAAGCAGCCGGCTGAGCTTTATTCACAGCAAGTTAGGTGGAAGTGCTCGCCTCGTTTTTTTTGTTGTTTTTTTCGTCTCTCCCGTCATGCTTGCTCTATCTGTTGCGAACGCGGCTGTGTTTACCGGCTGGGACTAGATGGGAAACTGATACAGCTTTACACGTGGAGAGCGTCCTTTGGTGTTTTCTGCATTTTTGTGGCAGCCCACATCACAACAATACTGCGGACCTCGCCGACGCTTCCGTGGGGCCGCTTCTTCCATCGCGGAAAGACAACTTCGCACAGCGAGCGTCTCGTTTTATCGTGCCAAGCTGACAGCACGGCGCCTAAACGTTCTCCGCACCGACAGCAGAACGCGTTGCGCGCGTGTCGCACGCGCTCCCGTTTCGGCGAAACACTCGCCTACGACCTCTCACGCGTCTCTCCTCAAGTTTTCCGGAGCTCGCCGCTAGAGCCAGGCAGGGCGTTGTCATCGCTCCGCAAACTTGAGCTTCGGTTCCTTATTGTGCTATGCCTGATTACGTATGCAATACCGTCAGCGCTGCTGCGAAGCTCCTGCCCGACGGGCCACAACCATCGCGCGCGTCGTTTAATCTGACAACGGGTTGAAGGAATTTGCAACGATGATAGCAATTGCCCTTTCACTACCGGCTGACGATATGAAGCTATGACTATCCGTCACACCGGGGAGGAACATTGCACCGATCTTTACCGCATTGTATGCATAATCAAGCACTGCACCATAAAAGTTTGCCACTACATATCTCGAAGCTAAGCCGTGCTAGATGAATTTTCTTAGTTTAACCATGTAGAAATGCGAGTGTCCCCAACTTCCCAATACAGATATGCCCACTTGCTTCAGTCACTAAAAAATCATTTATTTATTCTTAGTTGATTGGGCCACTTTCAGCCACAATTATTGTATAACTTTGTGTCTTCCTGGATACATGAGTTATCTGCTGAGGTCGTTTTCATGTCTTACCAGTGTTGAGTTCCCAAGAAAATCATACAGCTTTACTTTGAACACCAAGTATATAAAAAAGAAGAGTAGGCTGTGACATTGCCTTTAATGGCGAACAGTATACTGTATATTGCACGTAGACTTCGTATAAATACCTATTTTCTTACTCCTAATTACCATCTCACCCTAATAGGCCTACGTCAATGCCACACAGGTTCACCCATGCATTCGCTTAAGACAGCTCCAAGATGAAAGCCTTGTTTTAGGGGCGAAGCTCCTTAAGCCGCGGGTCGTGCGTCCGTGATTTATGTAGTAGTAGTAGTAGTAGTAGTAGTAGTAGTAGTAGTAGTAGTAGTAGTAGTAGTAGTAGTAGTAGTAGTAGTAGGTAGCCACTTCCACTGCAGGACTAGAGGAGCAGCAAGCGCGCACTCCTTTAAATTGAGGAGGAAAGCCGCACGCGTTAACCATAATAGTTGTTTCTGATGAACTAACCTACAGAGACGAGTGTCGATCACTTAATTTCAATAAAATTTTCCTTGAACTTGATGCTTAAAAAACTAGAAAAAGAAGGGCGCGCTTTCAGCATATCTGACCAGATATGTTTGCCACGTAAAACTCGGTGGGTGTAACCTCCTTGGTTTTAGCAAGCTCTAGTGACTCTTCTGCTTAACCGGTTTTTTGGCTCGATCTGTCATTCTCTTTTTCAGTCTCTTGTTTTATTCTTTTCATGTCGTGCTGTATATATATATATATATATATATATATATATATATATATATATATATATATATATATATATGTTTTACACTTTATATTTCCAATTGCATATAGTTAATGAGAGCATCGTCATTTCTTGTATCTGCATTTCATTTTTAACCTTTTATTTCCTTATTTTCGCACCATTGTCGCCAATCATAAACTTATGTTTACGTTTCACAGGAGGCCCCATTTCAGTGTATACTACGGGACCTCCTTCTGTGTATTTTTTTTTCGTACATCTTAATATAAAATAACAAAACTTGATTTGACTTGAGGTCGGGCCGTAGTGCCATGAACTAGCGGCTGTGAAAGATGGGAACTAGACACGAACCGCACGTCGTAAAAAAGTGCGCACATGCCGCCTCTCTAGTCCGGCCGTACAATTAGTCCTTGCAATGTCCGCTAGATGGCGGTACTTCTACATGATGATTCAGTTCGGGCTGTCAAGGTGGATGGACGTGTTTTTTGAGCGCTCCGGATCGACTGCGCAGATAAGTGTGTTTGCATGTTTTGAGCTTGTCTTTATAATTATAAGGCAGTGGTTGAATTCTTCGTAGCGCTTACTTTATGGTACGGCTTTTTCGGGAGCCAGTCACCAGGTATTTACTAGTTAGTGCGGGTGTGTGTGTTTAAATTTTTTGTTGTTTTTTTTTCTTTTGCCACCCAGCGGGGGAGGTGCGCGTACATTCAACACGCAAATTTTTGTAGTAGAGCTTAGACTTTCTTTTTTTTTCGTAGTGCAGGGCTCGAGTTTAGTAATTATCGAGTATAGGGAAAATTGGTGTCAGAAAGGCATGGTTAAAAAGACCGTAGTATTCAGGATGTGGAGTGGGTTTGAAAGTGGACCCAAGCGTAGAAGCGGATGGAGAAGAGGCTGACGCGAAGTGTAGGCAATGTGAGGTCGAGGAAAAAAATGGAGGAAATGATGGTTGCCCAGAGTGAACTGCTCATGAGAATCACCGAGCTCAAGACTGCGTTGGCGACAGAGCAAGAGAAAACGAGGGCAATGGGAGAAAGACTGACGTCCGCCGAGGAAGCGCTAGCGAAGCTGAACAAAGAAGCGACCTACCGAGAGAACAGTAGGGAACCGGCAACCAGAACCATGGAGAAGGAAAAGCAAGCAAGTTTGGAAAAAACAGGTTTAGCCGGTTCAACTGTCGCAAGGCCCAGCTTCAGCGAGGTAGTGGTGGGGCAGGGAGGGAACAAAGCAGCCGGCGTCACAGGTGCAAGTAGCCCCAAGGTGCAGAACGCTCCAGCTGAAAAGTCACAGCTTGTGATAATAGCCGGAGACTCGAATTTAAATTGATGCACAGAAGCCATCAAAGAGAGGGTAAGAGGTGACAAGAGGGTTGCAGTAGGGGTGTTTCAAGGACGCAAGCTTGAAGCAGTCATGAGGCAAGCGAGCGCAAAGCTCAAAACGACAGCTGATAGACGAAACCTCGTGACAATTTCAGGCGGTTTAAACAATGTCCTAAATGAAGATGCAGCAGGACTAGCACCCACACTGGTGAAAGGCGTCGATGACATGCGCGCCACTTCTCCTAAGGTACAGGTAGTGATACGCACAATACCGGAGGTACCGGTGCGTGATAGCAACCTGCAAAGAGCGGTGGTCAACGCAAACCAAGAGATATGGCGGATGAGTCGAGAGAAAGGCTTTGAGGTGGTGGAAATAAACAGAGAGGTGCATAGGTGGGGGGGTTTTCAACGAGACAGAATTCACTTCGATGGGCGGCTAGGTCATGAAGTGGGTTGGCGACTTGCAGGACGCGCAGTAGCTCTTTTGGGGGGGCAAGCGAGCCCTTCGGGGTGCAGGATAGCTAGTAACGAGGAAAACAGCCAGGGAGACTCTTCGACAGGTGGTATGGACGGATACGATTCCAAAGTGGCACCAATATCTAAGATAGGTAGAGTCCGGGGCATAAATAGACGTAGCCACGAGCGCCGAGCCAATTCAGACATAGGCTATATTAACATGCAGGTGGTAGGAACAAGCTGAAGTGGGAAAAGATAGAAGAACAGCTAAGGGAAGAGAGGCCGATGGTATATGGTTTTGTAGAAACACATCTCAGGGACATGGAACAACCTCCGAACAATCCGGACTATGCGTGGGAATATTGTAATAGAACAGAAGGCAGCAGAAAGGGGGGTGGTATTGGGGCATTCATTCATAAAAGTACAGACTGGCAAAGGGTCAAGCAGGAGTGCAAGGACCATTATGGCTAAAAGGGAAAGTGGCAGGTCAAATGACACTCCTTGGTTTCGTGTACTTGTGGACGGGAGCAAAGGCCAGAGAGGAAAACCAGGCAATGGTAGAGTGTATATCAAAGGACATTCAGGAGTTAGGAAGAGAGTGCGAGATAATTATACTAGGAGACATCAATGCGCACATAGAAGATATAGATGGGTATACCGATCCGACAGGCAAAATGATCATAGATATGTGTGAAAGGCTTGATTTGATCATTTGCAACAGTACTGAGAAGTGTGAAGGGCAAATAACATGGGAGGTAGGAAGGCTTCAGTCGACGATAGATTATGAACTGATGTCACATAGGATGTATGATAAGCTCAGGGGAATGCACATAGATGAATGTGGCTCCAGAAGTCTGGGTAGCGATCACAAACGTATCAAGCTAAGTTTTGGAAGAGCAGTGAAAGTGGGAAGGAGACAAGATGAGCAACTACAGGAAAATTTTTATCCAGAAAGGCAAATTGAAATAGCCACTAAACAAATTGAGAAAGTAATCACGGAGGATAATAAGACAGTGTGGACGTACACGAATATAATTAGACTATTTGAGCTAGAGCTTGCTAAGACGCGTGACAAGTCACCCCGAAAAAGAAGACCCAAACCCAAAAGTTGGTGGGATGAGGAAGTTAAGAGTGCCATAGCAAAACGTCAGGAAGCCTCTAGGGAACACAGACATGCTAAGCAGCTGGGTGAACCGACAGATGATGTTGAAAGAAAATGGGCAACCTTTCTAAGCTGTAGAAGGGATGCATCCCTTCTGATCAATGAAAAGATTAGAAGGAAGGGAGCTCAGTGGCTGGCAGAAGTACATAAGAAAGATAGAAAGGCAGCTGCGAAATTTTGGAACCATCTAAACTCCCTAGGAAATGAGACGAGCCTAGAGCAGAGTTTTATAACTACAGCCCAAGGTGCTAGGCTAGAAGGGGATGAAGCTATTGAATATATAAGAACAAGGGTGACAGAAATATCTCAACAAAGAAGTACTTTATGCACCACAATAGACAAGGACGAATCAAGTGGTGCAATGGCTTCATTTTCACAACAAGAGTGGGAAAGGGCTGAGAAAAGGGTTCCTAGTAGTACATCAACAGGCCCAGATGGCATTCCAATTAGGCTGATAAAGACATTAGGTCCGAAGTCTAAGCAGGCTTTGAGAGAGGCAGTGAGCACAATAATAATCGATGGCGAAGTTCCCGATGGATGGAAACTTAGCAGGATGAGCATGATCTATAAAGGAAAGGGGGACAAAGCTGACATAAACAACTACCGTCCTATAACAGTGACGTCAGTGGTCTACAGGCTGGCGATGCAGATTATAAAGGAAAGACTGCAGGCGTGGATAGAGGATGAGGGGGTGCTGGGGGAACTGCAGAATGGGTTTCGGAAACACAGGAGGTTGGAAGACAATCTGTTCTCACTGACGCAGTGCATCGAAATAGCAGTAAAGGAACACAGGCCCCTGTGGCTAGCATTTTTGGATATCAAGGGAACGTACGATAGCGTGGTTCAAGATGAATTGCGGGGAATACTGGACACACTAGGCGTGGAACATGTAGTCACTAATCTTTTAAAGGGTATCTATCAAGGTAACAAGGTAGTTATAAAGTGGGAAAAACAGGTATCCAAGCCTGCAAAGGTAAAACGGGGGCTTAGGCAGGGGTGCCCCCTGTCACCCTTATTATTCATGATGTACCTACATGGATTAGAGGCAAAATTAGAGGGAAGTGGACTGGGCTTCAACCTCTCTTTATTCCAACAAGGAAATCTTATTGATTAGGCACTACCAGCATTAATGTACGCAGATGATATAGTGCTAATGGCCAACAACAAGGAAGATTTGCAGAGATTGATGGACATCGGCGGTAATGAGGGAGATAGGGTAGATTTTAGATTCAGTAAGGAAAAATCAGCAGTCATGATTTTCAATGACAACGAAGGTAGTGAGCTTAGAATACAGGAGGTCACGCTAGAGATAACAGATAAATACAAATATCTGGGAGTATGGATAAGCAATGGGACCGAGTATCTGATGGAACACGAAATATACGTGGTGACTAAATGTAACAGAAATGCAGCAGTCATGAAAAATAGGGCACTGTGGAATTACAATAGGTATGATGTTGTGAGAGGAATATGAAAAGGGGTCATGGTTCCTGGGCTGACGTTCGGCAATGCGGTCTTGTGCATGAGATCAGAAGTTCAAGCAAGATTAGAAATTGAGCAACGTGGAATAGGTAGGCTTGCTTTAGGAGCTCATGGGAATACACCAAATCAGGGAGTACAAGGTGATATGGGATGGACATCATTTGAGGGCAGGGAAGCTAGCAGCAAGATAAAATTTGAGAAACGATTGAGAGAAATGGGGGAAGAGCGTTGGGCTAGGAAGGTTTTCAGCTACTTGTACATGAAGAATGTCGATACAAAATGGAGGAAGCGAACCAGGAAGTTGACTGGTAAATACTTAGAAAGCAGCAGGTGGCCAAACCAAAAAGAATTATCGATTAAGAAAGTGAAGGAAGCTGAGACCGGTATGTGGAAAATTGGCATGATTAAAGGGTCCGCACAAGAGATCTATCGAACTTTTAAGCGGGAAATAGCCAAGGAAAGGATCTATGATAACACTCGGGGTAGTTCTCTACTGTTTGAGGCCAGGACGGGAGTACTGCGAACCAAGACATATCGGGCCAAATACGAAGGGGTAGACACAGTATGCAGTGCGTGTGGAGAGGAAGAACAAACTGCCGAACACTTGATAATGTTCTGTAAAGGGCTTCACCCTATGGTTCAGGATGATGGCGCAGAGTTTTTCAAAGCACTGGGGTTTAGGAACCGGGAGGACAAAATAAACTTTAAGCGGGTAGACTTAACTAGAAGGAGGTTATCTGATTGGTGGCTAAAGTCAAGGCAAGAGTGAAAATTAAACTCTTCACTGCTAAGTATGAATCCTCAAACTCACTTTTTAAGAAAAAAAATAAATATAGTTCTTGGTTCATTAGGTATTACGGCTTGGTGGCGCAAGCCACCGCCCGATCCAAAGGGTACAGCAATATCCATCCGTCCATCCATCCAGAATATATGATGAAAAAATGCGAGATAGCGGTACTTGGAGTGTTAATAGATGGATGGACGGATAGACACATGCACGAACGAATGGACGAACGCACAGATGGACGTATGGACGGATGGATAGACGAACAGACTGACAAATGCATGGGCGGTCGCATAGACGGAAGCACGGAGGGACGAAGCAAGAACAAATGGATGGACGGAGGTGCGAATGGTCTGACGGACGCTTCGCGCCACTCTTCATGATGCACTCCGTGAATATGCTGTGATCTTTTTCTTCTCAGTTAATGCATTGATCATCATCACACTGCAAACTTCCTGTACTAACGTCGTTTCACATTGCCTCTCTAACTAAGGCATTTGCAACCTTTGCGTACCTCCCCTGGTTTTAAACTACCTTGTGATGGGACCATGTTTGGTCAAGTGACGATACCCCGCAATGACGTCATCATTTGACAGCTCCTCATTTGACGTCTTATTGACTCTACGATAACCTCATAGCTTTTGTAATGCACGATGGCATGATGACGTCATCATGTGAATTTTTTTGCATCGCCTGTTTTGACGCCGTATCAATAATGGCGTGTGATTAAGCATGTGGAGCTTTTGACCTAATGAATGTTTAGTAAGCGAGGTGCAACTTGGGCACACTCCCGTGCTGTCCTCTTTACACTCGCTACAACGTGTTCCCTGTTGTCGTCGCAGGGCTGGCAGCGCGGGCGGAGGCGTGACGCTGTCGGCCGAGCCGTCGTGCTGCGGCGCCGCTGACGAGGACGGGGACGGGGGTGATTCGGCGGAGCCCCTGGAGGAAGCGGCCTGTTTCTACGGCTCCGTGAGTCGCGAGACGGCCGAGTGGATCCTCTGGGAGCGGGGATGCGCTGACGGCCTGTACCTGCTGCGCCGAAGCGGGCCCGACTACGTGCTCTCGCTCTGCTTTGACCGCAGCGTGCTACACTACCGGATACGAAGGCTCGCAGGGGCAGGTGAGAAGGGACACGCCGTTATTCGCGCAGCGAGGGCCCAGTGACGCTCCGGTGTCTCTCTTACGAAGTTCCGCTCGAGGACTTTAATATTCGGACAATGGCAGTCTAAAGAATAAAACGACGACGCGTATAATATCAGCGCATTATTTAACATAATATGAGAGTCAATTGACCGGCAGAATAATTATGACAAACAATGAGGTATATGAAAGAACAGATGGCTTGCTTGTGAGCAGCTGCGTTCATTGCGGCACCTGGCGAAGCAAGTCTCAAACGCAGGCGAGTTTGGCTGCGCGAAAAAATGTGTTCACAAACATTCACCAAGGCGTACGCCGGGCCACACAAACTACTAGGTGCGATTGCGACAACCACACGCCTAAAAACAAGCATTATGATCATCTTCATTGTTTAAACCGACAAAGCTCTTTAAGCTGCCGTAATATGTTGTTGCATCGTGATTCATAATGGGCACGTGCCGCAGAAATATTGGTGCCAGTAATCGCACACACTGTACTTTCATATTGCTCCCACAGTTAGCCCACCACCACGCAACGGGAAAGGCAATGGTGGCTGCGAAAAACTGTCATCGTGAATGAATGCGTGCCACAAAATTACGTGAACTCTACTACTCCCCACTGCTCCACTGAAAACGAAGAAGGCATGCTCTATGGCTTACTCGCAACTGGAACAAATAAACTTTGACTAAAAAACAAACGAAATGCAGCCTAAATATAAGGTTTCGCCGTGAAACCAAAATCAAAAAAGAATAAATACCGGAAAAAATCCGTGATAAGAGCATTTTTTAGAAGCTGAAGTCTTGTAGAAAGCTGGGGATGTCGTTAGTATTTCACCAAAATAGGTAGTTTAACTGTATTACAGTGAAATCGCTGATCTATTTTTCCAGGAGCTACTGCTTTATTTTATCTCTGAGATCATTATTCTCCAGGTGATGCTGTTTTACAAGAAAATCACCTTAAAGATGAAAAGTGCATTAAAATAAAAAAATTACCGCTTATTACGCTTAAACCAACTTTCTCGGGGCGCTAGTTTGGCAGTATTTAAACCGTCTAGAATTGCTCATAGAGCTAAAATTACATATCAGTCAGCAACTTCAAAAAGTTAGATTCTAGCGTTACACATTGCTATTCTGGGATTCCTCTCATTCTTGCCAATTAATACATATTTTTCATAGGGTGTGAAGCATGCTGCTGTTCAGAATACTTCAGTTTTATATTGCCAAAAATATATATTAGGGAGGATTTTAATTCTCATCATATTTCTTGGGGCTTTAGAACAGGCTTGAATAGGGAACGTCTGTGTGATTGGGCTAATTTTGTATGTATAAACAAAAGAAAGCGTACTTTTATGTGTAATCACTCATATTCAGTTTTTGGCTTGAATTTTTGTTAACCTGTCCATCTCACCATGGTCTGCGAATAAGTCTGGCACATGTAGCGACCACATGCCATGCCCAGTTATTTCCACGATTAGACTATCGGTTACCCCTGTAAATTTTAAATCATTTCGGAAGATATTACGAGCGGCTTTATCTAACCGTATAGATGATAGGAAACCAGGGTCCAACAGAATAACTTAAATATAAAGGCTCGTGTAATAATGCCGCATTCATCATACAATGCTCACAAAGCGTGTCTACTATTCCTTGGTAGAATGCGAACTTTCGCGGGTTTATAGGCTAATAAAAGCTGCATAGAAAAATATTACTTTTCAACCAGTGCCCTCGCAACCAGGGTGGTTCTAAGTATACGTCCCCTATTTTTTAGAGAACCGCCACTAATGCGATAACAAACAATGTGAGTTCCTTTCAAATACAGCCAACAGAAGAGCGCTATTTTGCTGAGAACCAAAAAAGTTTTCCGGGACTGAAAAACGTGGAATCTGTGGTGTAAACACCAGGTCAACAGGATAGTTTTCTGGAAGATATAGCCCTGGGTCTAAAAAGTCTCTTGATGACTGTTTTCTTATGCCAACCCCAGTCCCTCCATAGGAGTGAAGATTTTATAGAGGCGCAGAACTAGAAAGTGTAGTAAGAACACTGGCCCATTCTGCTGTAGATCCTGATGATATCACGTTGATCTTGAAATTGGATTGCAGCATGTCAATAAACAGAAACAAGATTCCGCTTCAGTAACTTTAGACTTCACGAAATCCTAGCACAGTGTAAAGCATGTGAAACTGATAGGTTCGCTTCAGAACTTAGGACGGCCGCAATAGTTTGTGACAAGGGTTTCTGCATTCTTCGGAGGTAGATAATTTTCTTGCTAGCCATCCGGTGTCTATTCTTCGAAATACAGTAAAGGCGACGTCTCCCTGAAGGGTCCATATTATAGCTCTTATTATTAATCGTACTGCTATTACTATTCCTGTACCGCAGGACTGGCAAGTGTGTGTAACACTTGTACTGCTATGTACTATTCCCATACTGCAGGATGGACAGGTGTGTGTATCAGCAGACGAAGTGGCTTTGAATAAACAAGAGGAAGATACAAATGCTGTGTCGCAACTGTCTCTCTTTTACGGAGGTCGCCTGAAAAACTTGGCACAAGGGATAGGGTAATTGAAGATAAAGGATAGAGGAGAAGTAAAGGGAAGAGAAAAAAATACAGCGGGAACCATTTTGTCCTCTTCCTCTGGCCAGCGCCCGAACCACCACACTAAGCAGCCGGCCGGAGGCACCTACGAGAAAACCGGTGAACGTATTCGCTCAGTGTGAGCGTATTGGGCTTAAATGGCGCATTGACACTCACAGAGCACTCACAGAAGCGAGTCCTCAAGGTCTCGGTGTGTGTGCACTACTGAACGACTATATCCTCGGTGCGATAGAGACATGTGCGGCAAGAGCCGCAGCACATAATCCGTGAACCAGAGAATCCCTCGGCAGGAACCCCAGCACCGCACGTCGGGCAGCGGTGAGCGCAACCAACACCGCATCCGTTCGTTCGATGGGGGCCGCCGGTGCGCTCGTATGGGAGCAGGCGCATTCTCTCGACTACAATTCTGTCCCGCTTGTTGGTGTCATTGGCGGCTGTCCTGTTGCGTTACAGTGCTCGGCGGTGCGTCACGGAGCCGTCTGAAGAGGCGAGGATGACGGCGCCCTCGCGCTAGACCGGCCGGGATAGACAGCGCGGCTCGTTGGTTGCATGATTTCCCTCGCAGTTGAGGCAGGCTGGGTGCTCCTTGGTACAGAGGCCCCCAGATGGCTGCCGCCTCAACGAAGGCAGCGCTCGCCACGCGAGTACGTCACGGTTGCGTGGCCGTATCGACCACAGCGGGTGCACTGAAGGGCCGTGGCAGACGATGTCGTACCGTCCTCTGAAGCTTCAATAGTGACACTTCCACTGGGACGATGATGCCCTCGAAGGTCAAGGTAAGAGACCGGCATTAGCGGTTGCAAGACGCAATGAGCACGGCTGACACTATAGGTTGGTCGTGATGTCGTCAACGTTAATCTCCGCGTCAACTCTATCGGCAGTGCTCACGCAGATGTTGGAGACAGAGAGCTTCGACTTGACGACGAGGTCGCAGATCTAACGTACCTGCGAGAGTGCTGTAGGGTCTGCGGGTGGACCGATGTGTACGACCACGATGTTTCGTTGGAAGTTGACGCGCACACGAAGGGATGACGGGTTTGCGGTGCGGAAAGCCGTGACGGCGTCTCGCGACGCAGCGAGGAAGTAGGATTTTTAAAGACGATACTCTTTCTTGGGGACCTTTGACGCAAAATATTTTGGTCTGCCTGTCTGTTTGTCCTCCCTTAATGTACTCCAAACCGCACCAAAGTGGCCACACGATACTTCAAACGGCCGACCCCATCCGCAGCGCCCACCAATATTGTTCAAGGTTCCGCGTTTATACTGTGTGGTTGTCAATAAAAAGCAATTATTGCGCATATCTCAGGCACCATAACAACACGTCAACATTTTGTATGTGTGTGTCTAACCAGAAAACGCATACTTAAGTAATTAAGAGAACCGTGGCGTTTATCACGTTGCGCTGACCAGGCAACGCTTGCACGAAAAGGCAAGTGGTTCCAGCGCTTTGCTAAGACGATACGGGAGGGAGGGGGCACCTACCCGTCACCTTGCGTTCTACGCTTCATCACGTCCGAGACGGGCGCGAAGGGCGCGCGCGCTTCATTTTCCAAGATAACTGCCAGATAGCGCTCATGTCTGCCGTGTGACGTGACATGATGCGTTCGTTTGCCTCTACTGCATGCACGCTCGAGGCACTCTAACGCAGCGCCTCCAGTATACCATTCACCCATTTTCCTGCGCAGAACATCCAATAAACGTTTTGTTCACCCTCTCCAGACGACATTTGCAGTGTAACATGCAGATATGGGGCCAATTCCCCCCCCCCCCTGGTTGAAAGAAAATTGTGCCACCGTTTTTGCCCACTGCTGTTGGACAGTTCTAGGGCTGCGTTTCGGGCACCGAGATGTTGGCTGGGATGGAAGGGAGAGGAGGTGGCCTGAATCGGAACGAAGGCGCTCTGGCTGCCGTCCATGTCGCGTCTGATCTCGCAGGAGACTACGAGGGTGGTGAGTGATGTTCCCATGAGGAACTGGAGGTGGGCGAAGCTTCCATTTCTGTTGATGTCACTCGGGAAGGGGTACTTTTTTTCTCTTGTTCGCTTACCGGCGAGCTTTGCTGGCTAGCGCTGACTAGCGGCTCCCCTTGAACCTGTTGACGTGAGCTCATCGCCTGCGAAGCCTCAAGATTGGGCGTGCTTGGCTTGCAGATGCTGGGCGGTGTATTTTTTTTTTGCATCCACTGCAGGAGTGTGGTGTCTTGCTTGGCTTGGTATTCGATTACCGAGGGTCATATGCAATCCCGGAAAAGGGTTACGCGCGCTGAGGCAAGAAGTCAGCAGGGAACAACAAAAAAGAATCGTAGGAACGGGAAAAATAACGACCGTTGGGTTTGGAATCTCAAACCACTCTCGTATCAGCAGGCATTCACAGACTTCACCAAATTTTGTAGACAGTTATGAATAGCCTAGGTCAGTGTCTGTAGGGTATTCACTTATCAATCAACATTACCAAGAGCGCAGTCGTATTCTTCGCACAAATTGTGTCATTGCAAATTACATTGCGGTACCGACAAGATCAGCTTGAATCAGATTTCTAGTAATGATAATTTTTCACAAGGCAAGGTAACTTAATGGGGGTTTTTAATGGGCCCTGAGTCCGCGATCACAGTATAATGATGATCTCCACCGCCATGGCTCGTATCTACTCAGAGGGATCGCAGTGGAGGTAACGAGGCAACGTCGTCTTCATTCTCTATCCGCGCTTCCCTTGTTTTTCCTGGTAGTGATACTTCTTATCAATATACAGCGAAAAACGTAACTGGAGTCTCCACGTTGAAAACGTTGCTGCTAAGGGGGCACGCAAAATAGAGATGTTGCGTGGGCTCAGCAACCAACGTGCTCGTTCGTGCAAAAGCAAATGCTGGTAATGGTTTATTGCTTGTACATTCGGTCGATGTTAGAATCCACCTGCGTTTTCTTTTCTACCATCCCGGCTTAGGAAGTTTGTCCACTGGATCTATTAGAACGTGAATTGTTAGGTTTATATCTGGGGCTACGTGAAACTGTTACAAACAATATACCATGTGAAGAATCACTGCTGCCTTATCTTATAAGAATATTTGATAATCTAACTGTACGAACATTCTTAAAAATATGTGCTTTACCCCAGACGTGGTCACAATATCTTTTCTTCAACCATATGTTTCTATTACCCTGATTTTTATCAACCAGATCTTTTTAACCACCGATTGGGTAGACTATATACGCTGCCCCCAAGTCATTTTCACTCGACCTTTGGGACCCATTAAAAGTTTATCTCTGAGAGGTTCTTGTACTCACCATTCTAATAGCAATTAGGACTGAATTTGATAACATATATTTCAATAACGTAAAAAAACTTACCACCTTCCCACCATCTTTATCGTCATCATCACCAGCCACTGCATCAGCCACAACGTCCACTGCAGGGAAAAGACTTCGCTCATACTCCGACAATGAACCCAGTGTTGTGCTTTCTATTGCCACATTATACCTCCAAACTTTTTATTCCCATCGGCACACCTAATTTTCTCTCTGCCCTTCGTGCGTTTGCCTTTTCTGCGAATGCGGTTTGTTACCCTTAATGACCAACGCTTATCCTGCCCCCGTGTACATGCCCGGCCCATGTCCAATTCTTCCTGAGTTCAACTATCATATCCTGAATCCCGGTTTGTGCCCTGACCTACTCTGCTCTCTTCTTTTCTCTTAAGGTTACACCAACCACTTTCTTTTCCATCGCTCGCTGCGTCGTCCTCAATTTAAGCTGAGCCCTCTTTGTGGGCCTTCAGGTTTCTGCTTCGTATAGGTAAGTTTCTGTAAAATGCAGCTGATATGTACCTTCCTCCTGAGGGTTAGTGGCAGATTATCATTTAAAATTTGAGATTGCTTGCCGAGTGTGATGCACCGTATCTTTTTTTCTTTTAGTTATTTCACTCTCATGGTTCGGCTCAACGGTTACTACCTGTCCTAAGTAGACATGTTCCTTTAAAACTTCCAGCGTCCCTCCAACTATCACATTTTGCTGTTTTCTGTCGACACTGATGCACTTTAATTTAGTTATAAGCATATTATTTTCGAACCTACTCTTCCGCTTCTGCTTCTACTGAGATAATCATAAGTTGTAATTCGTTCTCTGAATTACTCATCAAAACAATCTCATCAGCGAATCACAGGTGACTAAGATACTTTCCATTAACTCTTATCTCTAACTATTCCCATTCTAGTCCTCTGAAAACCTCCTATACACATAAGGTGAATAGCATTTTAGAGATCGTGTCTCTCTGCCTTAAACGCTTCTTTTTTGGGACTGTGCCACTTTCTTTGTGGAGAACCATTGTGGTTGTGGATTCACTGTAGATTTATTCCAGTAGGTTTATGTATGAATTAGTCGATGCGCTGATTCAGTGCCTGCCTTCCTGCTGATGTCTCGAATGAGTCAAATGGGTTCTCATATTCTATGAAGCCTATGTATAGGGTTTGCTTGTATCAATAACTAAATAGCAATTTGTAAGATCATTTCACCGATCTAGAAACAAACGGTGTCATGGTGACTCGTGCTTTCCTTTGGGAAAGGAACGCATGTGTGGCGATTGTATCTAGGGCTCTAGGTATACAGGACCTTCTCACTTCGGTTACCGACCCCTATTTATAGCCGCCGACGATGGCGTGCCCACAGCTCTATGAGAGGTACGAACGCTAGGTTTGAGCGGGAGTTTGTCTCTGGTACAATATCCATGTCATGTCTGTGACTGCATGGAGGTGCTACCGCTTGCTTTCAGCTCAAGTTTCCGTATCCGCTGTTTCGACCTCCATGTCGCGTCTGCGACAGCGTTTGGTTTAACTTGAACCTTTCGTCGCTGAGAAACATTTTGAAACAATCTAGCATTGCCTAGTTAAAACCAAGCACGAACGCACAAGCATCATAGAAACAACCCAAACCTCTTAGCTAAGGCCTAAAAATACACCAAGAAAGGTTATGCTTCAGGATCCCGCAGTTCCGCTGTTCCAAGGTTCGCGGTGCTCGCATTGCAACCACCGGCCGGTGGTTATAACGAGTTCTGCGCAGGTGCAGTGAGCCCTGTGGCTGCTTTTTCGAAACTTGAAGAGTTCACTTAGTGACGATTTGCAGTGCAGGAGCAGATGGCGGCGGACGACGATAAAGCAAGGCCCACAGTATGCACTATACCTGCGCGAAATTCGTTGTGGCCACGGCGCGGCAGTGGACTCACGCACTTTGTTGTCCTTCTTAACAGCGGACCACGATGCACTCGTTTTACCTTCCTATCTTGTAACCGCCAATCCTTGGACTTCCTAATACATTAGTAGTCTTTTTTTACCTCGATATAACCTCTGTATTTCTGTGCCGCATAGATATTTAGCACTGCTCATTGTTGCTTATCGTCACGCCATTCGCAAATCTTTATATGAAAAAGCTTTTTTTCTTGACCTACTGAATAAAAATCTCAATATATTTTGCCATGTAACTTTCCTGACTTTCTCTCTAAACAACATACAACTCCAAGATGAAAACAGTAATTTAGTAGAATTAAAAACGTGTGCTGCAGAAGTTTTAAACAAATATTTTACATCGTCATTCACAAAAGAAGACTGCTGAAATATTCCTACTGTTACTAACATCACTTAACTTACATGAACTGCGTTAGATTAACAATTGAGGGTATCGCATTCCTAATAAAATAAAATAAAACCCTAAAATTTCAAAACTTTGTATCCACAAGCTCCGGCACCAATGATGACAACACTAAGATTCCCTATGTGAGCCTTATTCCTTGCAGTTTAATCTTTGTTCATATCAGTGATTTCTTATTGTCCACTGGTACACCTCCACATTATTGGAAAATAGTCAAGGTGTTACCCATCTTCAACTCCGGATATAAAAGTGATGTAAATAACTGTTGCCCCACATCAATCGTCAGCATTCAACGAAAAATGCTTCAGCACATCATTGTATCTAATATCACCCATCATTTAGAAAATAACTATTACTTTTACCCCAACAGCATAGCTTTAGGAAGGCTCTGTCTTGTGAAACCTAACTAGCAGAATTCTTCATAGAAAGAGGGGTGAGGTGATCTTCATGATAACATGGATGGCAGATAATATCCATTTTTTCCCTAAAGCATTTGATCGTGTCGCACGTCGTCGTTTATTTACTAAATTGCCTTCCCTAAATCTTCATTCTCTAACTATACCTTGAATACGAAACTTTATGTCGTTTAGCAGGGGTCAGCAGGGTAAGCATTTAGCAGGGGTCAGTAACACCTCCGCTAAATTATCTGACATTACGTCTGAAGTTCCTCAGGGCCGCACCCTGGGTCCTTTAATATTCATCATGTACAGTGATGAATTTCCATCTCATATCACATAAAACATCCAATTATTCGCCAATGATTGCTTTATATACCCCAAAAAACAACTCCAGCAGATCATCTGGCACTACAATGGATATCGACGTGATCACAATCGGATCCTCAAAGTGGCAGACGATGGTTAACACCAAAAATGCAACCTGCTGACGTTGAACCGAAAGCCGTCAAACTCGACCTACACAAGTTCTATTTAAAATAAACCTACATAGGCAACGAACCACTAAATGTAGCTTAGCATTACCTACACTACAAATTGATTATCGTCAGCACACATTGAAAAATTTACTCGCACAGCATCACGCACATTCGGGTACCTCCAACTTTATCTTTATATGGCACCATTCTATGCGCATAAAGTAGCACAACCGAAATTTGTTCGCCTAAACTAGAATGTCACTCATTCATCTCGTTACCGCACCAAGCCTATCTGATCGACTTACCAGAATCGGTGTAAAACAGTGCTGCAGGTTTCGGTACGCGTAACTACAGTCGCTATTGCAGTGAGACCAACCGCACCCAAGCCTTGAGCGCACCCATGCTAACACGTGTCATTACTCAATGTAAATACTTCCGGGATGATATAGTGTGCATTCGTGATCAAGTGGCGTTTACAAAGAAAATATAAATTATTTACGGCTGCGTTTCTTAAACATATCTTTTTTATTTGTGTTTATTCATTGTACGTTTACACGTCCACTCATTCAATTATTTATAACACAGTTTCATACTGTTAGTATGTGTTATCTCTCAGATTTAGCAACTATAAACTTGAGTTTTTAGTTATTATTGTTTATTTCGTGTTTTTATTGAACAGTTCCGTTGAATACTCCTAATCGGGGCCTCTGTCAATAAAAAGAAAAAAATAACTAAATATTGATAAGGTAGTCAAGTTGGTTTGACAAGTTGTTTATCATGTATGGACGCCGTCGCGTTTGCGTAATACTAGCTTGCGGTAAGGTGAAAGTGACAGGCTGTGACGTTTCTTATATTGTATCAATAACCTCGAAACGCCTTCTTGTGTGCCATGTCTGTTCTTGCAGAAACTGTCATCAGCGAACGTGTTCAAGATTTTAGCATTGCACGAATTTCGCGCCGCAAGCAAAAATGGCATAGTCATGCAGAAAGTAGTTCCCCTCGAATAGCCACACACTTGCGCCCTCACAATGGGTGCAATTCTTTTGAAGGAGCTGGCCTTGTTTGTATTAGAGCAGCTGCCGCTCTTGGTTTTTTAGGCTGAGAGAGAATTGTTAAGTGAAAGGCAGGGAGATTCATCAGAGGTTTCGGTTTGCTACCTTGCATTGTGCAAGGAGTAAGGGCGTATGAAAAGGTAAGGAAGGAAGAATATTTGCGTGAACACACAGCAGCTGATGACGTATGAACCGGCCCTGTTTACATCGCAGGCGTGGAGTTATGCGGCCTACCGGGCCAGCAGTTCCGCGACCCTTGGGCGCTGCTCGAAGGGGTGCAAGGCCTGGCCACGAGACCTTCGCTACCTTGCAACCGGGCCAGAGACGCCATGCTGCCACCCACACACTGGGGCCTCTCCGACGACACCGTGCGCGCCTTCATGCTCCTCAAGGCCCGCCAGTGGGGCATGGACGTGAGTATGCATGGTCGCAACATGCACCGACGGGTGCTAAAGCTTGTGAGATCTCAGCACTATCTAGCTCACCGAGCGTTGAGGTCCCGTCTTGTGAATCGCGGAAAGTCGCTTTTACAACACTGGTTCGCTCCTTCTACAAACTCCTAAAGCGATCTTGCATGTGCTTTTGACCTTGATCCAGGGTTCATCCCACTTTTTCATTTTACTGTTCTGCCGTATTGGTAGGCTCCTGGCTATCACCAAAGACAATGGGTATCTCCAGGATGAAATCCTCCGAGATGAAGCGTTGCTGCGCGAGTTTTCGGCTTTTGTGCCATGGCATTGGAAAAGGGTGGATTTACTCATTTTCCTCAAGGCACGTGCGCCGTCATAGCAACGGACATGCAGAGGGTCGGTTTGTTCTCTCTCGCTCGCCCCTTTCCACCTGTAGATGATTGTCGCAAGCTGGCAAATACGCGTGGCTCAAGACCTCGGTTCCCTTGATGTGGCCCTCGAACCGGCTTGGAAGTGTGGCAGCTTGGGCTAGTTCGTAGGGCGTGATGATAGTTATAGCGCGAGAACAAAATGACGACACAGAGACAAGAAAGACACGAAGGGCACGTGTCCTTCGTGTCCTTCTTGTCACTGTGTCGTCGTTTTGTTTTCGCGCTATGACTATCGTCTCCAACCGGCAATATGTAAATATATCTGTACAGCGTGCCCCTGCTTGCGCACGCCGCGGCGGCATGCTTCCCGTAATGCCTTACAAGCATCATTATGTTTCTGTAAAAGTATCTTTTCGTACCAATGTTTAAGTATGGACTGATACCTTGAGGCAGTACCGTACGTGCGCACACACACACACACACACACACACACACACACACACACACACACACACACACACTAACCATCTCTGCCTTCTTACGTCACAGGATTTCCCCTCCCCCCGAAAGATGGCACCGGTTACAAACTACAACAAATTGAAGAAGAGAATAAACAACATAATGGCCAAATTCGCAGTTTCACGTCCCGGCGGATTTCCACAATCTCACTAAATCTTCAAGGCCGAGGGAGCAGTCCGGTGATTTTTATGACGACTCTGGTGGACGAGCTTGACTGTTGCGTTCCGGACAGAGTGCGCTACACATGGATACTGGCAATACTGCTTGAACTGTTCTGGGGACTAAGCAAGGTTGGAACGCATTGTTGCATTGACGGCTCTTATGTCGTGGGTGTTGTATTTATCGTCGTGAATGGTGCGATTCTGGTGCTTCTTGCTTTCGTGCTTTTTGACAGACTGTGACGAAGTGCCTGAGTGCTTGAGGTGTGCAAGCAGTGCTTCCGCGTCTTTTTCGGCGTCTTCTGTGGTGGTGCAGTCGGTGTAATAGCAAGTGCAGGGAGTGTCTTTGGTGACTTGTCTTTGTGCGAAAGTGCCTGACATCTTTATTTAGAGGTCTTATTTTCCGATGTTCTTCTAATGGAGAGTGCGCTTCCGTTGAATTTTGCGTTCGTCGATGCCCTCGTTGGAGTCTGTCTCGTTGTAGCATTGGTTTGTGCACTTGGCTTTGCTTGCTTTGCTGAGGCTGCTCGGGAGATGGCTGTAGTGGCGCCCCTTCTGGAATGGGGCATTCATTTTTTTCGGTGTTTGACACGTCCAGTACACAGCTGATTAATGGTGAACTAGTGTCTTGTTTGTCGGGCATAGTTGGTAATGCGTCATCATTGCTAGCATGCTCTTCAGAGGCTTCGGTGACGGGGTTCATTACGGGCGCTTCCGAAAGACAACTGTGTACGAGGTTTTATGTATCATGTACTTCTGAATTTGTTCGATTCGTGAATTGGTAATCTCTGCATGAGGGCACTACAGGTGACATGGTGTTACGAGGTTTCAACTGCAGATTTTGTCGAGTCTGCGGTGTCGTAAAAATGACACGAAGATCTTCAGGGGCTTGTTTTTTGCTGTTCACTGCGAGTAGTTCTTGCGCCTGGTAGCGTGCGACGTTCGATGCGTTTGAGCCTTCTGTTTTTTTTTGACTCTCGGGGGCGTGTGCACCGGACGGTGATACATGAAACCGTACGGAAGAAGAATGGCTTGGCAGGGTATTTTTCCGATGCGCCAGGTCATCTGCCATGAATACGGCGTCCTTACAACGCTAGTAATGAGCGCTAGGAGCGCTTGAAGAACCGCGTGACGAAAACCCAGGTGGTGGACCACGTATGCGAGACGAAGAGTGAAGGGCATCAAATGGTTGAGCAACGTCTCGTGTCATATGCTGAAGCGATGACTTCGAAAATGCCGACTTTCGCGCAAAAGGGCTGCGCGCTTGACGCTAGGGTTTTTCCAATATACGCATGGCCTTCTGTAAGTAAACTCCTGTGGCTCTTCGTATTGAGGCAGTTGTCGATTTGTGATGGGCTTTCGAACCATCAACCCCATAAGGTACCTTGTGACCTTTCGAGGCATCAACCTCACATCATCCACGAAGCCGGTGGCTTCGTGAATAATGTGAGGTTGATGAGCGGTAACCAGGTCTTCATCTTGTCGACTCGTGTGAAGTTTAGGACTGCTTAGGAAAATGACGATAGTGTATGGTTGTCTCTAGATGGTTCGCAATGAGTAGGTCTTGGGCACAGTCGTTAAAACGGCTAATCATCTCCTCTTTCATTTTTTGCCATGACTCGTCGTTCTCGAATATGTGGTTGAGGTAAAATTTAAATGCATCACCGGTGACGTAGTCGCTGAAGTTGTAACCATCTCCCGTTCTGACCAAGATGCAGCGGTAGCGTGGAGCTCGAACAAGTCGAACCAGCCTTGTACGGGTCCATCATCTGCTGCTCCGGTGTACTCGGGGATGAGAAGGTCAGTAGATGCTTCTGACATGATGCCGGAAACTGCATGCGCCTGAGATCACCTCTTCTGTGGTCGATATTCAGTTGAGGCGTACTGCCGGTGGCTTCGTGAATGATGTGAGGTTGATGAGCGGTGGCCAGGTCTTCATCTCGTCGACTCGTGTGGCGCTATCATGAATGGGCGACGCGGCCGCGGCCTGGCTCATACGCCATGTTTATTCTATTGCACTTCTTTCTCATCTACTTCTCCTAACCATCCCTGCCTTCTTACGTCACACACACACACACACACACACACACACACATATATATATATATATATATATATATATATATATATATATATATATATATATATATATATATATATATATATATATATATATTGTTACGAGTGACTGTGTCTATTTACAGATGAGGTGAAATGGCGTTGTGAAATAGCAGCGTACTTCTGAGACAGGCCTAGAACGCTTCCACCCAACCACGCAGTCCAGGCGCCGCTCCACTACTCTTCTTCTTCCGCGCCCCGTTGGCTCGCGCATCTTCGTTTCATTTCCCCGGCGGCAAACGAAGCTCGCCGAGCGAGTTAAATAGGCCTATGCTGGTACTGTTTGAGGCGGGCTACGGGAGCTATTTGCGTAGTGCGCGAACGCCGGTTATTGGCTGTGACTCGGGCGACAACGTAATTCACGTCACTGAGACGAGTGACTATCACGAATGGGCCGGAATAGTTTGCTTGAAACTTCCGGTACAATCCTTTTCTACGAACAGGAGTCCACAGCCACACGTAGTCACCAGGAGAAAACTCTACGGGGATATGCTTGGCATCGTAGCGACTCTTGCTGTGTTCTTGCGAAGACAATGTTCGAAGGCGCGCTAGTTGACGTGCTTCTTTAGCGCGACACAACGTCTGAGCGATGGACAGATCTTCCTGATGCGAGAAAGGTCATAGAGTGTCCAGAAAACTCTGTGGATTTCGTGCGTAAAGCAGAAAGAAGGGCGAATGTCCAGTCACTTCATGCTTGCCGGTGTTATACGCGTAAGTAACAAACGGTAAGACGGCGTCCCAGTTCCTGTAGTCAGCATCAACGTACATCAATAGCATATTCGTGAGAGTTCGATTTGTTCTCTCAGTGAGATGGTTAGTTTTCGGATGGTAAGGGGTGGAGTGGCGATAAAAGGAGCCACAGAGGCGCAAAATTTCTTCAACCACATCGGCCATAAATTGTCGTCCACGGTCACTGATGACAACCCGTGGAGCACCGTGACGCAGTATGACCCGTTGTAACAGAAAAGAAGAAACAGCGGCTGCTGTGGCCGATGTCAGTGCGTCCGTTTCCGTATAACGTGTTAAATAATCGACGTACACTATAACATATCGGTGGCCCGATGGGGTCTTAGGAAGGGGTCCGAGCAAGTCGATGCCAACTTTTTCAAAAGAGGATGTCGGTGGAGAGATGGGCTGCAAATAACCTGCCGGGGCAGTGGTGGATCGCTTGTGGCGCTGACATATAGCGCAGCTGGTGACGTACTGTTTCGTGGTCTTCCACATTTTCGGCCAGTAGAACCTCTCACGTAGTCGGTGTAGCGTACGTGTGAAACCGACATGACCGGATGTTATGCCATCGTGCGCAGAACGAAGGACGACCTGGCGCAGGCTTTCCGGCACCACTAGAAGCAATGGGAGGCCATCGGCTGAATAGTTTCTTTTATACAGCAAGCCATTTGAAATTTTAAAGTGCTTGTCGACGGAGTTATGTGCAGCTTCGAGCAAGAGAGAGAGAGATAAAGATGCAAGGAAAGGCAGGGAGGTTAACCAGACACGCATCCGGTTTGCTACCCTGCACTGGGGAAGGAATAAAGGAGAGGAAAGAGGTTGCAGAGAGATGAGAAGGTAAGGGTTTCAGAGTAGGGTCGCGCTGCTGCTCACGTTTGAAGCTGCTGGTATCTGGGAAGTCGGACGAGACAGACACTAAATAGTCATCAATGTCATTGTCGTCAGCATTGGTGTGTACTGAAGGAAGGCGGGATAAGCAGTCGGCATCTGTGTGACATCGTCCGCTCTTATAGGTAACAGAAAAGCGGTACTCTTGGAGGCGCAACGCCCAACGAGCCAGCCGGCCAGACGGGTCACGAAGTCCCACAAGCCAGCATAGTGAGTGGTGATCGGTCACTATTGTGAACTCACGGCCATGTAGATACGGTCGGAACTTCTGAATGGCGAAGACGACTGCTAAGCACTCGTGCTCGGTGACGGTGTAGGTCGTTTCTGCTCCGGTCAGTGTCCGACTGCCGTATGCTACGACGTGCGGGCGACTGTTGCAGAGTTGGACCAGCACAGCACCAACACCTAGTCCACTAACATCAGTATGAAGTTCAATCGAAGCATCAGGATCAAAATGCTTTAGGATGGGCCCTGAAGTCAATAAAAACTTCAGCTGTTGAAATGCAGTCTCACATTTATCATCCCACAAGTACGGTGTGTCTTTATGAAAAAGGGACGTCAGTGGTGAGGCAAGTTGTGCGAAGTTCTTTATAAATCGGCGGAAATATGAGCACAGACCCAGAAAACTTCGCAGGTCCTTCACTGTTCGTGGTGGTTCAAAGTTGCGAACCACTGCGGTCTTCTGTGGGTCTGGTCGCACGCCTTCTTTATCCACGAGAAAGCCTAATACGAGGGCTTGACGTTCTCCAGAATGACACTTCTTTGAGTTTAAAACAAGGCCAGCTTCGCGTAAGCATTCAAACACAAGCGACAAGCGGTGGTTGTGCTCTTGAAAAGTCTTTCCGTTGATAATCACGTCATCTAAATAGCACATGCAAATTTCCCATTTTAGTCAACGGAGTACTGTATCCATAAATCTCTCGAATGTCGCTGGAGCATTACACAAACCAAAGGGCATAACGTTGAACTCAAAGAGACCGTCTGGTGTTATGAAGGCCGTCTTCTCTTTATCTGAGGGATGCATAGGAATTTGCCAATACCCAGAACGCAAGTCAACAGAAAAAAATAGGAGGCAGAATGCAGGCAGTCCGTGGCGTCATCTATACGTGGCAAAGGGTAGACGTCTTTTTTGTGATGGCATTTAGGCGACGATAGTCTACGCAGAATCTCCATGAATTATCCTTTTTCCTCACTAGAATGACAAGAGCTGCCCATGGACAACACGATTCTTGTATGACGCCCTTCTTTAGCATGTCTTCAACTTGCTCAGCGATTACTTTCCTTTCGAAAGGCGATACACGATAGGGCTTCTGGCGTATTGGTGGTGCTTGGCCTGTATAGATGCGGTGTTGCGTACGTGAAGACGGTGGCGTAACGGTAGACGTCTCGTCTTGGGCAAAGTCAAAGACTGAGGCGTAGCGTGCGATCATCTCCTGCAACAGCGACCGTTCAGTTGATGGAAGAGACTTGTTAATCATACGGTCAATACTGGCAGAATAGTCGGAGTACGAGTTGGCGTGGGGTTTCTTTACATCCACCGACAGTTGGAGTGACCGTATGGTAAAAGTACTTTGCTCTTGAAAGCTTACCAATTTAAGTCCTGCAGGCAGATATATGGGCTGCGCGGAAACGTTCACAGTCCACAAATCGGCACAATTATCGACGGTGAGCACGAGGCAACGAGGCACAATAACGTTTTTCTTAAGTGCGTTACTGAAGTTCGGCTCGGCTAAACCGTAGTAAGAACCCGCACAAGAACGCGAAGAGTTTACACGCACAAACTTTGCGGTATGTGGGGCCAAGCAGACGTCTTCACACACGGAAAACACTTCCAAGCAGTCATCAACGGTATCTTTCGTCAATGGAGACGGCAACATGGGACGAAAAATAATCCCACCACTACCACAATCTAGAGTTGCACCACATTCCCGCAAAAAATCTATACCTAGAATGACGTCATGGGTCGCTCGTGCAAGCACCGTTAGTTCAGCTCGAAACGTTTGATTTCCTACAGAAAGTAAAACAGAACAAACTCCAACCGGGCTCAACGTTTCTCCCCCTACGCCGCGGAACGTAGCACTCCGATTCCAAGCAAACATTACTTTCGTCCCAAGGCGATTTTTAAAAGACATGCTCATTATGGAAACGGCAGCACCGGTATCAACTAGTGCAATAGTACTCACATTGTCTACAAGAACACTCACTTTGTTCTCAACCATTACAACACAAAGGGGTCTTGCGGAAGATGATTTTGCGGCCTCGCCCCCATTGGTCGCACCAGTTAGTTTCCCAGTGGTGGTGGCGTCCCCGAGCGGCGACGCGGAGACGGGGATCGCTGTTGGCGTGCGGGTGGTGGGGTAACGCTGCGGTCGGAGCAAGGCGAGTCAGCACGTGCTGCGTGTTGCTGTTGGAAAGAGTCCTGAAATGGTTGAGACTCGCCAAGCAGGTACATAGGGCGTGTACACGTTGAATCGTGGAGCTCGCTGCTGGCGATGGTAGCAGTACCTAGCGATGTGTCCAGGTAGCCCGCAGTTGTGGCAAGTACGGGTGTCGCGCCTAGTCGTCTCCGGCGAAGTAAACCTCGTCGGTTGATAAAAGCCGGGCGATGGTGGTCGAGGAGTAAATCGCTGTGACGCTGCTTGCCTGCGTTCCTGGTTTTCAAGTGGTCGTTCACTCCTTCGTTCGAACCGATCGGTGTAATTCGGGCGAGGCTCAAAGTAGCTCTGTCGCATCCGAGGTACCAGTGGTTCACGGGGCCGTTGGTCTAATGCGCACTGATGGCAGACACCAGCGGTGTCCACAGCTTGCAGTTGAGCAAGTTCTTCCTTAACCACTCGTCTTATAAGAGAAGTGATCTCGTCCTGCGATGGAAGGTTGACACTTGCAATCGTGGGCACATTCTCAAGACGTCCAAATTTCGGTAAGACTCTCCTCCTCTTTAGCGCTTCAAATGCTCGGCAGTGTCTCCTTAGGTTGGAAGGTGTGTGTAAGTCTTCCTTAGCGATAAGGAAACTGTACACGTCTTCCGCGATTCCCTTGAGCAGATGACCTACCTTATCTTCGTCACACATGGTCGCACTCACGATTCCGCAAAGCTTCAAGACGGCCTCGATGCAGGTGGTGCATGTTTCGCCAGGTAACTGAGCTCTGCGTGAAAGCGTTTGCTCCGCCTGCTTGACCTTAGCTGTTGAGTCACCAAAACACCTCTTCAGCTCGTCCACGAAAATGTCCCATGTGGTCAATGCACTCTCATGGTGGTCAAACCAAAGAGACGCGGTGCCGACGAGAAAAAACACCACGTTCTCGAGCTGCTTAGCAGTGCTCCAGCGGTTGCTGCCACTCACTCTTTGGTAGTGCTTGAGCCAGTCGTCAACATCGTCGTCCGGCTGCCCCGAAAAGGTCCTCGGCTGACGTTCTGGCATGCCGCAGCGATCTTGTCCTGGCGGGTGAGCGTGTTGCTCATGAGCAACGAGGTTGTTATGGCCTGCTCCCGCGTCCTCCATGTCTGGTAGCTGCGGTGGTGAGCCTGCCAAGCGTCTGCTCTGTCGCAAAATCGGCAGAGCTGGGTCGTCCAGATCGATGTACCCAGCACCTCCCCCAAACTGTTACGAGTGACTGTGTTTATTTACAGATGAGGTGAAATGGCGTTGTCAAATAGCAGCGTACTTCTGAGACAGGCCTAGAACGCTTCCTCCCAACCACACAGTCCAGGTGCCACTCCACTACTCTTCTTCTTCTTCCGCACCCCATTGGCTCGCGCATCTTCGTTTCAATAAATAAATAAATAATAAATAAATAAATATATATATATATATATATATATATATATATATATATATATATATATATATATATATATATATATATATATATAGTGGGAGTACTAATTCAATGGGCCAGTTAGTCTTCGTGAAGGTATGGGATATGGCACAACGGGAGCGTTGTCAACAAGGATAAATATATTTATTTCCCAACAGTTTCGGGAGGGGTCCTTCCTTCATCAGGGGATGAGTTATACATCCCCTGATGAAGGGAGGACCCCTCCCGAAACTGTTGGGAAATAAATATATTCATCCTTGTTGACAACGCTCCCGTTGTGCCATATCCTATATATATATATATATATACTTACATACATACATACATACACTGACACACACACAAGAAGAATAAACACTGACAAGCTGTAGTATTGCTAAAGCGTGTGGCTGGATTCGAATGCATAATGTGATACCTCTCAAACTCCAGTTATCTATTTATGAGACACAACATTGTCCCTGTAAAGTTAATTTTTAACTATAATGTGTACGGACAGTAAAAACTTTTAACGGAAAAAATAATTGATACATTATGTAGCGTTAGAGGCCGTCTTAGAAAGTACAATATACGCTTACTGAAATATAGGCAAATTATGAAACTTCGTACCAAATGCGGTAAAAAATTTCGCCGGTAGACACTACCGGCAATGCTAAATAGAATGAGTAAAAAGCACCTTTTAAACATCACAGAAATCTCCTTTGAAGAACAAGGCAGACTGTTTAACACAATATTTTTATAATGAAACTTCCTTCAGCACATCTTCAAATAATTGTTTTCGTTCTCATATTGTCTCGCAAAGAAAAGATTTTTCATATTTTTTTTACATTGCCTTTTTTTACATTGTCTTCCTTGGAGATCAGTCATGTCCAATATATCATATGTGCATTTTGTTCTTTTTGTTTGTAACCACCGGTTGCACTTACATACGTGTAGGGTGGTCAGTGTACCCTCAAGCCGATTGCTACACTTTTTCCCCCGGTCTTCTGCAACATTATTGTTGTCAATAAATCAGTAAATGGAAATAAAACAATACAATGGCCACTATAGTCGCCCGATAAGTTTTGTTCTCCTTTCTTGAAAGTTGGCATTCATTTACGCTTAACGCGAATGTTTGGAAGTAGGCAACGTACTGAAAGTAACGACGCGTTTTGTTGCGTTTGCAGGAACAGCAGCTAGACGGGAGCCCCACACCTCCGTCGCCGCAAGGGGTTCGACCCGAAGGCAGCGTTGGGCCTGGCGACCTTCGGTCTTTGCTCAGCAAAACCCTTCACGAGATACAACCCTGGTTTCACGGACGGCTCAGTCGAGCCGACGCCGAGAGGCGGCTACAGGACGCCGGGCACCTGGACGGACGATTTCTGTGAGTTTGAATTCACTGCCGTGTGTGTAGGTGGAGTTTGAACCGTAACATTCGTAAGTTACAGCTACAACCAACAAGATTGTGTTTCGGACACAACATCCTTATCATTACTGGTATCAGACACGCTTTTTTGACCAAAATCATGGCCGATGTGGATTGACCTTCTTGATTTCGGTCCACTACTAAGTCGCTGCTACATGTTCCTGCCTGATCCGGATCAAGTTTACCGCATACTTTAACCAAATCGCGATCACTGATCCAATCACTATCGTCTGAATCGCAGTGCGTCTTGATCGTGATTACCTGATCCGGATCGAGCTTAATCCGGCATGGCCCTGGTCACGATCAAAAGTGTCCGCATGACACCGTTAAGCGAGCACAGTCACCATGCCAGTGGAGATAGACGGTCGGCCGCGCGTATAGACCTATTCCACGTTTGTCAACATTGGTCGGTGCCGTCGGCATACTGAGAAATTGTAGCCACGTCAAGGTGCGCGGGCTCCGCCCAGCCCACTCTGGCGCGATGCCCTGTGCCCAGAGGCAGCTTTGCCGCTGCTGTGCCAGTTCTCACGTTATCATAGAGGAAGGTGGCGACCTTTGCGCTGGGCAGAGCCTGCACGCCACGACGCCCTATACAAGTGCCTTAGTATGTCGATGACACGTACCAGTGCTTACACGCATAGAACAGGTCTATACAAAAGAGGCGATTGTCGGCTGTCATGCTGTTAGTATCTACTGTATTGCCGAATCAACGCGTGAAGCTCATTCAACGTTATTATTACTTGTGATAGAAGCAAAATTCACTAATAGATGGCTGTCTGAGATAATACGCGTTTGCCAAATATATGACCTTCTTTGTTGTTTTACTTATACGTGTTCAGCTTTTGCTCCCCTTGGAATGCAATATTGTAGCGTGACAAAAGTAATTGTGTATTTCTTCCAGATTCATGTTCATACCAAATAAAAATGAAGTCTGTATTCCTGGGCAACAATTTTCAATAGCAGTGTGTGCATCAATACACATCCACATTTTTTTTCCTAAACAGTTCGGCATGAACCGTTGGACATCTACTGAGTTTCGTCAAGATTTATACATGGCCAACAGTTTTCTAGCAGTTTGGACACAGTTCACATTAGCGCGCTTGTTTTTATTCCACTAACAGAAGAAATATAGCTGATTAGCCCGAAGTTTTTTTTTTCGAATAATTACCTGAATGGCAGTGATGTGATCAAGGTTAAGTCGATTCACGAGGAAAAGGCACACTTTTTTTTTCAAGTGAACGATGTATGCTGCCATCCATCAATCTATAACAATGCCACACAAAAGTTCGAGATAATGTTTAAAAGAAAGCTCAGGTTTTGCATGCAGTTACTTCGACACAAAGTAAAGTATACCTTTTTTAACGCGTGTCTAAGCACATGGCTGTTTTTGCAAACATTTCGCTCGAATCGTGCATGGTGTTTAATTTTTACTGCTGCTATGTCATTTTACATTTTCTATTATTTTGATAGGAAAATTTGGCACCTCTCTCGACGGAAATACTATCTGTAATCAGACCGGGATCGTAAAAGAAAAAAGGGCCTCTCAAGCAGACTGGAGCTCGTGGAATGACACTTAAGCGGCATTTCCGCAGTTACACGCCTAACAATTAACATTGGGGAAGTGCTTGGCTTGTAGCATTGTTTCTACTTGTCACTCTGTCTATAAAGCACTGCGTTCACATCACATTTAATGCTGTTGACGCTTAGGCTGATGCCAAGAGCTCATTTCGATGCCCTTGACTCGCAAAGCAGCACACACTCTGATATAGGAAATGGTGATCGAAAGATTTGATGACCAGAAGTGCACACAACACTTTAAACAAAAGCACCACTGATAGTACTACTGCAAGTATACAGCTTAGCAAGGCCAATTCTTTCTGGACATCTTGTTAGGTACACGTTGAAACTCATAAGATTATCCGCAAGCACAGCGGGGCACACCGCTTTTGAAAGACGTAGGAAAGAAATGCAATTTAAGAGCTCGTTTTCTTGAGTGTACACAATAATAAAGATAAGTAACATAGAGTGATGTCAAGGAAAGGACGACCACATGGCTAATATTACCAAGTGGCATCATTGTCTGTTAGTTCCTTTATTTATTTATTTATCTATTTATTTATATATACTTGTTTATTTATTTATTTATTTGTTCATTTATATATTTATTTATTTATTACCAACAGCACCCCACAGGAATTATAGCGGGGGAGGGGGAGACAAGAAAAGAACATGAAAATTTCAGGTTCATACAAGCTGCGTAAAGAAAGAAGAAAAGTTGATTTGCAAGACACAGAACATACACAACTGCATTGAGCACAGCTGCGTCAGGAAACGGCATATGTATTTGAAAAAAATACAGAAACCATAAAGTATATTGACAATGCCAAGGACAATGACACCAAAGTACAACATTCGTCTGGTTCAAGGGCAAGTCGAATACCTAAAACAACATAGTTTTCAAACAAAATACCGTGCTATCCCTCAAGAAGAAAGTATATAACAGCTTGATATTGTGGGACTTAGCTACGGAGCAGAAACCTGAAGACTTACAAAGAGGGTTCAGCTTAAATTGAGGATGACGCAGCGAGCAATGGAAAGGAAAATGGTAGGTGTAACCTTAAAAGACAAGAAGAGAGCAGAGTGGATTACAGAACAAACCTGGGTTAAGGATATCATAGCTGAAATCAAGAAGAGGAAATGGACATGGGCCGGGCATGTGGCATGTATACAGGACAACCGCCGGTCATTAAGGGTAACTAACTGGATTCCTAGAAAAAGCAAGCGGGTTAGGAAGAGACAGAAGGTTAGGTGGGTAGATTAGATTAAGAAGTTTGCGGGCATAAATCGGAAGCATGAAGTACATGACTGAGTTAACTGGCGGATTATGGGAGAGGCCTTTGTCGTGCAGTGAACGTAGTGAGGCTGATGATGATGACCGAACAGATCACGGCAATGGCCAGGCGCACACAGTTAGTTTATAAAGCTTAGTGATCGAAAGATTCAAATATTTTTATTGCAGAAAATAACGCGTTCATAGAAGAAATTTCTAGTATTGTTGAAGGAAGGTAATTCCACTGAGTGATAGTTATCGGGAAAAAAAAGAGTTGCTGAAGGACGATGTATTGCATACAAGATTTGTATGGCGTGCGCACACGACGATACTAGCAGACAACGCAGGAATAAATCCCCAACATGCGCTTTCCATTTAGGCAGCAACAACGCTCCATCTCACACCCAATAAGACTATGTGCGAGCACTTGACTCACCTTGCATGTGGCAGCTGTGGACTATACGGTATTTAGCGTTCAGATGTCACGACTTTGCCAAGTCATCATATCATGCTTCAAGTAAGATGAAGGTGACCCATTTACTAGGGTTCGTCATTAGGTGCTTCCGTTCTCTCATTCTCTTCTGTTGTGTCGCTCTCTCCACGCTTTGCCTCCGTTAAGAATGGAACAGGTAACGCTTTTCGTGTTGACGCACGTCATTACTTAGCGTCATTACTTAGCACTTATCGGTGCAGGTGTGCATCTTGTGATTTCAATTTTTACCCGTTACTCTTTTATTTTTTATTTTTTTATTTATTCAATACTGCCAGCCACCCTTTGGCAGCCAAGGCAGGAGTGGTACAGTGTAGAGTATGAAGACAAATTTTACACGCGACCCTGTGTACTGCGAATAACATGGTCCGCGGTACACAGGGAAGCAATAATGCAGTAAACTTACAGATTGTCACGACACACAAGCTCGCGCAATCAGTAACATGGCCCACGATTCGTAAAGCAGAAGTAATTCTCGTTACAAATAGCTACGTGAATGTACAACAAAACCGGCAATGCTAGTCTAATGCAAATTACACAAAGTGCTCTAGGCGCATTGACCAGGAAGCGTGAAAAAAAAAGCAGTGTGCGTTAGTGGCACGGAAGCAGGATAGCGCGCGAAATACGTTAGTTCAATGGAACAGGGGAACAACACTAGCACTTACAATCATACACATTTTTGAATAGCCGTTGAAAAAAGCATTTTGAATAGTTAAGTTAGTAACGTCGCGTGGCAAAGTGTTCCATTCTGCTATCGTTCTCGGGAAAAAGGATTGACGGTGAGCGTTTGTTCTCGTGAAAGGCATTAGGATAGATTTGTTGTGATTGTTCCGGGTGGGGCGTGAGATGTTGAATTCGAGATAAGTATTGAATTCAAGCTTTGAATAACTATTGACTATGCTGTGTAATATTTTAAGTCGATGTAGTTTACGGCGGGACTCTAGTGTTGGTAGGTCAGAACGCCTGCGCAGCTTTGTCACGGATACTCGCCTGCTGTATGCGTTGTGAATAAATCGCAGCGCTTTCTTTTGTACCCGTTAGAGCATCACTGAATCCGTGTTTGTGTGTGGGTCCCAAACAACGTCTGCATATTCGAGCAAGGGGCGGACCAGCGTAGTGTATGCAACGGTCTTCGTTTTGCTTGTACAAAGCTGAAGTGGGTGTTTTAGAAGCCAAAGTCTGCGCAGTGCTGATGATGTAATGTTTTGTATGTGTTTGTTCCAGGTGAGGTTTGATGTCATGGTTACGCCCAAATATGTGAACTTGTTTACAACCTCTAATTCATTATTGTTAATTCGATAAGTATATTGAAACGAACACTTTTTGCGCGTTAGTATAACTTGGCGGCACTTTGTTGTGTTGAGGCTCATGTTCGAATCGGCACACCAATTACCAACAGCTGTTAAGTATTTGTTAAGAATTTTCTGGTCATTTACCGATTGATTAGGGAGATAAAAAACGCAGTCATTGGCAAAGAAACGGAAACGCAACGGACAGTCGAACTGTAAATCGTTTAAACGGATAAAGAAAAGCAACGGACCTAAGACAGAGCCCTGTGGGAATCCAGAAACAACTGATGACAAATGAGAGGCAGAGTCACCTATTCGAACGTACTGATACCGGCTTGATAAGTAGGAGTCCAACCACTGAGTTATTTTTTTTTTCATTTTTGACCAAGTTTCGAATTTTTAACATTAGGTTGCTGTGGGGTACTCGATTGAAAGCGTTTTCGAAATCCAAGAACATAGCGTCAATTTGCCCCACCCCCCCTTATCTAAAAGTGTTGAGATGTCCTTAGTCGTGTGTATTAGTTGTGTAACCGTGGGAAATCCACGCCGAAAACCATGTTGATTGCTCGTAAAAAACATGTTGCTCCCAATATACGTTATTAGGTGTTTAAATATAAAGCGCTCCAAAAATTTACCGCCTGTACACAAAAGGAATATGGGGCTGTAGTTTTTTTACAGAGAGCTTAGAGTATATTGTTTTTTGATGTAGAGTGTCGCGAGCCCAGAATTCTTCACCTGTAGAATCTCTTGCAGGTGGACTTGGGAATGCGCTTACGGTAGGGAGACATTAGAAAGTGCAGACTGCGAAGAACTTAGGCCAAAGTGTCAACAAAACAACTGTAATGTTTGGATATTCACCTCACTCGTGTGAATTCAAAGATCACGAGGTATAATCGGAAGCACCGAAGCATAAAAAAAGCCCCCACCTCCCCGAAGGGAATCGTGAGGAAATGCAAATGTATTGCGTAGCATCCATAATGGCATTTCACAAACCATCGTTAGAGGAATAAAGTTTTTTTTGTTTTTAGGGGCTAAGCTCCTTACACCGTGGGTCGTATGTTCCCGGTCGTCAAAGTAGCCAGTTGCTTTGCATTGCATGGCAATAAAGTGAAATGCTCGCTGGACACATTGACACGCTTGTACCTCCTTTTTGAGCGCCCCTTTTCAATGAACGCTTCTTACGTGCGTTCGCAATCACCTCAGGGATGTTTCCACCACCTTCAATGCACCACAAACACGTTGAGAACGCGCTGTTTTCAAGATATGCTAAGGCAGAACAAACTCTACAAACACGTTTAAAACGCACTGCATTGAGACAGTGGTGAGTCACCTTCAAGTCAAGCAGGTGGGGGCACCGGTTGCTAGGGGTGAGGATAAGCGTGCGCGCCCGCAGCTGTTGCTGAGAGCTGCCGACGCCGAAGCGTGACATAGTAGGGGCTCCAGTTGCTAGGGACGCGCGCACTCACAGTTGTTGCTATGGGTAGTCTGACTAACAAAGGCATTCGCATTTAAAACAATTTGCGAAGTCGCAACGTGAAAGCTAAACAGGCTGCGTAGAAAAAGAAACCTTGGCTTCGATGCAATAGCACGTGAATGATGCAAACTGAAGAGATTTTATAGAATCTGTACAAGCTTTTTTGTCATTAGTTGAGTTTTTTTATTATACATGCGCCAATGAAATTATAAATTGATATGTTTGATAGGCGCTATAAAATTGAGAAGCTGAAACAAGGAAGCGAACTCGTGGCACAGCATGCGAGGATTTTATTAATAGTTTAAATGGACTATTAACACGCTTACTTTCTCTTCATTCTAAAAAGCATGTGTACCTGATGACATACCCAGCCATGTGGTGTAGCCTCGGGGAGTGGCTGCATTACTATTCGCAAGTTGTTTTTCAAAAGTTCATTTGTGCTAGTTCAGTGCCATGTGACGACGCACAGCTGGAGTTGCCTCTCTGTTTAAAGAAGCACTGACATCAAATTTTGAGATCAAGATGTGGTCATCATTCAATTACTTGGTATGCATTGGTCTTCTTGGCCGTCTTCTTGGACGTCCGTCACGTCGAAGATATGATATTTTGATGTCAAACAGCGTACAAAAGCTAAGAAGAAAAAACTAAAAATAGACTGCCCTGTGACATCGACACTAGTGCTATGTGTTTGGTGTGATACATTTCATAAATACCATCCTGAGTGACGATACGCTAGTGACGATTACGTCGACAATCTCTGATTGTGTTCGGAACCGACTCCCAGCCAAGCTCCCACTAGTGGCTCTCCTTGCTGTGTTGAAGCGTGCGCGCGATTTATAGTGTCGCATCGACGGATTTGGGTTGTGCTCCACAGTGTGTGACTGCGATCATTCAGAGCGACAGTACGTGCCAGAATGTCGGGGCGTGGAACCTGCACGTCGAGGCAAGGAAAGAGCGGTAAGTGCGTGGCGTTTCGTGCCTTTCCAAGCCACGAACTTCAACGCAGCCAGTGGGTTGACTTCGTACGCGCTCTCAGACAGAGGCACTGGACATCTGTAAAGAACAGCCGCACTTGCTCCCTTCACTTTGTGGCGAGCTGCTACAAGGTAAATCCTGCGTTGGCGAACCAGCTGTGTTTTACTGGCAGTACGAGGCCTCTGCTCGAGGCCGGGGCTATTCTTACCGTGTGCCCTGCTGCAGCTGACAGCAGCGATTCACTCGTCAAACGTCTGCGAAATGAGGTGTGTAGTTGGTGTTCCTCAGCTCCGACAGTATGGCTGGGACTGATAAATACATTGCATTCAACGCAAAAATCAACAGAGCCTGTCAAGCAAAAATCGTCGCGAATCGCGGCGATACCCAATTCTAGGTCACTGTCATTATCCTTTGCCGATGTTGACCGCGACGACTGCGAGGACGACGATGTTGGCGACAGAGGCATGTCTATTTCCACCCCGGAATCATTATTTGCTGCTAGATGGCCGCGATTTCACACGCCACAAATTATATTTGTGCAAAATTTACTGGAGCCTCTAAACGTACGTATATGCGACATCATGCCGAGTCGTGATAATTTAGCCCCGGTGGAAATTCAATTCGACGACATTTTTCCTAATCATGCCAAATTACTTCCCCATAATATTTTGGATGGTTTACTACAAGATCACCTGCGCCGTATTTCAACGAACGTTATTATTGCTACAGACGCATCGCAATACGACGAAAAGTCAGGGGTTAGTATTTTCAGTCCGATTTTAAATTGGATTTATTCCCTTCGACTATCTGATTTCATACCTGTTTTTGTGGCTGAGTTTCTGGCAGTAGTGCTCGCCTTACGCAAGTAAGATACAGCAATTACATCAGCTGTCATAATAACAGATTCGCTATCTCTCTGTGCGGCACTTTCTGTTGGTGCTGATAATCACGTAACAAAGGCGTTCCGTGCACTAGTACCTGCGCATTTGAGAAAAGTACGATTAGTTTGGGTGCCTGGACATAAAGGTTTGTTTCTAAATGAAATAGCCGATTTCTTAGCTAAGTCGTCAATCAGCCAACCAATTCTACCACTCTGTCCATCATCCGCTTATGTGAGTGCTGCTCGACTCCGCAGACGTACGCTTATGCAAGTCTTTAAAGGTTCAGCACTAACAAACTTTACAGAATATCGCCATTTATTATATCCCTGGCGAAGAGACTTTTGCCGCACTCGAAAACAAGAAGTTGCTATCACAAGGCTGCGTTGCCGAGTACCAAATCTAAATTTCTATAAACACAGGTCTGCTCAGGCACCTTCACCACTGTGTGCATTCTGTGATGAACTGGAAACAATAGACCATTTCTTTTTGACCTGCAGGCGGTTTAACACATTACGAAAAACCCTATTAGAAATACCTTTACGTGGTATTGGTATGGACTTATCTCTTCCTGTCATTTTGTCTTCTGGAGCTTCCATTTCTGGTTTCTCTAATGCGACAGTATGCGCCGCCGTCCGGGACTATATATGATGAAACTAATAGGTTGACTAATTAACCAGCTTCATTATCCTAACAGCTCCACATGATTATATACGTATAAAATCAGATTATTGCTCTATTCCAACAATAAATTCGTTTATGTAAATATTTGTATGCATTACATTTAGCACCACACTTTCCTAGGCTATCGGTAATCTTTCCGTTAAACCTCCATCATTCCAAATCTGAACAGCAAATGTTGAAACCACTCGATTCTTGGCCAATCCCCCACAGTGGGTATGCGCCACTAACAATAGGAGAACAACAACAACAACTATACCTTCAGAGAGACAGCTGGACTGACTGTACGTGCACTCCTAGCAGACGAAACGCCAGTGTGACGTCACCATTTTTTGCAAGAGCGGCATCAGCTGTGCAGCGGCCTCGACGTTGCCGTGAGGTAGCGCTGCCAGCAATACAATTTGGCGGGCTTTCTACCCCTTTTGAACTGCGTGCGATAGCGAATATATTATTCAATATTACAGATACTCATTCGTCTCTCAGATGCGTTTTATGTCGGAATCACTACAAGGGGGTCGATCGCTACTCGTTGACGCAAAAATCTAGACATGAGTAAATTTGATGTCAGAGCCCCTTTAAGAATGACGATTGGCTATCCGCTAACAATTAGACCCCGCTTCGCTTACAGAAATTTGAATATTAGATTATATAATATTCAAACATATTGTCTGATTCCAGAAAAAATTCTATTTATTCTTATAAGCGTGGCTTTTGGAGTAAAGTGAATTACAACACATCTTGTTCAAACAATTCATTACGACAGGTTTAGGTATGCATGAACAAATTGATGCCATCTGCAAGGTTTCGCTAAGGCTCTTGATAAAGTGCGTCATGACCGATTACTGCATAACTGAATAAACTTCGCTGTGCTAGGATCAGGCAATTTTTACTTATTCGACGGGGATTTTTTACGAGAAAAAAAAACATTCACAAGACGAGAGGACAGGACAGGATGGGCGCTACTTTCATGTCGTCTTGTGATTGTGTATTTCTTGCTCTAAATATTCCCGTCTATTAGGCACCAACTTGCTAGTTTCGTTTTTTTTTAATGTTAAACCTTCTACTTAGTTGGATTAAAGCGTACTAAACAAACAGGAAGCAATCCATAGAAACTGAAGAGTATAGCTTACTAGAAGTGTTTTCTCGAGTACCGAAGGGTCGGGTCTTGGGCAGTTACTATTTTTACACATGCCAACAATATCACGGATATAGCAAAACCTCTTGTGAAGCTTAAATTGTTCGCTAATCACTGTTCCATTTACGCACGAGTGATTAGTAGGAAGGGACAATGGTACATTAACCAATGCCCAATGCCTGGAAGAAGACGAGCCTCTTCTGTGGTGCTGTTACTGTTCGTCTGGGGTTTTTACTCAATTTTCTTCGTAGTGTCGCCTCCATCTCGGGTGCGATGGCGACAGCAAGGACGGTGGCTTCGCTCCCTCGCCTGCCAAGACCGAGATGTGACCTGCAAGTGTCAAATAGGACTGGTGCGCTTTAGCATCTGAACATGGCGCTACCAAGGTCATCGAGCTGCTCTGACCGAGATGACATAGAATCTGACGGTGGATATGCTGAGGCCACAAACCGGCGCTTGAAAAGGAAGCTTCGCAGGAATTAGGCGTGAGTGACCTGAATCACAATGCATCGTCCTCTCCGCAGACATGCACGATTGCTTACGTCCCTATCACTGCTACAGGCAACCTGAATTCCCTGAATAGACAAGCTCTCTCGGCCTATCTTGGCACGATAGCTCCAGGACAAATAAAAGAGGTCCGCATTAATCCCAGAAAGAACATACTTGACGTTTCTACACGAGTGAATCTTAATACATTAAAGGCTGTGACTCAGATGGGCAACATACTTGTGCGCTTCTTCATTATAAATGAACGCTGCACCATTGCTGATGTGATTTCTGATGTGGATAAGGATATTGATAGCAGTGATTTGTTAACGCTGATATCCTTGACTGTCAATAGCGCAGACGTACACCGTTTTGGACAGTCGAATTGTGTGAAGATAGTTTTTGAGGGGGACACATTGCCATCACATGTGAAAGTGGGCTATGAGAGGCATTCCGTCCGCCCGTACGTAACTAGGCCATTACAGTGCCGCAGATGTCGAAAACTTAGACACGTTAGCGCTGTGTACGTGAACAGGTTGACTTCTCCCCGCTGCAGCGAAGATCATGAAGAGTCATCATGTGGGATATCTATTCTGAGGTGCTCTAACTACAAGGGCCCGCATGAGTCGAGGTCGAAAAATTGCCCTAAAATAAAAAATGAAATGACCGTGCTTCGGAAGATGGTACGAGATCACTTTACGCATAGTGAAGCGGCTTCTAATGTGCACCATTGCCAGAGGTGCTCCCGTAACCGCAGGAGCAGATCAGCATCGACAAGTGTAGGAAAGCGTGTATTGCCTGATGACTCAGCGAGAGATCCTCTTGTATCTGAAGCGGTATCTCAACCTCCAGTCACACCTTCTTTGAAGAACGTGACGGATAATGCCCCATGGCCTTCTCTGCCGCCTCAGAGTGCTGAAGTTCAAGCACCAGAAAACCGGCATGACCATGAGACTTCGTCATCGGATGTGTAAATCAAAGCAATGCTTACGCAGTTGATCCGTGCTTTGCGAATGCTGCTTGTTGGTGTCAAGACGTCTGTTGCCAAAGCTGCAGTGCAAATTCTAGACGGACTAGAACCGGTGCTTGGTGCTATCTAAAACCAACAAAAATCATGGCGTCAGTAGCCTCATCGTCATCACGGAGTGAAAGAATTAGTCGTTCTGTTATATTTCAATGGAATGCTCGAGGGCTACGAGGTCACCTTGGAGATCTTAAACAGAGAATGCTGAAATATCGATTCCTTGTCGCTGTGATATGCTAGCCGAATATGACTTTACATTCAGACTGAACAATTCACCTCCCAGAGAAGTGTAAACCCTAGCAAAGTAATGCTATTCGTGCGTTGTGACCTTACGTATTCCCATAACCAAATACGTATGCATACCAGCAATGAGTACGTTTCCATTACGTTGAAGCTAAATAGACGAACGGTATCTATCATTGGTGGTTACGTTTTCCCGAGTGGGAGATTTACGCTGAACACCTGAAACTTGTCATCGGCTTGACTCAAGGACCTTACGTCATCGTAGGTGACTTGAATGCACATCACCATCTTTGGGGCAGCAGGGTCATAATACTCGGGGAAGACAACTCCTAGACTTCACAAGCAACAATCGCCTTCATATTCTAAACGACGGATCACCGACAAATCTCCGTGGCTCAACGAACAGCAGCTGTATCGACTTAGCTATCGCTTCTCGGTGCCTTCCAATAACCGCCGACTGGTGCGCAGACGTTGAAACATATGGTAGTGATCACATTACTACTTACAGACAACTACGATGGTATACCGGCGTTGCAAGCATTCGAAGGCGATGCACAGATTGGCAGGCTTTTCAAGAAGAGCTAGAAAAGTCCTGTACCTCTATAGTTTCTCCAACAGAAATAGAAGAAAGAATTGCCACAGCAGTACAGATCACTACACGAGTTGTCACAACTTCTAATTCCAGGAAACCGGTTGATGTGGTATACAAAGGTCTGAGGGCAGTTCGTCGTCGAGGTGAACGCAAATACAGGCGAACAAAATCGATCACAGACATGAGGACCTCTCGTAACGTGCGAAAAAATTCAGAGGTACTTAGAAAAGCTGGGCCACCAAAACTGGAAGTCATTTTGCACGACCCTGGACAATTTAAAAGCACTGTCTAAGATATGGCACGTCGTACAAGCTCTACCATCTTCTCCTCAGCAGCTGTGTTCTTTCCGTGCATTGGCCATCATAAGAACATGGAGCGAGAAGCAGATCGCAGAACAATTTCGCATGCACCTCTCCAGCTCTGCAACAACGGATGGCTCATTGCTTCGGCGCGCACCCCCCATGGCAGACGTCCGTCTCGATCATCCTTTCACGCTGTAAGAGCTTCGTGCGGCTATGTCCACTTCGCAACTTTCTAGTGCACCTGGGCCTGATGAAATCACCTATGCTTCCCTGCGCCACCTTGGTCCTCGGGCAACCGAAGAACTGCTTTCTTTGTACAACCTTTCTTGGGCATCTGGAACTGTACCAGCACACTGGAAGACTATCAAGATCGTGGCATTGCTGAAACCTGGCAAGTCTCCTCGTGATTCGCTATTCTACAAACCTGTGGCGCTAGCAAGTTCTGTAGGAAAACTCGTAGAATGAATGATTCTGATGCGCTTGAAATGGTTTCTAGAGAAGGAAAAAGTATATATAGACGCCATGACTGGCTTTCGGAAGGAGAAGGTCATCAATCAACAGTGTGATTGATTTGGTAACAACCGTTCAACATCAGAAACGGCGCCGCCGATTAACGGCTGCAGTGTTTCTTGATATCAGAGGCGCCTTCGACAATGTTCTAAATGACGCCATCCTAAATGCTCTTGAAGACTATGGCATTGATGGCCACAAGCATCAATGGGTAGCCAGCTATCTTCAAGAACGAGCTATATTCATGTCTGCTGCTAACGGTGACACAAATAAGTATCCCGTCTATCGTGGCGTGCCTCAAGGTGGAGTCCTGAGCGCAACATTATTTAATATCGTATTTGTTGACCTCGTTGAAAAGCTCGTTAAACTAGGAGGTGAAACTTCTGTGTCTGTGTACGCAGATGAAATTTGAATTTGGACCACGAGTCTAACACGTTTGCAAGTACAAAAGAAACTACAACGTGCGGCATCGACAACATCTGCATACCTCAATACCTGTGGACTGCAACTGTCACCGACGAAAAGTGCAACCCTGCCATTCACGAGAAAATCCATGGCTTGCTACGCCATAGTGATCGATGGGAACATAATGCCTTCGGTAACGCATCACAACTTCATCGGAGTTATCATCATTCGTGATTTGTCTTGGTCAAAGCACACCTCATCGCTAAGAAAAAAAACTAGACAGCTTTGTCCAAGTCATTTGCCATATGTCTGGAAAATCATGAGGACCATCGAAATCATCTCTTCTGCAGCTATACCAGGCCCTTTTTATTGGACACCTTCGCTACAGTGCTCCTGTTCTTTCCTGTGCTCGCACATCGGCTGTACGTACACTCGAGGGAGTTCAAGCGCGTGTCCTAAGAATTTGCCTAGGAGTACCTCGATGCATTTCTTCATGGGGCACCATTGCAGAAGCACGTGCTTGTCCAGCTCGTGTTTGCCTTCAACACTAACCACTACGAGTACATATGAGGCTACTGACAAGGCATCGAGACCATCCACTGGAAGACACTTTTAACACACGACCCAATGCTGCATACTCATAAGCCGTTATGTCACACCGAGATCGGCAGCCTTCAAATTATGCACCACTTGTTATCTCCGAAATATCCCTCTAAACGATTCCTAAGCGACTTACGATCCCAGGAATAACAAAAAAGTCAAAAATACCAAATGCTGGTCTTAAGCATTTCACTTCGTCGTATATTGACTATATGTACGAATATACAGTACACATTGTTGCAGATGGCTCTGTCACGCAGACCTCCTCAGCAGCAGCTTTCACTGTGCCTCCAATGGGAACCACTCAATGCTTCAAAATAGCACACCAGACGTCATCTACTGCCACCGAGCTGATCGGCATCCGACAAGCTGCGTGCTACATTTTACTACAGAGTCCAGCGAAATGGACATTATTTTGCGACTCCAAGCCAGCCCTTCAGCTAATTAGAGACTACATGAAACAAGACAATGCATACAGTCCTCTGGTGTGTAACATAATGAATATGTTGAATGAGGCATTTCAGTCCGGACATACCATTGCGTTGCAATGGATTCCCAGTCATCGTGGCATAGCTGGGAATGAACAAGCTGATGCAGATGCGAAAGTGGCGCACACTAGTGGCGAAGTGATATCGATTCACTTTTCTCGATACGACATCAAATCCTTGCTGTCTAAAGGCATTATAAGACATCTATGCAAGGACTATAGAGTGATCCGGATTATCGCCACAAGCGCATTTACAGGCTTGACTCTTGTCGTGTTTTTCGCCTTCCGTTCCGACTAAGGAGAGACCAAGAAACTCTACTACATAGACTGCGGCTGGGTGTTGCATAGACGCGATGATACTTATGCATGATACGACAAGAGCAAAATCCTAACTGAAACTTGTGTTACACGCCAGAAACTATCAATCACATCCTGTGTGTGTGCACTTTATACGCAGTTGAAAGACAATCTATGCCTCACAGATGACCTAGACTGCCGACCCTCTTCAGAGGAGAAACGTTCGGGTGCTTGGGAACGTGTGGATCACGCTCAACGCAGTTTAAAGAGCATGCTCGCGTTTCTATGCAAGACAGGTTTAAATTCCCATCTTTAAAGATCCTGATAATGTAGAGACTTTTGTGCGTGTACTACACTGAACGAGACATTGCGTGCAGTGACTCATTGTGCTATACCACAGTCACCCCTTACCATACCCTCCTCTTTCTTTCTCTTTTCTCCTTACCCCCTTGTAAAGTTGCAGGCCGGAAACCCGCTTTCAAGGACGACCTCTCCTCCTTCTTTTCATTACACTTCTTCTTCTTCTTCTTCTTTTTCTTCTTCTTCTTCTTCTTCTTCTTTTACTACTACTACTACTACTACTATCCAATGCCTGAAAAAGTTACATTTATAGTATATACCTTCAGGGAAAAATAAATTTTTCAAAATCAATCATCGTCCTGATTTCTAAAAAAAAGCAATACTTTCATTCAAATATTGTGTCGGGAATGATACGTCGTTGATGATCAATGCGTTTAAGTACCTAAGTCTCAGAATTAGGCATATTTTGAGATGGTAAACACATATTTATTTATTTATTTATGTATTTATTTATTTATTTATTTATTTATTTATTTATTTGCAATACCCTCAGGGCCAAACGGCATTACAGAGGGGAGTGTTTGAGAAAGAAAAGACAAAAATTTTTACAAAACGCAGCGGCGAATCTTACATCGAGCAGAAGATCTAATTATACAGGTTAGCTAACAGGCTGTATGGCAAACAAAAACGCGGGAATGATGAGAATTACATCAAGACAGGAAAAACGACAAGAAAATAAATACTGTACAGGAACAACACAGCATCGGGTAATACAATACTTTGTTGGCTGTAATTACACATAACTAGCTAAGACACTTTTGAATTGAAGGTGATTTACAATGGTTGCCGCTGATGCGGGAAGCCGGTTCCAGTCCTCAGAGGTGCGAGGTATGAAAGTCTGAGAAAAGGCGCGAGTCCTGCAAGAAGGCAACCCGACCTTATGGGAATGATCCAGCCGGGGTGAGATATAACTAGGAGGCAAGATAAGACCGTCCCGCCATGATGTGTGATGAAACAGCTTGTGAAACAAGTGGAGACGAAACATTTTACGACGGGATGAAAGTGAAGGTAAGTTGAGGCTAGATTTCATGGCTGTTATGCTAGCTGTCCTGTTGTAATTTGAAAGTATAAAACGAAATGAGTTATTCTGTACCATTTCAAGAGAGTGTATTAGGTTGGCATGACTAGGATCTCATACTGCAGCAGAATATTCAAGTTTAGGTCGTATTAGTGTAGTGTAAAGAAGAAGTTTCAAGAAAGAAGGGGCCGTTAAAAAGTTGCGGCGGAGGTAACCTAACATTCGGTTAGCATTTTTAATGACGTAATTACAGTGAACAGTCCAGGTCAGATCAGTTGTTATATGCACCCCAAGGTATTTATAGTTTGTCACGGATTGAAGAGGGGTGTTATCAAGGTAATAAATTGGAAGTTGATGGTTCGCTCTCGAAACACGTAAAAATTGGCATTTCTTATTGTTTAAATCCATGAGCCATGTTTTACACCAAAGAGAAATGGAGTTAAGATCATGTTGAAGAGAGGTAATATCGCCATCACAAGTTATCTCTCGGAAAATTACGCAGTCATCCGCAAATAAATGAATATTGGAGGTAATACAGGACGGTAAATCATTAATATATATAAGTAAGAGCAGTGGGCCTAGTACGGAGCCTTGTGGTACGCCGGAATGAACGGCACTTGGTTCAGAGCTTACATTATTAGCTGAAAGAAATTGAGAACAATTTTTTAGAAAACATTCGAGCCATGTTAAAAGCCTGGGTTCTATATTAGGTTCATTTAATTTGTGCAACAGCAAGTTGTGACAGACTTTATCAAAAGCTTTGGAGAAATCTATGAATATGCTGTCGGCAGAGCTAGTTTGGTCGAGAATAACGTTTAATTTGTGTGTAAAGGCTACAAGCTGGATTTCGCACGAGAATGTTTTCCTAAAGCCATGTTGGTGACGCGTAAAAAACGAGTTAGACTCAAGGAAGGTTGCAAGGTTAGAGTACAAAATGTGCTCCAGTATTTTGCATGGAATGCTAGTAAGTGAGATCGGTCTATAGTTTAATGGGGAATGCTTGTCACCGGACTTGTGAAATGGCACAATTTTGCCAATCTTCCATTCGATTGGTAATACGCCTTCGTGAAGAGACTGTTGAAAAATTTTAGTAAGAATAATGGATGAGTAGGCACAGGTAAGGTACCTTTAAGAAACTTGGTGGTAATCAAGTCGCAGCCCGGGGCGGATGAAAGTTTGAGGGACTTAATTATGTTTTCTACACCAACAGCATCTATCATAATTGGGAACATGATTGGGTAGTTATAGCATGTCTTAGGTGGCAGAGGAACATTAATAGTGCGACAAAAATTGCCAGTGAAAGAGATGTTGAGAGATGAAGCGCACTGCTCAGGGGCTACAGCGTCTCCAGGGCCATTGATAAGGGTTATCGTTTGTTCACTACTTGGGTTTATGACGCGTCAAAACTTTTTAGGATCGTTGGATAGCATGGACGAAAGAGTGGTATTGATAAATGTGTCTTTAGCAGATTGGATGACTCCGATGTACTCAGCAGACGCTAATTTGTAGGCATTCCATCGGGCAGCGTTGTTAGAACGCTTTGCTAATCTGTATAGACGCTTCTTTTTGTTGGATAGCCGTTTAATGTGGTTATTAAACCAGGGGGCGTGTAAGTTTGTAGTGATAGAGCGGACGGGGATGTATTTGTTGGTCAGTTGATCTACCTTACGTATAAACAGATTCCAATTAGTTTGGACAGTGCGTTCATCGAAACCCTCCAGAAAAGTGTCAAGAAAATTGCACAGGTCATTGTTAATGCCTTCAAAATTTGCTTTATTATAATCGCGAACTATTTTGGTGCTCTTAAGCGGCTTCGGACGTGGGAGCTTAATGTTGATAACGTTTGCTCTTTAGCGCTTGACAGAAGATATAGTTTATACGAAATGAACTTCACGTCGCAAGTATGGTTGTAAAACTTCTTGCTTTTAAGTCGTTTATATTACCGATACTTTAGTGTGATTTGTGGTCATCACAAGAAAAGGTTGGTAAATAAACTTAAACGAATACCCCGATTTGCTGCTCGCTTCATGTGCTCAAGACATAAGCAGATCGACTCAATCTCAGAAATGCTGGAACTCTGTCATCTGGAGACGTTGCAAAAACCAAGACATCAAAATAGACTAAAATCTTTTTTACAATTAATGGAAGGTGAGTTTGACATTCACAGAACGGCAACACACAACACATGACTGCTCCAATCTTTGCGCGAACAAAGATGCACCGTTATTCTATCTCCCTTGATGTAATCGGAGATGGGAATATGTTGCCGAGTATTGGAGCCAATGCGGGTGATGGGAATGAATTTGAGAACTTACTTGATACACATTTGTGTGGCTCACCGTAAAGATTATTGTGATCGTCTGTCGCCATGGGAGTTCAATTGTATCTTTTTGTTTGGAAATTAGAGAGCTTCTATGAATTTGTAAGCGTATGCCTGCTTAACCATTGTGAGATGTATAGTTATGTGTGATCTCTGTTTTTTAAGTTTGTCGTGCTTCCTTGTGATGTCCTTCAATAAAAGGTTGATTGTATTTGTTAATAAAAATAAATAAAAACTAATTACCCTGTAAGGCACAAACCAGTCGCGAAACATGTGCAGTGTTCCCTGGTCCAGGGAGAAACACGTTTCCGTGGTTTTGAGGCAAATATAACAAAATGGCCGTTTGTATAAAGACCATAAAAGTATCGAATCTGTGATCTTTCGGAGCTGATAGCTATAGAAGCAGTGGGACAAAGTTTCATTGAGTAGAAAATGACAAATCTGCGATCATGCGGTCGTGAAGAATTCACGTATGCATGCATGCATGTATGTGTGTATGTATGTATTGTACCGAAGCATAATGGCGCCAGCTATGTGCCAGCGTGAAAGAAGACGTTGATGTCCGTGTGTGGCTCGTGCTTGCCGGGTTCCTGCCTGTACCAGCTTGTTGCGGCTAACGTTTCTGGAATAATAACCTGTGTTTTTACGCAACCTTGCTCGTTGCATTTGGTGGAAACGTGCTGGGTAACGTCCTGGAGCTCCGCAGCCGTAAGCTACCATCTCAGTCCACGATGACCGAGCGCGTCGATCCCCCACAAGGCTCTTCCACGCTGCCACCCGTCATGTGTTCTGGTGTACTTCGTCTGCGTGACCCACCAGTATACAACGGCACTGAAGATCAAGATGTCGAGGACTGGCTGGTAGAGTACGAGCATGCCAGCGCGATTAACAAGTGGGATGACCCTGCGAAGCTGACTCACGTCATCTTCTACTTGACGGGTTTGGCCAACCTATGGTTCACCAACCACCAAGCCGACATCCCCACCTGGTCGGCTTTCAAAGAGGCTGTCACCTCGTTTTTCGGTCGTCCAGCCATGCGTAAGCTTCGTGCTGAACTGGGACTGCGGGGACGATTTCAGCGAAATGGTGAGAGCTTCACGAGCTACATTGAGGATGTGATCAGCCTCTGTAGGCGAGTTGATGCCAAGATGACGGAGGCTGATAGAATAAAGAATATAATGAAAGGCATTGATGATGATGCTTTTCATATGCTTGTGGCCAAAGACCCACAGACCGTCACGGCCGTGATTCAGTTATGTCAAAGTTTCGATGAGCTGCGCAAGCAACGAGTTTCTACACGTCGCGCTAATACGCAAACAGCTGATATTTCGGCCTTGGAGTGCAAAAGCAGTGGCCCCGACTACAGCGTGTTAATGCCTCAAATTCAGCAGTACATCCGGGAGGAAGTTGCTCGACAGCTCTCTCTTGTCGCCACCATCAACGAGACCCCCACAACACTGGACCACTCACTTCGCCGTGCTATTCAGACGCAAGTTGCCGAGGCTCTCCCTTCGCCCGCATCCCCAATATCAGTGGCTGCACCGCTGACTTATGCAGAAGCCGTCCGCCGACCTCCTGCCCAACCGCCGCTTCCTTCATACAGTCCAGCCAACAACTACTACAGGTCACCAGTTTCAGTTTATCCGGTAAATCGGCCCTTTCCACCACCTCGAGCACCTGTAAATTCTTGGCGTACTCCGGATAACCGGCCCGTTTGCTACAACTGCGGTATTCCAGGACATGTCGCGCGCTACTGTCGTCGCCGTGGATTCTATTTTAATGATGTGCAGCATTCCGGCAACATACATCGGCAATCAGAATCGCATGTGACACCCGATTCACATAACCCCCGTTCACGTCGACCAGACTTCAGCCGACGTCGATCTCCTTCACCCCGTCTTCGGTCTCCTTCCCCCATGCTTCGCCGTTCCAACCACGCACAGGAGGAAAACTAACAGTCGCAGTTCCTGAGGCAAGAGCTGCGCCACCGACGAAATTTCCAAGGCCTCATCTTTCGCCCCCTAACGAGATTGCCGTGTTTGTGGACGGTTTCGCCACAACTGCTCTTGTCGACACAGGTGCCGCTATTTGTATAATCAGTGAAGTGTTATGCCGCAAACTGAACAAAGTGACGACTCCACTGGTTGAAATTTCTTTACGCACAGCGAGTTCGCAACACGTCCAACCTTCTGCCACATGCACTGCTCGTGTTGTGATTCAAGGAGTGCTTTACATCGTTGAATTTGTCGTCCTTCCGCATGCGTCTCATGAAATCATCCTGGGATGGAACTTTCTTTCCGCTAATCATGCGGTTGTTGACTGCGCTCGTGCTCAACTCGTTTTGTTTCCATTCAGCACGACATTCATAGATCTCCCTCGCTCACCCAAAAAGGTGATCGTCGCCGCTGACGTCGTCATTTCTGCTTTTTCGGTCGCCGCGGTATCTCTTTTGTGCGACTCCGTTTCCGATTCAACTGCCCTATTTCTGCCGTCACAAGAATGCGCTCGTCGCCGGAACCTTGTCGTCCCGTTTGCCGTCATAACACTTGCCGATGGCTCCAGTGCCGTGTACGTGTGCAATCCGTTCCCTTGTCCCGCTACCTTATTGCATGGCGAATGCATTGGGAGTCTTGACACTTATGATGACATCTTTCCTTTCGATGCCCGTTCTGATACGACACCGATGTCCGTGGATGCTGTCACAGCTGGCACCGCGCCCTCACTACCTGACGAAGACGTTCTGTTGCGCAGCGTAGACACCGGCCTTACGCAAGACCAGCGCAATCAGCTCATTCAACTGCTTGACCGTTTCCGCGCCTCCTTCGACCACGGACAACCTCCCTTGGGACGCACGTCAGTTGTCGCTCACCATATCGACACCGGTCATCATACTCCACTTCGTCAGCGCCCCTACCGCGTCTCGCAGGCTGAGCGTGACGTCATCACTCAACACGTCGACGAGATGCTGCAACGTGGTGTTATTCAGCACTCACACAGTCCTTGGGCTTCGCCAGTGGTCCTCGTGCGAAAAAAGGATGGCTCCATCAGGTTTTGCGTGGATTACCGTCGACTAAACAACATCACACGCAAGGATGTTTATCCCCTGCCACGCATTGATGACGCCTTGGATTGCCTTCAAGGTGCGGAGTTTTTCTCTTCACTGGATCTGCGCTCTGGATATTGGCAAGTGCCAATGGCTGAACCAGACCGTCCAAAAACGGCGTTTGTGACCCCTGACGGCTTATATGAATTTAATGTAATGCCCTTTGGTCTTTGCAATGCGCCTGCGACTTTTGAAAGAATGATGGACAGTGTCCTCAGGGGACTTAAATGGCACATCTGTCTTTGCTATTTAGACGACATAGTTGTATTCTCGGCGAATTTTGAAACTCATCTTTCCCGTCTGGAACAAGTTCTTCAGTGCCTTACGGCAGCCGGGTTGCAACTAAACTTCAAGAAATGTCGTTTTGGCGCCCGCAAACTCACAATTCTCGGCCATGTCGTTTCAAAAGAAGGAATATCGCCAGACCCTGCCAAACTGCGTGCCGTTGCCGAGTACCCCAAGCCTACTACTTTAAAGGAGCTTCGTAGTTTCGTAGGCTTGTGTTCCTATTTTCGTCGTTTCATTCGCAATTTTGCCTCTATAATTGCCCCTCTGACTCAGCTTCTCTCCCGTAGCGCGGACCTCTCAGGCTGGAATTCCTACTGCGATGAGGCATTCACGGCGCTACGCCGGCTACTCACCTCTCCGCCAGTTCTCCGCCACTTCGATCCCAATGCACCCACTGAAATTCATACGGATGCAAGCGGTGTCGGCCTCGGTGCCATTCTCGCTCAACGCAAGGATGGCTGCGACGAGTACGTTGTCGCCTATGCCAGCCGTACGCTAACGAAGGCAGAGTCCAACTATTCCGTCACGGAAAAGGAGTGCTTGGCTATCATTTGGGCTATAGGAAAATTTCGCACCTACCTTTACGGACGCCAGTTTGATGTTGTCACAGATCACCATGCCTTATGCTGGTTAGCATCCATGAAAGATCCTACTGGCCGCCTCGCTCGTTGGGCTTTACGCCTTCAGGAATACGATATCCGTGTTGTTTATCGCTCAGGACGCAGACATTCCGACGCCGATGCACTATCCCGTTCTCCACTGCCTCCTGACCTTGCCTGCTTATCAACTGCCATTTGCGATTCGTCATCGTTGAGCATCACCGACATGCCATCCGAACAGCGCAAGGATCCTTGGATCAATTCTTTGCTCGACGTCCTCTCTCACAGTTCGTCAGAAACGACTTCACGCTCCCTCTCTCGTCAAGCAAGACACTTTGCTGTCCGTGAAGGCTTGTTGTATCGCCGCAATTATGTGACGGACGGCCGTAGGTGGCTCCTTGTCATCCCTCGTCATTTGCGTTCGGACATCTGCGCTGCCTTTCACGATGACCCCCAGTGTGGCCACGCTGGAGTATTTAAGACTTACTCCCGCCTTCGTCTTAGATACTACTGGCGCGGCATGTATCGGCACGTTCGCCAGTACGTTCGGTCATGCACCACGTGTCAACGACGCAAGACGCCTTCTCACAGCACTGCTGGCCCTTTGCAACCCTTAACCTGCCCAGCGAGACCATTCGACCGCGTCGGAATTGATATTTATGGTCCTCTACCCAACTCTCTTCGAGGCAACCGGTGGATTATCGTCGCCGTGGATCATTTGACACGCTACGCTGAAACATCTGCGCTGCCTGCTACCACTGCGAAAGACGTTGCGTCCTTTCTTCTTCACCATCTCATTTTGCGACACGGTGCACCTCGTGAATTACTGAGTGACCGTGGACGCGTGTTTCTCTCGAACGCCGTCGACGAGCTACTCAAGGCATGTCGCACGGTCCATCGGAAATCCTCGGCATACCATCCTCAAACCAATGGCATGACGGAACGCTTTAACCGTACCCTTGGAGATATGCTTGCCATGTACGCCTCTGACGACCACACTAATTGGGACCAAGTGCTCCCTTTTGTCACGTACGCATACAACTCTGCGCCACAAACAACCACTGGCTTTTCTCCTTTCTTCCTCCTGTACGGACGTGAGCCGTCATGCTCCATGGACACCATTCTCCCTTACAGGCCTGATGTTTCCGAAGCAACGCCTGTTTCCGAAGCAGCTGCTTATGCCGAAGAGTGTCGTCAACTCGCTCGCTCATTTACCGCACAAGACCAATGGCGCCAGAAAACTGACCACGATTCCTCTGCGTCTAATGTACACTATAACCCAGGAATGCTGGTTTGGCTCTGGGTCCCGTCTACCCCTCCCGGTCTTTCCCCGAAGCTTTCGTCGAAATACCATGGCCCCTACCGTGTGGTGCGGCAAACATCTCCTGTCAACTATGAAGTTGAGCCCATTGATCCACCCTCGGACCAACGCTGCCGTGGGCGTGAAACAGTACACGTATCACGCCTCAAACCGTGCTATGAGCCCCTTGTCGTGTCCTTTCCCTAGGTCGCCAGGTTGGCTCCTTTCTGCGAGGGGAGTAATTGTACCGAAGCATAGTGGCGCCAGCTATGTGCCAGCGTGAAAGAAGACGTTGATGTCCGTGTGTGGCTCGTGCTTGCCGGGTTCCTGCCTGTACCAGCTTGTTGCGGCTAATGTTTCTGGAATAATAACCTGTGTTTTTACGCAACCTTGCTCGTTGCAGTATGTATGTATGTATGTATGTATGTATGTATGTATGTATGTATGTATGTATGTATGTATGTATGTATGTATGTATGTATGTATGTATGTATGTATGTATGTATGTATGTATGTATGTACGTATGTATGTATGTATGTGTATCTGCGTGTGAACTCCAGTGGTGTCTTATTAAGTGAGTGACAAAAAAGGGTGTCTGTGTGTTTGTTCTTAAGAATAGTAAAGCTTTAAAATCTCGGCTAAACAAATTACCCACTTCCAACTTACATTACAGACAAAATCAACACGGCCAACCCACACGTTCACTCACGCGTATGAAGCCCAATTTACAGCTGCGATGTTTTACGAAGAACATGAAGCAACACGAAATGCACCCTGAACTATCCGTAATGAACGCTGTTATTCGAACGTTAATCAACAGCCCATCGACAACGAGTCCCCGAAAAGTGTATGATATCTAGTTATCGGAACGACTCTCCATCTCTATACTGGCTCGGTTGAATAAAATATTACCTTAAGTGTACGTAATGCAGCATTACTTCGCGAGAACACCACTTAGCCAATGATTATTCCGCAGTAGCTCTCGACCTTCCACTTGCGAAAGGAGTTCATTAGAGAGCTCTCTACTGCGCGACCGCTATGGAAGCCGCATGAACGGGGCTTCGGGCCTAATGGCACACCACAAAAGATGCCACGCTGCATCGGGGGCAGAAATAATGGGATTCAGGCACGAGACCTGCCGTTGCGCCTAATGCGGCCACCACCCACACGCACGAGTGCGCAGCTTCGATTTCGAATCAACGACGCGCGCGTTGCGCCACACACAGTTTTCCCACGGCCGTCGTCAACGGGGCTGAGTAACTTGCGGGCAGCGTATGTCCACTGGCTGTAGGCCAGCTCGCCTGCTCCACCGGTTGCCTAATAAAGGGAGCGTTCCCATGCATGGTTCTTCGCAGAACTTCGAAGTGTCACTTCCTCTGTCGCACTTGAGCATCATTTGGCTGACGATGCGTCGGTGTTTGTATAATCACCCTGCAGCGGATACATACCCTCCTATCCCAACCTAAGCCCTAAACATCTCGCATTCACGCTATGTGGTCGTCAAGCTGTCACTATATATATATATATATATATATATATATATATATATATATATATATATATATATATATATATATATATATTGTTACGCTTGAAAGAGACCGGTAGAGGTTGAAAGGGGCTGTATATTAGGTCATGAGGGGCAGTTCAGAAGCGCGACCTACTGGCTAGCAATCCTCCTGATCCTCCTTTTTAACCCGGGGTGACAAGTGCGGTCATCGTATATGCTTCGTTGTCTTCGTCCATGTGTGCAACATTCTCCTCCGCACAGACGAAGGCCACCGGACGAGTCAGTCGAGTTTTCGTGGCGTGTACATTTTCAGGCGGGCAACATGAACCACTTTACTCTTGACACCTCGTCGACCATTCGCCGTAAAGTGAGCTATTACATAGGTGACCTCTGTAAGTTTCTCTATAACGACAAAAAGGTCCATCGTAAGTGGCCAAAAACTTTTGACATAACCCGCGCTTTTGCATCGGAGTCTGCAACCACACAAAATCACCACGGCGATAAGTCACAGGTCACTGGTGAGTTTCATAACGTGCTTTCGCTTTGTCTTGCGATGCCAATGTGTGTAGGCGAGCTATGCGATGCGCCTCTTCGGCGAGGCAGAGAGTCTCGGTTGCAGTGACGATGTCGTCATCACAGAAAGGTGAGAGAGTGTCGATTTTGTGCCGGGGCGAATGTGCATATAGCGAAAACAAAGGGCTATAACCTGTAGTCTCATGCTTCGCTGTTTTGAACGCGTACGTAATGAACGGGAGTACGTCAGTTCAGTTCTTCTGGTCGGATGAGACATACATAGACACTATGTTTATAATCGTGTGGTTGGTACGCTGCGTCAGCCTACTCGTTGGGGGGTGGTATGGTGTCGAGTGACGCAGGCTCGATTCACACAAACGACCTTACTGCTCCACAACATCCGCTGTAAATTGGCATCCATGATCGCTAATATTCAGGCGAGGTTGGCCGTGTCAGAGCATGACGTACCGTAGCAAGAAAGACGAGACGTCACGGGCAGGTGTGGAAGGTACGGCCGCCGTCTCGCAGCAGCGTGTGTGGTAGTCGACGCAAACAATTATCCTTCGGTTGCCCTGAGCCGATTCGGAAAAGGGCCGAAGAGTGGTGCAAGTTTAGCGTCCTAACGCTGTTCTGCTTTGAAACTGGGGTATGCCAAGAAATCAGGTGACACAGCCGCCACAGCCGCCACACAGTGTACAAGGTCATCGGCTTCACAGTCCGTTGTGCTAACTGGCATACGTTAAAGACAGTCCGCATTGGCATGTCGATGACCAATCTTGTAAGCGACGGTAAACGTGCGTTCTTGCAGCCGGAGTGCCCAGCGCGCAGGGTGGCCCTTTTTGCGTACCATAACTGGTAATAATAACTGCATTTAAACGACTTTAACTTAGATATTATCAAATCACCGCTACGGCAAGATAACAAAACGTTTTTCCATCGTGTATAGTATACTCGTATGCGCAAAAAAGAGAAGAAAAATACAAGGTTAGTACAAGGATGGCGCGACATCTTATGACGCTTCGTGCAACCACAGCCCTGAACACGTGGCCTAAGCAAATTGTTTTTAGGTGAAAATATTTAAACAGGTAAATCATTCGTAATAATGCCGCTGCGCAGTTTTTAGACTAGACATACATTGCACGATGCTTCTGCCCTAAAAATTTTGTGATTGCTTGATTCATTTGGATCCCGCTAGATGGCGCCACCTATCGTTTTTTTCGAGGGCTTGCACGTTCATGGTTTTGATGTTCTAGGTCAGTATGACCACTTCTACATTTGGTATTATTGGCAATCTGGTGGAAACAATGTCATCGCTGCTGGGGCTCACCCTACGGCTTAAGGCTAGTGCACACCGGCGACTAACAGCGGTCGCGCGACCGTTTGTGACTTGTCGCCAATAGTCGCGAACGGTCGCATCGCAAAAGCGATTTTTTGGCTAGTCGCTTCCTGACTGATTTTTCAGTCGCGCGACTGCGCTCGCAAAGCTGCTGGAACCAATCAGAGATGCTAAGCTTATGATTTTTTTCATTGCGTGCCTTTTGCCGCCAGATACAAACGAGTGCGGTCCTCGGGGTTTGTGGCACCATGTCGGCCACGGAGCACTTGGCTTGGAGGTGGGGGGGGGGTGCAGCAGCTCGAGCAAACTGTCGAATTTGCGTGGCGGCTTTCGCACGAAGCTAAACACCGTCAAAGTAAAGAGAAAATAAATTGTGCACTATCTTTCCCCTGTATTCAGAATCGTTTTTTTTTTTGTTTTGAACTCGACTTGTCACCACCTTCAATGCAGCGCATCTAGAACGTGTTTGTGCTTTATGCCTTTGCATCGCCTGAAGACACAGCGTTCGTGACGCGTTTGTGCTGCATTGGAGGCTGTGGCAAGTTACGTTAATTTCAAGGGTCGTTTCTGAATACGTACCACTCTCGGAAATACTCCTCGTCGTCTCAGCGCAGCTTGGGAGGTAGGCGGCTTTGCTGGCCGGTCAAGCCTCGCGAGCGAAGGGATGAACACACCCACCATTGCCTTTTTTTAAAGACGATAGTCTTTCTTGGGGACCTTCGACGGGAAAATTTTGGTCTGTCTGTCTGTCTGTCTGTCTGTCTGTACGTTTGTCTGTTTGTCCATCCGTCCGTCCATCCGTCTGTCTGTCTGTCTGTCTGTCTGTCTGCACATTTGTCGGTTTGTCTGCCCTTAACGATACCTAAAACGGCCGACCCCATCCACAGCGCCCACCAATATTGCTCAAGTCCAGCATTCATACTTATGCAATTGTCAATTGAAAAGCAATCATTGCGCATATATGAGATACCATAACAACACGTCGATGTTTTGTATGTGTGCCTTTATACTAGAGAGGGCACACCAAGTAATTATAAGCGCTTGTTTGTCTCTTCTCTTGTGTCCCGTTGGTTTGCGCTTCCAATTATTTCATTATGAATTTGTACCAACTAGTCCACCTGTCAACCCTTCTGCAATTATAAGGACTGTAGGTTTAAACACGCTGCGCTGACAGTGCGACGCGGTGCTCACAAAAGCAAGTCTGACCATTGTTTCGCTAAAACGGCATGGTGGTGGCACCTGCCCGTCGCTTTGTGTTCTACACTTTATCGCCTCCGAGAATGGCATGCATCTTTCTCCACAGGTGCGCAGGCCTTCCTTTGTTTTCGGAGATAACTGCTAGATGGCGCTCGTGGCTAACGTGCCACAGTAGGTGGAAAGGAAACGTGGCTAGGGGTAGCCTACTTGTGGACGGGGAATAACTGCAGAGAAAAGAATCAGGAGATAGTGGATTGCATGAGTGCGGATATTAAGGAATTTGGTAATGGGGCCGAAATCATCCTTCTAGGGGACATGAATGCCCACATACATGACCTTGACGGATATTCAGACACCAATGGGAAGTTATTACTAGATCTTTGCGAGCAACATAGTCTGGAGATAGTTAACACGGGGCCTAAATGTGACGGCCAGATCACATGGGAAGTCGGAAACAAGCAATCAAGTATTGATTATTGTCTCATGACTGAAGGAATTTACCACAAATTGACAGAAATGAGGATAGACGAGGAAGGCATTAACAGCTTGGGTAGTGATCATAAACGAATAACATTACAAATGGGATACGAAACTGAAAATATGAGCATGGAATCAAAGTCTGGCAGCTCGTATTTAAATGACAAACAAATAATAAATATAGCCGCAAGAGTCGAGGAAGAAGTAGGCGAAATACCAGGCAAGGACTGGGAGTATAGTGAGCTGTTACATCTAATGACGAAGGAGATAGGGAAAGAGAAGAAAACTGTTTGCTGAAAAGGAAAAAGGAAGCCAAAAAGTTGGTGGAACAAGGAAATCCGGGAGGCGATCGAGAAGCGACGCGAAGCATCACGGGAGCATAGAAAGGCAAAAAAGGAGAAGCGGCCGCAGGACGAAGTAAAAAAAAATATGGGAAATATATTTAGAGAAAAAATCCCTTGTACAGAAATTGGTAGAGGCAAAAATTAAAGGTGAAAGTGAACGCTGGATGACAGAGATACACGAAAAAAAGGAGGCCGCGCCTAGGATTTTTTGGAGCCACATAAAGGCGCTAGGTAGGAAGTCTGTCACAACGCAACAACATATTCTAGATGAAGGAGGAAATCAATTGGAAGGGTACGAAGCGCTAGGTTACATCCAAAAGGTAACAGCCGATTCGTTTAAAAAGAGCGTCCAGGGGATCTCCCCGGTGAGTAAAAGTGTGGCGGAGAAAGCAACAGAGGAAGAGCTAGTACTTGATAATTTCAACTGGAAAAAGGCCGAAGGAAAAATTCCAAAGCGCACTGCCGCGGGTTTAGATGGGATTCCCGTTAGCCTCATTAACGAACTAGGACATAACACTAAAGAAGCATTGTTAAAAGCAGTAGAAAAAAGCTTAAAGGACGGACAAATACCGGACAGTTGGCTTAACTTAATCTATAAAGGCAAGGGAGAAAAGGACAAGATTCGCTCGTATAGACCACTAACCATTACATCGGTACTATACAGGTTGGCGATGCAAGCAGTAAAAATGAAAATAGAAACATGGGCCGAACATAACGATATTTTGGGAGAACTTCAGAACGGATTTCGAGTCGACAGGCGGTTAGACGATAACCTGTTTGTTCTCACTCAGTGTATAGAAATATCTAAAATAGAGAATAGGCCCTTGTACGTGGCTTTTCTAGACATCACTGGGGCATACGACAACGTTAATCAGGAAATTTTGTGGGATATATTGAAAGGAATGGGCATGGGCGACGACTGTATACAGCTTTTGAGGGAGATATACCGAGAAAATACAGTTTGCATAGAGTGGGAAGGAATGCGTAGCAAAGAGAACGTTGAGGTTAGCAAGGGTCTGAGACAGGGATGTCCTTTGTCCCCGCTGTTATTCATGCTGTACATGGTGAGTATGGAAAAAGCGCTAGAAGGTAGCAACATTGGTTTTAATCTGTCACACAAACAGGGCGGCATGATGATTGAGCAGAAGCTTCCAGGTTTATTTTATGCGGACGATATCGTCTTATTTGCGGACAGTCGAGATGATATACAGCAGCTGGCGAATATATGCGGAAGGGAAGGTGAAGCTCTTGGACTAGGATTCAGTGTAACGAAGTGTGGATTGATGGTATTCAATGATCCCTGTGATCAGACGGTGTCCATACAAGGCCAAGAACTGCCGAGGGTAAGTGAATACAAGTACCTTGGAGTATGGGTAAATGAGAGTGATAGATACATGGAGGTACAGGAAAAAGCCTCGGCAGCAAAAGGAAAGAGGAATGCGGCAATAATGAAGCACAGAGCGTTGTGGGGATACAATAGGTATGAGGTGCTTCGAGGTCTGTGGAAGGGTGTAATGGTTCCAGGGCTTACTTTTGGGAACTCAGTGGTGTGCATGAGGGCAGAGGTGCAATCGGGAATGGATGTAAATCAAAGGACTGTGGGACGCCTCGCGTTGGGTGCTCACGGGAAGACGACAAACGAGGCTGTAAAGGGCGATATGGGGTGGGCAGGTTTTGAGGCGAGGGAAGCGCAGAGCAAAATAAGGTTCGAAGAAAGGCTAAGAAATATGAAGGAGAGTAGATGGGCAGAGAAGGTGTTCCGTTATTTGTATAGGAAGAGCGTGGACACACAGTGGAGAAAAAGAACTAGAAGACTCACTAGTAAATATACGGCTGGTATTGTAAGCCATATGTCAACAAAGAGCGTTAAGGGAAAAGTCAGGGAGGCGGAGAGGATTTACTGGATGGCAGCTATGGAGAAAAAACTGGCTTTGAGTAGCTACCGAAAGGGCAAAAATGAAATAAGGAGGGAGGCATTTTACGATAATTCAAGGGGAAGCGCTTTACTGTTTGAAGCGAGATCGGGTTGCCTTAGAACGCGTAGTTATAAAGCAAGATTCAGTAAAGAAGAAGAACAATGCACATGCTGCGGGAAAGATAAGGAAACGGCGGAGCATGTTCTGATTGAATGTGGAGATATCCACCCAGGTGTACGTTTGGGCACGAGCCTACAGGAAGCCTTGGGTTTTAGGGACAACAATGGAAAGCTGAACACACCCGCGATTGAAATAAGTAAGAGACGGTTAGAGTATTGGTGGCAGAAAATTAGAGAGAAAGGACAAAAATAAATATTGGAAAAATAAAATATGGACAGTGTGCCGTAAATGGCAGAGAACTTAAGCTGAAAATTTACCTTTTTTTCCATTAAGATAGAATTTATCGAAGTAGAGGCATTAGGCCAACATCAAAAAAGAAAAAAGGTTTTTTTTTTTTGTCGAGCCTGGTGGCATACTTGTCACCACCCCGTTATAAAGGGGACGCTCATAGCATCCATCCATCCATCCTCGATGCGATCGTTCGCCTCCGCTGCATGCTCGAGGCACTCTAACGCAGCGTCTCCGATTACCGATTTACCGATTTACCATTTACCAATTTTCGTGCGCAGACCATCAAATAAATGTTTTGTTCACTCGCTCCAGACGCAAGACTGTCGTCTTTCGACGGCATAAGCAATGTACCATGCAGATCCGGGGCCAATTTTTTTTTCTTTGGAGGCTTTCGTGCTGTCAGCGCTGACACCATGGCATAACGCACCAGCGTCATGACAATTTCTTGTTCTTCGCTTGAATCGAACTCCTTGACGCTGCTGGGAACGCTGTGCAAGACCAAACAAAAACAAAACATTCGGCGCGCTTGGTTCGTTCCGCTCACTCAGGTAGCGGCGATCAGCTGATGGTCTCCGGTCTCCAGAGTTCTCGCTGATAACGAGATCCGGATGTGACTCTCCGTGTTTGCAACTTCCGGTCGCTCGCACGCAGCCTCTGCCGGTGTAAACATCAGTCGCTTCTTGGTCGCCAGTCGCAAATGGTAACCCGACCGCTGCTAGTCGCCGGTCTGCACCAGCCTTTAATTCAGCTGGACGGCTGGAGTCTCCGCAATGGTGGTATCGCGAGTTTCTACGAACGATATGCATTAGCGAGATCGGGCCTCAAGCGTAAAGCCTATCTGGCAGGTAGATTGCGTTACGTAAACGTTTACGTTCTGAAGAGACCCGTGCATGTGCAGATTCCATGTAGAAACATGGTAACCTAAGGAAGTCTACGTACAAGCTAAAAGCCCTTATTGTCCCCTGTTTCGTTGGCGTAAGACCATCCACAGGGCAAAGGATTGATGCCATGACGACCAATTCGAAATGAAACGATTCATTTGCCCTCTGAAAAGCGTACTTTTGAACTCGCGTGCTCGTACAATATTGCCGACTCCGCTATCTCGCTTCACAGGTACGCTGGATTACAGTGACCACACGACTGGACGGCACGAGCAGACGACCAAGATGGTGACGCGCAAGCTGCCATTTTTGTGTTTTGGTGCTTGACGTCATCACTACTTGCCAGACTGCTGCGTGAAGTCACCAGGATTAACACTGTAGCCTGACGTGAAGATTTCTGAGCATCATACTTTCCCAGAGTCGTCTGTGTGTATAGAAGAATTGTGTGCCAGAGATAACTTGCCTCCGAAAAAAGGTGCCAGTAACCCTTTTGGATCCTCCAAGTTTTTAGCTTGATTTGTGCAGTCGGAGGTGCAAATACGATCTCGCTTGGATCAGCTATGCCACGGCAGCTATAGATAACAAATCCGGTGGCCGTGGCTATGCTCGAAACTAAATTTTAACGAAATCTTCGTAACGGAACATTCGCGATCTTGTACTCGGCTGCTGACCCGCAGGTCGCGGGTTCAAATCCCGGCTGCGGTGGCTGCATTTCCAATGGAGACGGAAATGTTGTAGGCCCGTGTGCTCAGATTTGGGCACACGTTAAAGAACCCCAGGTGGTCGAAATTTCCGGAGTCCTCCACTACGGCGTCTCTCATAATCATATGGTGGTTTTGGGACGTTAAATCCCACAAATCAATCAACATTCGCGATCTTAACAGCGACTGTGGCTCACGAGGTACGATCCTAAGCATAACTGCCATTTCGGAACAACTGCTGCTGTAGTACACGGAATGTAAACAAGGAGGAAGAAAAATACTTCTCAACTGGTGACTAAAACTACAGCGTCGGAGAGTATTTCACATGCACGATGTTCACTACGTAGGTATTACTAAACATTTACCATGAAGTTTTGAGGCAAGACGTGCCAGATATATATTCTGATCCAAGGCGGCATAAAACAAACTAACAAATTGCAGTTACTGAGTTGGCGCGAGTACGAAGAGACTAAAACCTACATTTAGGAGATAGAAAATTGAACTATTGAATGTCAGATTTAGTTATATTATAAGAAAAAATAACTGAAATTTCGCTTTCGAAGTGTGGCGTGCAACCTGTAGTGAGTAACCTGTGAAGTGGGCAACCTGTCAGACTCGGTGTCTGGGTGCGGAAGTATTGTATCCAAAAACGCTTCTTGACTTCACCTTGATTTTCTACCACCTCTAGCGCACTACAAACGCGTTCCGAACTCGCTAGGTTGAAGGCGGGGGCAAGTCATCTACATATCAAGGAGATTATCACTGACACGTGCAGCGCTCTATTGTTAGGCAAGCGTGTTCTCAGCAGCTTCACACTGATCGGCAGCGTGTTGTTTCAGGGCCATTTTTAGGATTAGTGTCGATTCTAGCTTCTTTATTTACAACGCACACTCATATCAGCTGACGACGCTTCTTATCACTCTGCACTGCAAAAAAATTGCACGTACTTACGGACAGAAAAGCGGACATAGTGGCCAGGAAATAAATACACTCGCCCCCTTCGCCAACATCAAGGATACACCACACGGTTAGGAATCACAGGCTTTACCACTTCGTGAATATTATGGACACAACACACGTTTACAAATAATGTTCCACTGAATAGTGCGAAAAACAAATGTCTCCTCTGTCAACAAAAAAAAATTAGACGAAAGTGATCATTTGCAATTTGGATGAACTCCAGAAATATATACTAATATGGCCGTCACGTACTATCATTGCATCCATCACCGCGATGTGTTCTGCACCGCTTTTATGCTACGAAACTGTATTTGTTCCCAAATGGCGGTTTAGGCGGGCATCGCGGAAAGAGGAACAATTCGACCGCGGCGGGCGCACCGCCATCGTCACTCATCTGTCGGCAGTCACTACTCTAGTCCGTGCCCTTCTCGAAAGCCAGGAGGCACACACGGAACGAGACCCGGCGGGCGGTGCTTTTTGTTTGGTCTGCATCTTGGAGGTGAGTGCGTATACCTTCTCATTTACTCGCCGTTTGGGTTTCAGCTGGTGTCACTAATGATCTGTGTCATGTAGTACCTATGCAATATCTCAGAATAGACAAATTCGAGGCCATAAGCGTGGTGCTCCTTTGTCGATGTTGTTTTCACGTGGCTTGTATAATGCATGCTTTTTCTGAGACGAAGTCCGTACTGAGAGCAGAAAATACAGCATTTACGGAAATCGCGGATAATCGTGTTGGTCGTGTTTACATTTCAAGCGTGACATTTTGATGTCGCTCTGATTAGTTATCGACAGAAGTTGCATTACTTTATGCCGACAGTGTTCGGGCTTGTCAGCACCGTAGTGCAGCCGTGTAATGTGCGCGCCTCCCTTTGCGCTGGCAACGTTAGGTGAGCCTATGTTTACGGTGCCGGTACGCCGCTCTGTAGTAAGACGAGACGATATCTACCGTGAAATCTGGCGCGCTGCAGCCTACCGACATTTTCTTTCCGACGGGCCGAAATTCGTCTCTTCCGCATTGTCTAATAAAAGGTGGCTAGCGGCAGGTAGCACGAAAGTGCGAACAGCCAGCGATAACTTTTAACTCAAGAAATCTAAAACAGCATGTGAATTTTTCCGGAAAGCTACAAACCACGACTCCTAAAACGCGTTCTAAAGAAATAATAAAAAGAGTCTGTGCTTCGTCTGCCGTGGTGGTATAGTAGTTACGGTGGTCGGCTGCTGACCCGAAGGCCACGTGCTCGATGCGGGCCGTGGTAGTCGCGTTGTGATAGACGGGTAGTGGTACAGGCCCGTGTACTGTGCAATGTCAGTGCACTAAAAAAATGACCACAGGGTAAAAATTTCCGGGCCCCTCCACCATGGTGACCTTCGTAATAATATCGTAATTTTGGGACGTAAAACACCAGGAATTATTTTTAAAAATCTGTTATACTCCAATTTGGTTAGTACAAAATTTTCTGTGTAGAACAATCGTAGAATTTTCAGTATGTGAAGAATGTGGTTCATTATGGGGTTTTTTTCATAGAGATAATATTTAGTGAAATATGATAGTTCGTATTAGCTGATTGTCAGAGTTTTCATTCTGTAGGCAAAGAGTTATTCGATATGTGTACAGCACAAAATCGTTTTTATAGCTGGTGAAAAAGTTATAAAGTTGAGGGTTTTTGTACATGATGGTTGTAAATTTAGCATTGAGGTGGTGGAAGTAAGAAACTATGGTAAATAACACATTTAGTATTAACCTTCATTGGTTACTGTCAGAGAAATTTATCAAATCACTTTTTATTTTAGGAGATAAAAACTTTTTGATGTGGTTGTTGGACTCTTTGCTTGCCCGTGTTTATACCTTAAAGCAATGCGTCCTAATGGTGAGTACTAGCGGCACAGGCACGAGGAGCATTTGGACAACATATCAATTTCGTCCGTGCTTACTTTAATAGTTTGCTGTCTAGTACTAGCCTGCATGAGTAAACGAGCGATCCAAACCGCACTAGGGTGCACTTAACCACATGCAGCTATCTTCTGACAGTTCGAATCGTGTGCTTATGCAACACTAGTAAGTGACAACGATAAACGCAAGAACTTAATACCTCTCCGATAAGATTTGGAAGTGGCAAGAAAACTACAATTAAGAAAAGGATCTATTGAAATCAGAAAAAAAGGAATACGTTTTTCTCATGAACCAATGCAGTTGTAAAGTGACAATGCCTGGTATTAGAGTGACCCTGTGATGCAAGCTGCCGTTAAGTATTTACAACAAAGTTTAGGCGCACGAATAAAAAAAAGGAATAAGAAGACACTGATAACTGTTGCCATTTAATAAAGCCTCTGCAGATTAAAGGGCTGGCGTTATCACCAGTTGAAGACTGCTGGTCAAATATTAGAAAACTAAAAAAACATATAAATCAAAGCGTGGCACTTATCGTGAAGGTAGTTGATTCTTTTGAGGTGAAGATTCAATAAAGAGTTGTGTTCTTTCTCTTCAGTTCTGTTTGAAGTTTGCAGGGTGAGAGCTACTTAATATCTTTGATGTCACTTCTACCTTAAGAGGAACAGAGTCGATACCTTAATGTTGTTGATGAAATAGAATCAATTCATTTCTTTTTTTCACATTCAGAAAGAGTTGATATTTTATATTGTGACTGAAATAGAATCAACTCTTTTTCTCAATTCGAAACAAACCTCACAATTTATTTCAGCATAAGCTTCTACATTCACAAAAGGTATGCCTTTTTGCACGCTCTCAAGTCTATGTGCTTTGGTAATTACTAGCTTATAAATAGTAAAATGGTTTACATGATGGGCTATAATAGTGCCAACATTGTATACTAAACTGGAAAGCTCTCATTCTTTTCAGAGAGAACTGAAATGTTACAGGGCAAGTAATTGGCTCAGGTGATTAGTGTCAAGATGTTTTTGAAGTCTATATACACTTACTTTAATGCTTTGTGGCATATATTTGATTTAACACACTTGTTATAAACATACTGTTTTTTGAAGTTCTGTTAGTGTCTTCTGCTGCACTGTGAATAATTATTATTCACAGTGCAGCAGAGGGCACAAAAATAACTCTAAAAAGTGTGGTTTTGAAACTTCTCATGTACTTAATTCAAATACAATAAAGTGAATCGCATAATTTGTGGAGACCGATTGCATGTGAAAGATTCAATACAAAGCTGTCCTGGCTGCATTTTTTTTTACTCTTTGAATCAATTGTTACTAAGGTGATATATATTTTTGTGTAAAGTTAGGCGCTGTCAGCATATCAGGGGCTTACCAGATATGTGAATTGCAGTGATGCCTCAGGAGTAGCTGATGGTAAAATATTATGCCTGCACTCACATCTGTGCTTTTAAGAGCACAGACTTCAGGTTTATCAAAAACAGGTGCATGCCACGGTGCCACGATGCACATATCATAATTTCTGCCTGGTAAAACAGCGCTTCATTGTAGCTTGTTGAGTAATATATGAGTACATATTTATTGTTTAATACATTTTTAAACAAGGATTGCCAACATTGCAATGACACTTAACATTGCTTCAATACATTGCCTGATTAGTTTTCTTCTGGAACATTTACAACTACTAGTTTGGCTATGTACACCACCTTGAATTCCAAGGTTGAAACGCAGCTGCAACTGATATTTACTGTATCTTTTCATTGAAATTTCTCACTCGTTGTGAAGCTGCTAATATTGAAAACAGATTTACTATTGTACTGTCTCTTTACTATTTACTTAGAGATTTCCAAAGTGCATCCTTGCTGTTCCTGAGTTAACATCGGCAGTGAATCACATGTGGGTCATACCCACATCCTACAGGCAGAAGTGTGCAGGTATGCACACACGTGACTGATGAAAAACGTTTAACATCGTATTAGACAAGCATGTCACATTATTTATGTCACGAGGTAATGACACAGCAGTTACAATGTCACACTCACTATTTATTCTCTTCCAGGTGCTGCTTCTGTTGTTCTTGCGCCAGCTGTCATCTCTCATGCCATCATGCCAGCGCCACTATGACTGTTCGTGCCCCAAGCACCTTGGTGACTTGATGTTGCTGGAATTTGTGTCACCGCATCACCAGCAAACTATCAAGTGCCATCATTTTCACTGCATCCCCCACTGCCGATTCTGGACGGCGCAGTTTTCAGTCCAAGAGCATGGAACAATGACAGGTGATCAAGCAGCTCAAACGCACACCCATATCTCGATTGCATAAGGCTATAGCACTACAGTCAAGATTTCATTCTGATTGTGAATCTTCTTTCACGTTAGTGAGTGTTAAACAAACCTGTACCATGTAGATGATGTTCACTTTGTTGTCATTATCCAGTTTAAAATTTGCTTTCGACATCGCACATTCAAAACAAAGCCTTCGAAAAATGGCCTTCAAGGCTCGCAGTTGTAAATTCTGCGTTGAGTTTTACACTGGCAACCTCGAGCCGTGGGGAGTGCAAACATTTAGTGCTGGAAACCTAGCAAGAGTATTGTAAACATCATTGGCACATTGTTACTGTTTTTTACAGCATACCAAATTAGTCAGCTAGAGTACAAATAGTCAAAACAGTACCCACCAGGGCATCCAAATTTCTGTTGGTAATTTTACATTACTTCTGTCGGATGTGTGGCAGTGCCATGACGGAGTTTGTATAAAAAGTCGGCAACTATAGCTTGATCTTTAGAGCACATGCTTTGGCCACTTTTCAGCTTGTAAGATAACTCATCATTGCCGACTTGTATACAAATTAAGAAGTTTATTCTGTGAAGAGTAGCAGCTTTCCTGTTGCCAGTCAAGGCCTCTAGCTGGAAGTTTGTATCATCATTTTCAAATATGAGTGCGGCTTTTGTAAGCCTTTTCACGAGACACTCGACTTGCTGGAATTCTTTACTGTATATATTTGTTACTTGACATGGGCTCTCACTTTGACGCATTGTTTCTATATTTTTCTACAGCTCTTGATAGGATATCTCGCTACATATTTTACTACCAAAGCAAAACATTCCTCTGAATGTGCTCACTTTGGTTAAGGACTTTCTTTTGTGCAGACCTTCGTTTGCATCCGTTAATAATAACAACTTTTCTTCCGCTTATGTGACCTCTGCTGTATTCCAAGGAAGTGAGCTCAGTAGAGGCCTGAAGCCAGAGGGGTGTCCCAGGAGTTCCCTCCCCCCCCCCAATTCGCATGTTGTGGGTTTTCCCAATTTTCATGGCCATTAACATGTGCCCCCTTCCCTCCTAAAAACATTCCTGTCTATGGGGCTGTCTCTTTATGAGCGCATTATTTCTTCTTGCTCGTTTTTTATTGTTTATTTTTACCTCCCATTGTCTGCATATATATGAAATACGTGGTGTTTCAAGAAAATTTCAGGAAGTATTGTCCAATAATCTTTAAAAATTAGACAAAGAAGGTACTTGCGTGCTAGTTGCGGCATTGGGTTTCCTGTGATGAAAGGAATCTTCAGAGAGGCACAAACATTAATTGCGGCAGTAATTATAAAAATTAGTACAATTACCTTATTTACCAGGGGTAGCAGCTCGTCGAGTCAAATGGGCAAATTCAAGTCCTTTCTACGAAAAGTCTATAGCCACTTTGAAATATTGGAAAAGCAGCCACTGATAATCACCGTGGAGTGATGCAATCTGCTTAATTTAGCTGTCGAAACGAAAACCAATGCACCAGACAGCACATCTACCATTCATTTCGACAACGTCCTCAATGACGACACTCTTTCTCTAGCCCTTATCAACTGTAAATTTAGACAATTTGCTTCGTGCCCGGTTATCGACGCTCACTTAATCTTCTCCCCTAATGCAAGAGAAACAGTGTCGCCATGGATGGCGTTGTCGAAGTGATTGGTAGGCGCACTGTTTAGTGCGTCGGTTTCAGCTTCGCGAGCTAAATTGAGCAGAATGCATTGCTCTGCGGTAATTACCAGTGGCCGCTTTTCCTAAATTTTAAGCTGGCTATGGATTATTTGTAGGAAGGGGTTCAATTCGCCCATTCGACTGGATCAGGCATTACCATCAGTAAATAGATAATTGTTTATATTTTCATATTTACTGCTTTAATTGTTGTTAGTACCTATCTGAATATGCCTTCTTCAACGAGTCATTTCATGCCAAATCATCCAATGTTTTTCCGACCATCACGAATATTGCTGATAAAACTTCCGCATATTTCTCGAAGTGCGAAACTCGTCCTGGTCATTTAGTTTTGTTTGCCAAAAGTTTTTCTTCCTAATTATGCCTATTGTTTGGCGCCAAGTAAAAGGTGTCAAACAGCAATTTCTTTAAATAAGTTTTTTGAATGCAATCAATAAAATAAATTTATGGCAAGGTAATGAACTTATCTAACTTTAAAATAATGACTTAATTATTTATATCTACACTCTAAAAAATATCGAGTAAAAAGGGTGTCTTTTTGTCCCACAACAATATTCGTCATCAGGCTTGCGTGCGCTTCCTTTCTTGAAAACTCAACGCTGGCCACTTTCCTATCAAGAATGCAATGTAACCCTGATGATGAGCATGTCGATCGTGACCGGAATGTATCGGGCGCGGGGCAATAGCGCAAGGATGGAACGCAATATAGATGATGATTATTGTTGTGGGAAAAAAAGACACCCTTTTTACTCGCTCTTTTTTAGAGTGTGTTGTTTGAGGGCATATCACACGAGATACCACAATTGGGATTTTTTCACGGGAACATGGTAAGTTCCAAAGACACAAATAAAGTATGTGCTGGTGGCCTGTCAACATGCTATAAATTAAAAATAATTTAGTAACTGATGCTATAGCAAACACTGAAAAAATTGTGAGTGTCTCTTTGTTTGGTAAAACCTCGGTATTCAGCATCAAAAACTTTTCTTGGGGGTCGGACTATAAATATGCACAAAATTTCATTTTAAAGCTCTATGAACAAGCTAATTATATGTGGAAATACTAGAGGGTACTATTTTTAAATTCTAAAAATATATTTTTGAAATATGTATCTCCACCAGCTTTTCGCCTACGTAACTCAAGCGGCATGACACACTCGCAAGGGCAATCTTCAGCAGAATCCCTCTAACCTGGAATACAAAGTGCAAATTTGGTGCTCTCTACTGAATAATTGAAATGAGAATAGGGCTATGATCTGCATTTTATTGCCAACGGAGGGGTGCTACAAGGACTGGGTTCAGTGTGGCGACTTCCAGGTGAGCCATGCAGCTTAATAGATATGAAGTCATCCTGCTTTCCTGGGGATTTCTGCAAATGCAGTAGGTGTGTTTTATACACCTAATAAAAATATTTAGTCATACTCAATACATATGTCCTAAAGCATGCTAGTAGCAATGATGCAGTACACTGATAAACGCTATCTTAAAACAACCGTCACTTTTATTTCTGGCTTTCAGAAGAGCACCCTGCTCCCTGAGAACCAAAGCCTGTCATATGAATACAGAAGCGAAAAAACCTTAAATTAAGAACTGGTAGCCAAGGGGATAGTCGCATTTACGTTTTGTGTAAGAGATGATCGTGTACTGTATACTTTTTAACGGCTTCATGGCTCATCTGGGAGTCATCACCAGTGGCGTAGCCAGGAAGGCAAAAGGTGCTGCTTCCCCCCCCCCCCAGCACACTCCAGGTATTTTTTATCCTAAAGTCCTGGTAGAGTGAGTGATAGACAGACAGACGGATTCACGGTTACCGATAAAACCCTTTGAAGCTTCGCCCCACACATCATTATTCACTTCGTAGATATGCTGTATTTTCTTTGTTCTGCATGTGTATACCTACATGCACACGTACAAACACACAAGAATGTACATAAAGTATGACCGAAGTCGCCTTCCCCTCACACAACACCTCCACGCAAAAAATATATTTTTGCTACACTACTGGTCTCCACGCTCTAGCCACATTTATTGTAGCGCACCTCTGTTGGCAATAGAATGCAGATGATAGCCCCATTCCAATCTCGAGTGCTCCACATCAAGCTCGCTGTGTGTACCCTAGGTATGTGGAAGCCTCTTGAAGATTGCCCTTGCGAGTGCTTCATGCTGCTTGAGTTAAGTAAGGGTAAAGCTGGTGGAGATACATAACTTCGAAAAAATACTTCTCGAGTTTAAAAAATCATACCCTTTATCAACTTCACCTATAGTGAGGTAGTACATAGAGCTTCAAAATGAAATGTGTATATTTTTGTCCGACAACCAAGGCAAGCTTTTGGTGCTAAATACAGAGCTTTTCTTAAAAAAGTGCAATCACAATTTTTAAGACTATCTGCTAAAGTTCAGTGCGCAAATTGTTTTTAAATTGTAGCATGTCAAAAAGGTCACCAGCGGATATTTTATTTGTGTCCTTGGAATTCGCTGTTACCAGAAAAAATCCCGAAACTGGAAACATTATTCATATTGCTCGTAGGAAAAGCTCTCGAAGAATTGACATACATAGGTAAGTCAATATTTTTAGTTAGATCACTTGATTACCTTGCTGGGAATGCCATTTATTGAGTGAATTTCAAAACGACTTTCGTAAAAAGTTGTTGTTTGACGACTTTTAGCTCAGCCGGCACCATACTACAGACTCTCATAACTAGGGAACAAGATCTTTGCCAACGGAATTAAATGATCAAGATCACTTTCGAACTTCGAGAAACGTGAAAATTTTTTCCGCCATATTCGTGATGGTCGAAAAAACACTGGATGATTTTGCATGGCATAATCCTAATCGTTGTAATATTTAATACATTGGATTACTCGTTCGCTTCTTTTGCGTAAACTAATATTGTTAGCCAATATTTTGGTGTGTTTATGAAATTGCTTTTGCTTTCAGCCATTTCATTCTGTATGATATGTAATATTACTTATTATGTGTGATCATAGATTTTTGTGCTGCAAGCAAGTGCCTCTAAGAAGGCCTATTAGGAGTCTTGAAATGAATAAATTAATTGTGCTCGCACTGTTTTTTACTTTGTACTCACCTGGTGTAGTTGTGCTGACAAAATGTTTTATCTCTTTTTCAGAAAAGAAGTCTGCACAGTACTGTTACAATAGGAAAACAACACACATGCTTTGGGTATCTGAAGTTATGATAGTCCTTCTTTGTATTATAGTTTAGTTTATTCAGAATTGAAATACAAGTGATACAAGTGCATGTGTTATGTACAAATACAGAAGGAGTTTTCAAAGTCGCGAGACTGTGAGTGAGACCTCCTATAAAATCATACATGAGAGATACAACGCAATGTAAAGAGTGATAAGGAAAGAAAATTTAAAGAAAATTTTGTATCTGAAATTTATTTTCATTTCCAGATACAAAGCCACCGAGATGAAATAAATTTGTAACAATTTTAGTGCACACAATTTATAGCATGTCTGTGATGTATTTATTTTATTATCATGTAAAAAGAAAGTTTGATTTCAGTGAATAGGAAACTTGTCCTTGTCGGTTTCGAAACATTTGAATTCACTTCGTAAATTATTTAGCATGTGGAGGTGCAGCTAAAAGTTCCCAGGTGATGCTGCCACAGGATTAGTTCAAATAGTGGCCTGGAAATTTTGAATGATCTTGTAATTGCACAAGAAAGATCTGCTGATTACGTATGCTTCACGTTGTGACTAATGAAAACACGTTTGTTGTTTATGGAAATGTAGCAATAGTATTACGAATAATGTGTGAGAAATGGCCCTACGAAGCAAGTGTTGTTCAATAGCAGCCATTACTTTATTTATTCATTGCGGAGATAACCGTGAAAGTTGAACGCGCTGTACGTTCTATGTGTTCTACGTGATCTCTGGTGTACTATTTTCTTTTTACGGAAGTGGTTGGCAGCACTTTACGTACACCTTCTTAAGTAATCAAGGGAAAATAGGTTTTGCAGTGTTGATCATATTATTAATGCTGCTTTTGAATTAGTAGATGGCTAAGATAGCCCACTATGATGTGGTATTTTTGCTATTCCTTAGCTGCGTGGTATGTCCTTACGTGTTTTGTATGAGACTGCTCATATGTTGTATGTGTTCATATATGTAAATGGTAATAATATACAATGCTGCTTATATGTTGTATGATTAATTTCTTTACCGAAAAAATCTTACTACTATACTCGTTACGCAAAAAAAAATTGGCAGATCCCACGTACAGTGGGAATCGACGATATGCGAGGCACTAATGAGGAAACTTAATATATCACTCTAAAATCAGCTCAATGTTACAAGGTAGAGGTAAAATATGCCGTATATGACTTACATGTCATGATTATCATGCCTGGATGTGTCGTTTACCTCTATGATCTATTTACGTCACATGATACCAAATTTAGTATATGTGGAGCTGGCGAAATGGCCGCGAGCACGCAATGAGCGTTCCATGTTGTCATTTTCTTAAATGACACGCTTGTCAGCATTATCATGCTTGCACCAGTCATATACTTTTGTCACCCATTGACGTCATGCAACACCAAATTTGCTATATTTGGAGTTAGCACAACGGCCGGGAGCGCATCATGAAGGGCCCAATATACTCCAATGTAGCGTTCACGCGCGTCCACTCTGGGCACAGCGACGCTACGTTGGCAAAACGCGAGCACTTTATAGTCTGACGCCATGCTCGACCGGCGCGACCAGCGTCCACCGGCACGGCCCGATGGGTACCGGTGCAAAAGGCAACGTGCTCGCACTGATGCGTTACCCAGGGAACACTGCGTCTCCCTCTTTTCGTGACGGAGGGACGCCGGACGCGCTGAAATGCGCACGCGCGAAGCAATGCAGCGCGGCACGTGCCTGCGAGTATATGGCAAGACTTGCGCCTGGCGTAGCAACGTCGCATGACGCGACGAAATGAACACTTGTGAGCACGCGCCGCACGTCACGTCAAAATGTATTGGCGCCTTGACTGTGCTATGTAGTCATGTTCTCAAATGACACGCATCTCATAATTATCATGTGTACCCTAGTCAGGTGCCTTCGTCATCATTTGACGTCACGTAACACAAAATTCGGCATATTTGAAGCTAGCGAAACTGTCGCCAGCGCATCATGAATGTGGCATGTGGTCATGTTGTTACATGACACACATCTCATGATTATCGTGCTTGCACCAGTCACATACCTTCGTCATCCATTCACATACCGTAATACCACATTTGGTGTATGTGATGCTAGCGAAATGGCTGCGAACCCATCATGAGCGTGGCATGTAGTGATGTTGTTACATGACACGCATGCCATGATTTTCATGTTAGGGTTGGTCACTCGTGTTCGGCATGCAATCATGTCATACCATACCAGTTTTCCAAGATGCCATGTGAACTAAACCACCGCAAGAGCTACAGGACCATTAAATGTAAATCATGACATTCATGACACATATGTCATGATTTTAATGCTATGACTAATTAAATATGTTCTTGATACAGTCATGTTATGCCATACCCAGTTTGTCATTGATACCATTATCAAAACGGCCAGGAGAGCTAACTGTCGTAGGCGGGTAGATAGATAGATAGATAGATAGATAGATAGATAGATAGATAGATAGATAGATAGATAGATAGATAGATAGATAGATAGATAGATAGATAGATAGATAGATAGATAGATAGATAGATAGATAGATAGATAGATAGATAGATAGATAGATACGCTCAAAGTCGCCGAAGTTGACTAAGAAATGCTTCGCATTTAAAAAGAAGAAGCGCATTAGTACTGTACGTTACCTGTATATGAAAAGAAGAGCGTTACCTTAACCGGTACCAGAAGTTGCTTATGCCATCACTTTTAGGTCAAGAATTTTAAGCAGTACACCCATCCTGAACTAGAATAACGATTTTTAAAGTCTAGTCAGTATAATCCACAACAAAGATCTAACAAAAACAATTGCTTGGGTTGACCATTGTCAAGCAGTTGTGCGGCTTTCGTCCGTATCATTCCTTGACATGTGACATTTTATGATGCAACATGTTGAAAATTATTATTATTATTATTATTATTATTATTATTATTATTATTATTATTATTATTATTATTATTATTATTATTATTATTGGCTCTGAATTCTACATTAGAGAAGATTTTTCTTTGGCCACAAGGCAAGCACGGCAAAAATTGATTGAACATGCGAAGACACACAAAAAAACCTTCAAACTATCAGTGGACCGGTTACGCATAGGTGACAAAACGAACGCATACGATGTGTCATCGGCATCAGTGGTTGAACTCAACAGATAGATAGGTACCGGGACATCTCCACCACATCACGTTGCTCCATTTTTTTCTTTATTGTTCACAATTATTCGAACTGTTATGTCAAAACATGACAACGTTTGCCTTCTATCTTGATGATTGCGATTGTGACGCTCTTGTACTAACGGAAACATGGCTGCACCCTAACATTTCCGACAGTGAAATCGGTTCTCTAGCGGACACCCATAATATATACCGCTGTGACCGCACCAAAAAAAAGAGGTGGTTGCGTCCTTCTTGCAATAAAAAAGAAACGATCACTTCCCATGTTGTCAACAATAATTCTGAGCTGGAGGTAGCGTGGGCCCTGTGTCTCTGCGCCACCGCGAAGGTCCTGTTTGGTATTTGCTACCGCCCCCACGACTCTACAAACTGCTTCGCCAATGAACTCCGGTCTTGCATCAATAAAGCAACACAGCTTTATTCGCCTAAATTTACTTACCCTTTTGGTTACTTCAATTTTGCCCTCATTGATTGAAAACAGCTGTCTTTATTTTGTCGCCTCTCGATAGAGTATATTGATCTAACAATGGACTTTAACTTATCCCCGGTTGTTCAACTACCGACTCGTGGCAATAATCTCTTATACCTCATTCTTATGAACGTGCCAGAAACTACAGGGCACATAACACACATAGATGGTTTTAGTGATCACAGCTTATTTCAAACAACCATAAAGGTTCCTTTCTCATTCGCAGGAGCGGCGAAAAAAACCATACGAGAATATAACGAGGGAAACTATGCCGTAATTAACAAAGCCCTTGACTCTTTATTCTAGCCCCTCGCTTTTACCGTCGTTTTACTCAAGGCCCAATAAAGATAACTGGATAAGATTCAAAGAAAAGTTGCGCGCATAGGTTGATCAACACGTGCCTATTACCAAAATAGCAGCCGATAAGAACAATCTATGATTCACGAAACATCTTCAACAGCTTCGTAACAAAAATAAACGCTTATATAAGGCTGCTAAACGTTCGGACAACGAGACATCTTGGAAAAAATATGACAGCTGCACAAAAGATTACTGCTGCGCTATTTCTGCTGCTAAAGACAAGTACTTCTTTCGTGGTCTCCCTTCCCTGCTCAAATGTAATCCTAGGAAATTGTGGCAAATGTCGCGCCCCAACGATAACATTAACCGCACACGACGATAACGGTGCTCCCCTTCCAGATAATGAGCGTTCGTCTGTTTTTAATCATTTCTTTTCATCCATTTTCACAAAAGAGCGCTTAGACAACCGGCCAGTGATCACTGATCATGACTATCACTGCATGACACCCATAGATATCTCAATCGAAAATATTGCGCACCTCAATGATAATTTAACGCTATCCACTACATCAGGTATTGATAACATCAACTCTGAAATTCTCAAAAACATGGTCTCAGTTTCTAGCAAAACTGTATTCCACATTTTCCAGCGATCTCAAAACACTGGTCAGATTCCAGCCGACAGGAAAATTGCCAAAGTTGTACCCATCTTTAAAAATGGTGACAGAAACATAGTTGCAAATCACCAATTTCATTACGTGCATTTGTTGCAAGATGATAGAACACATTATCGCAGCTCATGTTTAAAGCCATCTTGAATCTAACAACTTTTTCTTCGCAAAACAGCACGGGTTCCGAAGAGGCTTGTCATGGGAGCCTCAACTACTGGAATGAACTAAAGATTTGCACTCCTACATAGACTCAAACGTACCAACAGACTGTATCTTGTTAGATTTCTCTAAGGCATTTGATCGCGTTGCACATTGTCGCCTTTTCATCAAGCTATCCGCAATAAAACTGGATTCGTTAACTCTATCCTGGCTCCGATATTCATTTTCTAACATGCAGCAATTCAATGTGGTCAACGATGTGTCCTCATCCTTCTCTTTTGTTGCCTCAGGTGTACCTCAAGGAAGCGTACTTGGTCCCCTATTGTTTCTCATGTATATCAACGACTTGATCAATAACACATCATCCTGCTTGTGCATATTCACTTATGATTGCATTATATATCGCCAATTAATAGTTCCACCGACCACATTTCCCTTCAAGATGACCTGAACTTAATGACTGATTGGTGTGACACACGGCTAATGCACTTAAACTCAACGAAGTCCAAAGTAATGTCTTTTAGCAAGAAACATTCGAAATCCAACTTTTCAAACTGTATAAAAACCAGCCTATTATATGAGACCTCTTCTTTGAAATATCTAGGCATCACTTTTACTCCAAACTTTCTTGGACTACCCATATACGTATGTGCCAATGCTGCCAAATCATTGGGGTACTTACGTCGCAACCTTCGAAGCTCACCCTCCTTCATTAGCAAGCTCGCTTTTCAAACATTCGTCCACCCACAACTTGAGTTTTCTTCTCCTACCTGGTCTTCTCATCAAAAATATTTGATAACTTCTTTATAATCAACACAAAACAGAGCCGCTCGTTTTATTGCTCAGAACTATAATTATCGTTCAAGTGTGAGCAAATAAAACTCTCTCTTTCCCTCGTGCTGTTAAGTGATCGTCTTGATATAGCCTTGTTGCCATTATTCCCTATATACGTGTACCAGCTTGACCATCATGTGTTAGACCTGCATACATCAACACACATATCTCGTAGAATACATAATAATCTAAGCTTCACGTGACTTTACGGTTGTACTGACGCCTTCAACTATTCCGCCCTTCCGTGAGCAATGCGCCTATGAAAAAGCTTATTTGGTGATATAGTGGCTGAAACTAACTCGGCGAAATTCAGGCAATCTCTCAACACGCACATCTCCGGCAGCCCACGTTCTGTCTAACATGTGGCACGTAGTAATCAGTGCTTTCTCTCGGCTGTTTGAGCAGTTTCATATGCAATGGGTTACAAGTTGTAGTCTTCCCCCCCCCCCTTTTTTTTCGCGCAAAGTATATTTGAATCACTTGTATTATTGTGGGTATTTTATCATACCTTATAATATACAACACAACTTGTATTTTACTTTTTATTGTGACCTATTCTGCTGGTTCTTGTATCATTCACCTTTTGTAGAATTTTGATCGTATTAATTGTACGTTTCACATTGCTTTGTTCTTGCCCATCATATTTTGCTTCTTCATGTGATTTCGAATTTATACCTTTGGTGTATAAGTTTTTTGTAAAGCCCTCCTTACTCATTGCCCATGTGGCCATGTAAGGTATTTCAAATAAATAAATAAATAACTAGATTAGTGGAGGTATTTATACCTGTATAGAGTTCAGGACCTTCGGAATATTGTAATATGGTATAATGTTTACAGTGAAGTTGTAAGTGGTAGTTTCAAGTTGCAAGTGGTCATGAAAGTCTCAACTACAACAGACAAAATATAACTGGCAGAGCTTTCGAAGTTGATTAATAGGCGTAAGGTATGCCATGTAAGAAGGTATAACATGGAGAGAATTGAACACAATTTGAAAAACGGAGGAAGCGCCAAAGCAGTGAAGAGGAAACTTGGGATAGGCAATTATCAGATGTATGCACTAAGGTACAAAGAAGGCAAAAAAACTAACAATATGGATTGGATAGTTAAAATAGCGGAGGAGTTTTACAGAGATCTGTACGTTAGCCGGGACAACCACGACTTTAATACTATAAGAACTAGCAGTAACCCAGATGACACCCCACCAATAATGATTGAAGAATTCAGAAAGCTTTGGAGAGCATGCAAAGAGGCAAAGCTGCTGGTGAGGATCAGGTAACATCAGATCTGCTGAAAGATGGAGGACAGATTGTGTTAGAAAAACTATCCACCCTGTTTAAGAGGTATCTCCTGACTGGAAGAGCACCAGAGTCTTAAAAGAATGCTAACATCAACTTAATACATAAAAAAGGAGATGACAAGGACTTGAAGAATTAAAAGCCGATCAGCTTGCTCTCTGTAGTATACAAGCTACTTAAAAGGTAATTGCTAGGAGAGTAAAGAAAACATTAAAATTCAATCAACTAAAGGAACAAGCCGGATTTCGAACAGGCTACTCAACAATCGACCACATTCATACGATCAATCAGGTAATAGAGAAATGCTCAGAATATAACCAACCACTATACATAGCCTTCATAGATTACGAGAAGGCGTTTGATTCAGTAGAAATATAAGCCGTCATACAGACATTGCGTAATTAGGGCGTCGATGAAGTATATATAAACATCCTGGAAGAAATCTACAGGGGATCAACTGCTACCATAGTGCTTCATAAAGAAAGCAACAGAATACCAATCAAGAAGGGTGTAAGGCAGGGGGACACAGTCTCCCCAATGTTACTTACCGCGTGCTTACAGGAGGTTTTCAGAAGCCTATAGAATGGGAACAGTTAGGGATAAGAGTGAATGGAAAGTACCTTAGTAACCTGCGCTTCGGCGATGAAATTGCATTGCTGAGTAACTAAGGGGACGAATCGCAACTCATGATTACGGAGTTAGACAAAGAGAGCAGAAAGATGGGACTTGAAATTAGTCTAAAAAACGAAAGTATTGTACAACAACCTCGGAAGAGAGCAGCGCTTCCAGATAGGTAATAGTGCACTTCAATTTGTAAAAGACTATGCCTACTTAGGGCAGGTAATAACCGTGGAGCCGAACCACGAGATTGAAGTAACTAGAAGAATAAAAATGGAGTAGAGCACATATGAAAAGCACTCTCGAATTGTGAAAGGTAGATTGCCACCATCCCTTAAGAGGAAGGTATAAAACAGCTGTATCTTGCTGGTACTTAGCTACGAAGCAGAAACCTCGATACCTACAAAGAGGGTTCAGCTTAAATTAAGGACGACGCAGCGAGCAATGGAAAGAACAGTGGTAGGTGTAACCTTAAGAGACAAGAAGAGAGCAGAATGGATTAGGGAACAAATGGGGGTTAAGGATATCATTGTTGAAATCAAGAAGAAAAAATGGACATGGGCCGGGCATGTAGCGCGTATTCAGGATAGCCGCTGGTCATTTAGGTCATTAAGTGTAACTAACTGGATTCCCAGACAAAGCAAGTTAGTTAAGGGGAGACAGAAGGTTAGGTGGGCAGATGAGATTAAGAAGTTTGTGGGTATAAATTGGCAGCAGCAAGCACAGGACCGGGTTAACTGGCGGAAAATGGGAGAGGCCTTTGTCCTGCAGTTGACGTAGTCAGGCTGATGGCGATGATGATTATGATGTAAGTAGTAGTTTATGTCTTCGTTCCACGTGGCGAAGCCATTCCTCAATATGACCTTAAAAAGAAATGAGATTTAGTCATTGACGCTCTCCACAAAGAAAGCATAAATCGGCTCTATACAATTTTACAGTAATCCTGATGACAAGCTTCTACTTGCGTGCAAAATATTTGCACATTTCTTATCAGAATATATAAAATCTATGATTGTATAGTTTTGTAGAAAAATATTTGCAGCATAAATCATTTTTCACCTGTAGGTTATATATTGCGGCGAAAATCGTGAGGGCCCCTGCGAAGCCTTTGAAGGTCAGCCTCATGAACTTACGAATTAAAAGACCGAGATCCGTGTGGCCGCAGGAGGAAGTAAGTTGATGCAAATTCTATTTCGAGAACAGAGCTAATAAAGTGAGCTACGTGTATCCAGCGACAACTTTTCGACTTACTCAAGTTGTGAATTAAAAACCAAATCTCTATTTTGAAGCTGCCGCCAAAAAGCAGGCCTCGCACTTAAGTGAATTAGTCTGTAGGCACTGTAAAAGGCACTCGGCAAACGCATTAGAGGATTCTCCTATTGTAGACACCTGGCAGCTATTCGCGGCGAGATCGGGCTACAAGTGGCAGCACCGTCCCGCGCAAGTGTGGATAGGCGGTCGGCGGTGCGTATACAAATACACGCAGCTGTGCTTCGTTGAGAGCGGTCTGAGCCGATTGTCCGCGGATGAAATGCGTTGAGAACAGTTTATTGTTGGTATCTACACTCTCCTCTACCGAATGGGCGCAGGACGCCTATGCAACGCTAAAATTACCGGGGAGTAAAGTGCATGCTGTCTTTCATATGGATGCTCGCCCTCGGTGAGTCTCTTTACGCGTTCGCACTAAAACACGCATTTGCTGTGTTGTTTGTACGTGGTTAGCTTGTTTTCCGCCTGCTATGCACTGCTGTAGCGTGACTGAACTACCTATTTATATCTTTGTCATCTACATGCAACAAAGGAGAGAGAAATAAAAATTGAAGAAAGCCCGCATATCTATGCGATTCATTCAGTACCACTGTTCGCACCTTATGCGCATAAGATTTTTTTCTCTCTCATTCTGTTCACCCTAATGTGAGACTCTAAATTAGTCTAGTCAAGAAAGCTTAGGGGCTGACAGCGGTTGGCGCTACAATGCGTTTACCACGTCTACGCACATGTTCTCGCACCATTAAAAACATAAAATTCTGATATAAGCGTTAGGCAGAAGCTTTCATTGATGGATCACGTACATGACAGTGCCACTACAAAGGCCTAGTTAAAGGGACAAGCATGTTTTTTTAAGACAAAAAATTACCACTGCCTTTCGTCAGTCACTAACAATGCCACACAAACGGTGAAGAAAATGTAAAAAAAGATTAAATTTTCAGTGCAATTATACGACCTTATATATTAGGCATGTCGTCTGAATTATTTGGACATCTGTGTTCTTTGAAGCGTTCTGCAATCTAAGCTCATGGTTATGCACGGTAACTCTATTTGAAGTGCAGTGAAGTACCGAAGTATCAGACTGTTTATGTGATAATAATATTCACATAAAAATGTAGTAATATTTCTTTGTAGTGGTACCATGGCCAGAAAAGCAACACGAAGGCTCCTGACATGATCGAAAAACTACAGTGCCGTAGTTGTACACCTACCAACACCGCGCAACTGCATGACCTAAAGCTTTTTTCTTTTTTACAACCGAGTCGCCATAAAACGCTGCATTCACACATCATTTAATAGTCAACATGTTAGATAGGATGCCAAGAGCAATTTTCAATTTGCTTCAAACAGAAAGCGGCGTCCACTCAGAAGTAATTCTGGTGAATGAAGGGTCAACGACAATAAACAGCACTCTTGAAAGTTGCACTCGCCGATCCTAATACAATGCATTAGCAGCCAAGCAAGACAAAATGCTTCCGTACGTCGTTTCAGGCATACGTAGAAACAGTTATGCCTAGTTCACACTGAAACATCCGCTTTCTACCGCGACCGAAATTCCCCTGCCGCCGAAACGCAGCGTCGTTCGCACTGGACGCGCCCCGCACCGCCTAATATGCCATCTACTACGCGGGCGAACGCGGGATGGATGTGCTGTCACCCGGTTGTTTTCGCGGCTCGCAAACGCTACTACGCTATCTGGTGGTGTATACTTCGACGATTCTCGTACGCAAAAAAAGACAGTACTGCTTACTTTGCTGGCAAGTGACTGTATTGTAATGCACGAAGAGCAGAAAAACCACCAACGCCAGCGTTGGTGGGTTCGTTTTGCTCTGCAAGACCGCAACAAGCTCGGTCACGCCAACAGCAAGCTCGGTCACCTCTTTCACGAAATACGCAGGCGAAGTAGGCACAGAGTATGTTGAACACTCGTTGGTTTCAACATTCAGTTACGTGCACGGCGGCATAACAAGTGAGTAGGGCTTGGCCGCCATTTTTCAAAATTTCTTGACTAGCGCTCCTATTGGTCCGCGGTGACCGATGCGGCGGCAAACGCCGCAAAAATCGGTCCGAGAGCGATCGGCGCGGAGAGGGCCCTTTCTGCGGATCTCGCCACCGCCGAACCGCATTCGGAGCACTTTCGGCGGCCGGAATGCTCAGTGTGAACGCGGCCTTACACTCGCGCTGGCACGACCGGACAAACCACACGCTGAGAATGTGCATGATATACGCGCACATAGAAACACAACGCGGCTAGCAGATGATGCAAGGAGCAATCCACACTTCACCGTTTTGGTTAGTAGCCGCTAGGCAGCGACTCTGCTCAATCTCGCGACCAATACAGCAGTCCGCCAATGCAGCACAATGAGAAGTATAGGAAAATAGCGCGTATGCGATGAAGCCACTTTGTGTTGCACTCCTAGGATAATTGAAATGAAAAGTAACGTGACAACTCACATTGTCAGCAAAATTTGCTGTAAGATATTTACCCGTTGCATTTGAGAAATGGTAATGAATACGTTACATAACTTCCAAATAGAACCTTTTACAGGTAACCGAGTTACTTGTAATGTGGTGCCACCAACATTGATTTTAACAGCGAAGCTGTTTAAGCTAGCCATAATGTGTCGGAGACTATCTCAAAAAAGAAGCCTTGTTGTGCCATCGCCTAGCAACTAGTCACTCACCTCGCAGAATTGGTGTGATGACATGCCGAGCCGCGTGTGAGACGACGTAGCAGCTGCGTGCTGACCACGCGGGAGCACTGTTGCGAAGTCGAACATCGCTACGCGCCAACAGGGTCATGTCGAGCCGCGTATGCCACAACTGCGCAGCAACCACCCCCAAGCCGAGAAAAAAAATATCTTGCCGTGTCGACACAGCTGCTAATAACAACATCTTGGGTTTTATGACCCAAACCAGGTGATGCTTGTGAGAGGCGCACTGATAAGTGCTCCGGAAATTCCACCGTCTGGTGTTCTTTAACCTGCACTGGCGTCACAAAGTACACGGGTTTCTACCATGTCGCTCCCATCGAAATGCAAGCGTAGTGGTCGAACCCGTGGCCCTCGGGTCAGCAGGCAATAACCGTAGCCACCGATCTGTCATGGCGGACCGAGACAGCTGAAGGCATGGGTCACTGCAAGAAGGTACACGTACTTCAGAGGAGGAGGCCGCGTTTCGCGAAGCGAGACTCGCTGCTGTGCGGAAGAGGCTACGGCAACGACCAGCCGATCGCGAATACAGAGCCATCACTCTCGAGAACAAGAGGCGCCGACGACGAGATGGTCGCGAATATGTCAGCCGGGCATGAGAACAGGATACTGCGTACAAACGGATCCGGCGCCCGTACCGACTCATCTGCGAAGCCAAGTACCAGGGTTGCCGAGCCCGTGACCACGACGCTGTAACATTGAAGCAGCCAATCTTGAAATTAGCCAGCTTTGTTGTGCTTTCGTCTTGAGCAACCTACCGGACACTGCTTACGTTTTTGTTGTTGCATTATTCCGACTTTTGTGGCAGCCCTGAAAAAGTTCACTCCATTCGTTTATTCGTTTATTAGTACCTCAAGGGTCCCGAGAAACATTACATGAAGGGTGGGCAAAAAAAACCATAACAGATGAAACAAAAAAATGAAGACAAAGTGGCAAAAACAATAACAAATTATAGAAAAACAGCACTAGGTCATAATTAGAAAGATAATATATGGCTTTTTACCGCATTTTTAAATTGGTTGAACTGAGATGACATGGTGATATGGGCGGGAAGGTCGTTCCAGTCATGTGCTCCCTGAAGAAAAAATCACTTCTGGAAGGTCTTTGTTTTTGGGCTTACGGGATATACTGCGTTGGGGTGACTATGTCATGATGCTCGATGTGCAGGTCTGATGAGTGCATCGTCTGGGGGTACGGAATGAAAAAAAACTTATAATACAAGCACAAGCGTGAAATTTTACGGCAAGAGGCAAGATGAGGAAGATTAATCTGATGTTTGACTGCTGACACACTCATGTTACTTGAGTAATTTGAGATAATAAATCTGGAAGCACGATTCTGAATGGATTCGAGCATAGTGGATGAGGATCAAAAATGACATTAGCATACTCCAGTTTAGGCCTGATGAGTGTTTTATTAGCTATTACTTTAGTAGCAGCAGGTGCCGAAACAAAGTTACGATGTAGGTATCCAAGAACTCGATTAGCTGAGCTAGTGATGCTAATGATGTGTAAAGTCCTTGTTAGATTAGATCAGATATGAACACCTAAATAGTTGGTAATTTTGGTTGCGGCTACGAGGTCGTTGTGTAGAAAGTAAGTGTTAGCGATGTATGTCAGCCGTGCATGAGAACAAGATACTGCGTACAGACGGATGCGGTGGTGCCCTGCGTACAAACGGATTGTGATGTAGCCTTTGCGACGATGAAACGTCATAAGGAAAGTTTTGTTAACATTTAGCGACATTAACCAATCCTCACACCATTGATGTATCGTGTTAAGATCTGACTGTAAAACGGAAGAATGTGAGGCATCATTTACAGGGTGATACAACACGCAATATTCGGTGAATAGTCAAATAGTAGAGATGACGTTACGTGGCCAGTTGCTCATGTAAATTGAAAAAAGGAGGGGACCTAGTACAGTACCTTGTGGAACGCCCGAGTGAATGAGAGAAAGGGGAGAGTTAAAGAGTTAACGACCACAAACTGTCGCCGATGGGTTAGAAATTCGCGAAGCCAGTTCAGCACGTAGGGGTCTAAGTTCAGGCATGAAAGTTTGAGCAGTGTGTGACGATAAGAAACCTTGTCAAATGCTTTTTTGAAGTCCAGGAATATAGCATCAATGGGCATATTATTTTCAAGGTGAGAATGAATTATTTCATGCAAGGAAAGGGCTAATTGTGTTTCACAATAATGGCCGGGACGAAAACCATGCTGATTGGGATAAAAAAAAAACTATTAGTAGACAAAAAACGCGCTAATTCAGATTACACTATATGCTTCATTATTTTGCAATAGACACTGGTGATGAACATGAGACAGCGATTGTTTGGAGACGACTGATTACCTTCCTTGAAGACGCGGACGACCTTCCCGATCCGGCAGTCCTCTGGAACTGAACCTGAATCAAATGATTGCTGAAATAATAGCGATAATATGATACTGGTTTCATGTTTGGTGTTTTTTTGGTATTCATACCATAGGTTCCAGCTGCTGACTACATTTTTAAGTTGTCGATCATATGCACAATGCCACTTGGACTAAAGGTAATACAATTCATGAGCGAATGCGCGTAGGGCGAATATGAAAGAAGTGTCTAAGTAGATTCACGGGTGAAAACTGAGCAAAACGTATTGTTTAGTACAGTAGCGGCATCCTCTTTGGCAATGGGACAACAATCAGAATCGATTAGCGAAATATCTTCCGTTTCTTCGGGTTTGATAGTTCTTCAGAACTGTTTAGGATTGTTCTGCAGCAAAGAAGGCCTTGTAAAAGTGACTTTTGACATACGTGATTGAAGTTAGATATTCTTTAGCTGCAGCGAAATACTTAGCCCAAGCCGTCCTAGAATTGGAACACTTAGCAGGTCTGAATAACCTTTTTTTTCCTCATTATTGATTTTTATTTAGTTTACAGTTAAACCATGGAGACTGAGCTCGCTTTTTAACAATAATAGTGGGGATTTATTTTGTGGTTAGACGTGACATCTCATTCTTAAACATTTACCAGTTAGTTTCAATGGAGCGTGAGTGATAGCGATTTTCAAATTCATCACAAAAGATGAATTTGAAACTTATCAGTCACAGAAGCGTAGTCACCTTTGGATTCATAGGTGAAAGGTTTTTATAGTTTTCTTGGTTTTAAATATATAACTAGTCAAGGTGCCATGAACTACACAGTGGTCACTCAGTGGTGGGAGATAAGTTAATGAGGAACAGATGTCGGCAATTGTTGTAAAAAGCAGGTCGAAAATGTTTGAAGAATGAGTTGAAATACGTGTTGGTTGCGTGACTAGATGAGATAGACCAAATATGAGACATGCGTTCAGGAAATTGCTTTCGATGCTATTTCTTGATAGCGTGACTGCTTGGTTAGACCAGTCGATCAAAGGAAAGTTGAAATCGCCGATGATAAAGACGGGAGAGTTAGAATAGGCTTCCTTTATGGTTTGCAAGCATACATGGAATCTTACATTGAACGAGCTGACATTATTAGGTGGTCGATAACAGACAGCGATAAGCATACGCGGCAATGTAGCATTACAACATATCCATAAGAATTCTGGATTTGATGATACGTTCACCAACGTACAAAGCAAACATTAGGTCTGTACTGATGAATAGAACTTGAGTTAGGCAATAAGTTGAATTTTCAAAATCGTGTGGAATATATAGTAATGTGTCCAGTTTCAAAAACTCCACTTAAGGCTCACTTATGGAACCATTCCTTTTCTGGGTAAATAAGACTCCTGCATGCGAACGAGGCGATTGAAGTTTTCACGATTGTTTCAATAAGTAAAGCACGAACAAATTCCTGTACCATTCGCGAAACACTAGCCGTAAATGTTGTAGTCTTTATAAACGTGCTTTTTGTGAGAGCCAAAATAAATATTACCCACTTTTCCTGATTTTAAAGCTCCGCAGCTGGCCACAACAAGCAGCCCCCCAATCAGCGGCCGTTCCTATGCAGTGGTCGCCACAACTGGTGGCTATTTTGTAGTGTACAAGTTTTAGGGGCGAAGCTCCTTGGGGTTTGGGTCATTTGCTCCTCTGTAAAAGCAGTAGGAGTAGTAGTAGTATACATAGTAGTAGAAGTCACTTATAGTTAGCTTTGAAAATTGCTCACTAGATGACGCTGAGTGTGTATGTCCTTGGAAAGGAGTCATGGTTCCTGGTCTGACGTTCGGCAATGCGGTCTTGTGCATGAGATCAGAAGCTCAAGCAAGATTAGAAATTAAGCAACGTGGAAAAGGTAGCCTTGCCTTAGGAGCTCACGGGAATACACCAAATCAGGGAGTACAAGGTGATATGGAATGGACATCGTTTGAGGGCAGGGAAGCTAGCAGCAAGATAAAATTTGAGAAGCGATTGAGAGAAATGGGGGAGGAGCGTTGCGCTAGGAAGGTATTCAGCTACTTGTACATGAAGGATGCCGATAAAAAATGGAGGAAGCGAACCAGAAAATTGACTGGTAAATACTTGAAAAACAACAGGGGGCCAAACCAAAAAAAAATATCGGTTAAGAAGAAGGTGAAGGAAGCTTAGACCAATATGTCAATTGGCAGGATTAAGAAGTCCGCACTAGAGGTCTATCGAAATTTTAAGCAGGAAATTGCCCAGGAAAAGATGTATGATAATACTCGGGGTAGTTCTCTACTTTTTGAGGCCAGGACGGGAGTATAGTGAACCAAGACATATCCGGCCAAATACAAAGGGGTAGACACGGTATGCAGTGCGTGTGGAGAGGAAGAAGAAACTGCCGAACACTTGATAATGTTCTGTAAAGGGCTTTGCCCTATAGTTAAGGATGATGGCGCAGAGTTTTTCAAAGCACTGGTGTTTAGAGACAGGGAGGGCAAAATAGACATTAAGCGGGTAGAAATAACTGGAAGGAGGTTATCTGAATGGTGGCTAAAGTCAAGGCACGGGTGAAAATTAGAACCTTCACTGCAAAGTAGGAATCCTCAATCTCACTTTTTAAAGGAAAAAAATATGGTTCTTGGTTCATTAAGTATTATGGCTTGGTGGCGCCAGCCACCACCTGATCTAAAGGGTACAACCATATCCATCCATCCATCCTTGAAAATGATACCACTTGGTGGCGTTAGTGGTTTTCGTATAACTGACGGACGAACAGATAGATGGACAGACAGACAGACAGACAGACAGACAGACAGACAGACAGACAGGCAGGCAGGCAGGCAGGCAGGCAGGCAGGCAGGCAGGCAGGCAGGCAGGCAGGCAGGCAAGCAGGCAGGCAGACGATTTTTTGCAGTTGACGGACGGACCGGATAATAAAGCAACAATCGTAGTCAAGGAACACATCCTTTCGGCGCCAATGTCAAGTCACCTACCCTCTGTGAGGGTAGGCGACTCTACATTGAATAAATATCCAACGAACCCTTACAGAGGGTTCGTTGGATATTTATTGCTCGAATTGTGACTTCCAAGTTTAAGTCTTCACGCAATAACTAACTTTACGTTGATTATGCGGAGCTGTACGTTGTGTAACACTTGCATATAGCTTTTCCTGTCAAAAATCCTCATATGACACATATTACAAATATCCAATAATTTGGTATGTACGAACAAGAACACATATGATTCAGTATAATAATACAATATTTTTGTATACGGGGCTTTCGCCTGAGATTATTTTTATCTAAACGCTTTTGGTCTCGGCGAAACTAAACTGCCAATTGCATAATAGTTGTATCCTCCTCTCCTGCGCAGTGTCCGCGAGCGGGACGATAGCAGCTACGCCCTGTGCCTCAGCCACGGCGGTTCTGTGAAGCACTACAAGGTGGACGTGACCCCTAGTGGGGAATTCGCCATCCAGGACGGACAGCGCTTCCCCAGCATTATGTCGGTACGCTAAGCCGATTGTCGAAGTTTTATAGTTAGCTGGCGACATATATATGACATTGAGCGTGCACTAACTGTGCGTTTTGTTTATTTTTAGAGCCAGCGTTCTCTTTTTTAAAGACGATAGTCTTTCTTGGAGACCTTCAACGCAAACATTTGTTCTGTCTGTCTGTCTGTCTGTCTGTCTGTCTGTCTGTCTGTCTGTCTGTCTGTCTGTCTGTACGTTTGTCTGTTTGTCCACACTTAAGGGCACCGAGTACTTGAAACAGCCGACCTCATCAGCAGCGCCCACCATTGTTGCTCAAGGTTTAGCGTTCATACTTGTGCAATTGTCAATTAAGAACAAATTATTGCACATGTCTGGGAACCATAACAACACGCATGTATTCTGCATGTGCGCCTTTTACTAGAGAAGGCATACATAAGTAATTTTAAGGACTGTGGCGCTTATCACGCTACGCTGCCCATGCAACGCTTGCACGAAAAGGCGAGTGTTTCCAACGCTTTCCTCAGACGAGATGGTGGTGGCACCTGCCCGTCGTCTTGCCTTCTACACCTTATCAACTCTGAGACGGGCGCGCACACCCGTCTCAGAGCCACGTGCTTCGTCCCCCCCCCCCCAAAAAAAACTGCCAGATGGCGCTCATGTCTCACGTGTGACGTGCTTGATGCGCTTGTTCACCTCCGTTGCACGCTCGAGGCACTCCAACGTAGCGCCTCCAGAATACCATTCACCAATTTTCTTGCGCAGAACATCAAATAAATGTTGTGTTCACTCTCTCCACACGCAATACAATCGTCTTTCGATGACATCTGCAGATTAACATGCAGATACGGGTTAAAGTGCAGAACAGTCAACAGCAAATTAGCATTTCACTGCAAAGCCAAGCACTTATAGTAACTTTCGTGGTCACTTTTTTATATTCAGGGCAGAGAAATTATGCATTATTCACTTTTAACAATAAAAAGCATACATATAGTTACGGATGTGATAAGTTTATTTACACTGAAAATGCCAGCGCTCAGCCGTCACTCCCGAATCACCATCACTCGAAAGCGTCTTACTTCTTCTTCTTCCTTGCTCTTTCAGTCCGCGTTACATTTTCCTCCGGGCAAGACACAGCGCACCGGGCGAGCAGAAACGATCGGTTGTTGTAGGGCTTCAATCGGGCAATGTGCTAAATTTGCGTCTTACGCGAAAGCCAGTTTTGAGCTATCACTTTCGCTGCAACATAAGTGACGTCACTCAAGCACTGAGTAATGACAAATTGTCCTGAGTACTTGGAAATAAGCTTCCGGCAATGTTCCTTCTTTCGAACGGACGTCCACAGCCAGGCAAAATCACCCGTAGCGAAAGTCATAGGCGGGTGTTCTGCGCCGTAACGGTCTTTCGCGCGAGCGTGGGCGGAGAGAGTGCGGAGCGAAGCAAGTCGACGAGCTTCTTCGACGCGACACAAAGTCTGCGCGACACTGGCGTTTTCGTTTGTCGAAAAAGGAAGTATGGTGTCAAGGAAACTTTGGGGATGAGGAGCATAGAGGAGAAAGAAAGGCGTATAACCCGTGACCTCGTGTTTCGCGGTAATAAAGGTGTAGGTAACAAAAGGCAATACGGCATCCCAGTTCTTGTTATCCGCCGTGACCTACATTGAAAGCATGTTGATGATGGTACAATTCATGCGCTCAGTGAGGCCGTTGGTCTGAGGGTGGTATGGCATGGAATGACGATACTGGCACTCAAAACGCCGTACCAACTCTTCGACAACGTCAGCGGTAAACTGCCGGCCACGATCACTTATCACCACACGAGGGGCCCCGTGACGGACTATAATCGAGTGCAAAAGAAACCATGACACATCAGAAGATGTGGCTGAAGCAACCGCCATCGTTTCAGCATACCGCGTCAGGTAATCTACGCACACAATAATCCAGCGGCGGCCGGTGGTAGACTTGGGAAAAGGGCCCAGTAAATCTATGCCGACTTTTTTTAATGGTGATGTCGGTGACTTAACCGGTTGCAGACGGACTGCCAATGGCGTGGCAGGTTATTTGTGGCGTTGGCATTGATTGATTGATTTGTGGGGTTTAACGTCCCAAAACCACCATATGATTATGAGAGACGCCGTAGTGGAGGGCTCCGGAAATTTTGACCACCTGGGTTTTTTAACGTGCACCCAAATCTGAGCACATGGGCCTACAACATTTCCGCCTCCATCGGAAATGCAGCCGCCGCAGCCGGGATTCAATCCCGCGATCTGTGGGTCAGCCGCCGAGTACCTTAGCCACTAGACCACCGCGGCGGGGCGAGTAGTTGGGCGCAGTCTGACTGATGGATGGAGACTGTGAGACCATTCTGACGTCAACTGTGGCCTGCTCCTCAAACGTTCCTAGTTTAAATCCAGCTGGTAGGACAACAGGCTCTGATGCTGCGTTGGGCGCCCACAAACAAGCCTGTCCGTCGATGGCTGTAAGGACATACCATGGGAGCAGCACACTCTTCTTGATGGCGTTTGTATGATCGGGCTCAACAAGTCCAGTGTAGGGTCCTGAGCGGACGTGAGAAGAGCATACGGAAACTAGCATTGCAGTCTGACCAGGGATCGTCACATCTTCAGACAATGAAAGCGCATCGATGGGGAGAGTTGAAAAATCGTCAACTATGGCAGCGGGCAACGTACTTTGTAGAAGAATCTCTCCAGTTTCACAGTCAAGCGTAGCGCTGCATTCATGAAAGAGGTCTATCCCTAAAAGGACGTCATGAGTTGCGCGAGCCAGTACTGTGAATTTAAGTCGGAAATTTTTGTCCACCAATCGTTAGTACAACTAAGCAAATACCAATAGGGCATAACACTTCACCTCAACTACCCGAAAAGTGCCTTTACGATTCCACGCGAACATTACTTCGTGGCCCAAGAAACGATGCTTGAAACGAAGACTCATAACTGAAATAGCAGCACCAGTGTCTACTAGAGCAAGAGTGTCTATACCGTCTATACACACACGCACTTTGTTCATCAAGACCACAGCAGAAGGAGGAACTGGCGAAACAGACCGTCCCGTGACCGCGCCTCCATCGGCCTCACCAGCTAGTTTTCCAGCTGATGCGGGGAAGGCGACCGACGACGCTGAGACGGCGACTGGCGGGAACGTGTCGGAGGTGGCGTCACGCTTCGCTCAGAGGCGGGGGTCTCGCTGCGAAATTCGTTTGGCCATTGCTGTCGGGGACGGTGGTCGGCCACGTGAGCGGTCCAGGTTTCGCGCATACGAGGCGGGTACGTCGAAAAACGCGGCGGCACAGGCGTTTCGTGCGTACGAGCCGGGTACATCGAAAAACGTGGCGGCTGGGACAGAAGCCTGAAATATGACCTGGGAGACCGCATGTGTAGCAAACGGGGGCTTGTCGGCTTACATTAGCAGGAGCAGAGGTGGCAGAAGTACGCGGAGACAGGTCGTGCTTTGGAGGAACATTTCGTGATGACGCATTTAAGTCTTCCGGTAGAGGCCTGGTTGACGATGGTCGGAGGTCTGCAGCGGCACGCCGAGATGATGTTACCCAATGGTGGCCGTGATCCGTCGGGGAAAACGGAAGCCGCGGGGTGAAATCTGCTGTTTCTGTGCGCTGTCGGTTTTCGATGTGGCGCTCTCGCATCAAGTAAGGAGGTGGTTTGGGGCACGCGGCGAACGAGCATTGGTGGTGAGCATCACCTCCTTGAAGCCGTGCCAGCTCTTCTCGAACTACCCGACGTACGAGGAAGGGAATGTCTTTGCAGGCGGCGACACCCATACCTGCAACAGTAGGTACGTTGTCCAAGTGCCCGGACTTGGGTAAAATTTTCTGGGTCTTCAACGCCTCGAATGCGCGACACTGCTGACTGTAAATAGCAGTTTTCAAGTTCCCTTTCGTTAAATGAAAATTGTACACGTCCTAGGCGATGCCTTTTAACAAATGACCGACCATGTCTTCGTCAGACACATTTGCGTTGACAATGCGGCAAAGCTTCAATACCTCTTTAATGTAGCTTGTGCACGTTTCGCCGAGCAACTGATTCCTACGTGATAGCGTTTGCTCAGCTTTCTTTTTCATAGAACTTGTGTTCCCAAAGCAGGCCTTCAGTTCCTGAACAAATATATCTCAAGTGGTGAAGACATGTTCATGGTTCTCAAACCAAAGCAAAGCGGTCCCGACAAGGAAGAATACTACGTTCACGAGCTTCGCCGGCCCGCCCCAGTCGTAGTAGCGGCTCGCACTGTCGTAGTGCTTTAGCCAAGCATCCATTTCTTCGTCAATTTTACCCGAGAATATCCCTGGTTCAGGCACTCAGTAGTCTGGTTGTCGAGGCCGACGGCCACATTGTGCCATGTCGGGGGCACTGGCGGATGCTGCAGCATAGTACGTCAACGGCGTTGCTGTGTCGTCGCTCACGCTGATGCTGTCCAGGGGTAGGCCAGCTAAGCTTCTGCTTCTTCGAAGAACTTCTGCTGCGGGATCCAGGACGGTGAATTACCCAGCACCACTCCACCAAAGGTGTTACGGATGGGATGGGTTTATTTACACTGAAAATGCCAGCGCTCAACCGTCACTGCCGAATCACCATCAATGCTGATGATGCTGATGACCTTTGATGAATGGCGCTCACCCACAGAGGGCGATGGGCCAAGAACCGGGTGGCAGGATACTTAAATGAAACTAAAATGAAAATGAAGCCAATCTGACAAAGTAGTTTAAAAATAATACTCCCAAAAAACAAAAATGTTTGCTGAGCAGGCGGTCAACATCTCTTGTTTTTGATAGACATAGCTACGAATTATAAACTAAAGATCTGAAAAGGTTAGGGTTCACTGACACGGTTATCTTTTAGTTGCGTTCATTCATTTGCTGTAGTAGCGCTTGTGCAAATACTATTTGCGGCGTTTGTAGTTGCGACCAATGTGTTTCGAAAAATGAAGCCGGTTCTTGAATGAAAGATTAAAATGAGAGTCATTGGTGTGAACTGTATATCTTTATGAATGCTTGCACAGTAAGAATTTTAAACCTATTTAGCAGAGAAGGTAGGCGAGCTTCCATATACAACATGTTATTTGCAACAAATTTTGGTAGACCCAGACACAAACGCAACGCTTCTCTTTCGAGCAGTATTAGGGATCTTATTTTATAAGCTGCGCTGCCAGAAAACAATGCACATCCGAATTCCATGATGGGCCGCACATAAAGTTTATATATCATTATTAGCACATCTCTTCTTAAACCCGCTTTACGGTTTGTGAGCTTCCGTAGCCACCCCATGGCCCGTGTTGCCTTGAAGTACACATCATCAATGTGACTTCTCCAACTTAATGTGTCATTATATATGATGCCCAAATATTTAAGGGAATTCGTCTGCGCAATGAGCTCATTACTGCACATTAACCGAGATATTGATAGGCTGCAGAAAAGAGAATGCAAGAAGCACATTTTTCTTTACGTTCAGGGTCATATGAATGTTTTTAAGCCATCTTTCTATCATAGTGAGATAATTTTGTAGACTCTGGTAGAGGGATTGAAGGTCGGTGTTACTTGCAAAGAAAGCAATATCGTCCGCGTACACATATAACTGAATATCCTTCGTTGATGGAATGGAGCTTAAGAAAACGTTAAATAAAACTGGCGACAAGACGCCACGTGTCTTCTTATATCTCTTCGACGAGTACCCATCTTTAAAGCAGTAATATTCTCTCCCTCTTAAAAACTCCGACACCCACGCTGTACAAGGCATTATTTACTGGATTCCTGCGGTATAGCCTACCTGTTATATCTAACACGTGCAAAACGAACCTGCGCACAATCCAAAATATTCAAGCCCAAGCGCTTAGGATATGCCTTGGTTTACCCCGCTGTGCATCGACAGCTGAAATAATTGCCATTGCACAAGACTACTCGATCATGACGCACATCACAATCGAAACGATGCGTACGTACCTCAGGCAACATGCTAGGAATCCTTCCCACCACTTGGCAACCCTCGCTACTGAGAGGCCGCGCACGAAATTTAGTGCAATTGTCTGTGCTCATCGTGCGTCGTTTACGTCAAATTTTACGCCTGCTGAGAAACTGGTGTATCCTCCGTGGTGCCTGACACTTCCACAAGTACGTGCTTCAATTCCAGGAATACAGAAAAAATTAAATTTGCCTTCATCAGCCCTAAAACAATTGAGCTTGAGCCATCTGCACGAAATGTACAACAACCACGTGCACATATACACCGATGGTTCAACCACAGCGTCTGGTTCTGGTGGTGCGGTGGTGATTCCAACTAGAGGAATCACTCTGCGAATCAAACTGTCACATGTCACTACGTCCACAGCGGCGCGTGGCGCCATAGAGTACATCAAATCCCAAAGACCGAGTAAATGGGCTGTGTTTTCCGACTCAAAACCAGCCCTACAGAGCATGCAGTCAGTCCTTCGACGAGGTTGCCATGAACAATTAACTTACGAAGTTGTCAAGCTCGTTCACCACGTCACAGAAACAGGCCACGAGGTCAAGTTTCAGTGGCTTCCTGGCCATTTTGGGATCAGTGGCAATGATTCCGCAGACAACGCGGCTCGCACATCGCACCAAGAAGAACACATCCTTCCGATTCCTTTGTCAAGGACTGATGCTGCAAAGCAACTTCGTCACCTGGCACGTAGTCTGAGCCTGCAGGAGTGGAACACCTTAAGTATAAGACATACGAGACTATACCAAATAAACCCTCGACTGGAACTTCGACCTCCATCCGGACTCCGTCGACGTGAAGCTTCACTTCTTTGTCGCCTTTGGTTGGGGGTTGCATTCACAAAAGCATATAGAACCCTCATCGGATTGACCGACAATGCGGAATGTGACGTCTGCTGCACCAAAGAAGACATCGACCATCTGATATGCCATTGCCCGCGATTTGCCTCTGAAAGACAGAAGCTTTCGGACGCATTGCGACAATTGGACGATCGGCCACTCTCTGTGCAGGTGCTATTGGAACACCGTCATCGCCTTTCGTCGGCTCAAAAAGCAGTCAAAGCTGTCTTGTGCTTTTTGAGGACTACAAGCCTATGTGACCAGCTTTAACGTTTGTGTAGTGCCACCGCTGCATACGCGCCAGCCGATTGACTGACGATCTTCCTTTTTTCCCCTTTTTTTCTCTCTCTCTCTTTCTCTTCTCTTTCCTCTCTCTCTCAACTTTTTGCCCCCTTCCTACTCCCCCAGCGTAGGGTAGCAAACCGAGCATGTGCCTGGTTAACCTCCCTGCCTTCCCTCTTGTTGTTTACCCCCCCCCCCCCACGCAGTGATGTAATTGGGAAAGTGGTGATGTTCTATCTGTTTTAATAAAATTGAATGCTCAACCCTATCGTACGCTTTAGCCAAATCTAGAGTAACTAATGCACAGTATTGGCACCGACGCCGAGCCAGTTGTATTCGGCTCACTAAATCAACATGCGCACACCATTTTGAGTAACCAGATCTAAAACCGATTTCATTGGGTTTATTATTGCATTATTATATATATACATTTCATTAACCGCGCAATCAAAACTCTTTCAATTAGCTTAACCAGATTTGACGTGAGTGATATCGGCCTTACATTGTCTAAGGCGAATCCTTTTTCCTGCTTTTTAAGAAGTGGAATCACTTTAGACAGCTTTAGCGCAGGTATTCAAGCTTTTGTCAAAGACCAATTCACCAGATTAAGTACTTCAGTTGGAGAAATCTCGAATATTACTTTTATCGCTGCATTTGTTACCCCGTCCGGTCCAGATGCTGAAGGAGATAAGTGCCTTATTATCTCTGCCAGCTCATCTAAAGTAACTTCCTCGAAATCCTCGCCTTCCATTGGGTTCACAATGTGCAGTGGTATAGTTGACATAAATCTATCTTGGAGCCCTTTCGCGATATTTTCTACAAAATCGGAGAGCTTACGGGGGGAAAAAACTGATGAGTCAAGATTTTCAGTGGGTGATAACATCTTTTGAGATCTCAAAAATCTGAAGAGCGCTTTTTTTTGTTTTTAGCCCTAGAAAGATAATAATGTCGTTTCATATTATAACCATCTTTTGCTGTAATTACTGTGCGTTGTTATGCCAGCGAGTCCTCGTCAAACGGCCGTGCCTCTGAAAAAGGCAATCTGGGTCAAGGCCTGCCCGCAGTCTGCCTGGCGCGAACGGCGTAAACACGCGCGGCGCGTCTCTGGCCCACGTGCATTGAGTCATCTGCGCACGTGACAGCGAGCCGGCGGTCTCGTGTCTGGTGGTCTGACGCATGGCGCGGCGACCCCCCATTGGAGGAATCTGCCCTGGCGACCAGCGGCGCTTCTGATTGGACTTTTTGGTTGGACCCGGTGTAAATAAAAGAAGCCCTGCGGCGCGTCGCGATCGGCGGTCCTAGGAGAGAGACGTCCCCGTGTCGGAGAGCCGGCATGTGTGTGAGTCAGCGGTCTTAGGCGAAGGGCTGACCTATGTGTTAGAGAGGAGAGCTCGACTCTTCGAGTCTCTGTCGGCCCCAGTGCCGAAATTGTAACGCCTCTGTATATATGCTGTACATAAACCTTGTTTAACTCACCGTCGTCTCGTCCGCTCGTCTTATCAGCTCTGCGCAGAAGCAGTCGCGAGCTGATAAACCTACGCTACGCAACAGTGGTGGCAGCGGTGGGATCGGCCCGTCGTTCTCAACAGTGGTTGGCAGCTGCGGGATCGGCCGGCGTCAGCGACATCGATGCGGTGAGTGCCTGATGTTTTCCCCTCAGTTCACCAGACTACTCTAGCTCAGGTTGTAGTAGTTTAGAGAAGGGCTGTGTGAAGCATTGTAGTGAGCTTTGATCGTTTCAAGCAAAGTCGAAGTGCTTTGAAACCAAAGTAATGCGGAGGGGGTAAACACTGGAGTGTGAAATATTGCTTGCGCGTCGTGCTAGTAGGCTTATAGTGGGTACGGCAAGTAAATTGTTAACAGGGGCAAACAGCAAGAGGCTAGTGTGAACGATGGAGAACCTTAAGGTGAAGGAACTCATCGAAATTTGTGAGGAACTCGGCATTACTTTAGGCCGTGCGAAACGAAAGCAAGCGATCCTTGAGATCATGAAGGATGAGGGAGTGTCGGCTGAGGAAGTCGATGAGGCCTGGGTGGATATTAAAGCACGCCGTGAGGAGGCTGAAAGGCGGGAAGTAGAAGCTCGCGAACGCGAGGAAGCTGAAAGGCGTGAACGTCGCGAGCGCGAGGAGGCCGAGAGACAGGAGCGCCTTGAGATGAAACGACTAGAATTGGCAATCCTACAGTGTTCGCAGGCGCCTAGCGTAGCTTCTCCAACAGTTCAGGTCAGCGGTTTTAGAATCAGGGACCAATTGCCACCGTTCGTAGTAGGCGAGGACATGGCGAAATATCTCGTCAAGTTTGAACACGTCTGTGAGCGAAACGCTTTGGAGCGGTCTCTTTGGGCGCGGAACCTGCTAGCTCTTCTTCCCGGCGAAGTGTCCGACGCGATAACTTGCTTATCGAGGGAAGCGTTTGAGAGCTATGACGAGGTTAAGGAAGTGCTCTTGAGACGTTATAAGTTGTCACCCGAGGCTTTCAGGCAAAGGTTTCGGTATGCTAAAAAGGGGAATGAGTCACACGTTGACTTCGCGTTTCGTCTTAAAGCCGATTTGATTGAATGGCTCAAGGGCGAAGGTGTTTATGACGACCGCGATAAAGTGGTGGAATGCGTTGCATTGGAGCAATTCTACCGCTGCATCGAGGAGGATGTCAAACTTTGGCTGCAGGACAGACTTGGGGAAGTACAGTTAAACAAGGCAGCTGAGTTAGCTGAGGAGTATTATACTCGCCGAAAGTTGCATAGCAGGGCAGTGCGCGTTGAAAAGGATGAAAGGAAAGAGGGCTTTTCAAGGAAACCTGATCAACGGAAACCCGCTCCGCACCGTAATTTCAAAAAGGACCCGTCTCTTACGAAGGACACTGTAGAGGAAGGGAAAACAGAAGCGGAGAAATCGAGTGAGGTTTCTACCACACAGGCATTGGAATCGGAAAACAAACGGAAGCCGCTAATCTGTTACAACTGTAAAAAGGAAGGGCACATCGCGAGAAACTGTCAGGAAAAATTTGCCTTCGCAACAATCCGAGAATCAGAAAAAAACATGCGGTTGTTGGAGCCGTATCTCCAAGAAATTAGGGTGAATGAGAAAACGTGCCGAGCACTTAGAGATTCAGCGGCAACCATGGACGTTGTCCATCCTTCATTGGTGTCTCCGGATGACTTAACAGGAGAATGCGCGTGGATCAGGCAAGTCGCCGAAGAGCAGAGTGTTCGCTTACCAATCGCCACGGTTGTCATTGAAGGCCCGTTCGGTAAGCTTTGCACCGAAGCGGCTGTGTCTGCCGCGCTAAATGATCGTTTTCCTTATCTTTTCTCCAACAACTCGGAGCAGCTTCTCAAAGAGCAGGGCAAATCGTTCTTCCCCAACTTAGCGTGCATGGCTCTCACGCGATCGCAAGCGCGGAAGCTATCGCGGCAGCTTGATCTGGTTCCATGCGGTGAACTCTCAAGTGACCTTGTCGGCGGGTCGACGGAACCCCAGAAGGGAAATTTTCCGCATGAGTCATGTGAGCAGTCACGCGAGCGGCCCGTCGCGAAAGCGGTCGGCGCGGCCGGCGCGGTAGGGGGAGACGACATAGCGCCATTGAGTCAGAGCGAGAGGGTTGCAACGCTCTCGCCTGTAGCGGAAAGTTGGAGCGAGCTGCTGAGAGTTGATCGAGAGACGCTCATTCGAGAGCAGCGTGAGGACCTCTCGATTGAAGCGCTAGTGGAAAGCCACAAAAACGCGGCACAAGTGCTGTCGAAGGAGCACTGCGAGAAATCGGTGAAGAAGCGTGCTTTTGAAGTTGATAATCAGGTAATGCTGCTGCAGCCGTTCAAAAGGAACAAGCTTGAGGTTGATTGGGAAGGGCCCGCCAAAGTATTATCGAAGCCTTGCGATACAAATTATGAGGTGCAAGTAGGAAGGCGGCAGAACAAAATTTACAACTTGATGAAACCCAATGTTCAACATCAAGCGGTCGTAAATCAGCTGTTGAAGGCTTCAGAGGAAGAGGAAGCAGAAAATTTGAGCTCTAGTGAGGTGATCGAAGGGGGATCGAAAGTCATCCGGGAGCAGATAAACCTAGAGCCTAGCTTAAGTGAAGGAGGACCTGAGAAAGAGGACCTGAGAAAGATTGTTTCCGAGTTTGGGTATGTGTTGTCGGACCGTCCCGGAGACACGACGGTGATCGAACACGATATCGAGCTAAGCGGTGAGGAGTCAATCAGTAGCAAGCCGTATCGTTGTTCCCCTGTGCAACGTCGAAAGTGTGAGCCGCTCTTGGTGCCGCATAGGTATCGTCGCCTAAAAGTGGCCGGTTACGGAAGTGGAGCATGTTGCTCCACAGCGCAACTTTGACGTTCGCTATCAAAAAAAATAAAAATAAAGGAAAGGAAAGGTAAACGCTAATGCAGGTGCATTGAGCAGTGCGTTCTAGCTAGTACTTTCTCAACCTTTCGGTTTCTCGCTGGCGATTCGGGGCAAAATTTTGACCTCATCACGACCTGGGCTGAGCGCTCTCGTTCAGAGTGATCTCAAGGGGCCAACTTCATGTGGTATTCTAATTCGTTGCGTTGTTGTAAGTGTGAAAAATTCAAGTTCTTACTTTAAGGGTCTTTTGTCCCACATGTGCCTCTTGATGTAGAGGGACCAAAATTCCGATAGATACGTAGATAGGTATATGCTGTACTATACTTTGTCTGGTGTTCTGTCGGGTGACCGAGGGCACTTGCGTGTGTCGTGTGTTGTCTGTTGTCGATCCGTTCTTGGCAAGTTGCAGAACCATCGACAAGTGCTGAAACCGAAGATGGTCAGAAGAGACGAGTGAAGCTGGTCAGCAAGTTGTGGCGACAAGCCAGTGGAGCTGGGATCCGTCGTCAAAAATGGGATGTGTTCCCGGAACAGTTTGGAGCTGTATTCTCCCTATGGCCCTGGAGGCGAACCTGGAGGGACCTGGCGAACGAGCGCACCTGACATCCGAGCCCCGTGGAAGCAGCTCGTCTTTCCGGTGCATTGTCTGGCGGCGGGGGTGCTGTTATGCCAGCGAGTCCTCGTCAAACGGCCGTGCCTCTGAAAAAGGCAATCTGGGTCAAGGCCTGCCCGCAGTCTGCCTGGCGCGAACGGCGTAAACACGCGCGGCGCGTCTCTGGCCCAAGTGCATTGAGTCATCTGCGCACGTGACAGCGGGCCGGCGGTCTCGTGTCTGGTGGTCTGACGCATGGCGCGGCGACCCCCCATTGGAGGAATCTGCCCTGGCGACCAGCGGCGCTTCTGATTGGACTTTTTGGTTGGACCCGGTGTAAATAAAAGAAGCCCTGCGGCGCGTCGCGATCGGCGGTCCTAGGAGAGAGACGTCCCCGTGTCGGAGAGCCGGCATGTGTGTGAGTCAGCGGTCTTAGGCGAAGGGCTGACCTATGTGTTAGAGAGGAGAGCTCGGCTCTTCGAGTCTCTGTCGGCCCCAGTGCCGAAATTGTAACGCCTCTGTATATATGCTGTACATAAACCTTGTTTAACTCACCGTCGTCTCGTCCGCTCGTCTTATCAGCTCTGCGCAGAAGCAGTCGCGAGCTGATAAACCTACGCTACGCAACAGTGGTGGCAGCGGTGGGATCGGCCCGTCGTTCTCAACAGCGTTTGAAGTCTGCTGCTGCGAATTTATAATCACACCAATTTTTTGGAAATTGGTTGACGAGCAGTTGTTTCCATGTAGCTTTTCGTTTTCTATAGCTCCTCATGCACTCTTCTGTCCACCATGGACTAAAAGAAGGTCTTGTGGGCGAGTTTAATTTAAAAGTTGCGTCTTTTACTGATATTTTTAACACTGCACACAGACTCATAGCCCTAATGTAACCTTGTATGTCCTTGCGGCGATCAAAAGTAGCCCTCAAGTCTTTTTTCTAATTTTCTATAGTTGAGGAAAGAGCGGGCCTTTTCGGCGACATGTATTCTAGGAAAGTTCCGTACAAAACTAATAGGCAAGTGGTCACTGTTAGTAGCACGGTTGAAAGTTTGCCACGAACATATTGTCACGGGGTCGTGACGTGGACGAAGACAGGAAACTTCGTGCTGGGATTTAACTGTTTATTTGGGCGAACCTGTGCCCGGTAAACGGAAAGTCCAATTACAGCAGCAGTCTCGCACAGATAGCAGTCTCGGACTGATAGCGGCGAACGGAGCGTCGGCCTTCGATCAATAGCTGACAAGCGGCGAAGCGCGTCGGCATTTATACTCCTCCCGTCGAATGTTCTAACGTTATCGCTGGCGGTGGCGTAGGTTCCAGAACAATCTGTACCGTTCGTACAGTGGGCGTGATCTTATCGAAATGATCTACTACAGTCCGGAACCTTCTCGAAAACTGCAGGCGCGGTTTGCGCTGAGAATCGTGTGGTGTTTTGGGACGATAACAAAAACTTGGGAAATGGAACGTGGCATACCCCCTCTGAAAAAGACATCGTCCCGATGCTTTACCTGAAGATGAAAGTACAATAATAATGCAAGAAAGTACAATGAATAAATTACGATACAACAATAATACAAAAAACACTGGCTCAGTTTGTTAACGCGCATGAAACGGCTTGAGGCGCGACATGGACGACTTCAGGTCGTGATCGGCGTCGTTGAGAGTTCGTGATCCCGTCGCGGACAACCTCGTAATCAAGTGGGCCGAGACGTCGAACCACCCTGTACGGTCCGAAGTACCGTCGCAGAAGCTTTTCACTTAGTCCACGTCGGCGTATCGGCGTCCACACCCAAACACGTTCACCAGGCTGGTATTCCACGAAGCGTCGTCGAAGGTTGTAAGGGTGGCTGTCGGTCGTCTGTTGATTCTTGATACGGAGACGCGCAAGTTGTCGGGCTTCTTCGGCGCGTTGAAGGTACTCGCTCACATCAAGGTTTTCTTCGTCGGTGACGTTGGGTAACACGGCATCGAGCGTCGTTGCCGGGCTCCTTCCGTAGACCAATTTGTATGGAGATATCTGAGTCGTCTCCTGCACCGCCGTGTTTTATGCGAAGGTCACATACGGAAGAATGGCGTCCCACGTCTTGTGTTCGACATCGACGTACATTGACAGCATGTCCGCGATTGTCTTGTTAAGCCACTCGGTGAGGCCGTTGGTCTGTGGGTGGTACGCTGTCGTCCGGCGGTGGTTTGTTTGGCTGTATGCCAAGATCGCTTGAGTTAAGTCGCCAGTGAATGCCGATCCTCTGTCGGTGATAAGGACCTCCAGGGCGCCGTGACGTAGGACCATATTTTCGACGAAGAACTTAGCTACCTCGGATGCACTGCCTTTTGGCAGGGCTTTTGTCTCGGCGTAGCGGGTGAGGTAGTCGGTAGCTACCACGATCCACTTGTTTCCGAAAGCCGACGTCGGGAATGGCCCCAGTAGGTCCATACCAATCTGCTGGAAAGGTCGGCAAGGTGGGTCAATTGGCTGCAGAAGTCCCGCTGGCCTTTTCGGCGATGTCTTGCGTCGCTGACAGTCCCGGCATGTTCTCACATAACGAGTGACGTCGGTGGTAAGACGTGGCCAGTAGTACCTCTCTTGTATCCTCGCGAGCGTGCGACAAGCACCGAGGTGCCCTGCCGTCGGATCGTCGTGCAGGGCCTGCAAGAGTTCTGGTCGCAGAGCTGAAGGCACCACAAGGAGGTACTTAGCTCGAAGCGGTGAAAAGTTTTTCTTTTGTAGAAGACCGGTTCGTAGAAAGAACGACACAAGTGCGCGCTTGAATACCTTCGGAACTTCGGCGGTCCTACCTTCGAGGTATTCTATTAGCGCCTTAAGTTCCGGGTCGGCCCTCTGTCGTTCAGCGAAGTCGTCGGTAGTTATTGTTCCTAAGAAGTAGTCGTCATCCGGGTCGTCGGGTAGTGGTTGGTCGACTGGCGCACGAGAGAGACAGTCGGCGTCGGAGTGTTTTTTTGCCGGACTTGTAAATGACAGTAATGTCATATTCTTGAAGTCTCAGGCTCCATCGTGCGAGGCCACCTGAAGGGTCCTTCAAGGTGGCTAGCAAACACAATGCGTGGTGGTCGCTCACATCTTTGAAGGGCCTGCCGTAGAGGTAGGGGCGAAATTTCGACGTAGCCCAGATGATGGCGAGGCACTCCTTTTCTGTTGTGGAATAATTTGCTTCTGCTTTGGATAGCGATCGGCTGGCGTAACTAATAACCCTTTCAAGTCCGTCAGTCCTCTGCACAAGAACGGCGCCAAAACCTACGCTGCTTGCGTCAGTGTGTATTTCTGTCTCGGCGAATTCGTCGAAATGGGCAAGTAACGGAGGCGTCTGGAGGCGATGTTTAAGCTCCTGGAAAGCGTGTTCCTGCGGCGTTTCCCACTTAAACTCTGCGTTGGCCTTGGTAAGGTTAGTGAGAGGATCGGCAATGCGGGCGAAGTTTTTCACGAACCGCCTATAATAGGCACACAGGCCCACAAATCGGCGCACGGCTTTCTTGTCAGTGGGCGGCGGGAAGTCGGCGATGGCGGCAGTTTTCCGTGGATTGGGACGAACTCCAGACTTGCTGATAACGTGCCCCCGAAACAAGAGCTCCTCATACGCAAATCTGCACTTTTCTGGCTTAAGTGTGAGTCCGGAAGTCTTGATGGCTTGAAGTACAGCTTCAAGGCGCCGAATATGCTCGTCGAAACTCGAGGAAAACACGACGACGTCGTCCGAGTACACAAGGCAAGTCTGCCACTTCAATCCTGCCAGTACTGTATCCATAACGCGTTGAAAAGTTGCAGGCGCTGAGCGAAGGCTGAAGGGCATCACCTTAAACTCGAAGAGGCCGTCCGGTGTTATAAACGCCGTCTTCTTTTAGTCTCTTTCGTCGACTTCGATTTGCCAATAGCCAGTCTTGAGGTCCATTGACGAAAAGTACTTGGCGTTATGGAGCCGATCAAGTGCGTCGTCTATTCGTGGGAGAGGATACAGTCCTTTCTTGTGATTTTGTTTAGGCGGCGATAATCGACGCAGAAACGTAGGGTCCCATCCTTTTTCTTCACTAACACCACGGGGGATGCCCATGGACTCTTGGACGGCTGAATAATGTCATCCCGCAGCATTTCATCAACTTGTCTCTTCATGGCTTCACGTTCTCGCGTCGAAACCCTGTACGGACTCTGACGGAGTGGCCTGCCATTTTCTTCGCTTATGATGCGATGTTTCGTGATTGGGGTCTGCCGAATTTTCGATGACGACGAAAAGCAATCTTCGTATTGCAGGAGCAGGGCCTTGAGCTGTTCTTGCTTATTGTTCGGAAGTCTGGGATTGACGTCGAAAGCTATGGGAGGGGCTTGGTTCCTCTGAGCAGGTTCCGCAGAATCAGCGAGGGCGAAAGCACTGGTGGCTTCGACAATTTCTTCGATGTATGCGACCATTGTTCCTTTGTTCACATGTTTGAACTCATTGCTGAAATTCGTGAGCATAACCGTTGCTTTGCCTCCCCGCAGCTCTTGAATTCCTCTTGCGACGCAAATATTTCGGGTGACCAACAGATGCTGACTGCCTTCAACGACGCCTTCCAAGTCAGGTGATTTAGGAGAGCCGACTGAAATCATGACGCTTGAGCGAGGCGGAATGGTGACTTGTTCCTCCAGCATATTCAAGGCATGGTGCCCTGACGGCGTGCGCGGCGGTAGTGCTTCTCTGTGGATAACGTTATCGACTTTGTTTTTAGGTTGATGACAGCACTATGGAGGCATAAGAAGTCCATGCCAAGGATGACATCTCTCGAGCAACGCTGTAGGACTACGAAGTCTGTAGGATAAATACGGCCGTTAATGGTGACTCTCGCTGTGCAGATTTCTGCAGGCGTTACGAGATGACCTCTGGCTGTGCGGATTTCAGGGCCTTTCCAAGCTGTCCTAACTTTTTTTAACTTCGCGGTGAACGACCCACTGATGACAGAATAGTCGGCTCCAGTATCGACGAGAGCGGTCACACTGTGGCCGTCGATAAGAACGTAGAGGTCGCTAGTTCGCCGTCTCGCATTACAGTTAGGGCGTGGCGTCGGGTCACGGCTGCGTCGGCTTGTGCCGCTGCTTCCATGTTGCTTCGTCAGGCCACCTTCGGTAAGTGAGCTTTCGCCGTCAGGGCTTTGCCTGTTTGGCGTTGTGTTCGGAAAGCTCCGTCGCGGCGTCGTCGTCGGAGGATCTTCGGTAGTTCGTCGCACAGCAACCGCACCTCCACCGGTTGCTGCCCTTAGTTTCCCAGGTACGGGCTTGGAGACCGGCCCCGCGTTGGGCCGGAGTACTGCCGGGGGTGCGGTGACATACGGCGGCTGGGCGACGGCGAACGCGAAGGGCTTCGTGGTGTCCACCGAGTTCCTGTCAGGTAGTCGGCGATGTCACGTGGTCGTTCTCCTGGCTGTGGACGCGGTGCATTGACGGCGAAGCCACGCAGTCCCATCTGTCGGTACTGGCAACGGCGGTATCTGTGTCCGGCCTCGCCGCAGTGGTAGCAGAGCGGGCGATGGTCAGGAGTGCGCCAGACGTCAGTCTTCCTCGGTGCACTGCGCTGGGCCGCTGGCGAACGGTATGACGTCGGTGGCGGCGGTGGCGTCTGTCGACCGAAGTGCGATGGGGCGGCGTTTTGACGTATACGGGGAGGAGCGTTGTGGCGCAGTGCAGCGGCGTAGCTCATAGCTTCCGGCTCGGGCAGCGGTGCGTGGGGAATTTGAAGCGATTGCCGAACTTCTCGCACAATGTCGGCTATTGAATCCACTTGATGCTGTGCCGAAAGCAACAGCTTGCGCAGCTCTTCCCGCACGATCGCTCGGATCGTTTCACGCAGGTCTCCGAATTTACTGGCTTGAGCAGCAGCGCAGTCTGCAGTCAGGCGACGATTATACTGTCTGGTGTGCATGTATAGTGTCTTTTTGATAGTCTTCGCTTCGGCTACAAATTTTTGGATGGTTTTCGGTGGGTTTCTCATCAGTCCCGCGAAGAGCTCCTGTTTGACCCCTCGCATGAGGAAACAAACTTTTTTCTCCTCAGGAATGCCTGGGTCAGCGTGACTGAATAGTCGGATCATTTCTTCTGTGAAAATGGCGACATTTTCATTTGGTAGCTGAACTCGGGTCTCTAATAATGCAGCGGCCCTCTCTTAGCGAGCGACGCTCGCGAACGTTTGCAGGAATGCGCCGCAGAAAACATCCCACGTTCTGAGCGTGGACTCTTGATTTTCGAGCCAAGTCTTTGCGGTGTCTTCCAAATAGAAGAACACACGACGCAGCTTTTCATCATGGCCCCAGTGGTTGAGGGTGGCCACACGGTCGTATGTTTCTAGCCAGGACTCCGGGTCTTCGAACGATGACCCATGGAAAATTGGTGGTTCCCTGGGTTGATGCATGACCATCGTGGGCTGGGACGCTGCGGTTGTCATTGTCGCTGCAGTCACGGTCATGGCCTTGGTCTTCCGCGCCTTGTCTTGTAGAAGCCCGTACTCCGGTGGTAGCCCTTGCTGTCGGCGGCTTGTTCGCTGCTCCTGGTTGGTGCCGGTGTCTTCTCCGCGACGTGGGCTGGGTTCACGGCTTGACGGGGGCGTCCGGTACATGAACGAAGCAGCACCTCCACCAGATGTCATGGGGTCGTGACGTGGACGAAGACAGGAGACTTCGTGTTGGGATTGAACTGTTTATTTGGGCGAACCTGTGCCCGTTAAACGGAAAGTCCGATTACAGCAGCACTCTCGCACAGATAGCAGTCTCGGACTGATAGCGGCGAACGGAGCGTCGGCCTTCGATGAACAACTGACAAGCGGCGAAGCGCGTCGGCATTTATACTCTTGCCGTCGAACGTTCTAGCGTTATCGCCGGCGGTGGCGTAGGTTCCAGAACAATCTGTACCGTTCGCACAGTGGGCGTGATCTTATCGAAATGATCTACTACAGTCCGGAACCTTCTCGAAAACTGCAGACGCGGTTTGCGCTGGAAATTGTGTGGTGTTTTGGGACGATAACAAAAACTCGGGAAAAGGAACGTGGCAATATATTTAGAGACGAACTTGAAAATGTCAAATAAATTACAGATTTAGAGTGACCTCGGACAAAAGTAGCAGATTGCGAATTTAAACAAGATAAATTCTTGGCGATAGCCCATTCCCACAAGCGTTTTCCGCTTGAATCTGTTTTAAAACCCCAAGCCACATGATGTGAATTGAAGTCTCCAGTGATTATTATATCCTTTCTGCAGGCAGAAAACATATCGTCTCGACTTCGTGTGTCTTGCACCCCGGCTGGGAAATAAGCATTTACAAACGAGAAGGGAGAACTGCCAGGTAATATTATGTCTACTATCAAAATTTCACAATCTGGAGTCACACAACAATAAGAGATCGTAGCTTTGTGACTAAACTTAGTTGCTATCAAGACAGCAAGCCCACCATCTCTGCTAGGTCGGTCCAATCGAAATAGCCGATAATTTGTTAGGTAAAACTTCTGACTGGTTGAAAGCCAGGTTTCTTGCAGTGATATAATATACCGGGAAAGTTGTGAAGAAAGGCATGATAGGTCTGTGGCTGCGGAAAATTTAGATCTGCAATTTCACTGTAATATAGTTAGTGAACCTATTTAGACGACAGAACCGTCGCAGAAACTGCTTAGTTCATAATGTCCTTTCGCAAAACGTCTTTCCTAGAGATGTTCTCAAAGAATTCTTTTTTGGATAGATACTTTTAGATTTCAAATTATGCGAAGAATGTTTTGATTGGGGAGATCGGGTTCGCTTCAGAGCCTTATGAGAGTCCATATCCATATCTGCACATGCTTCCGAATCATCCGTTAGATCACGGTCTTCCGTTGTTTTGGAAGTCCCTGCCTCAGGAGAAACCGCTCGCTGACGTGTTGTCACACTTTCTATTTCCGTGCGCTGCGATACCAATGATGTCTGAGGATCCCAATCGTTCGTAGATGCTACATCTAGAATTTGAGATAGTTGATTGGAAACCAATTGTGCCAAGCTTTCAAAAAGGTTGTTTGCGAGGCGTTCCATTGCCTTTTCCGTAGCCTTCTCTATGGCCTCTGCGATAGATGTTGCGAGAGATGCATCCATGGCGGTTGTATTACGTGCTGCAACACCTGCGTATCCTTTGGATCTCTCCTGCATTTGTGCAACGGCTTCTCCTCGAGAGCACCGCTTGCGTTCTACAATATCCAATATGGCGACCTCCCTTTCTTTTGCTGCACAGTCTGCGGAGTCTGCAGGGTGCACCCCATTACATAAGAAGCACCTCTTTTTCTCAGAGCTGCACTTGCGGCTGTCATGATCTTCACCACACCGACGGCATCTAAGAACTGATCAGCACCCTCTGACGCTATGTCCATATCGCCAACATTTCAAATACTGCGGAGGTTTGGGGGAAAGTGGCTCTACCTTAGAGATCAGTGGCCATGCCTTAATTTCCGAAGGTCGGACTGTTCCTAAAAAGTGCCGCCATATCCACGAAGTGAATGATGATGAGTGGGCGAAGCTCCGGAGGTAAACCTGGTAAACCATGAATCCTCTGTACATTTTGCCCACTCGATTTTATTACATCGCTCCCCCTAGCGTACGTCGCCGCACTAAATCGAACGATTGCCTTCAACCAATGACACACGCCATATGTGACATCATTCCTATTTTATAAGATCTCGCGTCTTTCATCAACTACAAGTACCGCTTTCTAGTTTATAACATCTTGCATCTTTTCATCATCAGCTACAAGTACCGCCATCTAGTAAACACTACAAGAACTAAACGAGAGGTGGCTACATACAGGAGACGGTACCGCCATCTAGTGAACACTGCAAGAACTAAACTAGAGTTGGCTACATACAGGGGACGGTACTGCCATTTAGTGAACACTGCAAGAACTAAACTAGAGGTGGCTACATACAGCCTACAGGGGATGCACAGCTAACGCCCTAAGAAGCTTCGCCCCTAAAAGGTCACTATCACCGATTCCGTTGGGAATTTTATGTTGTCAATTGTACTGGTGCACCTGTACACTGATATTACACTTACCACCAAAAACAAATCGACCACTTCTTCAGGTGTCAGGCTTGTGTCTACACCGCAGACTAATTCTTTCGAGCATGCGAGGTGTGCCGGAATAAATGGGCTTACCAGATGCGCTGCAAATTCGGAACATTGCAGGAGCTCACGAATGCATTCCTGATCTGTGAAACACCACAGTATGCCTCCGCGACCAAACTGGCGGACCTCAGTGATTTCCTGGAAATGCGAAGTGCCTTTTCGAAGCTCCACTTGAATCGCCTTTGGGTTCTTCATCGGAATACTGCCCCCATCTGTAGGTACAAGCGCCACAGGGACACTCCTCGCCCCACTGCGTAACAAATAGTCTATCGGCCAATCCTTGGCAGAAGTGGCAGCTAACCAAGAGGAGGCAGCTAACCCTTGGCCGGGGGAAGAAAATGACATCAAGATCGAATGACTCGCTTCTGCTGAGAAAAACCAATACAGTTACCGGAAAATAACGAACTCTCAAAGAACAATGAGGATACTGCCGCCCGATCCAGAGACCGGGCAGCTTATTCACAGTCGAGCCTCACAGTACAGGTCAGGCGTTAAGCTTGCTTGCAAGGACCACTCAGAGATGCATGGCGCTAAGGCATTGTGGGCTGGGACAAGTCTTTATCCTCGCAAGCACTGAGCAAAAAAGTGACTGTTCCATCACCATCGCTCGAGAGCGTCATACTTCTTCTTCTTTTTCGCTCTTTCAGTCCGCCTTACAATATAACAAGAATATTAGCGATAAAAGCGTGCACGCAATGGAGTGCATTTTTTGTAATTTCGCAAGAAGTAAGCTCTGAAGCATTGTCGTGATAGTCAGCTATATTTTTGCTATGTACGTCCCGCCCCAGTTATACTTGTACATTCGTCATTAAGCTTGACAAAAACGCTCCGAAGCGTATCCTGAAACAGGTTGATTCACACTAGTGCCAGGTAGCTGTGGGTTGTGTTGCCGAAATGTTACCCTTGCATGTCGGCGTGCTGTCTAAGCATACCAATGCATTATCTCGGCAACAAGGCTCAGCGCTTCGCGAGTGACATCACTCAAACTAGTCCATGTCACGCGTCGGAGCGTTTGTGTTAAGGTTGCTGATGACTGTATGACTGATTTTTTTATATATCAGGCGAAAGAAACGAATCTCGTCACTGCGATGCGTAGGAAAGACGACCAGTAGTTACCTAGAAATAGAAAAGGGTACCAAGAAATCAGAAAAGAAGCCGACAGCGGCAGCGACTTATGTATAGTGATCCACATTCAATAGCTTGAAAAAGAAAAGTTATCACCCCGCATCATATGGGCTATATTTGCAGTCATTGGGAAATGCTCAAGTCATAATAGGGCCATATAATAGTCTGAAGATGATGAAGAACATGAGACGCCGCAGATTTGTAACATAAATACAGCAGCGTAAATACCGGAAAATGTCATTCACTCAACCCATGGGCCAGACAATATGCTTCAATTACCAGTGCAAGTAAAAATACACATATAATTTGCAAGCAAAAAGAAGTAAATGATTTTTTATTCACGGAAAAATGGCCAGCGTCAGAGCATTGAGTTGGTTTACAAAAGCCGACAAGACGGGGAAATGACGTTCATTGAATTTTTCGCAGCTGTGCCAACTTTTTAATGAAGAATGTACAATGCCTGCGCACCACGAACAGGTTATTCTATTCTCGTATATTGTTTCTCACAGTTCCGGATAGAAAAAAAACACCAGGACTGCGTGGAAGGCGCAGCACAGTCACAGCGAAATCCAGAAGAGCAGCCTTTCAGAGGCTTTTCTAAACACTCATTGGGTAAATATTGCAAGCCCACTTGCTGGGCACCCACTACGGCATTAACAATAATAACAACTTCTGGGTAGTACATGTGCACCAGCATTCGCTATGCTATTTTCCGTCATTTTTTTTTTGAGAAGCGTGGTATCCGCTTAACACTTCCAAGGAATTTTGTGCCAATTATTCATGCAGGGGCTGATGACGATGAGGAAGTATGCCTAAGGTGTATGCGTCGAAGTTAATAGGTGATCAAATCCAAGCTTTTGTAATTGGTTGCAGCATTGTGCGACCCTCTCGTTACGTAAATTGCATTGTGAGACACCTCGTTGTTCTTTTGCTGTTTTAAACGCTTTATTACTCACATTAACGCGATTGTTTTCCCGACATGAAACCTGCCTAAGAGAATTTTGCGAACAAGTCCCAAGCCCCGGCGTGGCTTAGTGGTTGAATTTTTGGCTGGCGGCAGTAGTTCCGGGTTCAAGCCCCACTGTGTCTTTGATAGTAGAAATTATTTCTTTATTTGGCGGTAGCGGTTACGGGTGGCGGCGGCGAAGGACAACTACGGCGTCTCGCGTGACCCCAGTTTTGCTCTCATAACAGCTTTCGCTGTAAAACCATTACCATTCTATACATTGCTATGCAAAGGCTATCCAGTGATGTTAACTCAACTCCACTTCTAAAGAGCAATGTCTTCATGGCCTTATGTCCTAATTACAGTTCGATCTTGTCACCTTATCGTCAATAAAACTTCCCAAACGAATATACACCTACGTTCTTATTCATTTTCGTAGATATGAATACGGAAGGCCTTGTGAAACGTGTGCCAGTGTATACCGATAAAAAATGCCGGGTGGCGTGCAGAGAACGCTGTGTCTGCAATTCTCGTTCCTCGAATGCCGACAGCCGACAGAAAGCAATGAAAGAAGAATGGGCCCTTTGAGAGCAATATGGTTTCTTGGGTCAGGCCTGTCTTGCTTCAGTGTATTGCGCGTTCTCTTCCTTCGTTCCAAGCCCGTGCGGTGCATTTGAAAGAAACCGACCTCACCGGTGCCGGGTGGAAATAATTTCCTTGGTCGAGGGAAACGATCTATTCTGAAGTCCTGTTTGTCTGACGGTCGGCGTAAAATGAAAAATTCATCACCGCCACGAATAAGAAATGGCGTTTCATTGTGGCTACTGTTTTGCTGAAGCAGTGCTTTGGTCCTACCCTGGAGCGCTGCTAGGTTCTATTGTTCTCCCTTATTTTTTTGCATTTTTTGTTGTGACGTGGGTCTCTAGCTTCATTCAAAATGAATCTTCCTGCTGGGCAATATTAACCCTGACGAGGATAAACAGCGTGCGCAAGATAGGCCACAAATAAACGCCTGCGTTTGCCTCGACCACGAATGACATTCGCCTTGGGCAGGTGTGATAATCAACGTCGACCTTCTCTCATCCTGAAAAACATGGCGCGGGGAATAAAATTTGTAGAAGATTGTAAAGAGGAAAAAAGAACTGTAGAGAGAAATGGTTGTTTAGATTCTTTCTTACAGAATTGTCTATTTGAAAACCATAAACTGCATACACACAGACGAATCAAAACTTTAGTTGTGGCGAACTTAAATTGACATGGATTGACCTAAGCTCATTTGCTCTATGCCAAAAACATCTATTCATATCCTGCCCTCTCTCCCCCTTCCCCCATTTACCCGATCTCAATCGCAGTAAATTAGTTGTATAACCTGCGTTCGAGGCGCTAGCGTTGCAGCAATGCGTGGTACATTAGAGTGCGGATGCAGTTTTTTAGATGCGAAGCGTTTCTCGAGAAACTTCGGCAACTTCAAATCTATCTATCTATCTATCTATCTATCTATCTATCTATCTATCTATCTATCTATCTATCTATCTATCTATCTGTCTGTCTGTCTGTCTGTCTGTCTGTCTATCTGTCTGTCTATCTATCTATCTATCTATCTATCTATCTATCTATCTATCTATCTATCTATTTATCTATCTATCTGCCTGTCTGTCTGTCTGTCTTTCTATCTATCTATCTATCTATCTATCTATCTATCTATCTATCTATCTATCTATCTATCTATCTATCTATCTATCTATCTATCTATCTATCTATCTATCTATTTAAGGTGTGAGCGTTTGCGATTCTTGCTTCTCCATAGGCGATTTCGTGCTTGAGCAGTTTTTGTCTTTGCATACATAAGGTGGAGTTCAGTAGCGCAGAATATAGATCGAGAACAGTATTATCAGTAAAATTACTCAAGCTCTTAATAGTGGCACTTAAAAACATTGGACACTTTAGGCTTATCTTGAAGAGAGGAAGAATTTAACAACATTTGCAATCACATAATGATCTCACCCGCCACATCAAAAAGTGTGTCTAACGTGCTAATACTCCAAAACAACTGGCTCTTGTTGAGTCTTGGATGTAGGCTTTATTTCCTCGTGATGTGCATGTTCTAACACGAAAATCTTTGCCGGGATCCACCACGGCTCCACTCACGTATTGGCGTCACTAATATGACGTTGAAATTATACAATGGCATATGGCAAATAAAACATCCAGAAGAAAATGTTCGACTCCGGGTGACAGTACGCACCTCGCTCACAGCGCGCCTCGTTCCGCAGTGGACGGCGTGATTAAACTCAGCAACCAAACGTACATTCTTCAGTTTACAAAGAGCGGGACATTTTATGCACCATTTACAATTGGCAGCTCTCAGAGCTTTAGAGCTTCAGCGTGTTCTTTTTGCCACTAGCGAGATGGCGTGAAGGACGCGCTTTGAAGGTCGTCGCCTCGCTAACTCGTGCACGCACGCTTGTTCCGTGATGGGGGAGGTTTCTACTTCCTGTGCTTTCACCTCGAATTTGCATCAAGATCACACAGAACAAGGCGGTCATTTCATTCATTGCAGCGGCCACGTTTGCAAAAGTATTGTGCTGTTCAGACGCAAGGAAGTAACAATTGTACTGTGGTTATTTGACGCTCTTCCTGTGTATACTTGTGCGTTTCTCTCGTGCATGCTTATTTAAGTTTGAGACTTTCAGGGTTGATCTACGACAGTGTTTAGTCTGTACGCGTTCCCTGTGTTATTTTCGTGCATTCTATCTGCTGGAGGAGCTCATTGCATGTTTCGAGCGGCTTGTCGTACTTGGCGTGACGTTACAATTTGTTGCTTTAGCATCCATTCATTCCTTCAACCTTGTGACGAGCCATACCCAGTAAACGCTCAACTACTTCTGTGAAGATACGGCTCAATTTTGTATTGTGCTATGTTTTTCTTGTTAGTTTTTATCCCTTATATATTAGTTTCCTTTCTTTCAATAAAACGCGCACATGGTGATCTGAACTAAAGAACTGCCCAAGCTTGCGCGAAACGAGCAGGACCGTCACATCTAAAGCTGGAGGCTCTTCTAGAGCCTTTCTTTAAACGCTCTTCAGGCAACTATCACAAGCCCAGTTTCAGGATACCCGAAACGCCATAACACATCTTAAGGTTTCAGTAGTGGATAAACGTTCACGCCACTTTTCGGCTTTTTTTCATAAAATCGTATTTGTAAAGCATAATGCGCACCATGTTATGGTTGTAGCTAACCATTAAGATTGATGCCTAAGCGTTTGTAATGGTTTGGAGCATTAAACTACCCACAAGTTACGGAATTCACATTGTGTGACGCCAGGTTTTGTTACTTCACTGCACTAAAATACTTTATTCACATCTTGACGCGATTCCTTACCCGACATGAAGCCTGCGTAGAGTCAGTTCGCACTGGAAAAGTTCCTGTTGAATCCATGGGGTATCAGATTTCTTCATATAAAAATTAGCCCCGTATCTGCATGTTTATGCAAATGTCGTCAAAAGACGATAGTATTGGGTGTGTAGCGAGTGAACAAGACAATTATTTGATGTTCTGCGCAAGAAAATCGTTGAGTGGTGTTCCGGAGGCGCTGCGTTAGAGTGCCCCGAGCATGCAGCGAAGGCGAACAAACGCATCAAGTCACGTCACACATGAGACATGAGCTCCATCTGGCAGTTTTTTTAGAAAACAAGGTGCGTGACTCTGAGAAGAGTGTGCGCGCCCATCTCAGAGGTGATAAGGTGTAGAGCGCAAGCGACGTGTAGGTGCACCACCATCTCGTCTTGGGAAAGCGTTAGAAACACTCGCCTTTCCGTGCGAACGTTGCATGGTCAGCGCAGCGTGATAAGCGCTACGGTCCTTAAATTTACTTATGTATACCTTTTATAGCAAAAGACGCACATACAGATTATATACGTCTTGCTATGGTGTCCCAGACAGGCGTAATAATTGCTTTTTAATTCACAATTGTACAAGCATGAACGCTCAATTTTGAGCAACAATGGGAGGCGCTGCGGATGGGGTCGGCCGTTTCAAGTACCCGATGCCGTTAAGAGAGGACAAACAGACAAATGTACAGACAGACAGATAGACCAAAATTTTTGCGTCGAAAGTCCCCAAGAAAGACTATCGTGTTTTATAATGAGGATGATTTGACGTTTGACTTAATAATATCAACAGGCCCGTCAGGCGGAAAGGAATGTGTAGATAAATAAATGGTTACGCAGGTTTTGTTTGGAATTTAGATCTTAAAATGCTCACCGACAGGAAAGGAATTGAACATGCCTTCACGGTTTATGTCGGGCTCGTATGGCGCAATCAACTGCGGTCTAGATGCAAAGCCCGAAAGAGTGTGCTTCGGAGAGCGTTTGTCGAAATTCTTGAAAGATTAGGAAGCGCAGGAGTCTATACCTAATCAAACTCTTGACGGCCCTCAAAGAAGTTTGGAACTGCTCTCTGTCGAATAGGACTGACACTATTTGTGGACATACCACTATTTCATTGTTCATGTACATAATATCTGGGAAGAGGCAATAACGCAAGAATTAAAAACAGGTGCAGCTCGCTGATTCAGTACTGGGTTGGCAAGCAGAGCGCCGGGGTTTGATTCCCTTTCTTCCTCAGTATCTTTAATAAATTATTTTTTTCGCGTTTCCCGTGATGTTGGCTGCAGACACCACGGCGGACAACTAGGTGCCAGAATCAGCCCGTGTTGTGATGTTAAAGCAGGTTTCACTGTAATAGCCCACTCGTATGATGACCGGAAGCTGCAGCTCTCCACGATTTCATAAAAAAATTGCAGTGGTGTTTTAAATGCGAAGCATTTCTTAGAAAAACATCAGCTACTTTAAGCGTATCTATCTATCTATCTATCTATATATATATATATATATATCTTTCTCTCTCCCTATATATATATATATATATATATATATATATATATATATATATATATATATATATATATATATATATATATATATATATATATATATATCCGCCTACGACTTTTAGCTCTCCTGGCCGTTTTGATAATGGTATCAATACTAAACTTGGCATGGCATAACATGACCGTATGACGAGCATAGTTGACTATAGTCGAAACATGAAAAACATGTCGTGTATGTCACGAATGTCATGAATTACGTTTCATGTTCTTGCTGCTCTTGCGGTGGTTTCGTTCACATGGCATGTTGCAAAACTGGTATGATATGAAAGTATTGCATGGCGAACACAAGCGACAGACCCTAACATGGAAATCGTGAATATCCGTGTCACGTAACAACATGACTACGTGCCACGCTCATGATGCGCTGGCGGCCGTTTCGCTAGCTTCATTTATACCAAATTTGGTACTAGGGAACGTGAATGGATTACAAAGGTATGAGACTGGTGCAAACATGATAAACATGAGATGCGTATCATGTAACAACATTAGTACATGCAACGCTCATGATGCACTGGCGGCCGTTTCACTAGCTTCACTTATACCAAATTTGGTATTACGTGACGTCAATGGATGACGAAGGTATGTGACTGGTGCAAACATGATCATCAGAGATGTGTGTCATCAGAGAGAATGACTACATGCCACAGTCAAGGCGCCAATACTCTTCGACGTAAAACGGCGTGCGTGCGCGCCGGCGTTCGTTTGGTCGCGTCACGCTGGCGTTGCCACGCGAGGCGCCCGTCCTGCCTTGTACTTGCAGGAGCGCACCGCTCTGCGTTGCTCTGACCCTTTCACGTTTCAGTGTGTTCGGCGTCCCTCTGTCACGAAAAGAGGCTGATGCAGTGCTCACTGGGCAACCCATCAGCGCGAAATGCAGCAAGTCGCATTTCGAACCGGTTGCCGTCGGGCTGCACCGGCCGACGCTGGTCGCGCCGCTCGCTCCTGGCATCAGACTAAGGAGTTCTGGCGTCTTGCTAACAATAAGTACATAGAATGTACTTATTGAATTTCGCCTCGAGATCCCTACAGGCATTTCTGCCTCCAGCCAATCTTATACGTTCTGACAAATATGCCGCTGTATAAACGTGAAACTGAAAACTGTATTGTGTATCCAAGACCTGATGCCCTTCTGCTTTGGTCTCGTATGAGACCGGCAGTATCGAAAATAAATAAATAAATAAATAAATAAATAAAGCGTTGCTGTGCGCAGCGTCCGCACGCGTCAACGTTATGTTTGATTATATTGGGACCTTCATGATGCATTCGTGGCCGTTTCGCTGCAAGGTATATGACTTGTGCAAACGTGATAGACATGACACGCGTGTCATGTAAGAACACGACAACATACAACGTTCATAGCGTGCTCGCGGGCGTTTCACTAACATCACATATGCTAAATTTGTCATTACGTGACATGAATAGATGACGAAGGTAAACGACACATCTAAACATTATAATCATGACACGGAAGGCATGTACGGTACCATTTCCCTCCATCTCGTAACGTTGTTCTGATTTCAAAGTGGCATATCAACATTTCTCATTTGTGCTTCGCATATCGTGAGATCTGCAAAATTTTTTAGCGATATCCTGAGAATCTGGATTTTCTAGTCACCACCAAGCCAGTTATCTTCAAAAAGTGTGGTGTTCTAGGTCCAGCTTGCTTTGAACGACGTCGCAGGTCCACTTTTTAGCCCTCGAGACCTAAACGCTTCTCTGTTAGGCTACAGCTGCCCCTGCTGAACTACTCGTTCGTAAGCTTCCGATTCGCGTTCTATCGCAAGTGTTTGTCTTTGTCGGTATGAAGAACAACAAATATTTTTAATTAGAGGAGTAGTGACAGGGACTTAGCATTACTTCTTTCCTAACAAAAAGAAGGCAGAAGTTCACACTAGCGTGACCTCCTTGGACGATGGTATGTCTTATACTGGCGTAGATAATGCAGAGTATAACCACAACCCATCGCCGGTCCTGTTCAAGCATGAAGTGCCAGGACCCAAATGCCTTGTGTGCAAAGCTGGCTCTGGTACCCCTGGTAGAAGCGCGCGATTTTCGTCGCTCGTACGCGGCTGACGTGTTGGGAGCAGTGGCTGCGCTGACTGTCCTCGCCGGTGAGCGAGGCTGCTAAGCGGCGTGCAAGATTTTTTAGATACGAAGCACCTGTTGCTCGTGTCTGTGTCCCGCAGCATTGGTGTCCGCTTTCACACTATGTAAACGAAACTGCTTTCCTCTCCTATGCTCCCCCCTCTCGCCTTGCAACGCCGACGCATGTAATGCCTGCTAGCTTATGTATCAATTAAAAAGAAACATCTGCTCTTGATGTAAGTCCACTTACTAGCCACCACGTATATATAGGCATTCTATCTTAACCTTTAACGTAGTGCCGGAGAGAGATTTCTCCTGTGCGTTGTTGAACAATAAAAATTCGCAGAGTGTGTGCGTTAACTAAAAGCGGATTGTGGGTCTCTTTGACCAAGCGGAGTCTTCCATCTCTCACTGCCCATTGAAAGCGATTGGCATGATTGAGTAGTAACCAATGGTTCATCACTGCCATGCTTTGCGCCTCTCAGGGTTTCTCTCCTGCGCCACGCCGTGATGAGCGCCCGCGTCAACGTCACCGCCACTGTAAGCGTTAGCGCCCGCTCCTCTACATATTTGTGGTTCTTTTTAGCGGGAGATGGCGTGACGTTTTTTGCGGACACGTGGCGTTTTACCTGAAACTTTAAGACCTGCACTTTTAAACAGCCATGTGCACATTTATTGGTTTGGGATTTCTGGGCAGAGATGGCATAACTCGCACGAAGACCTTTTACTGTACTTGTCTATGCTGATCATCACTTCTGATGCTGTAAAACGATATCTTGAGCAACAAATAATTCTACTTATCAAGGTTCTAAATATGTCAGAAAAGCTGACGATGAACGGTTAAGAAGTCTTCCTGAAATGGTAGCATAAAGCGTAAAGGATGTGTTGAGCTTCTGGCACTGCCTTTTCAAAAACACATGACCAACACGCTTTTTTTTTCAAGCCACATATAAGGGCTGCCTGAAGCTGCAGCACACGTGCTGCTACTTTGAGAATGCATGTAGTGGCAGTTGTCACGTGATGTTAGTGTACGTGGGATAGTTTCGTCTGTTTGGTTTTCTATGATTTACTGATGCCCTTTTATGGCGAAGAATAATAAAATTGGACAGTTAAAAATTGTTATTTTTTGTGTTATATACCTGTCTTTGGTGGGGGGTACTTCATATAGAGTTGACCTATTTTGTTGAGCTGTAGCCATGTTATAAATTGTCTGATGTTTCTGCGCTGTGTTGCAAAATATTTGGAAAGGATAATATGTAATATCCCAACCAATCATTATAATAAATAAATATAAATAATGCAATGCTCAAAAAATGGCAATATAAAAAGAATAAAATAGGCTGTCATGTGCTTCATATAAGTCTCATAGCCCGATGTGTCCTTTGTGGAAGACTTTCTTGCACTGTGACTGTCCTGTGATAGAGCGGGCTCTGTTTTAAAAACATACTCCAGCCTACAGTCAGTTCGTCTCTTGTTGTTCAATATGTAGTGGGCAAATGCACTTCGAAGTTTCCAAGTTCAATAAGCAATAATAACTTCAGAGACAAAAAGCGAGGTTGTAGGCACCAGACCACACTCGCCGTCAGAGGTACTGATGCTTGATTGACAATGATAATCGGGAAGAGTATCCAATATCTCCTTAAATTTTTGTCTGATTTCGCATGATAACGGTTATGGACATTGGCGGTAGTGGCGGTGGCAGACAACTGCCTTAATACCACTGCCGTTGTTATCTGATAGCAGCTTTCTCTGTAAAAGATTGCGAGACACCAAAGAGCATTGCCCTTTATTCGTCTTTTTTTGCCAGTGTTTCTACTCAGATACGTCACCAAGCAACAACCTTGTTAGCTTAGAACAATTTAGCCTAATGACCAGGGTGTAGTTGTAGACGTAGCAAGTGGTCAATCAGTAACAAACAAATAAGAACTGAATTAAACTGCAGCTGCAGTTTTGACGGTACAGCAGAGTGACGCTCTGAGTTCACACAGAGTATACTTGTCCAACCTCTGCAGCTGATCAGCCACTACACCCTCTTCAGCGATGGCCTCTGGTGTCCGCTGACCGAAGCATGCGTACGCCCCGACTGCCACCTGGTGGTAAAGCCGACCAGCACTGTCAGCAGGGTGGAGCAGCGGCGAAGCTTTGTGGCGACCACCACCACCAACACACGCACAGGCATTCTCAACCGGCTCGTCGCCAGCATCACGCCACAGGTAAGCATGGCCAAAGTTATATTCGCTCCACCAGCACGCTTGTTTAAGGGCTGTCCGCAACATCCATTTTCTAAGTTCGGCAGCAGCACTGACCAATTAGTTACGGCTATCGGCTGGTGACCAAAAAGACGCAGTCCATAACCTCAGCTACGGCAATTTCGAACCAGATGAAAGCTGTAGCCCTGTTAAACGCCACTGTACGCTTAATATCCGCTGGTGGTCACTATTATCCGGACCGTACCCCATAGTCTAGTCGGCTGGAACCATAAGACACCGTAAATGAGGCACGTCACTGGGCCGACCTCTAGAAGCGTGATGGTCTGGACTAGTGAGTAAGTCATCACGAATGTTATAGCGCGAGCTCAGAAGGACAACAAAACTTTTTTTTGTTTTCTGTCGTCATTCTGAGGTTGAACTGTAGCAATCGCCGACCTCTAGAATAGCTAAAAAGGTGAATAACATGCGACTATCTCATAAAGTTTCGACCAGCTAATCAACCGCAATACTGTTTCCCCGTATCAATATTTCACTCAAGCACAAGACGGAGCACAAGTTTCGAGTGCCAGAGGTGATGTCTAGGAAATGCATAATTAATGAAGTAATGTGAATCAATTAGTATTTCCACAAAATACAGACAAGTACTCCTACTTCGTTCGGTGTCTTAGCAGTTAAACGCCAAACAAAATAAACGCAGATATATACTCATTATACACGCGGGCAGCCACACAAGACAATAGCAGGGACTGAGTGCGCTATCCTGTGGGTTCGAAAGAAATGAAAAAAGCTGAGAAGCGATTGCGTTATTTTAAATCGACTGGTGCGGAGGAATGAAAATAATACACCGATTAAGCAAGAAATGTTAAAGACGAATGTCATTACATGCAACATTGTCTGTAACAGAGCGTCGCAGAAAGCATATACTGTACGCTCTCTGACTTCAGCACGACCCCTCCTGCACAAGCAGAACTGCAGTGTCACGGCGTAAGAAAGATAAGTTGACAGGGCTAAATTTAGTGAAGTGGATCAACGACGCTCGGTGAGTTCATACTTATGCTATGAGGTGCGGTGGCAATGCATAAATAATTTGAGTTCACGAGCTGGTGGCACAATTATTTCATCTCCAAAACATCTTATATCAACCGCATGGTGTTTGGTCAATGCCCAGAATTGGCGCATACAATTGTCTTCTATGACCGAACAGACAAAGGATCTCAACAAAAGAAGGCAAGGCACATTGAAGACTCCACAGCGCAATGTGCCTTCTTTTATCAATGTACTTAGCCTACGCTACCATCAATTATTATGCTACCATACCAACAAGCCGAAATCATCACCCTTATCTACTTCGAGTCTCTCCTACATTTAGCGCAACTCTTTGCGTCCAAGCATTGTTTGTTTCAACAGCTAGCTCAGCCTTTTAAATCCCCTCGTTTATGTGCCTTCTTTGTTGATTGATTGATAGGTGATAATTAAAGACCCAAAACTACCATATGATAATAAGAGACGCCATAGATGAGGGCTCCGGAAATATGACCACCTGGGGTTCTTTAACGTACACCCAAATCTGAGCACATGCGTCTACAGCATTTTCGTCTCAATCGAGTATGCAGCCACCGCCACCAGGATTCGATCCTGCGACGTGCGGGTCAGCAGCCGAGTACCTTAGCCACTAGACCACCACGGCGGGGTTACCTTGTTTGTTGAATAGTGTTGCCAATCCCCCTCATGGATATGACCACGATGTTATTGAGGGAAACAAAGAGCAAGTGATGCACTAATTCACTCCGCCGCCGATACTTCTCAAGCACACCTGGCCTTGGTCGCTTGCACTGGTGAGCTTCACATATCAGTAGCTTTGATTGTAGACAACATTTAGTTTTCAACGGAGACACCATATGACAGTTTCTCTACATTGATCACAACCAATTTAATGGTCTAGTTACTCTAGTCAAAGGCGGACTAGTTTTCTGACATTTCTATTCGAGCTCTTAAGCTTCGACCCATCAACCTGCCAAGTAAATTACTGCAAAAATATGACCGGCCACTCAGGGGCCGAGTTATAACTAGGATTTTACGTCCGGAGTGCCCGAATCCTTGACTGATGATTGATACGTGAGGTTCAAATAAAATCTCTACATGATTATGAGAGACGCCGCACTGCAGGGTTCCGAAAATTTCGACCACCTGGGTTTTTTTAACGTGCAACCAAGTCTGAGCACATGGGCCTACAGCATTTTCACCTCCATCGAAAATGCAGCCACCGCAGCTATGATTCGATCCCGCGACCTGTGGGTCAGCAGCCGAGTACCTTTGTTACTAGACCACCAAGGCGGGTACTGCCCGAATCCTTCACATGTATTTTCATGTTTGTTTTGTGTGCTTGTTTTTATATGCACATAGAAACTTAGAAAGTTGGGGAATGGGGGTTGCAGCCCTCAGTTGTTTCACTCTGTCTTGCTGTGTGAAACAACACATTCGAACATTTCCTCATCACCGAAAATGGCTGGCCTGTCAACGCGAAATGCAGGACGCTACGTTGGGCTCTCTCCTACTTGAAGTATTGCTCCGCAGGGAAAGCTAACCTTAGTCATATCGTGTGTAGCTACTACCACCAGCTACTTAAAACCCATCGAAACAACACCGAAACCCCAGACAGTCACCATCTCTGGTCACCAGACCAAACACAAAAGGCTTTGATTCATAGCAGTAATGTCCATTGTTAATACCAACTAGATGGCACTCGAAGAACAAGAGAAAAAAGGCGAAGCGACGACGACAGTGTACGACAGCCCGGCCTCCAAATGTGCCACACACTTTAAAAAATACTTCGTATATCCACATTATAAAGTTACCCCTAACATGATAAGTGAAACTTGCGTCACGTAAGAATCATAATCAGAAAGGTTTTTATTTTCAACAACATTGTTGGGGGACCGTCAGGCGAAAAGCTGGATCATACAGCTTAATATGCCTGAAGGCCCTCACATGGCAACAGTAACAACAAAACTAGCAGTCATATATGTTTTAGGTATATATCCAGGAAAAAATCGAATTTTTAATGAAATTGAAAAATGAAAAACAAACAAACATATTGAATAACACTTACAAACATGATGTTTAAAAACATACAAAGCTGATGCTTTTAGAAATAGGAAACCTCTTAATGCATTGCTAAATACAAAACAGTGGAAGTTAAACATAACGAAAATGACTTTTACAAAGATGGCTGCAATGCATAATGGTATAACACAATGTTTATCGAAACACTGAGAGAAGAACACATTGAAAAGCAGAAAGAAATGTGAAAAAGTCAAAACTCTTTCCTTTATCCTTTCATTCATACCTGCAAAAGTATTCTCGCATTTCTTTGCGCATCAAAATATTTGAAAATAAATCCTTCCCTGTCCAATTTATTTAGTATCGAAGGTGGGCTATGCCTCAGAGATTGCATAGTGTAGTTTGTGTGCCTGTATGGTGTGGACCACACGTCGTGGCTAGGAGTGCACGAGTCACTAATTTTGTATTCAAACTGTGACGTATATCTCAAAAAAGACTTACTATTGTAGGAGCCGAAATAAAATAAATATAGGATTCAGTATTCTTAGACTTGTCACACATAATATCTTATGTTTTTGAAAAAGCGCCACTGTAGAATAAAAATTGGGTACGTTCGCTATTAGTCCAAGCGCGCGTTTTTGAAGCTAAGGAAGTGCGCGAATGCTGCCTTTTGTGGTGGTGGCCCACACAAGCACGGAATAGTTAAGATGCAATTCAAACAGGGCGTAATATATCTGCAATTTTACCTTTTTCCGGAAAACAATGTTGACAGCGAGATAGCGCACCAGCGGCAGATGACAGTGACTTTGCAAGTAGTTCCGCGTGATACCTCCAATTCATATTTTCTGAAAACGTAACACCTAATACTTTGTGTTTCGTCAGAATTTAATTGGGAGTGCCACCCAAAAATATTTCTTCACTGAAACAAGTCTGTCTCCTTCTTGCCCTGAATAATAGAGCCTTTATATTTGAGCTGTTAGTTGTTAGCGCATTATAACTAGACCATGCCGATAGTTTAGAAAGAGCACTGCGGCAATTCCGTAACACCTGATCAAGTTCATCGTCCGAGAGAAACAAACTTGTATCGTCAGCATATAGTAACTTGGATGCATCTCTAACGATTTGAGCGATATAGTTTACGTAGGCATTAAATAGTGTTGGTCTCATTACGCTACCCTGCGGTACTGCCGCTTTAAATTCACAATATGAGGAGCAGAATTTTTCAATAGCAACGCACTGAGTCCGCCCAGAATGGCACGACCGAGCAACAAATTTGCGACGCCACGGATACCATAGTGTTCTAGCTTTCTAATTAAAATGTACTGGTTTAAGAGATTGAATGCCTTGCTATAATCTATAATATACCTAACGCTAGTTTACCCCAATCTATCTTATTATTTATTTGTTCCTTTTCATATAACAACGGCGTCTGTGTCGACCTGCCTGGGTGGAATTTGTGCTGACAGTTAAAAGGAATGTCATTCTTTTTTAAAAAAAACTGTTCATTCGTATAGAGATTCGTGTAGAGATTCTAAACCTTTAGAAAAGGCAGACAGAATAGAAACTAGACTGTGGTTTTTCAAGTTATTGCGATTGCCAACTCTAAAATTTACTGACACCCTGGCTTTCTTCAGAGCAATTGGAAATGGCCAGTTTTATACAACAAAATGAAACACCAGTGTGATGACGTCAAATACAAACTTTATTGGTTTGATTTGAGCACCATCTGCATAAACAGCATTGCTGTTTTTAGGCTTAAAAAGTACGATAAATCTCGGTGTCGTCAGTCGGTTTGAAGAAAATGCTATACGTACATGCATTAACAACAGTGCCACTGACCACTCTATCCAATGACGTCATCATATTCACGAAATGGTCGTCAGAGCAGTGCCCGTCACTTTTTCATTATTTATGGATGACTTCACGAAATGATGGTTTCTCGTTTATTAGGGCTTATGCCGTCATTGATAATTTTTCACGTTTTTTCTGTATTTTTTCTCAGTACCGATGCAAAAAGAGTTTTATAATAGCGCGCTTTAGCTTTTCGTGCGAACCCAGCTACAATGCCGCAATAGACCCTCGGCTCCACTGAGAGGCAAAGCTGGACGAGCATTCATCCTTTCTCGCTCCGCAATCAACCCTATTTTCATTTTTTCTGCTCCTAACAGTCCACTCAAGCTAGGCCTATAGCTGAGGGGGGGGGGGGGGGTACCCTAAAAGCCCCGGCTCTCACCCCCAGAAATTCGGATGGTAGGAGGTGTTTTAGTGAGAATAAATGATGAATATACAGATATTTTAAGGCCTTCAACTGGTGCCCTCACCCCGAAAAATGTTCTGGCTACGGGCCTGACTCTTGCACACACCAGGACGCACGCTTTGATTTCCGATAAATTTAAGTATGGATGGTGGAATAGTGTGGAAAGGGGAAAGGAGGAAAAGGCGTTGGTGCGTACGAAACGTTCAGTCCTGTTGCTCGCTCATCTTTCCCATTGGCTGTTGCAGTGGTCATCAGAAACGTGAGTCTGCGTTTACCACCGGTGACTACGGGCGTGAGCGCGCTACACTCGAAGCAGTACAACAGTCACATAACAGTCGTAGGAAAAATATTAGAACGCAAAATTACTTGCCGGGCTATCAATGAGCAACAGCCCATCCACCCGACTACGTGGGAACGCATTTCTTTCTTTTATCTAGTGCTACGTTGACGTCGACGTCCTTTTTTTATTTTTCACTCTCTCCATCTTCCCCTCTTTTATATTGCCACCATGAATAAAGCATCGATAAAGTAGCACAATAATGTCCGTGACTTTCGTATCACTAAAGCCATTCTTTTCCATCTTCACCATTGTGAATGGGGTGCGAAACGATTAACTTAGTCGGTCAACGCCTCCCTAACACCACCATGTCCACGCAGCAGGCGATGGAGCGATCGCGGACCATGCCTCGGCTTCGAGCACCATCACGCCTATCGTGCTCGTCGCCGCCCCCGCAGCACCAACTCCACCTTCCGGCCACATCAACTGCGGCCACTATCGGCTGCCACCACTCCACGTGTGGAGCACACACATCATCAGGAGGTGGTCGGCGGTCGGCCATGGGCAGCCGGCTGCACAAGGCTTCCAGCTTCGACCATTTACTGCCAGGCTTCATTAGCTACCTATTTTCTGGAGACGGAGATCGAAAGGTGCGTAAGCAGAGCACCGGCGCGTTCTGTGAACGCAGCTAAGAGGCCTGGTTGTACATGAGAAGATTGGTCTATTGTTTAGTAAACATCGATAACAGAATTCTCACCTAATAACTGTACGAATGGATTCCTTATTTAAGGTAATAAAATGTTTATTCAAATAAGAAAAACGTGGTTGATAACATGAAAGTAAAAGGTTCCCATTTGAATGTTTTCTGTACTGTTAATAAAGAGAGCTTGCACAGTGTCGTTGATGTTTAGCAGTCATAGCACTGTTTAGCATAGATGCATCGACGTTGACTCTTTGTGGTACATTTCCATCCCGACGACAAACGTGCATGATCAATGAGCTGTAGATAACGGCGAGTACGTAATTACATAAAGAGGCATGATAGCCAGGAGAGAGGCGCATACTAGAGGCGGAACTTAGGCTAAGGTTACCGTCCCTCTGAGTGGCATGTTCAAGCATGATTCAACACAGCAGTCACGCCAGAGGCAAACTTATTGGCGTCAAGTCACCCTTTTTGCCCACCAAAATCTTTCTCGGGGTGAGCGTAAAGGAGAAGCATGGTATCACAACCACGTGAATCAAGCGTGTGTAACAGTGATATTTCAGGGGTGAAGCTCCTTCGGGGTTGGATTGTGCCCCTCGTAGTAGTATGCTGCAGTAGTAGCCACTTCTAGATAGTTTTCAGAATGTCTCACTAGAAAACGCTGTGTGTGTATGTCCTTGGACAAGCTTTGAATTAAGGGAAGCTCAGAGCGAAATGAGATTTCAAGAAAGGCTTAGGAAAATAAAGAAGAGTATATGAGCAGGGAAGGTGTTCAGGTATTTGCATAGAAAGAGCGTGCACACAAAGGAGAGAAAAAGAACGAGGAGGCTTACCAGTAAATATAAGGTTGGCAAAGTAGGTGACGTCGCAACAAGGAGCATTAAGTGAGAAGTGAAAGAGGCGGAGAGGATTTATTGTATGGAAAAGAAGCCGGCTCTCAGTAACTACCGAAACCGCAAAAACAAAATGAGGAAGAAGAGGCTTTATGGTAAATCAAGGAAAACCGCTTTACTGTTCGAGATGAGGTCGGGTTGCCTTAGAACACTGTAGTCATAAAGTGGTATTCAATAAAAAAGAAGAATTTACGTGCTGTGGGGGAGTCGAGAAAACAATGGAACATGTTCTGATTGAATGTGGCGATATCTACCCAGGTGTACGTGTAGGCACAAGCCTATATGAGGCTTCGCGGTTTATTTAGAATGATGGAAAGCTGAACACGCAATCGATAAAAGCAAGTAATAGACGCTGGAACATTTGTGGCAGAACAAAAGAGATAAAAGACAGAAATTGTGGGAAAATGAGGTAATTTTGACGGAAGAGGCAGAGAGAGGAACCATGAGTTTATATTTTGCTTTGTTATCATAGAATCAAATTATTCAAGTAGTTAAGGCATTTGGACAACATAAAACGAAAGTTTTATTTTCGTTTTTTTTTCTTCCAAGCATGGTGGCACACATGTTACCATCCCTTTATGAAGGGGATGCTCATAGCCTCCATCCATTCATTCTTGGACATAATATCACTTGATGGAGTTGGTGGTATTGATATAATGACGATTTCCTATAGCTGACAGACAGACAGACAGACAGACAGACAGACAGACAGACAGACAGACAGACAGACAGACAGACAGACAGACAGACAGACAGACAGACAGACAGACAGACAGACAGACAGACGGACAGACGGGCAGGCAGGCAGGCAGGCAGGCAGGCAGGCAGGCAGGCAGGCAGGCAGGCAGTGGCAGGCAGGCAGGCAGGCAGGCAGACGCTTCGTCCCACTCATCAATATTCACTCCTTGGATATGCTGTGAATTTGTTCGTTTGAATGGACGCCATGAATGGGGCCAGTGCTTGGGTTAAGGTTGCCACTTCACTGTAGCGGCCGTGGTAGAGGTGTTGAATAAATTGCACTTTTATCAAACTCATGCCGAATGGAACGGATGCGCAGCAACCCGCGTTGCAGTTGCTAATTTCAGAGGCCTCAATAGTGATGAATTAGTGTAATTTATTACACCTTGACGCTGACACTAACCTGATTACAAGGAGCACTGCGGAGGAGAGTAATGAGATATAAAAGACGTGTTTGCAAAGCAGCAAGACTCTGTGGCTCTGGCTCTGTGGGTAGTGTGCTCGGTATCTGTTGTTGCGGACCGAGAGGTCGGTGGTTCGGTGCGCGTTCACAGATTGTTTTTTTTTTCATTTTTACACCTGATCATCTGCATACTTGACGTCATTTCTGTGACTAAATTATGCCGCTGAATTGCTGGTAGACCATGGCATCAAGCACGTTTGTGTTCCGGGGAAGCAAGAAAAGAAATGCAGAGGGACTGAACTGGCTTGTTTGATCTGCATTGAGTCGAATATCACGAAAGCATAGAGAGAATTGAGAAATTAGAGTACAAAATGAATATAACTTCTCCACCTTCTAATTAATTCGAGACATTCAAGAACACCCTGTCGCTTTCTGAATGCCTCCGACAGACAACAACCAGGATCCAAGAATCAGCTTCAGCGCATGGCAACCAACCACAATTGACGTTAAACCGACGTGACAGCTGTATCAAAGGAGTACATATGTAAAATTTGTAAAAGCGGGCAGGTAGAATCATACTCCAAACTACCTCTAAAAATGTATTTGTACGTGTAAATTTCTTATATATTCATGTAAAACGTAATAATGAACAAAAATAGGCAGTTGGTGTTGCGCACCCCCTGTTCATTCTAGTTCATGGATATGTTTGCAGCACGTGCCTCACCTTGGCTTGTAATTTGCAGCGCCACAAAAAACCATGATCCACAACCACGTACTTGAATTCACCGCTTTGCTAATGAACAGCATTGTTGAGGTTGTGGAAGTAGTAATATGACGTATTTTTAAGCTACGTGTGTCGATCCGATATACCAGCTGCCTGGCTTAAAAACTACAGTCTTAGGTTTTATTTAACCGAGTAAGCTTGTCTGCCCTTATGCAAGGCCACAGAAGTAACTCGGCAGGATTCTGGTTTGTTTGAAGCGTCTGCGCTTACGTCTGCCTTTAGGCCGGAATGTTGAGATGCTTGTATTTTAAATGCGAAGCATTTTTTAGCGAACTTTGGCAATTTTGAAAATATCTATCTATCTAGCCACTTATGTTATGGCGCTCGTGTGGTCACCCCATTAACTTGGTGTGAACGAAAATTAGCATGGTATGGTAAGGTGGTTTGACAAATATTACGAGCTGGTCCAGACATAAATAATGTCCCAGTGCCGTCGCATATGTCGTTATTCATTTCCCGCCAGACAGTGACTTTACCCACGTGTGGGTATAGGCCACTGGTATGCGGGTATGTGCCACAAGTGATTGACACTTAGATACCACCAAGGAACGACGAGGACACACATGGGCAATTTTAACGCATGAGCGTTAAGAAATACCCAGCATAGCTAGCGCCGACCCGACGATTCCAAAGAATAAATGTCAGGGTCCCAGCTGAAGTTGAACCTAAGCATTCTGCGTGGCAGTGGAGCATTTTACCACAGAGCTAAACCAGGTCTCGGAAATACTTTGATTGATATGTGGGGTTTAACGTCCCAAAACCACCATATGATTATGAGAGACGCCGTAGTTGAGGGTTCCGGAAACTTCAACCTCCTGGGGTTCTTTAACTTGCATACAAATGTGAGCAAACAAGCTAGCCTACAACATTTGCACCTCCATCGGAAATGCAGCCGCTACAGTCGGCATTTGATTCCGCGACCTACGGGTCAGTATCTGAGTACCTTAGCCACTAGACCACCACGGCGGGCCTCGGAAATACTTTTCAAATTGGCGCTAATTTTCAGTGAAACATCAATAGTACTTGCAGTGCTGCCTACCCACTTTTACAAACATTACATATGTACTGCTTTGATACTGCCGAAACGCCGGTTTAACGTTAATAGTGGTTAGTTGACACGCGCTAAAGTTGATTTATGTAGCAGGGCCTAGGGCCAGCATCTTCGCGAGCATCAGCGCTTCATATCAGCTTTTGATGTTGTTAATAAGCATGTACCATTTCAAAAGTTAATTCGAGCGCGAAAACTTGACACAATCACTCACACACGCACACACCCATGCATCAAACACACAGCGCTGTGTGTTTGATGCATGGGTGTGTGCGTGTGTGAGTGATTGTGTCAAGTTTTCGCGCTCGAATTAACTTTTGAAATGATCTACCAACTAGCCCAACAACAAGTTCTCTTAGAAGCATGTACCAGTTGCGGAAGTGCAAACAACTGGTTATATAACATCTGCAACTCTTCAACACAAGTATATGCATGCAACTTTTGTATATATGTTTAGCGTAATTTAATGACGTGCAGCTCAATAAAAAAATTGCAACGCAGTCACCTTCCCGTCCACATGATTTGCATAACGAACGTGGAATCTGCCGCATTTTGTTATCACAAGTGTGCACGTCAACTATGCATGCATGCCTCAGCTCGTTATTGCAGTTACCGGTAGAAATATTGTGGATGCACACGTGATTAAGGCGTTACGCTTTATTGAATCAAAGCGTATGAAGCGAGAATATAGTCATGGTCAATCCACATGTGCCGCTGTAGCTGATGCAGTGCCCGATAAAACATCATCATTATGCAAACAGATATTTTTTCACCAGTTATCAACATTCCATGGGCTCAATGTATTGCTAGATTGAACCTCCTAATCCCCCAAAAGGCAAACGCTACAACACATAGAAAGAAGACTAAGTGCAAAAAAATTGTAATTAGAAGAAGAAGCCCTCGCTTCCACAGCACGAGCACCATCTTTTCGAATAGTTCAGCTATTACGAAGACTGTCTCCATTATCACTTTTTAGGGGCGAACCTCCTGCTAGTCCAACATTGTCGTGGGTCACGCGTAACCGAGAGAAGGAACTACAAAGAAAAGAAAGCAATATCTCCGGAGCAGTATAACAAATGGCGGTGCCTCATAGAAGTACATACAAACTGCAGTTGAGTACGGATATTTTACATGGCACTCTACTGCTACTCTCCGATTGACTGCTGCGTGAACTGTGCCTTAGTAAGCGGAGAACGAATGCCTCTTTCAGTTGCCTGGATAGTCGCCGTTCATACGAATTGTACGTATGGATCCGTACGGATCGTTGGTGGGGCATGGACGAAGCAGAGCGGTTAAAGACGCTTGCGCTAGGCTTCTTTGGCTCGCCTCTCGTCGGTGTTACCCGTGTGCCATCTGCATTCTCGAACGTGTTTGGACACACGGACGCATACAGAGAGGGACGGACACACGAAAGGATGAAGGGACGGACGCTTCGCCTCACTCATTGTCATTCACGCAGCGAATATGCTATGATTTTTTATTTCTTTCTACACATCATCTAGGCAGAACTCTGGCAGTAGCAAACCACGTCACTTTCCCAAGTGATAGCAAATGTGGAGCGTTTCTGCCGTATTTGTCAAGTTTTTTTTACGTCAGTTTGGTGCGAAGGTGCCCTGTCATCCCATTGTAGCGTGAGGCGTAAGTACTGACCTACACAGGCAATGACCTAAAGGAATGACGTACCGATAGCTTATAGCAGCACACACTAGCAACGATAAGGACACAGCGCAAGAACTCTCTTTGTCGGTAGAGTGGACAATTGTAGTTCTTTTTTCTAATGTGCGGTGGCTTAACTAACCAGCTAGCTCTAGAGTAAATATAAATACGCCTAATACCCTGTTACAAAGGCACCCGCAAACTTTAATTCTTCTGTATTTATGTCAACAGGGATGCGTTTTGTGTGTCACGGTGTCCCTACCCTCAAGTAAGGAGCGTTTGCAACAAGTGTTCCACGCTATTCATTAACTGCGATAGGCAGTACTCTCGCCGCCATCAATCTGTAGTTCCGCAAAAAAATGCGAACACATACTATCCGCAGTCAACATAATAAATATTTTTATCGCATTGAAAGTTCTTTTATTGCTAAATTTATTCATAACGTGCATTATTGAAAAAAAATGTGCTCATATATATGCACGTACTCTCTGCACCCCCCCCCCCGTGAAAAAAAAAACGTAGTCCTGATATTTAGAATGAGTGTTTCCAATTCTGCGTGCATCATCTATGTATTTGTTTTTATTGCTATGCTTCTTATACAACATCAACATTACTTAAAGCCACAGCAGTGATTTACGCGGGCTTTCTTCGTTTTTTGTCGACGCCTGCAAATGTGCCAGCTGTAAATGTGAACGATTGTGGGATCTATCTTCCGCAAGGGCATGGTCAACTGAATATGAGAGTGTTCATTTCATATCGAAAAGAACAAAGTGATCTAGATGGCAGTGCAACTTGAAAGAGCTCGGCGATAACTTCCAGTGTTTGACAATCAGCGCAAGTAGAGAAAATGCACACCAAAACAAACGTGCACTGTTGCCCGCTTTGCCACATGACTGCCAACATGCTTTCAGTTACACATTTCTTTGGGAAAAGCCGAAACAAAATCTTTTTCATGGAATCATATTTGCTTCCTGTAATTGTACGACTGAGAATGTTTTCAGCTTGAGTACAAGGGAAACCTACCATGCAGACGTAGGGGCAGCTATTTGGTGCAGCAGCGCATGCACCTTTCCGGCCTGTGTGCAACGCTTGTATAGTGCCGCGTGAAACTGGCGCGAGACAATTTGCGTCCATTTTCCTAATAAGGTTTTACACTGATGGATTTTAACGGAGTTCATTGGCAATCGTGTGACACTGAAATAAAGTTATTCGAAGGAGGTGTATAAAGACATGTGCAAACTTATGAAGTGGAAACATATGAAATCATGTACAAACATATGAAGTGAGCCTTCCAACTCCTTTTCAGTTGTGTGTAATGCAAGTACGAAGGAAAGCCAGCCATTGATGATGCGAGACTGCTGTTCGCGAGTCCTAATCTTTCTTGAATGCTAGAGCGCAGCAAATACGGCCACGTAAGCGATGCTCTAACCTTGAATCTATGGTCTTGGTGTCACTATCAACAGCCTGCTCGTGTCTACTGTTTGATAAAGCCTCTTTATCTATCTTCAAAAAACCTACTTTGAGCAAGCGTATCTTGTTCGTAGGTTTTTCCTGATTCAATAAGACTACCCGTTTTTCACTCTCCACTGCACACTGCAGTTTTCCTTGATATTAGAGTTCGACTACCTTTTTTAGGGGCGAAGCTCCTTAGGGCGTGGGCTGTGCGTCCCCTGTAGCCTGTATGTAGCCACCTCTAGTTTAGTTCTTGCAGTGTTTACTAGATGGCGGTACCGTCCCCTGTATGTAGCCACCTCTAGTTTAGTTCTTGCAATTTTCACTAGATGGCGGTACCGTCTCCTGTATGTAGCCACCTCTCGTTTAGTTCTTGTAGTGTTTACTAGATGGTGGCACTTGTAGCTGATGATGAAAAGATGCAAGATGTTATAAACTAGAAAGTGGTACTTGTAGTTGATGAAAGACGCGAGATCTTATAAAATAGGAATGATGTCACATATGTCGCGTGTCATTAGTTGAAGGCAATCGTTCGATTTAGTGCGGCGACGTACGCTAGGGGGAGCGATGTAATCGAGTGGGCAAAATGTACAGAGGATTCATGGTTTACCAGGTTTACCTCCGGAGCTTCGCCCACTCATCATCATTCACTTCGTGGATATGGCGGAATTTTTTCTAGTCTTCATTGCACACTGCTCTCTTCCTTGATATTAGAGTTAGGCCTAAGTATTTTTTTTTCATTCACCGACCGCTTAATTATTCCGCATCGCATGAGACCCACGAAGGTACAGCAGCTGCAAATCATTTTCAAGCCGTGGCTGATATTGCTTGTGCGCCCACACCGCCAGACAATGCGTCGCAAGAGCTCGGGTGGCAAGAGGCTGCCGGAGATGGAGCAGACCCTACCGCGCCGAGTGCCGTCGGTGCCGTCCGAGTATTCGTGCGAGCGTCCTGTGCCGGCACCGCGTCACTCGCTGGCGCGGCGGGACTATCAGGAGGACCCCGTGTACGCGAACCGGCAGGCGCTGCTGCGGCGAGCGGCCGCTGCAGCAGCCGCTTCTGCTGCTGCGTTCGCCGAGTCCGGAACGGAGACTACCGTCCCCGACGAGACACCCGCCGTGGAAGAAAAACCCGCCCAAGAAGAGGTGAGATAGATAGATAGATAGATAGATAGATAGATAGATAGATAGATAGATAGATAGATAGATAGATAGATAGATAGATAGATAGATAGATAGATAGATAGATAGATAGATAGATAGATAGATAGATAGATAGATAGATAGATAGATAGATAGATAGATAGATAGATAGATAGATAGCGAAGAAGCCTGGTGATCAAACGTAGTATTACTGCAGGTCAGTCAAAAATAACTGATGGAATTTATTTTCTCTTGTAGGTGCTAGTAACCCTTTCATTCTGGAATTTCTTTATAAGCACATGCGAATCGCTTTTGAATATCAGAGCTATTGTTGCAGGAAGTTCAAATGCATCAGCCGTGCTAGGCCAGTTCCTATTTTTTTTTCGATATTCTTCTTAGTCTGACAGTCCCTATCGCTCTCCTGGACTTCGCACTCCACCCGAAACGACCTGGAGGCTCCCATTCATCTTAAAAAAACACGTGAAGCGGACTTCTAGGCACTCCTGTGCCGTACCCACCACGACCCGGACTACACCGCCAGATGCACTCGATGCCGCATCTATGGCAGTGGTGGCAAGTACTACTCCTGCATCCTCTGTGGAGGGAACTACAGACAATGACCACTTAAACAAGTGACGGCACGATGAGCAGGACAGCTCCGATCATTGGGAAGAAAATAGAGAGGATATGAACCAAGCGCCCTTCAGGGTTGTGTCCTACAAGAAAAAAAGAGGAACTGGCGTTCCTGTCATCTTCCGACTTACCGCGGAAGGTGGAAGCTTATGGAAGGTCAACCCTAACATTGTGGCATCAGCGGCTGTAACGTCGACTCAAGAGACAGTTCTTAACCATTGCCTCAACTAGGATGGAAGCTTGGTGGTTACAAATTCAACCCTACCCGCTGCAAACCGTTTGCTCACTGTGACTGAACTGGCTGGCGTAGCTGTAGAAGCCCGAGTTCCGTACTCATACCCCGCGAACTATGGGAAAATACAAGATGTCCCTCTGAGCTACTCAAATGAAGAACTACAAGACTATCTACGGGATCAAGGAATCATTTCAGCGAGGAGGCTCACCACCTTCACACGCGAAGAGGGAATAAAAGTCAAAGAGGTACGTCGTCGATCTGTCAATTTGGAAATTAGAAAGGATTCACCGCTACCTAGAAGAGTTACGCTTAGCTTCTGTAGTTACCCGGTTGCAGAAAACGTTGGGGCAGCTGCACGGTGTTACAAGTGTCAACGGCATGGTCACATATCGAGACACTTCACAGGCCCGGTGCGCTGTAAATTGTGTGCTGGGCCTCACTCGCACAAAAATGCAGGTCCAGAGCGCAACCTAAATGTGCAAACTGCGGTGACCCGCACCCGGCCTCATATGAAAGATGCATGAAAAAGAAGGCTGCTACACACGCACGCACGTTGGAGCAAGCACAAGAGAAACCACCAAAGCGGAACTAACCACCATCTAACCCTGATGTGGTATTCACGAGTATGAAAGACGCCTCCCAGGAACAACCACCACAAACCCAAAAGACATCTGCTAACACGTACGCAGATGTTACTAAAAAGAAATGTGGGAAATCCATCGGCTTGTTGTCTTCATCAAAATCATCGCAACATACCTCACAAGACCAACCAAGCGAGCACTACCGTCACCGGTCTCAGTCACCGCAACACGACAAGGAGATCTGTGAGAGAGAGCAACACGGAAACACCGATCAAGATGTAACACGCATACTGATTCTTATGTTGTTCGCAGCCCTCAAAGCCCTTGTCCACGCAAATCCCTCGTCAAGAAGTCTTCCAGAGGTAGAAGCAATCCTTGCAATAGAGCCCCTGTTGTCGACGTCCAACGACCCGCAGGGGCGCGTTTCTTCACAGTAGCAAACATGGCTTCCCCAACGACATCGCCACCTGAACTGACAATACATAAAATATTTAGCACATGCACCATATTCTAGTGAAACGCTCGCCGGCTTTGCTCAAAGCTTTCGGATTTCTGACAGCTGGTGCGAGAGTACCATTTCACTTTCATCGTAATCTCGGAATCACGAGTCGGACCACATTTCAGATTGATCGGGTAATATTGTTACGTGTTACGTGGTTCATCATTCAACGTGGCTTGGTCATATCAGCAGATTACCCATAGGCATTCGCAGAGATATCCGGCCTCCAAGATCGACATTCCCCCCCACAATGACAATGAATATGCGTGTGCCATCACAACAACTGGTAAACAAGAATACACACTTATTGGAGTATACCTGGAACCAGGCAAGCCTGTCGATGCTCCAAAACTTGAAAATTTGACTTCAAGAACACCTTCTCCACACATCATTTGTGGAGACTTCAATGCCCACGATGAAATTTGGGGCAGCTCGCACACTTGTGCGTGAGGTGCCAAGCCCGCATACCTACTCTTAAAGCATTCCATCGAACCTCTGAATGACGGCAGATTCAGATATCTACGAGGCTTTTCGACTACCAGTAGCATCGACGTCAACTTAGCAACAAGCTTAGTTGCCCGTAATTTTCACTGGTGCACCGACCTAGAAACACGAGGGAGTGATCGCTACCCAATCATGATATCAGCTGTTGGTGCGAAGATGTCATAAAAGAAATTAATTACAAGATATACTGATTGGGATGCATTCAAAGACGCCGCTAGCAAAGGAATTACTGCTGCCACCAAGGACGAAGAATTACTCACAACGATGTCTTCTTGCGTAAAAGCACGCACACGTTTTTCAGCTAAGAATGACAGATTTCCGTCATGCAACGAGGAGTTTGAAAAACTGTGCGCTATTCGCAGGCGACCTGAAAGGAAAGTATTGCGCACAAAGTGTCCTGAAGACCTTCGAGTCTGCCAAAGGACAGCACGTCATATCCGGCGTTACCTGTGAAAACGTAGCTGGCAACGATGGCGCGACTTTTGCTCCACACTGGACGTTCATCATCCGGTAGCCAAAATGGCGGGTCTTTAGAGGCATGTGAACACCACTCCAACAGCTTCACCCTTTCACCACACTTTCCCCTCACGAACGTAAACCCCTGAAAGAGATGTCAGAAGGATACTGCACACTGTTATCATCAATATCAATACTCTAGAGCTCTTCCACAAACAATAGGTCTGACTTTTCACGAGAGACAGTGCTAGCATTGTATTTGCCATTCGCAATTGAAAAACTGAAACACCACATACAGAGAATCAAACAGGCGCACATCACACGGTCACGATGAAATAAGCTATGAAGCCATCGCAAAGTTACCCCACACCTCCCACCTATGGCTCCTAGAATATTATAATTATTCGTGATTGTCTGGCGAGGTTCCCGCAGAATGGAAACTCGCAAAAATAGTGCCCATTTTGAAACCTTCAAAGCAGCCAACAAGCTACGCCTCTTTCCGACCCGTTGCCCTGCTGAGTTGCGTTGGCAAGCTTATCGAGCGGATGGTTCAGAAACGAATTATTTGGTTTTTAGAAAGCCACGACAAATTTCCGCAAGAAATGAACAGATTCCGTCAAGGCAGATCAGATATCGACAATTTCATCACCGTCGTCTCTTCACTTGAAGAGGACCTATTTGCTGGACGCATTCCAATAGCTATCTTTCTCGACATCAAAGCAGCTTTTGACTACGTCTTTCACCATGCCATTCTTGCAGCCATCGTCAGTCGTGACCTTGGAGGAAGACTGTATAAATGGATTGAAAGCTATTTAAAAGAACGGAAGATATATATGTGCACTCCAAACGGTCCCACACAGTTCTATGCAGTAAAGAAGGGCGCAGTGCTCAGTTCACTCCTTTTCAACATCAACCTCATACATATAAAGAGGATATTGCCACGGGGAGTGCACATCACAAGTTACGCCGACGATATCTGTATCTGGAGTGCTTCAAGTTCGCGTTTCGTTACCGAACAACGCCTTCAAAAGGCTTGCCCCGCCACGGTGGTCTAGTGGCTAAGGTACTCGGCTGCTGACCCGCAGGTCGCGGGATCAAATCCCGGCTGTGGCGGCTGCATTTCCGATGGAGGCGGAAATGTTGTAGGCCCGTGTACTCATATTTGGGTGCACGTTAAAGAACCCCAGGTGGTCGAAATTTCCGGAGCCCTCCACTACGGCGTCTCTCATAATCGTATGATGGTTTTGGGACGTTAAATCCCACAAATAAAAGCCTTCAAAAGGCTTTACAGAACCTATCCACGTATTTGGCTCTCCGGGGTTCGCTCTTTTTCTCCAGAAAAGAGCACAGCCATGGCATTCACGAGAAAGAAAATGACCAAGTATCCACTCCTCCTAGGTGGCCGGCCACTGACCTATGTGCGGTCTCCGCCATTTCTTGGAATAGTCATCGACAGATGTCTTTCCTGGTCTCCTCAGGTGAAGAAACTTCGAGCGCAAATAGCTGCAGCATCACAACTCTTCAATTTCATGGCGGGAACACGATGGTGATGCAAGTGCCGATCAATGGTCCTGCTTGAGAGAGCGTATATTGAAGGAACCTTGCGTTATTACCTGCCGGTGCTTCACCGATTATCACCAACAAACAAGAGAACCTTAGAGGGCGCACAAAACAATTGCCTACAAATCTGTCTAGGCCTTCTGAAGAGCTCATCAGGCTCAGGAACTGTAGCGGAAGCAGGATGTCTTCCACTAGATGTTGTAGTGCCATCATCACCATCATCATTTCTCAATCACCGCGCCGCGCCTCTCGCGCAGCTGATGCTAGCTCGAGCTGCGCGAGGATTAGAACAAGCTAGCGAACTTGGTGTGTCGGACGTGGAAAGCCACGCTGCTCCGCTTCAGGCATGGAATAAAGTGGCAAGAGAACGACACGACCACGTTGGCCGCCGTCCCGTCTTTCTCTCTCGCTACAATGTCATCTGTACTTTAGAAATATTGCGCACTCCTTTCCGCCATGTCATACACGGAAGAAGCAATTTTTGTACCGCATACATCTCACCCACAGCAATTCAGCATTCGGCCAAGCTATACAAATGAAGCAGCTTACTGCTATGAGACAGCCGAAGAAGTTGATGCCTCCAAGATTTCCTCCATGGACGCTTTGGCCTCTTGATAGTAAACAGTGTGTCCCAGGAATCAACCAAGCGAAAAGACATAATGCACAGACCGCACTGCTGCAGACTTCTCTCTTCTACTTAGCCCAGCATTACACTCAGCCTTCTCATATTTATACTGACGCCTCAACTACTCAGGAAATCTCGTCATATGGCCTCTATGTTTCCTCTACAGGACAAAGTCTATCCTATCGGCTACAACGCAGGACATCATCAATGACAGCAGAACATCATGGAATTAAAGAAGCAGTCCTCTACATCCTGCGTGAAACGCCGAACCAATGGGTGATCTTCACCGACTCTAAGAGAGCTCTACAAATACTATTCAGTGTCTTAAAGAAAACAAATCATCACCCAATTTCATTTGATATAGCACACTTACACCACTTGGCTATTAGCGCGGGTCACGCTATCACATTTCAATGGATACCGGCTCATTGCGGTATACTGGCCAATGAAAAAGCAGATGAAGCGGCCCGCAATTGATTTCAAAAGCAAAATTACAGGTGAACCTATTTCACTAAATCAGGTGCTTCCCATCTGGCTAAAATGCTTGCTTCCGAAGAAAAGAAGAGGCTATGAAACCTCCCGACACATCAGTATGCTTTCCTCCACTCTATCGATCTACATCTAAAGACTACACTCCAATCCCGAATCCCTCGACACCTGGAAACTCTCTACCACCGGCTCCGGCTCTACAGTGCTTATGGAAACAATTTACGGTATCGCTTCGGTCAAGTAGACAGTCCATACTGCAATAACTGTGGCTCCATAGAAACTGTAAAACATATCTTCTTTGAGTGCCGAGCGTATGTCGATGAGCGTATGCTCCATGAACACTGCATGCATCTGTTAAACCAAAGAACTCTATCAGCTGATTGTGTCCTGGGCCCTTTCCCCAGCTTCACGCAACAGAGGCAAGCGATGAAAATTTTATTCGCGTATTTAGACAATATCGGTCAGCTAGAAAAACTGTAGGGGTGCCCTGAAAACTGAAGTCATGCTGTCAGCACACGTCCCCGCCCAAGAGACAGAAAAGTGTCTGTCTATTTACTTTTTTCTTTTCATTTTTGATTCTTAATATTTTTTCTCTCTCTTCGGCCTTTCAGTCCCCAATCCCCTTCTCCACGCAGAGTAGCAAGTCAGCGACACACACACGCCGGCTAAATTCTCTGCTTTTCAATAAAGAGCTATCTCTCTCTCTTTATCGTTGCATGCAAGTAAACACTTCTGAACGAGCCTCACTAAAATTTACAGTAATATTTTATCACGTTAATTTTACATGAAAAACCGCTATCTTCCTGACCAAAAGCTATATATTCTTGATAAAGTGTTTAAGCACAGTGATGTCTTTTCTCATAGACGTACATGTATCTTGAATTTAAGAGTCGTGGTATAGATTACTGTGAATGAATACGCAGGTAAATTTCGTGCCTGCCTTGTTTAGCACCCCAGTATGACGTTGAATGATCGAGATTTCTAACTTTTTCTCCTTTTCTAGCGTTCGTGTCTGTCCGCCTAACGTTTTGGCTAACGTGAACCTCCTCTCATAATCATATAGTGGTTTTGGGACGTTAAACCCCACATATCAATCAATTAACGTGAACTTCCAGGAATAGTTATAGTTCAAATGGGCCTTTCTCGCAATTGTTTGATTTGTCTTTATGTCTTGTTATGCTCGTCCTTGCACGTCTTACACCAACAATGATGAACTTAACTCTTTATCAGCGCTTATGAGAGTCTAGGTAGGGATGTTAATATATATAGGGAATATTGTTCTCTTAATATCATCCCCTTTGCTTTTCTCGGTAACTTTTTTATCAGTTCTTGTTAATAATGTTACGAGTAACTTATTTAATAATCTATTTACAACGCACAGAACTTGACGAGCAAGATGGCACCAGTCCAGCATCAAACGAAAACTCGGTTTGTCTTTTTCTTTTATGCAGCCGCGTTTAGCGGCTGTTATGTATCATAACTCCCGGCGGTAGAAGCACCGTGCCGGTGCTAAATCTACGCAGAGGATGTCGAAGAGGGGTAATACGGCTTTAGCTGAGCCACGTGAATGGTGTCGCTTGCCGCTGACGTTGACTTTGTTGGATCGGTTGGAACGATCTCGTACGTGACGTCTGTCACTTGGCGAACAATACGGAATGGTCCAGTGTAGGGCGACCACAGTTTTTCAGACAGTCCCACACGCTGAGTTGGTGACCAGAGGAGCTCGAGAGAACGTAATGAAAAGTGGACGTCCCTACGGGGAGAATGGTAGAGCTGTTGTTGGTGCGCCTGTGAAGCCTGTAGACGGGAACGTGTGACTTAGCGCGCGTAGTCAGCGCGGGCGATGGCTCCCTCCTCATATTCCGTGGCCGCAGGTAGCAAAGCGTCTAAGGGTGGAGTTGGGTCCCGGCCATATGGGAGATAGAATGGCGAATAGCCGGCAGTGTTGTGACGGGATGAATTGTAGGCGAACGTCACATACGGCAAATGAATGTCCCAATCCTGGTGGTCTGGCGCAACGTATTTGGCAAGCATATCAATTAGGGTCCAGTTGAGGCACTCCGTGAGGCCATTTTACTGGGGATGGTACGAAGTAGTAAATTTTTGCATGGTATGGCAAGACCTCAGGATTTCATTAACGACAGCTGATAAGAACGTGCAGCCACGGTCGGTGAGAAGTTGGCGGGGAGCACCGTGCACTAATATTATGTCGTACAGCAGAAAGTCCGCAACGTCGGTAGCGCAACTAGCCGGGATTGCTCGTTGTGATTGCGTACCGCGTTGCGTAGCCTGTGGCAACAGCAATCTATTTATTTTCGGCCGTGGAGAGTGGAAAAGCGCCCAACAGGTCGACACCAACTGGAAAGAATGGTTCAGTGGGAACGTCGATCGGCTGAAGGTAGCCGGCCGGGAGGGCAGACGGCGTTTTGCGACGCTGACAGGGCTCACAAGCAGCGACATAGCGTCGAACAGAGGGGGCAAGTCCAGGCCAAAAAAACTGACGTCGTACCCGATCGTATGTGCGAGAAACGCCCAAATGGCCCGTCATGGGAGTGTCATGAAATGATGCAGGACAGTGGAACGCAGGCGCGCTGGGATGACAGGAAGTACGTCTGATCCAAAGGAATCAAGATTACGGCGATATAAGATCCCGTTTTTTACCTAAAACATTCGTAGGTAAGGGTCGCGAGGCGTTGACTCCAGTTTGTCAATGATGGCTCGTAAAGAAACATCCCGACGTTGCTCTTCGCCAATGTTCATGTCTGCGCCTACCCCGCACCTCCACCAATAATGTTACGAGTAATTTATTTAATAATCTATTTATAACGCAAAAAACTCGATGAGCAAGATGGCGCCAGTCCAGCATGAAACGAAAACTCACTTTGTCCTCCTCTTTCATGCAGCCGCGCTTAGCGGCTGGTATGTATCAATATTGTGCCTAATGGATAATGTTTTTTATGAGCGTAAAGTTTATTGTTTATTGACCCACGTTGCATCTAACTGAATAATGCAGAATTTCAGGGAAATACGGAAGTTTTAAGAGCTGTAAAAATCTTGAGCAAAGGGTGTCGCTGCAACGCGAACGTTTCGACACTTAAGCTTGCCTTCTTCAAGGCTGCAACTGTGTTTTCTTCGTAGTCTCTCCCCCAGCCCAAACTAAAAAAAGAAGAAAACAAGGCACTCACAGATGAAGGTACTTGCTCTCCTCCTGGTGTGCTGCTCCTGCTCTAAGTTCTTTATTCCCCTCTGTTGTTTGAGTCGGAGGAGAGGCTACGATACAAAGAGATCCACTTGACGAAGTAGCAATACAGTCGCAGCCTTGAAAAAGGCAAGCCCACGTGTCGAAATGTTGGCTCTCCAAAGACACCCCATTTTCATTTATTTGTCATGACATCTTAACCCACAACTATGCCATTCAGCAGTTGGCCCCACTGATCGAGCTCGAGAGCCCACCGCCCGGTCCTCCAACTCCGGTGTCTTCGTCCTCGGGTCCCAATCCTGGTGGCCCGTGTCGCCGAAGTGCCTCCTCTCCCAGCGTGGCTACACGAGCGCTCATGCTCTCCGACCTGGACTCGTTCCCTCAGCCGGTGCCACTTCCCGACGAAGCCCGAAGCCCGTCTCCCACGCTAATACTGTTCTCCGAGGTACGTTTCACAACCCACTGCCACCATCGTCAGGAGAAATGAATGTTCTGGCGAAATTTCATCTGGTTGGGGTGAAAAATTCGCGAGAACATTAGTGGGCGCCGACCAAGGTGAAAAGTACTTAATGAAGTTTCGCCTCCCGCATAGAATCCTCGGTGTCAATAAATGGCAAAACTCAACGGCAGTGAGTTTATATGCTGTTTAGTAAAATACCTAACGTGAGGGCGTATATCGCATTATTATTTTGTTCGTTGCTAATCAAAGTGTGCTTGTTATCTGGATATGCAACGATTTAAGATAAAGCTGTTCGCTCTTATTTCTTTTGTTCGAAGGGATGCAGGCGTTACCACGACTAACATTGTGGACATCCCGTGAAGCTTGTTGACATCATTCTGAAGATTGTGAAGTCTTATGACGTAATTCTCGCTCTTCGGGATTTTCTTGTAACCACACTGCACACGGGGGATACAGCACGCCCCACCAAAAAGCTTTTTAGGTCGTACAGGCTGATCTTCACGTTCACGAACGTGTTCTTATGTTTAAGCGGGGGACGTGAGCTACCTGCGCACCGTATGGATTCATGACACATACGAAGGTATCACTGATGCCTGGAACGTCATGTACAGGCACCCGCTTCAAGCATTCAGCCGTTAAAGTATAACGGGGATAGCCCAGATGCCATTGAACGGATGGCACGAATAAAACAAGGTATACCCAGAAGGCACGCCACGCTGGGCGTCTTCGATGTTCAAGTAGTGGTCTTACTTGTGCGAGTACACGGTTCCCGCGCTTTTTAGCAACGTGCACACCACATTACTGCACGTACTCAAGCACAAAAAAATGCCTTTGTGTTTTGAAGTCAACGTTGCCTTCAACACACAAAGGCTTTTATTGACTTTTGTTATGAATCTATATTATTACACCTTTACTGTGAACCAGGCTCCGGTGTGGGATTCGAAACGTCTGTTAATATTAAACCAATAGCCATTAAAGAGCTTGCTTTGCAGACATTTCCGCGTCGGCGCCGTTGATTTTGAGCGAAATGTTACCATTTATGTCCACGACCACATACTCTTTGTTCAAAGAAGAATCTAACTCAACCTGGCAGAGTGGCGAACAGCTTTCCAATCCCACAGCCATCCTATTGCTTAAAACTGCTGCGCGAAAAACACTGTGAATCCCATTTATTGGAAGGAATCTCTTTAGCGGTCGTAATATCGCGTGTCAGAAGCACAGGATCGGTTCAGGCATCAAAACACATGTTCGCGCAAAAGCGTGAGTGTTGTCAGCCGTGGAGGAGCGGGGGTTGAAGTGCTCGGCTGTTGGCCTGAAAGTCGTGAGTCGATCCCGGCTGCGGTTTAGCATTTTATGGGGGTGCAATTGTAGAGGCCTGTGTGCTTTGCGATATCAGGGAACGTTAAATAAAACCAGATGATCGACCATTCGGAAGCCCTTTACTACGGCGTATTTGATAGTCATATCCTGGTTTAGGGACGTCAAACCTCATATATTAATATTACGGGTGAGGGTTTTTCAATGCAACCCATTAGAAAGCACTGACGCATGCGTAATAATAATCAGCTGTAAAAGCATCGATGAAATCAGCAGCTGTGCAGGTCGCGTAGAGGTTCACGTAGAGGTCGCGTAGAGATCGAAAGGAAGAATCATGGCGTATCGGGCACATGAGAACTGTACCTGCGGTAGGAAATTGAGGGTAGTTCGACGTGGCCAATGTTATACGCACAGTTTTTCGTCTCTTTACTGCATGGCTAAGGCATGCACCTTGGACATAAACAAAGCCAGAAATTCAGAAGACGATGCGTGTTGGGCCCGAATACGCTTCCGCATTCTACTCTTGAAGGCGGAGATCAATCAAGAGTTCTCCAAAATTTGTATTTCGCCTCGGTCGGCATTAACCGCTGCTTGCACTAATCATCATCAGCCTCGTATCACCACTGCAGGACAAAGATAGGACCTACGTTTCTCAGACTGCTTGCAGTGGCCATGATGTTATTCCCGCGAATTCCTCAATCGCATGTGCCCACATATTATCCTGCGAAGAATACATGGTCGGCAGGGTGATGTTATATTTGTATTTGAAAAAAAACACGATGCTCACAGCGAAAACCGGTGGTGAGAGTGTCCATGTAACGGCGATTGCAGTAAATGTAGTCTTAGTCCTACTCTTGAGAGACGAGATGTAGGTGTGACAGCTTGGTTCGAGTTTTATGTTTTCTGCCAAGCACTACGGTTTAAACAATTCATAGGAAGATTAGAATAAAGCGTGCTATTTGAAGTGTTAGCCAGATTCTACCTTAAGGATTCATGAAAAGATTAGAATGAAGTGCGCTATGGTGATTTTGAGGCGTTAAACCCCACATATCATTGGAATGAAGTGTGGTATTCGAGGTGGTCGCCAGCAAATGAGGGGCCGACACCGAAAACCATGCAGTGTGGTGACCTGGAGGACGGCCCGTACGAAGAGATTGACTCGGCGGGAAGTCTCTCAGACTCGGCCACTCTTCCCGGTTCAGACAGCGGCGGCGGTGGCAGTCCGGCCAGTGGTCGCCTCATCGACATCTCCCAGGAGGACGACGTTCATCTACCCAAGGACAAGGACTCGAGCGCGCCGGCATCGCCTGAGAGATACCTGCCACCGGGACCCGGCTCAGACGGTACATTTTAAAATATTTTCCCGATTTTTTTGTTGCTTTCAATTATCTTACGATTAGTGAAATATAGGCAGCTTGCGTCACCGACGTTTTCGGTGAGCCGCCGCTATATTCGCCTATTGATTATGGTGCTCAACTACTTAACCGCAGGTGGCGGAATCGTACCCCGGCTACGGCGGCCTCATTTTTGATAAAATCGAAAATGCTAGAGGTTCGTGTACTTAGATTTAGATGCAGCTAGGTTAAATACCGACAGGTTATTTGAATTTCTGCAGCCCCCCACTATGGCCTCTCTTATAGCCGTATCGTGGTTTTGGGACGTTACACCATACCAATAATTACTTTTATTATATTTTTTGGTGGTAATTCAGCAAACGATGGCGCTCGGAGGGCATAGTCGGTGTGACCACGCATTTCGTGACTTGAGCGCAAGGGCACAGCTAGCGTGAAAATATAAGGCATAATTTATTTATTTATTTATCCCTGTAGGTATTTATTTGTGTGTTGATTTTATTTTTTATAAATACTGCGGACAAACTCTTGAAACATGGGGAGCAATATAAACACAATACACTACAATAACAGATTGAAACAAGGTTGCGCGTTGTTTTTATAGGTTTTTTTACCTACAAAACGGAAGGCCACGACAATAAAACAAGAACTATTGAACAACTTGGTCATACTATAATAAGGAGTACATGAACAGCAGTATTTGCACAAATGGTCAGGAGCTTCGGGGAAATGCTTCCGTTAGTTTATTCCAAAGCTCTGTTTGTGCTTAAAAGCAGTATCTAAATGTGTCAGTCCTTGCGACGATTGGGGTTAGAGAGTAACGATAGTGGGGCTGAGTGGAAATGCTTAACAAGGAAAATATGTATGCTGCAGTGTCTAAAGATAGCCTATGAGCAACTGCCTTATAGGAAACTCTAGTCGCCTTTTTTTTCTTCGTGTTTCGACCAATTCATTACCATTTGCAATTAGTAATGATGTGCGGTTGTCGATTGACATAAATTAACTGTAACTAAATCGGACGGCTTTTTCAGTGAAGTGCTTGTAGGTTTCAATGTTAATTTTTGTTTAGGGATTACAAACCATGAAGGCGCCTTCACGTTCTTTATGATTAGGTAAAACAGGTGGAGAGTCTTGAGCTCATGGCGGAGAAAGCATATAATCCAGAAAGAGGCCAAGAAAATGTTATTTGTTTGTTAATTCCACGATAAGGTACTTGTTATCAATAGGCCTAAGTATTTATAGCAGGCTACTTAAAGTAAAGGAGTTTCAGCGAAATTGTATGTGTAGTAGAAGGGGGCACTTTTGAGGGTTATGTAAAAAATACGCAAATCTATTTTTATGAAGGAGCTTTCCGCACCGTTGATATCATTTCGACACATTGCCAAAGTTTATTATTGCCGCGCCCGAAACAAAGAATGAAGACGATGTGCGCGCCAATAGCGTCGTGAAAAGGGAGACTGAAGAAGACGGCATGCTTTTGTGTTGCTCTCCTGCTCTTGGCTCCTGCATAAAAACACACGTCGTCGGTTCTCAGACTCAACGTCTCGGTGCACTGCTTACGTTGAACCGCGACACTGGTGGAGGCGCTGGGTTGCAAGCCTGCCGATGCTCAACACCCCATCTGAGAGCCGTTCATCAAGTCCCGACACGCAGCCAACTGTTAAGACACCAGTGCACCGCTTCCGTCGGCGGTTGCTAGGCCTGTCTCCTGAGCTGACCTCCTTCGACGAACATCCTACTAGGCATTACGTACCTCTATCAATGGCCTCCGCCAGCCAGCCACAGTTGGTCGAAGAGATACAAGGCAGCCCCGTTTCCAATCCAGCCCAGCTTACACTTCTTTAGCCGCTTGTGCCTGATTGCTTCAGTGGTGCCCCACATGAAGATGTTGAAGATTGGCTTGAGCATTACGAACGCGTTGCTGACATTGACCAGTGGAATGCTCAACAGAAGCTCGCCCGCACGTACTTCACTCTCAATGACAGTGCTCACACGTGGCTTGAGAATCGAGAAGGCCGTATATCCACTTGGGATGAGGTTTGTCAGCAGCTGATTGACACCTTTGCTAGTGCCGACCGTCGAGAGCGGGCTCAGCAGTTGCTCGAGTTAAGGCTTCAAAAATTTAACGAAACTGTGGCAATGTTTGCTGAACACGTGACGCACCTATGTCGTCGGGCTGATCCCAATATGTCCGAGGAAAAAAAGTTGTGCTACCTTATGCGCGGCGTGAAAGAACAACTGTTCGCTGGACTTGTGCACAATGCCCCAACTACCGGGGTCGATTTTATAAGAGAAGCGCTGCCATTGAGCGTGCTCTGCACCAAAAATCGAGGCAATATGATCGCTCGTGCACTACCACCCCAATCAGCGCCTCTTCAGTGACTCTGGACAATCAGGGCTCCCTACGTGACCTGATAAGAGATATTGTTCGAGAAGAAATTCAGAAGATTTGGACTCCTCCAGTGGATACACCAGTGACCGCCGTTGCCGCAGTCGTTCGTGACGAACTTAGGCACGCTTTTTCAGCAGCTGATCTCGGTCTCGATCAGCGTCAACTGAGCTACGCCGACGCTGTCCGCCGTCCACCACCCGTCCCGCCTATTACATCATACTACTAGCCACCTACAGCCGCACCTTCGTCGCAACAATTGCAGGAGGCTTTCAGACAACGGCCCGTGTCTCCGATGTCTCCATGCCACCAGTCACTACTTGCTGCGCCTTACTCACCCCCACGAGAGGACATAGGACGCCCACAATTTCACAGAATGGACGCTTGGCGCACCGTCGATCGGCGCCCTCTCGGCTTCAACTGTGGTGGTGCCGGCCATATAACTCGCTATTGTTGGTACCGCGACACATCGCTTCGCCCGTCTCGGTCAGGGTACGACGGTCGCCGTGCCAATGCCGACTGTATTGTTCGCCATGACGACCCTGGTTTTCGAGGACCTTCAACAACGTGGTCTCCCTATCATGAGTCGCTTCCTAATCGCCAGCCCGATTCCACCCACATGTCACGCTCTCCATTCCCTGCTCAGACATTGTCACCGAATCGACGTACTTTTGCTGACCTTCGGGGAACAAGGTCGCCCAGCCCTTACCAGGGAAACTAAAGGCGGCGACCCCTCGCGGTAAGGTCGCAGCCCGACCACAAGACGATAAAAAGTCCCCAGTACGACCGCTACAGGACGACTCGACGCCGAAGAATATTAACAACGACGAAATGGTGAGCGCCGACCTCAATGTAATTATTGATGGAGAGCAAGTGACAGCCTTAGTCGATACGGGTGCTGATTTTTTCATAAGACACAAGCTGGCTGATCATCTTAGAAAAATAAAAACCCCATGGACAGGACCAGATATAGTAACAGCGGGTGGTCAATTGCTGCTCCCTACTGGAAGATGCACAGCAAGAATCAGCATAAAAGATTCTTCTTTCGTCGCGACTTTCATTGTTCTCGCAGAGTTCTGCAAAAATTTAATTATAGGAATGGACATTCTCAGGGAGCATGGCGCAGTAATAAACATCCCGGACCGCGTTAGAGCACAAATCATTTCGTCTCATAGACCACAATATAGTCGTGCCGCCTCGATCATGTATCCTTGTTTCAGTAGCATGTGACGTACCGTTCGATGGTGAAGGAGTCGCCGGCCAACTAGCCTCGCTGCTTTTCACTCCCGGGATTTCCGTAGCACGAGAAATAGTCAATGTCACCGATGGCCGAACGAACTTGCTGTTGACCAATTTCACCTCCAAGCGACGGCACCTATTAAAAGGCACAACTTTGGCACATTTCGACGAGATCGCAGATGTTTGTAACTGCTTTTTAGCACTCGAAGCAACACCTGCACAAGACTTACATGACCTAGCACTAACCTCAACGTCAGCCCTACTTTAACTCAGCAACGGCGGGAACGCCTGCTTGTGCTGCTAGCCAAGTACCACGACTGTTTTGCGTCGACCTCGAAAGTTGACCGGACGTCCCTGACCAAGCACCGAATCATCACAGAGGACACGGCTAGACCAATCCATCCAATTCCGTGCCGTGTGGCTTCAAAAAAAACAAGAAGCGATTGAACAGCAGGAAACAAAAATGCTTGAAGACGACGTCATTCAACCGTCGAAAAGCCCCTGGGCATCACTAGTTGTTCTAGTGAAGAAGAAGGATGGCAGCCTGCGTTTCTGTGTGGACAAGCGAAATCCAAATCAGGTTACAAAAAAACGTGTACCCGCTTCCCCGCATAGATGATTCGATTGACAGGCTTCGAAACGCACGTTACTTGTCTTCCATAGACTTAAAGAGCGGATATTGGCAAATCGAAGTAGAACCCAGGGATCGTGAAAAAAACCGCTTTCGTGATGCCAGACCGACTGTAAGAATTCAAGGTTTTACCATTTGGCTTGTGCTCCGTGCCTGCTACTTTCCAGCGTCCCATGGATACCGTTCTTTCTGGGCTTAAATGGAGAGCCTGCCTAGTATACATTGACGACGTTATTGTGTTTTCAATAACGTTTGACGAACACCTTGAACGTTTGCAAATGGTCTTGCAGGCCATACGGACCGCAGGCCTGACACTTAGGCCGGAGAAATGTCACTTCTGCTTTGAGGAACTGCAGTTTCTTGGCCATGTCTTCAGTTACGCAGGAGTTCGTCCAGATACCGAGAAAGTTGCCGCCGTCGCACAGTTTCCAACACCATCATATAAAAAGACAGTGAGGCGTTTTCTGGGTCTATGTTCATATTATCGGCGGTTTATTCCAGATTTTGCGCGCATTGCGTCACCTTTAACTCGTCTAACGAGGAATGACGTTGCATTTGTTTGGGGCGATGAACAGGAAGCTGCTTTCAATGACTTGCGGCAACCTCTACAGACGACCCCCGTGCTTGCCCATTTTGATGAGACAGCCCCTACAGTGCTCCATACTGAAGCCAGCAATGTTGGCCTTGGAGCTGTGCTTGTTCAGCGCCAGGACGACGAGGAAAGAGTGATCGCTTACGCAAACAAAACTCTGTCACGCACAGAAGCAAATTACTCCACCACTGAAAAGGAATGCCTCGCCATGGTGTGGGCAGTTATGAAATTTCGCCCATACTTGTATGGCCACCCATTCAATGTTATCAATGACCACCATTCGTTGTGTTGCTTTACAAGTCTAAAAGATCCTTCCGGGCGATTGGCACGCTGGAGCCTTAGACTACAGGAGTTATATATAACGATGGTGTATATAACAATATTATACGAGAGTTATATAAGGATCGTGTATAAGTCGGGAAAATGACACACGGACGCCGACTGCCAATCTCGATCACCAAATAGAGTCGGCTGCTTCTTTTGATGAAGAGACAGCGTTCCTCGGAATCCTCGACACGTCAATCATGGCAGATCACCAGCATGACGATCCTGAGCTACTTGGCTTCATTAATTATTTGAAAGGAAAAAGACAGAATGCGCCCAAAGTCTTTACAAGAGGACTATCGCCGTTCTGTTTGCGAAACAATGTCCTTTACAAAATGAACTTCTCATCAGACGGGTCCAACTACCTGCTTGTCGTCTCTACCACTCTTCGTTCGGAGGTGTTGCAAGCGTGCCACAACGAGGTAACACCTAGACATTTAGGCTACACACGCACACTGAACAGAGTTCGAGGGAGATGTCACTGGCCTCGACTCACCGCTGCCGTGAAGCATGATGTTCAGACCTGCTTCGAATGCCAGCGGCGCAAGTCACCTCCAACGAAACTAGCCGGTTTGCTACAACCTGTCCAGATCCCGACAACGCCATTTGACCAGATCGGAATGGACCTTCTGGGCCCACTTCCCACCTCTAGTGTTGGTAACCGCTGGGTTATAGAGGCGACCGACTACCTTACTAGCTACGCCGAGACAAAAGCCATCAAGAGAGGCACAGCAGAGGAGGTGGCCCGGTTATTTATAGAGAATATTGCGCTGAGACACGGTGCACCATCGATCGTTATAACACATCGCGGAACCGCATTCATGGCCGCGCTTTTAGATCATGTGTTGGTGCTCAGCGGTACTATTCATCACAAGTCGACAGCTTACCATCCACAAACCAACGGGTTGACCGAACGACTTAACAAAACTCTGGAAGACATGCTTTCAATGTATGTGGACATCGAACACAAAAATTGGGACGAGATTCTCCCTTACATAGCGTTCACATACAATACTGCGAAACAAGAAACCACACGGATGACCCCATTCAGCCTTGTTCACGGACGAGAAGTAAGAACGATGTTGGACGCGATGCTGCCACACGAATGCGACGACAACGAAACGAGTGCCGACGCGTTTACTCAACGCGCAGAGGAAGCCAGGCAGCTCGCACGTCTGCGAATATACCAACAGCAAGAGTACGACGCAGGCCGCTATAACCTACGTCATACACCTGTAACGTACGAAACCAGAGACAGGGTATGGGTGTAAACGCCTGTACGAAGACGGGCAGTATTCGAAAAGTTGCTCAGAAGGTACTGCGGACCTTATCGAGTGCTGCGACGACTAAGTGACGTTACCTTGAAGTCGTCCCAGATAGCCCAAACTGTACAAGGCGTCGCCAGCACCGACCTGAGCTTGTGCACGTAGTGCGCAATAAGCCATACGTCAGCGAGTGACACTTCGATGCACCGTCACTTCTACAAAGTGACCTTATGCGCGAATCACTGGCTCAGCTATAGCATCGGGGTGATGGTCTTTTAAGGGGAGGCAAATGCCGCGCCCGAAACCAAGAACGAACATCATTTAACCATATGGTGAAGTAGCACAAATTCGACGGGGACGAAGAGGACAAGAAAACACGACACTCGCTACTTTCTTGTCCTCTTCGTCCCCGTCGAAATTGCGCTACTTCACCATATGGTTAAATGATGTCTCACCAACTAGCCCAGCTCTCAACCCTACTGACAAAGAACGAAGATGTGCGCGCAAACAGCCTCGCGAAAAGGGAGACTGAAGAAGACGACGTGCTTTTGTTTTGCTCTCCTGCTCTTGGCTCCTGCATAAAAACACACGCCGTCAGTTCTCGTACTCAACGTCTCGGTGCACTGCTTACGTTGAACCGCGACAATATGAATAAATCATAGATTCAATCTGCAAACACATCGATTCTCAAACAAAAACAGTAGGAGGCCCAGTAGATAATAATAATAATAATAATAATAATAATAATAATAATAATAATAATAATAATAATAATAATAATAATACGTTTATTTCATCATCATTGTGTACATGATGACAGGGGCCTGCAGTAAAAGCTGCAAAATCCGAGGATCGTTACAGCTTGACTGAGCTGCTGACCCCTAACTTGGCGAACAGCAAGGATTCAAAAAAAAACACAACCAAATGTGCATAATATAACAGAAAAAGAAAAATGAAAGACACAATACAAGGAAGTACACTTTTAAGGCACAGAAATCGCGAGCAAACAAATAACATGAATTATGACAGAAAAAATGATAACGACTCTTTATTAGTCAATGTTTCAAGGGGTGCGTTTTTAGCTGCGAAGCTATTGAGCAGTCGCGGAAGCTGGTTTTTCAGGGTTTGCGTGCCGTAAGTTGTTCTGTATGTTTGAACGTGCCATATATCTGTATTTCTTGTTCTGCATATATGTTTTCGCGGCTCTAGCAGAGCAATCTTACGGAGTGGAAATGTACTATACTTTATTTCACGCTTGTAGGAATGACAAAGACGATACTCATATAATTTAGTTACTCGCACAATTTTGTGTTTGGTAAAAAGTTCGGTTGTTGTGTGCCAGCGAGGAAGGTTTTCCATTACGCGTAGGAAGCTCTTTTGTAGGACGTGTAATTTGTTTAGGTTTTCTTGTGTCGTGGTACCCCAGACTAAGTGACAGTAGTTTAGATGAGAATAAAATAAAGACTGATAGATTAGGATCATCACGTTCAGCGGCAGCATCTCACGTTTTCTGTAAACAATGCCTATTATCTGCGACAGCTTGCTACCAAGATAGGTTACATGGTCGTCCCACGAGAGTTTTTGATTTATCATAACTCCTAATGTTTTAATCGATGGCACTATTTCTAGTGGAATATGCTGAAAACATATATCTCTTGTTAATGCGACTTTTTTGTTTTTTCCTCTAAAGATGACGACTTTAGTTTTTGAGCTGTTTATCTGTAATGCGTTTTTTCGTGTCCAGTTATCAAGTTTGTCTAGTGCGTCATTTGCTTGTTCTGTCAACTCGCCTATATTATCTCCAGCTAGAAACATGCTCGTGTCGTCAGCGTAGCATACAATTTTTGCGAAGGGTATAGTCTGCACAATATCATTTATAAACATGCTAAAAAGAAACAGGCCCAATATGCTGCCTTGTGGGACGCCACACTGAACAGGCCGTGTATCGGATAAGAATCCGTTAACAACAACTGCCTGCCTACGGAATTCAAGATAAGATTTTACGAGTGCAGATGCATGTCCACGAAATCCGCAATGCTCTAACTTGCGCAGCAATAGTTCATGGTTTATTAGGTCGAAAGCCTTCGTAAAGTCGACATAGATCCCAATAACTATTTTATTTTTGTCAAGTGCCTTTAGAATGTGTTCTTTTTGTTCCAGTAACGCGAGCTCTGTCGAACAGTGTTTTCTGAAACCAAATTGAGAGTCGCTAATTAGGGAATGCTTAGATTCAAAGCTCACGAAGCGCTTATGAATAACTTTTTCAAACAGTTTTGAAAATATTGGTAGTATAGATATTGGCCTGTAATTTCCCAATTGATTTCTGTCACCCTTTTTGTAAATTACTGATACACGCGCAAGCTGCATACCACGAGGAAACACTGCCTTAATGATACACTTGTTGAGAATATGCGTAATGTACGGTGAAATGATGTCAAATATAAACTTAATTGGTTTAACTTGGAATCCATCAATGTCACAAGATGTCGTGTTGTTTAGCGTTTTGAATGTGCCCATCACCTCAGCTTCATCAACCGGGCTAAGAAACAGTGTATTTTCAATCGAGGTAATGTTTAGGAGGTCATTGAACACTTTCGCTTCACTAGAAATGCTTACAAAATGGCGATTAAATTCATTGGCCAGTTCCTGGCCGGATATAGCTTCCCCGTTTAGTACAAGTGTGGAAAGCTCTTTTTCACAACTTTGTTTCCCTAGAATATTGTTTAGCTTTTTCCACGTTAAATCAGTGCGACCCTGGCATGCAACAAACTGATTTGTGTAATAATCTGCTCTAGCTATTTTAAGTTCCTTGTTGAGGCGATTACGGAGATTCTTAAAGATACTCAAGTCATTCGATTCTTTAGTTTTGATAAACTTGTGATACAAAGTGTTTTTCAACCTAATCTTAGTAAGCAGTTCTTGTGTGATCCATGGCTTCCGAGTTCGGTGGTTGTTCCTCACAACTTTGAATGGAAAACTTGCGTTGTAAATTGGCTTAAGAACATTTATTAACTTGTCGCACGCTATTTCAGGATCATTTTCTTTCAGAATAAAATCCCAGTTTACTTGCGCTACATTTTGCCTAAATATAGAAAGGGCATTTTCAGTGATAGGTTGAAAAGAGCGGGTATTGCTAACATGTTTTTTGAACTCTTTTGTAAAACATAAATAAATCGGTAAGTGGTCACTAATGTCAGCGCTAATTACTCCAGATTTTACCCTTGCTCTGTCTATGTTCGTAATAAACAGATCTAGCAACGTGGAATAATTTGGCGTGATGCGGGTTGGTAAATCAACGACATTTGAAAACCCATTTGCCTGTAATAACAAGTCAAAACTCCTTTTCGAAACATCATTATTCAACATAATAATGTTCATGTCCCTGCCACATACTAGGTCCAATCGCTTTTCGCGGCAGTATGAAAGCAGAGATTCAAAGAAACTAATAAATTCTGTGACTGAGCCTTGTGGAGGACGATAACACACTGCAAAAAGGGTGCTTCCTGAACATACAGATAACACTTCATAGTCGCTCGTGCATACAGTGAATAACGGTAGCAAGTCTGGTTCCCAGATATTTTTAAACAGCATACAAACACCTCCCCCGCGACCATTATCACGGTTTAAAAAAAATGTTTGGTACATAGGAAGACGGATAAGATCACAATCATTTTTCGACCAAGTTTCAGTTACCATAATTACATCCAAAAATGTATCTAACTGTTGCAAAAATAAATTTAGGTGCATTTCTTTATTTCCGAGTGACTGTGCGTTAAAATGAACAGATTTGAAAGATCTTGCGAAGGCTGGACCAAGCATTTTTGAAAACTGGTTAGGATTAACGTAGGACGTATGGCAAACAGGTGCCATCTGGTGATTCTTTTACACACAAAAACCTAGAAGTATACTAGTCAGACATCTAGGTGAGCTCAGAAACATCGCGGAAGTCCGAGATAGGCTTCGTTGGATGCTTCTCCGCCTTTTTTACGAGGATTTTGTTGTTTCTATGCCAGACGTACTTATAGTCGTTTACCTTTGCCCAGTCTTTTACTTCCTTCAACAGTGCTTTACTGCGTTTCGTGAAGTTTTCCAGCACGCGAACTTCTTTGTTCATTTCCGAAATTTTAAGCCGGTTGTCCCACCACGCTTCTCGGACGTTTAGTTTAGTGAAACGACAAATTATTGCGGGAATCTTATCTTGCTTGGATGGCAAACGGTGAATCGCTGCCACATCGTCGCGTGATAGTTCAGGAAGCTCGTTTTGGATAGCTAACGCATTTATCTTGCCAACAAGATTTTCTTGTTGAGTCCGTGGTATGCCATGAAATTCGAGATTGTACCTTCGGTTACGCCATTCAAGGTCGTCAAGCTGGCGGTTTAGCGATTCAAGTTTTCTATCTTGCATTTCGAGATTTTCAATCCTGGTACGTAGTCCTTTGATGCTGCGCTCATTTTCTTCGGTGCACTTCATTACATCCGTCATCTGGTCGGACATGAACTGCACAGACTCTTCTATCTTATCAACGGTTTCTTTCAGGGGCATCAAAACATCTAGCTTTTGATTGATCGCCTGCAGCATCAAAAACACATCCCGTACGCAAGGTTCGTCATCGGTTTTTTCCGTTTGCCCACAATTTTTTGATGGTCTGCACTTCAGACATTTCTAACTTTCGCGATACGCATCCCCTTTGGACTTCAATGTTGCGTCAGACACACCCGCACATTTTCCCGTATGATACGGGAGCTTACATAGAGTGCACACTATGCCATCGCTAGCACGCTCTACTAACTCTTTACACTCAGAGCATTCAATGCCCTGAGTGTAAAGATTCGCCTGCGAAACGCCAAAAGTAACCGGAAGGCAGGCAGATTGCTGTTCTCCCACCTGAACGTATTGGTAGCGGTTGTGTATACAAGCTAAAATACAAAAAATGATTTTTTGACTATGAAAAATAGCTGGAGCTTTATAATTAGTTTGTCATTTTTAACAGTGCCGAATGACTCACTGTAGTTCAAGACTATCAGATTAGTTTGGCTGTTAGGATTAAGACAAGCGGCTAAGGTGTGAACGATAATGACACATTGTGTCATAGTATATAACCCTTGTCAGAGTCCATTATGATAATCAGTTAAAACTGTCTGTTATTTTGAGAACTAATTTCATGTCTGAGCTATTGTGTTCTTGATATGTTTATACTATAACTATGGTAAAGGAATCGGTCATTTAGTTCGTAATACTAGAAGGTCACCTTTTTTGAATACAGGAACGACTCGTCCCGACTTCCATTTCTCTAACGATTCCGAAGACAACGAATAAACGCAAAAAACGGCGATTAAGCATTTTGCGCAGGCTCTGCAAAGCGGGTCACAACTATAGTCACCAGCCACAAGTACTAGGTGTTTTGATAAATCGCCGAGGAGCTGACCCTTGACAACGGCGTTCATCTAGGCTGAATTTCTACGGAATATGATGATAATGATGATTATGATGCCTCAACCATGGTTCATACCCACTCAGGGGGATTGGTCAAGAATTGGTTCTATGAAATTTTAGGCCTTTCTAGAAATGAATTGCTGCTCGGCCTTTTGACTAAGGTCAAAGTTGGTTGATTGGTTGGTTCCTAAACAGCTTGGCGCAACCAACCCAGGGGGATAGGTTATGAATCGGAAGGTGCCTTGCTTTTTAAACTAATTCACTTATTCGAGGAAAGAGTTTCACTGATTATGTATTACAGGTAATAATTATTCATAAGATTTCAAGAAAGAAGAAAAACTTTGAAAAGAATGATATAATAAGCACAAAAAACGTCTATCCCTAAAACAACTGAATTTATCTACGTTCTTTTAGAACTTCTTTTAGACTCTCGTAAAAAATTGTAACAGCGGTAAAAACGCTCCTGTGGCTAAAACGAAATGTGCTAGCACCACATGAAAAAATCACCGGAAGTGACAAGTTTAAGTCGAACTTTCCTATGGATTCTTCGCGTAGCCTTTTCCTTTGACTTTTAAATCTTAAGCATGCCAAAAAGAAGCGCTCCTCAGGTTCACTCTTATTACAGTGAAGGCATAAAAGCGACCGTACCAGACCCGACCTGTGAAGGTAAACGTTTCATGAAGGGACTCTACAATGCAGCCTTGCGATCACTATTTCCTCCTTTCTTGATGAACACCGCCTGCTCTTCCAAAGGAACTTTAGCTATGGATAGTCTGAAGAAAACAAAGGGGATTTTTCGAAGTTATTGGCCGTTGTACGTTTTTTTTTTCAAAATGTGCTGCTGGGATATATTTAGACGTAGGCAAAACAGGCAGAACAGAAACATTTAAGGAAGATATAGCTATTGTGCATGTGCATGCTGATTGAGGGCTAGACCTCTAGCCTGGTACCCGAACTAGTCGAACGAGTCGCACATGTCTTGAAATGAGTGATTAGAATGCATTTAAGGTAAGAGAAACATGTGGTGTGCTTAAGGCAGTACAGGCAGAGAGACAGTCTGTTAGGACAACCACCGCTGATGGGCCTTGGGGTAATTTACGCAATACTAGGACTATTGTCAGTACCTCAGCTTGATAAATAGGGATAAAGTCTGCAATCGAATTGAGAAAGCCTAATCGAGAGAGAATGATACTATTCCTACGCCTCCCTTCTCTTCACAAATGGAAGCCTCAGTCGCTATCGCAATGGATGTTTCTAGATTGGCCAAACAATATTCGAAAATGCCATATGCATACTTATATGGTAAATTTTTAACATTCTTGGGATATATATCATTAAATTCAATCCTGGTTGCATATACAGTGCTGAGTATAAGAACTTCCCAAAGGTTAACTCTTAAGGGGTTCAAAACTTTCTGTGTAAAAATACCTTGACGGCGCCGCTATTTCGAACATTGGTGGTTGAAAAAGGAGGCCTTCTGGTTAATAAACACATACTGTGACCTCCTCTGAGGTGATGGATAGCTTTTTAGGAATGTTCGTACCATTAGAATATGAAATATTTTGAGAAGGCAGGCGGGATTCTTCATATTGGATATAGATCGAACTGGAGAAGATGATGATTATGATAATGATGATGATTATGATGATTCCACAGCCATGACTCGTACCCACTCAGGGGGATCGGCCAAGAATCGAGGACTTAATTTAGTAAGATTTTTTTTCAATATCGAAACCACCCACCGGAAAAAAAGAAAGAAAAAAGAAAAGACACCCTAGGCAGAAAGAAAGGAGTGCAATAGTTGTTTGTCACTTGTTTAGATAAGAAAATTATTCATTACCTTGAATAGGAATCAGCATGGTTAAACAATGCTCATGTGTATGTTAGAATTTTTTCGCACGAATAATAATCACGCAATTAAAAGCCTAATTTTTTTACTTTCATTAGGTATTGTCAAGCTGCATATAAAACGTTCTCGTGGCTGAAGCCCAGATCGTAAGCACTGAAGAAAAGTATGTTTTCTATAGTGACATTTAGCCCCAGGCTAGCGAATGGGAGGGCTAAGAATGTTTTCCTGAGCAATTTGTATTGGCGACATGATAAAAAATAGTGCTTTATTGTTTCCACTTCTGAACAAAAGTTGCATAGTGGTTATATCGCCAGACCAGCCCTATGTGAATAGAAATTTAATGGGGGGACACGACATCAAAATCTGGTTATTATGGTTTCCAACTGCCTTGTAGGACACCAATGAATCTTCCATGGAGTAAATTCTGGTGTTGACAATATTGCTTCCTTAGCATCTGCACTAAGCACAAGTATTCTGTATCTTGTCGCAGTTATAGTGGCGACTTCGTGAAGGATTGATAGTACTGGCCCTTCCTATGCTACTCGTGCTAGAGAGTCGGCGATTTCATTTACTTCTAAGCCGCAATGACCGGGTATCCATATTAACTTCAGTAGCTGCAGCTGAGGAGGAACTAGCATAACGAGAGTCTTTAAGGCCATCGATTTTGTTGACGCCGTAATCTACGTACATACTGACAGGGAATCCGTGATTATGATCGCGTTAGCGGCATTCAAAGGTAGCTTTTGCAGCGCTAGAACTATTGCCAACAGCTCAGCTTCAAAAACCGGGGTGAAATCTGGTAACCTTAATGAAAAATACCAGTCAAGCGAATGGGAGTATATACCTACACCTGTCTTTTCATCCAAAACTGAAGCATCTGTGGCTATAATATTACTCGTTGCTGCGTGGGCAAGATAATCCTGGAGTCGGCTATTTAAGACCCTACAGGATTGTAATTTGGGCTTAGAGGGAAAAACCTCATCGAATTCTATCTTAAGAATTTGATTTGTAACCTGCGCCGCAATCACATCTCGAATATTTACATTTAACCTATCTAGTTGTTTCTGGACAAAAGCAATTTGAAGTGTTCGAAACCGTGGCCAATGGGCAAGAAAAAAAGGTGTCTGGGTCATTTATAAAATCATATTCACATTGTCTTGGCGCATAGCTATAAAATTTCAGAAACGTCTGAACCATTAGGATACTAAAACGGCAAGGCAATGTAGGTAATCGTGCTTCCTGATACAAAACATTGTTTGTTACAAACCTAGGAAGTCCTAAACACAATCTCAAGGCTTCTCGTTCCAGCATAACCAGAGGCTTTATTTTATAAGCAGGGCCACCTGAGAACAATACGCACTCAAATTCTAGGATTGGTCGCATATACATTTTATATATCATCACCATTGTGCTTCTGCGTAGACCATAATGGCGGCTGCTCAGTCTACGAGGAATTCTTAAGGCGCGTTGTGCTTTAGGTGCCATGCTTTCTATGTGGGGAGTCCAGTTTAGGTTGGCATTATCTTAAATTACTCCCAAATATTTAAGAGATTCTACCTGCACCATGGGCTCTTGTTTATAACATATTGAAATTGAGATGGGATCGGTTAACGGGAATGTCAGTACTGCACTCTCATTTACATTTAAGGTCATGCAGACTGCATCTAGCCTTCTCTCCAGCATATTGACATATATCTCTGTAGATTTTGATATAAAGAGTATATGTCACTATGTGCCGTGAAAAATGCAATATCATCAGCATATACTAACACATTCACGTCCTGCCAATGTGGTATAGTGCTCATTAAAATGTTATTTAGAACTGGCGATAATACAGCGCCTTGGGGGAGACCGCGTGTTTGTTTGCACTTTCACGATACGCACCCATCCTTAAAACAATAGAACTCTCTTCCTCTCAAAATTCTCTTACCCACACCAATATATAATTTGGAAGATTGTGGCTCCCTAATGTATCTAATAAAACTGAATGTTCTACACTATCTTGTGTGCACACGCAGATTGAACAATCTGTTCTGAAGCCAATTTGATTTCAATTTAATATCGAATTTTCCTCCATTCATATTAGAATTCTTTTGTGAAGCACTCTTTCGATGAGCTTCACCATATTAGATGTAAGAGAAATGGGTCGAATGTTTTCTATGACATATCCGAACCCTTGTCTTTTTTGTATCAGCGCTATTTTAGCTAATTTCCACTCATTTCGAATCCAGGCACACATTAAACAATAATTTACAGTGTTTAGGTGGTCGCATGGTGATAATTTGAATAATATTTTTATTATAGCAGCTGTGATTCCATCCGGACCAGGAGCTGACGAGGGCAAACCTTGTATCACTTTTGCTAACTCTTCCTCTGTAACTTCAGTAACTTCAATCGTTAATGCTGGTTTTGTGTATCGTAAGGCTTTGTCGTTATAAATCTACACTCCAGACATTTAGCCATGGTTCCTAGGGATTTCTTTGTTTCTTTCAAGGACATAATTTCAAACTTTATATTATTTGGTGATGGCATCATTTTACGTGATCTCATGAACCTGAACAGCGCCTTTTTGTTACAAGCTTTTGAAAGGTATCATAATATTTTCTCTCATATTGTTCCTTAGCTAAAGAAACTGTGCGTTTAAAACTTGCAGCGTGATACTTGTAATCAGACCAGTTTTGGGGGCACTGGTTATACATAAGTTTTTTTTCCAAGCTGCGTTTCTTGGTCGGAAATCCCGGGCAACGTCCGAGTTCCACCACGGACTATGGGTTGTGGTTTTTGCGGATTCCGCAACGAATTCTGCATTTTTATATGTTCTTTTATTCAGTGCACTTAGTCAGTCTCATGGCTTTTGTATCTTCTTGCTCTTCAGAATGAGTTGCCAAAGCTAATTCTAAATCTCTCCTAAATTTGGTGTAATTATTAAACACTCGAGTCTGAGAGCCTGACATTAAAACTTGGCAAGCAATCTCGAATAATATAGGCAAATGATCGCTGTTAGTTGCATAATCACACGCACTCCACGACAAACTAGTGAGTGATTAACTCACAAAGCTTAAGTCTAAGGCTGAACGAGACCTATCACTAATATAAGTGGGTGTTCTTGAATTCAGGCAACACAAGTTATTATCCGCTGTCCACTCCCACAATCTCTTACCGCATTGATCAGTTCAGAAACCCCAGCACGTATGATGAGAATTGAAATCGCCGATTAGAATTTTATTTTGATAACTCGAAGTCACTGCAGCGTCTAAACATCTAGTATCTATTACATTTTTAGGAAAGTATGCATTCACCACCAAAAAAGGCATGCATACTGGTAAGGTTATTTCTAAGCCGAGAATTTCACTGTCAGGTGACATGAGCTTGTACGCAATTTTTGCTTTGAGACTTATTCTATTATTAATAAAAAATGCCAACCCTCCACCTTTCGATGGACGGTCTAGACGGAAAGATCTGAATCTATTTAATTGAAAAGACTGATGCACTGAAAGCCAAGTTTCTTGTAGTGCAATAATATGTGGAGAAAATTTTGATGCCAAACATATTAGATCAGTTGCTGCAGAGTGAATCGATCGGCAATACCATTGAAGGATTTTAAGTGACCCTACTGTTGCTCTAAAGTAGCCTCAGCGATGGCCTTGTTTAAAATATTTTCTTTAATAAAATCAGCTTTAGACGGGGTGTTCTTCTGATACTTTTTGGTTTTTGAATTGACAGGTGCGATGCCTTTTTTGTATAAAGGGGATCTAGGGCGCTTTAGCGATCGGGGATCCGTCTACATTTCGTCTGAGTCCTCCACTTTCCTGGTAAGCTCGCATTGAAATGCGCTATTTTCCTCTACTAAATCTGCAGCTACCGTAAGTTGCTGTGGCGTATCGGAGCCATACTCCTTTGAAATTTCAGGGGAGTCGCGAATGTGAAGGGCTTCCGTAGCCTGCTGCGGCGCATCAGAGTCATACTCCTTTGCAAACTCCGAGGAGTCACTAATGTTACGTGGTGCACTGAGGTTGTTTTCCGCTGTACCCAACATTTGAGCCATCTGGTGCGATAGAATCTGGGCCAAGGACTAACACAGATTCCCAGCGATGCGCTCCATTGCCTGCTCCACTGCCTTCTCAATCGCTTCCGCAATAGAGACAGAGAGAGCTTCCATTGTTGGCATATTACGAGCTGTAACACCGGCATAGCCTTGTGTTCGTGCTTGTATTTCAAGTGCTGCTTCCTTCCGTGAACATTGTTTTCGTTCTACTATCTCTAGAATTCGCAGTTCACGTACCTTTGCCGAACAACTAGAGCTATCGGCCGCATGAGCTTCGTTACATAGGCAACACTTTTCTTTATCACTCTGACAGTCGCTAGAATTGTGACCTTGCCCGCATACCTTACACCTGATCGCTGACCTACAACCTTTCATTGTGTGGCCATAAGGCCAACACTTTATGCATTGGAGCGGACGAGAAAAGAGCGGCTCTACACTGTAAATTAAAGGCCAAGCCTTAATTTCTGATGGTTGGACTGATCCCGCAAAGGTCACAATTACAGACTCAGTTGGTATTTTGTTCTTATCAACCACCCGTCCACACCGATAAACTGAAATAGCACCTGCTGGCGAAAACAGCTCTAGTACTTCGGAGGGTGGCATGTTGGCATCGACGCCACGCACTAGACCTCAGGTACATGCTAAGTGTGAAGGTATGAACGCGCTCACCGGCTGGGATGCAAACATCGAGCACTTCAGTAGATCTAGGACACAGGACTGGTCTGGCGAAAAGCACAGTATGCCTCCTCTGCCGAACTGGTGGACCTCCTTTATGGGCTGGAAATTGGCCGTCACTTACCGTTTTCCACCTGAATCATTTTCGGGTTTTTCATCCGAATGATGCCGTCATTGGTCGGGACTAGAGCCACTGGAACCGATGATATTCCGTTGCGCAAAAAAAGGTCCACTGGCACCTCCTTCGGCTCCGTAGACGCAGACCAAAGAAAAGTCCCTGGCCCTGGCGAAGATAAGGGTATCTTGTCTTGTCTGAACTGCACAAAAACACTTATCAAACAACTACTGCAGTATAAGAAACGATAATAGATCAACTAACCAACAACAGCTACTCAATTCTTGGCCACACCCCGAGAGCAAGCTTCAACGTTCAACGGGTTCAGCTGAGCACAAACGAGAAGTGTGCGCACTTCTTTCTCTTTCCAGTGCGAGAACCACTCTTGCCATCGACTCATTGCACGTAAGTGGCATAAGCCCCCTTGCGCGAAAAAACGTAATACAAATAAAAATAAGTACACAAGTCTTGATGCTAGAAAATGTGTTTGAGGAACAAAAAAGCCATGGAAGACCTAACTGATGCGAAAGGGCAAAATTATGAAGGTGACAATAATGAATTCAATAGACTAAGAAGCTAATTCTCAGCTATAAATTGATTGATTGATATGTGGGGTTTAACGTCCCAAAACCACTATATGATTATGAGAGACGCCGTAGTGGAGGGCTCCGGAAATTTAGACCACCTGGGGTTCTTTAACGTGCACCCAAATCTGAGCACACGGGCCTACAACATTTCCGCCTCCATCGGAAATGCAGCCGCCGCAGCCGGGATTCTCAGCTATAAATTAAACGCACTAAAAGGCTGGTGAACCATTAAAAAGATGGTTCCGAAAGCGCAATTCGCACTTTCATGCGTACAAAATGAACTGCTCCCGGGATTGTTTGTGTACCTGTTTATGACTGCGATGCTGCGTCCGGAACCTCTTCGTAGTTCACGTCACAGATGCGGTGTAAAACTTTATACGTGCCAAAATACTGGCTTAGTAAGTTTCTACTGAGGCCTCAGCGTCGAACGGGCGTACACAGTCAAACTTGGTCTCCAGGGTTCTGGAACACTACTCTGCAGCGGTTATTACATAGGCGGGCATCCATGTGCTGCTTCTGGCTGATGTACAGGCGCGCAGGCTGCCGAGTTTCCTAGGCACGCTCTGCACTTTCTTCAGCGTCGCTTGCCATCTCATCGGCATCTTGACTCGATGGCATAGACTCAAGCTTGGTCAGCACTTCGTGGCCATAGAGAAGCCAAAATGGCTTGAATCGCGTGGTATCTTGCGAAGTAGTGGTGTACGAGAAATTCATCTAAGGGGAGGTCCAGTCCGATTGTTTGTACTGAACATATATGTACGTTGCGATCACGCCTATGAGCATCTTATTCAGTTTTTAGGGGCGAAGCTCCTTATAGCGGCACCCGTTCATCCCTCGTAGCCGTTGTAGTGTGTAACAAGTATAACATTTTGACCTCCAAAATGGTGCCGGTGAAAGATTTCTTCTGTGCGTTGTTGAACAATAAAAAATAGTGCTCAATGTACATGCCAATGACTGCTAAAGGGGCAATGAGATACAGGAGAACTCTACTTTTAGTTAACGTGCATGCTGCTAATTTTTATTGTTCAACAACGCGAGAAGACAAGAAAGGGTTGCTACGTTATACTCGCTGGGCGTAACCTCCTAGGTTTTAGAAAGATTTAGCGAGCATTGGGCCGCAGTGCCATGAATACAGTGAACTAGTATATACCATGAACTCGAGGTGGTTAGAGGTGGGAAGTAGCACGAAGCGCAAGCCGTAGGAAAGTGTGCGTGTGCCTCCTCTCGTTCAGTCTGTGGAATGTCCGCTGGATGGCGGTGCTTCCATATGAGGAATATAAGATGAAAAGATGCGAGATGGTGGTACTTGGAGTGTTGAATAAGTGGACGAACGGACACACAGACAGATGCATGGACGGACGCATGGATGGCTGCACGGACGGATGGATGCATGGATGAATGCAGGAGCGGATGCATGGACGAAAGCAAGGACGGTCGCACAGACGAACGTGCGTACACATGAACAGACGCACGCACGGACGAGCGGATGGACGCACGGGCGGCCACACTGACGCACGCATGGATGGACGGCAGCAAAAACTAATGAACAGATGGATGCTTCGCCCCAGTATCCATCATTCACTCCGTGGATATGCTGCCATCTTTTTTTCGGTAAGTCCGTTGGTGCGCCGATGATTTGCAGTATTGTTTCGGTGTCTTGTGTTGCTCAGTTCAAATACTTCGTCCATGGGCTTTGCCGTGTATGCTGTCCCTCTGACCGTAATTACACAGGAAGGAGCATCGTGACGCAACGCGATGTTGCCTATGAAGAAAGGGGCTACCTTGGAAGCTGTGGCTCGTGGGATCAGTTGCGTCTCAGCGAAGCATGTCAAGTTGTCACTCTCAACGATCACCCAATTGTTGCGATCAGCACACTAGTCCGACAACGCCCACACCGACTTGGTCGAAGGACGTGCAAGGTGCTTCAATAAATCGAAGTATGCCAGCCGGCTTAAGAGAGAGTTTCTTTCGGTTCTGGCATTCACGACAACTTGTGACGTACTTTTTGACGCTCACGAAAATTTGGGCTAATATTACCTCTCACTTACTCTTGCAAGTGTTCCTCAGAAGCCCAGGTGGCCAGATGTAGGTTCGCCATGGCAAGCGAAACGTACGTCGTCTCGCATGTCTCTGAGAACTATTAGGAGGTAAGCATGCATGATAACTCGAAGGGGTGTTTTCTTACACAATACGCCATCTTGCACACAGAACGACTTCAATGAACGGGATAGATGCTGCAGTATGGCTATATTGTGGCCCTCTAAATGATCGATGATCAGTTGAGGCTCGGTGTCATGTCGCTGCCATCTGCTCAAATGCGACAAGCTAATGACGCCAAAGAAACCTCTATCGGTATCCTCTCCTTGATTGATAAAATGAATGGGTGAGCCTGTCAATGTGTCGGCGTCTTCATGCTTACGGCCAGAATTTTAAACGATGGTGTTGTCCGATTCCTGTAGCGGCAAGCTCCACTGTGCTAGTCATCCCGAAAAGACGTGCATGTCTGCCTACCAACCGCGTGCATGGTGGTCCGTCACTGTCTTGAAGGTGTGACCATAACAACACAGGCGAAACTTGCCCGCACGACTGCAAGGCACTGTTTCTTCTTTGTAAAATAATTTACTTCGGCACAGAATAAGGGGCAGCTGGCGTAGGCTATGACTTTTTTATTGCAATCTTGACGCTGAACGAGCTCTCTCCCGATACTGCTAGCGTTAGTATGCACCTTCATGTCAGCATCATCGTCGAAATGAATGAAAACGGGCGTTGACTGCATGTCTTTCGCAGCTCAGCAAAAGCTGCCTCTTGCTCGTTTCTCCAGACAAATGGCGTGTCTTCCTCTGTGAGGTGAGTCAAGGGTTAAACTATCTGTGAAAAGCCGTGAATAAATCTGTGATATCAGTCACACAAACCAAGAAAGCACGGGACGGCCTTTCTATCGACAACAGCTGGTGGTTCGGCTACAGCGGCAAGCTTGACTGTATCGGGCCTGGTCTCTTCAGCGCTAACATGCACAAATTTGAGTTCCTAATAAATGAAGTGGCACTTCTGTGGGTTCAGTATAAGGTCTTTTGATTAGATAGACTACATGAAACTGCGCCAGCGGTAGAGATGCTGCTCGAGTGCCTAAGGAAAGACCGCCTCATCATCGAGGTACACAAGACCAGACTGCCACTTTAGCCCTTTGAGTACAGTGTCCATTCATCTCTGGAAAAATGCCGTTGCTCAACACAAGCAAAAAAAGAACACTATATTAGTAGAGCCCGTCTGTAGTGATGTCCAGTTAATAAACAATTGGAATCGATTGCAAAGTTTCCACTTGGTTTCAAGTGGTTCTATTAGCGAATTAGTACACCGTTGTATCATTTGGACCATTTGGAGCGCAGCCAGGATCAAATCCCAGCTGCGACGGCTGCATTTCCGATGGAGGCGGAAATGTTGTAGGCCCGTGTGCCCAGATTTGGGTGCACGTTAAATAACCCCAGGTGGTCTAAATTTCCGGAGCCCTCCACTACGGCGTCTCTCATAATCATATGGTGGTTTTGGGACGTTAAACTCCACACATCGGTCAGCGTTAATGCAAAATTCAATGCACTCTGATCGTGACAAATAACGAGTGCTGATTAAAAAAAACGCTAAGCCTGCGCGGAAGGAGCAGCACAGTCACAATGAAAGCTAGCAGAGCGGCCTTTCAGAGCCTTTTATGAACACTCATTGGGTAACTGCGGCAAGCACACTTGATTGATATTCACTACGGCATTATAAATAATAATATCAGGTTAGTCGTTTGCTATTCTACTTTTGCTATTCTTCTGAAAAGTGCGGTAACCGCTAAGCACTTGCAAGAAATTTTGTACCAATTGCTGATGCAGTGGCTGACGATAATGAACAATTACGTCTGAAGCGGGTATGCGCCACAGCTAACAGGGGAATAAAAAGCTTTTGTAATGGGTTCGAGCGTTGGACGACCCCATCGTTACGCTATTCGCATTGTGTGACGACTGGTTGTTTCACTGTTTTAAAACGCTTATAATTCGTAATAACGCGATTGCTTTCTCGACATCAAGCCTGCCTAAGGCAAGTTTGCCAACAGATCCCAAGCACGGGTGTGGCTCCATGGTATAATGCTAGGCTGGCACCCCGTGGACCAGGGTTTGAGCCCCACCACGTCAGTAGTGGTTTTTTTGTTCACAAAGCTTTTTATCCGTGTTTAATAAACTTAACAACTCAGAATTTATTGGAAATTCTAAAATATATAGGCGCAGTTAGATTATTTCGCGTTAAAAAGCCATATCTATATAACAAAAATTAGTTCCTTGGCCCGCTTCCGAGAAGTTGAAATCTGTGGCAAGGAACGTGACTGAGGTTACCACGACGCACAAATCACCTGTTTCGTGGATGGGATACGCTAATTTAATTTCAGGTGCTGTCCAAACGTTCATCCTAGACTGCAATGCCGTGTCAGCTAACAAGGGTGTGCAGCCGCCTTCTGTACAGCGCAAAGAAAGCTTAGAAATAACATGGCTGTTTTTTGGTGAAACTGAAGTGTACTTTAAAACGGGAGTGCTAGAAATAGCCGCTGCCCCAATGAACAGAAAGTGAAGCCTTAACAGGGTTAATCATATTAGGGGACCACGAGCGGTAGTCTACAATGTGTAGTCATTTTAACAGTTGCGCGTGCAAGACCGCAATGCAGAACCAACCTCTGCTTCAAGTATTCATTTCACGCGTGTGGCTCTCCATCTTAAGGTCATTTGCGAAGACCCTTTAAGAACTGAGCTAAATTCAATCCCGGCACAACCTGAGCCCGCCGCCTCAAACTCGCGCACAACCCTAAACAGAGAGCTTAAGTGAGTCCCAAGCCTCCTTACTTACAGGCTCGGGGCTACCCGAAAAGCCGCGCCCGGCTCGACTTGGCCGGCGGTTTCGGCAAGTCCCAAGACTGTTCAGTGAGCACACATACAAGCTTCAGCAACACAGTTCAATTGTCACTGTGCACACTTTAGAACCTCTTCTTTGTTCTTTCTAGAAACGTTAATACACTACACGAATTACGAAGAGAAGACAAAACGAGAAAAAGGAAAGTGCCAGGTGTGTCTCCGTTCTTTAAACGTAGCCAAATAAACTATAGCGCTCTGAGACAAACAAACAAATAGCAAAGCACACGATGCGCGACTGTCACTAATCAAAAAGAGTGATAGAACGGGTATAGATCAGGATATCGTTTTGTTTGTTAAGCATAACCTGAATAAACCAGCTGATAGCGAGGCTGATTGATTGATATATGGGGTTTAACGTCCCAAAATCACTATATGATTATGAGAGACGCCGTAGCGGAGGGCTCCGGAAATATAGACCACCTGGGGTTCTTTAACGTCCACCCAAATCTGAGTACACGGGCCTACAACATTTCCGCCTCCATCGGAAATGCAGCCGCCGCAGCCGGGATTCAAACCCGCGCCCTGCGGGTCAGCAGCCGAGTACCTTAGCCACTAGACCACCGCGGCGGGGCCTGGTAGTGAGGCTGATGGAGGCATAGGGACGATGTTTGTAGTCTTAAACAGAAGCGTTGTAGTAATGGTAATCATGGAAAGAAAGTTTGCCAAACCACAACGTAAACTTTGCCTCCAAAAGCATAGAACCTGCAATCTACAGATAAGGCAGCGTCCAATTTTGTAAAAATTTGTGTAAGATGGCAGTACTTCTTCCGTGTACTTTAGTGGTCCTTTCTGTGCGTGCAAACTTGGAGGTGTAAGCCAGCACCGCGTTTAGCCGTGACGGTGAGTGTGGAGCTGAAGAGTTAACGAACAGGTAACTAAGTGCCTGCCTGCGAGAAATTACTTGCTGCATTCGACAGTCTCGGCTTAGTGGGACGTTATAAACATTGAGGCCTTGCTGTGAGATAAACGACATGTATATGGAAGTACCAAGAGAGGAGAACACTATCGACGCCGATTTGTAGAAACAGTCATCCATAGGTTTTGACTTGACACGCCTACACGAAGGCCTTCCTGTACAGAATAAGAAAAGCTAACAGTCCTGCCTGCTCATGTGGAGGAGCTGTAGAAGACGTTGAGCACATTCTTCTACATTGTAAAAATTAAGATGGACCTTGAAAGAAACTTTTACAATGACTAAACTGTTTCGATAAGCGACCTACATCACCAGCAAATATCTTGGGCCCATGGCCAAAAGAAAAGCTACAAGCCACTGCTGCGCGTGCAGTAGCTCACTTACTGGAGGAATCACAAAAGTACTAAACCAAAAAAAAAGAAAATGCATTAGCGTTATTGTTAACCGGTATGTTTCAACATAATATTCTTGTGTTTTACTACAATATTTTCGAGAAAGCCTTTGTGAAAACAGTTCAGTATTTAAGAGACATGATCACCATTTACATTTTAGTGAACTCTCAAGTTTTGTACGGACATTTCGATTGCGTGATTACTTGTGTTATATGTTGTGTGGACACATTTCTGTATCAAAAAATTCGGCCTACTATAAAGGTATGTATAAGCTTGTGTTTTTTACCTAATATGCAATGTTAACTGTTGTGCGAGAAAAGGGGAGTAGGCGGTTCCAGGCATTGGCAGAATGCTCTCCATCTGTACATTTAATTTAATATTGCAGTTAACCCTTTTTTTGGCCATGCCATGCGGCGGGAAATTCGGCGTCTGCGTTTTGCAGATGACTCAATATCTCTCTGAACGCAAAACTGCAAAATTGCTATGCTAAAGTGTAACTGAATAGATACAGTGTTTGACGCCTAAAAACAACGATATCAACACTAGGCATATAATCAGGGGTGGTGTGCAAACTGTGAAATACAATAAATTACTTGCAGTTCTTTTCAGTGTTTCTAAATGCAACTACACTGGCGTTTTTAATATGTTTGCTTCCGGTCCACGCAAAACTTGACTTCGTCAGTACTGTAATTGACTGTAGTATTACTCATCTTACGTATGTTTCTAAAAGTTGCGTTGTCATGCGCGATCTCTTAACTCGCAGGTGGTCTCAAACCATGGCTGTCCAAAGAGGAGTCCGAGTCAGCTTACCAGGCCATGAAGCGCTTCGTCAGCGGACCCATGAGCCTCGATCCCAAGCTTATCGTCCTCAAGGACAGAATAGGTGAGTGACCGCACAAGAGCTTTGTCATGCTCAATGTTCGATTCGTATTCGTAAATAAAATCTCGTTCAGTTTTGTGAATACCATGACAATGTATTCATACGGCATCAAATCGCAATGTGTCGGCTACATAAAAGGCTCATATTGCGAATGAGGTACGGGGGTTGCCCCTTTTCTAACCTCAGAACTTTTAGGGCCGGTTTCCACCTGTCTCACTCTCTCCCTACGATAAATGTTCTTAACCAGAACCTAATAAAATCTTTCCATACCATTATAATGTAACGCATCACAGCGTCACAGCAGGGTTTGGAAACTTGGCTAAGGTTGAAGTCATTCCTACTGACTCTGATTTAAATCGAACTCATAGTTTTAAAGCTCACGCGTGGGATATCACTGCGTGATTATTCAAAGTAAATATTTCATACTTAGAGAGGGGTGTGACTAAACACTAGACATCTTAGTATAAATAATATTGTGGGCGTGTTACCTCATTGCATTTTTCATATATAATTGACAGTATTCTATCATTAAGTCATTTCGGTTCATTCTACATTACATTTACAATAACTTGTCTAATAAACACCACCTTAAAAGTTCTCGAAAAAAACTGTTGCATGGTTTGAAAGCATGAAAAAGGAAGTGAGACAAAAATTTACGACCCTTGAACTGCTTGAACCATCCTCCAACGCAACTCCGTCTCCGGCCTCATCGTTCCCCTTGAACAGCATTACAATTATACGCGCTTCATTGTACTTACAGTAACGATGGATGCGATCATCGCAAACGCGTGTTCAGTCCTGCCAAGTTGCTAGTTCTGGTTTGAATGCGTCACTTGACTAGTGTATTTTTTGTATTGTCAGCCTTTATTATATAACATTTATCTGTCATAATGAATCCCTAATGTAGTTTAGCCTTACCAGGGAGTATTTAGGCAAATGAATAGACCTTTACCTACCCGACTACTGAAATTGTATATGCTAGTTTCAATTAGGAATGGGGCATGAAAGAACAGAGTTCCTCATGATTTCAATGCGCAGTAGTTGACGTACGTCGGTTCAACAACAGTGCATTCAAGCAGCGTTAGCATATGGTGAATGCGCTAGCAGCAGCATAGACACCTGTACGTCTCTCTGTATCGCCCCTCATCCCACCCCTCTTTTTTTTGTCTGCACAGGCGTCGGTAACTTTGGTGAAGTGCACCGCGCATTGTTCGGCAGCGGACCCGTGGAAGTCCAGATAGCGGTGAAGAGGCTCCGAGACACGATAGTGGGAGATCACAAGGTGAGAACACTCGCCACGCCACGACGGTGCCACTAAGGGACGCGAGTTCAATACCCAGTCATTCTGACAGCTTTTCGATGGAGGCGTAATGCTATAGTCCCCGTGTACTTATATGTACAATAGGGACGCTGATATCACCACCGTGACAGGGCTTAAATGGGTGGCACTGCAAAACTTGCTTTAGTAAGTACAGAGGCATGCACCGAGAGATTATACCTCGATTTCCACGCTTCTGCCTTTTACAGGTGTCAAAGCCATGTTTTCTGTATGCTGCGAAAAGTGATAGCCGATGTTTTATGCGGCTTCCGGGCCCGGAAGGGCTCAGTGATATTGATTGCAAATATTTTTCGAAAATTTGCCTATTACTTCGCTGTGGTGACGTTGAAGCTAAGCTGGGCCCTGACAGGTGCTCTCAGGCTTGGCTTGACATGAATTCACTGCCTGATAATCCCTACAAATAGATGACAGTTATAATCACCCAGCGTCAAATAGATGACGCTTGGTGATTGAACCGTTAAGGCCCCCCGGCAGAGGCAACACACCCCTTTGGCCCCGGCTTCACGTAGACGGCACCCCTGAGCTGACCCACCCAGGGGAATCGGCAGTCGCCTTTTCCTATCTCTCTCTCCCTACATCTTCGTCTTTATCTCTTACTATTTATCTGTCCTGTCTTCTACTCTCTTCCGTTTACTTCTAAACTTCCTGGCGGCTAGGGTTAACCCTGTGCAAATAGCCTACCTTGGTCTAGGCGCATTGGGTTATAGTGGCGTTGTACGGCTGGCGTCTGCAGGTTTCAGCATTTGTAAACTTGTAACGTCCCCTCGTTGGGCTCCGTGGTGGGTGGCCGCCAACGCTGCTGAACAACAATAAGGAAGACATGCATGGAGCATTCCCATTCCCACTACTGTCTGATCGTACCGGCTTAAAGCCGGTACGCACCGATGATCTCACCAGAGAAGGATTGGCCACCCTGGTGCAGTATCTGGCCACCCCCTCCCGTAGGCATTCGTCAATTAACTCACGGCCCTCAGTCCCCCCGGAGCAACTGACCACGGCGACGGTCAAATCTGCAAAGCAGCAGAGGGTACTAGGAATCTCTGGATACGGACAGGCCACCATGGGAACTTGAACTTAGCAACGTTTAACGTTAGAACGTTATCTAGTGAGGGAAGTCTAGCTGTATTATTCGAGGAGCTAGAAGGCATTAAATGGGATATAATAGGGCTGAGTGAGGTTAGGAGGACAGGTGAGGCCTATACTGTGCTACAGAATGGGCACGTCCATTGCTATCGGGGCTTGGCAGACAGAAGAGAACTGGGAGTAGGGTTCCTAATTCACAGAAACATAGCTGGCAACATAGAGGATTACTATAGCATTAAGGAAAGCGTGGTAGGCATTGTAATTAAACTGAATAAAAGATACAAAATGAAGGTAGTACAGGCTTACGCGCCCACATCCAGCCATGATGACGCTTCAGTTGAAAGCTTCTATGAAGACGTGGAATCGGCAATGAGTAAGGTGAAAACGCAGTATACTATAGTAATGGGCGACTTTAATGCATACGTAGGGAAGAAGCAGGCAGTAGGAGATTATGGCATCGGCACTAGAAACGCCAGAGGAGAGCTACTAGTAAAATTCGCAGAACGCAATTATCTGCGTATTTTGAATACCTTCTACCGAAAACGAGAAAACCGCAAGTGGACATGGAGGAGCCCTAATGGCGTAAATAAGAACGAAATAGACTTTTTAATGACTGCACACCCAGGAGTCGTGCAGGATGTGGAAGTGGTTGGCAAGGTAAGATGCAGTGACCATAGAATAGTACGGGCTCGAATCCGCCTAGACTTGAAGAAAGAACAACAGAAACCGATACGCAAGAAGCCAATCAATGAGCTAGCACTGAGAGGGAAAGTACAGGAATTCAGAGTGTCACTGCAGAACAGGTACTCTGCTCTTAGCGAGGAAACCAACCTTAGCGTAGATACAATGAATGATAATCTGACGAGTATCATCACGGAGTGTGCAGTAGAAGTTGGAGGCAGGGTAGCTAGACAGGACACCGGCAAGCTTTCCCAGGAAACGAAGAACCTAATTAAGAAGCGTCAAATCATGAAAGTGTCAAGTACAACAGACAAAATAGAACTGGCAGAGCTTTCGAAGTTGATTAATAGACGTAAAGTATGCGATGTAAGAAGGTATAACATGGAGAAAATTGAGCACGCTCTGAAAAATGGAGGAAGCGTCAAAGCAGTGAAGAGGAAACTTGGGATAGGCAAAAGGCGGATGTATGCACTAAGGGACAAACAAGGCAAAATAACTACCAATATGGATAGGATAGTTAAAATAGCGGAGGAGTTTTACAGAGATCTGTACAGTAGCCGAGACAACCACGACCTTAATACTATAAGAACTAGCAGTAACCCAGACGACACCCCACCGGTAATGATAGAAGAAGTCAGAAAAGCTTTGGAGAGCATGCACAGAGGCAAAGCTGCTGGTGAGGATCGGGTAACATCAGATCTGCTGAAAGATGGAGGACAGATTGTGTTAGAAAAACTAGCCACTCTATTTGCGAGGTGTCTCCTGACGGGAAAAGTACCAGAGTCTTGGAAGAAGGCTAACATCATCTTAATACATAAGAAAGGAGATGACGAGGACTTGAAGAATTACAGGCCGATCAGCTTGCTCTCTGTAGTATACAAGCTATTTACAAAGGTAATTGCTAGCAGAGTAAAGAAAACATTAGAATTCAATCAACCAAAGGAACAAGTAGGATTTAGAACAGGCTACTCAACAATTGACCACATTCATATTATCAATCAGGTAATAGAGAAATGCTCAGAGTATAACCAACCACTATACAATGCCTTCATAGATTACGAGAAGGCGTTTGATTCAGTAGAAATATCAGCCGTCATGCAGACACTGCGGAATCAGGGCGTAGATGAAATATATATAAACATTCTGGAAGAAATCTACAGGGGATCAACTGCTACCATAGTGCTTCATAAAGAAAGCAGCAGAATACCAATAAAGAAGGGTGTAAGGCAGGGGGACACAATCTCCCCAATGCTATTCACTGCGTGCTTACAGGACGTTTTCAGAAGCCTAGAATGGGAACAGTTAGGGATAAGAGTTAATGGAGAGTACCTCAGTAACCTGCGCTTCGCCGATGACATTGCATCGCTGCGTAACTCAGGGGACGAATTGCAACTCATGATTACGGAGTTATACAAGGAGAGCAGAAAGGTGGGTCTTAAAATTAATCTGCAGAAAACGAAAGTAATGTACAACAACCTCGGAAAGGAGCAGCGCTTTGCGATAGGTAATAGTGCACTTGAAGTTGTAAAAGACTATGTCTACTTAGGGCAGGTAATAACCGCACAGCCTAACCACGAGATTGAAGTAACTAGAAGAATAAGAATGGGGTGGAGCACATTCGGCAGGCACTCTCAAATTATGACAAGTAGATTGCCACTGTCCCTCAAGAGGAAGGTATATAACAGCTGTATCTTGCCGGTACTTAGCTACGGAGCAGAAACCTAGAGACTCACGAAGAGGGTTCAACTTAAATTGAGGACGACGCAGCGAGCAATGGAAAGAAAAATGGTAGGTGTAACCTTAAGAGACAAGAAGAGAGCAGAGTGGATTAGGGGACAAACGGGAGTTAAGGATATCATAGCTGCAATAAAGAAGAGGAAATGAACATGGGCCGGGCATGTAGCACGTAGACAGGATAACCGATGGTCATTAAGGGTCACCAACTGGATTCCCAGAGAAGGGAAGCGGGGTAGGGGGAGACAGAAGGTTAGGTGGGCAGATGAGATTAAGAAGTTTGCGGGTATAAATTGGCAACAGCAAGCACAGGACCGGGTTAACTGGCGGAACATGGGAGAGGCCTTTGTCCTGCAGTGGACGTAGACAGGCTGATGATGATGATATTAAACCTCATTAGGAACCTTCGTGCGCAGACAACTCTGTTAGCCAAAATGCAGAACACGTTAGCAGCTGACGTCGAAGAAATAATACGGGTCTAAACAAAATTGAAGCCCAAGTTTCAATGATACAGAAGATTCTCAATGGATCGGAAGCAAGAAACTAAATATACTGAGCACTTAGAGCCGGCTGTTGTTAGCATGGAGGCCTTTTTCAAAACAGCTTGGGCACTTCCAATCCCTACCTATATGAATGAGCGACAGGACTGTTCTCAGTGCAATAACATACTTTCTTGAGGTATTGCAGAATCTGAAGAATCGTTAGAACATTCTAAATTGAATATAAAATTGACCATAACAAATGCGCTTGATGTCCTACTAGACAACACAATCGAGCATGTCTATTTGTGAGCCGCATACGCGCTCACTAAAAGCCAGCCGATAACTTCTATGAACGTGCCAACCTTCCTGTACTTCAGGCTATTTCTTCCTCCTCTGGCCTATAACTGTTTTGTTAAGTTTTTGGACTTAAAACCAACACTTAAAGGGCTTTCCGTAAGAGCACCACTAAATACTGAAGACTTCTTTCTGTGTAGGAAAACGTGAAGGGAGACGCAAATGATTAAGCTTTGTAGGGAATCTACCTGGCATAAAGAAATATCAAGTGAGTTACAAAATATTCAATATGAATAAAAGCTATTGCGTTAATGATACGATAAGTGAATGTTTGAAAGAAGTCGAGTCATTACGAGCACCCGAATTCATGACTGGCAATACGAAGCTCGCCTTATAATACGCATCTCGACAGTCTGATCACTCTGCGAAATAGAAACATGACAGGGTCAACAAACGTGAACTGCTGAATACTTCCTTGGTTTTTACTAACATCAGAAGTATTATTAACAAACGTCCTTTATTGGAACAGCTAATGACACATGCAAACCAGTTATAATCGCATTGAAAGAAACATATGGATCGAGTCCGAAATCGGAAACAACGAATGGTGTGCCAACTCACGCGATTTATCTATTATATGCACCTGGGACGCGTCACACATTCTGGCGGAGGCGTGCTTTGGCTTTAGGCAAAAGGCTTTAAACGATGCGGCACCATCGGCAGACACAGCGCTAACTATATCGTCATCCCGAGTGAACCTGCATAGAAGCTTTGCATATCGAGGAACACGGAACTCTACGGCATCTGCGAGTGCTCGCAAGAGGCGCTCATCGGTGTCTACCATGCGCGGTCTGTGTCCCATAAGAACGCTGCTCAATATGACGTGAGCTGCAGAGTGTAAGTTAGCGCCGATTGCGTATGAAAGAAGCTGATGGGTGTCTCAATGGCATGTACTTGCATGTACCGAAGAATTCCGCGTTCATTGATAGTTAAAGCATTACTTATGCTGACGTCACTTAGGTAGTGCGTGAGGACACCAGTGGATTTTAGAACGGTGAAATCACCACTTACGAACAGAGCAATAATGAAAACGTGTATGCCTTAAAAGTTGTCTAAAATCGATCGAACCCTATCGGCAACATCTTACCTTCTGTGCAACAGACTAAGCCTAGAAAACTTCGCTGCGTGATTAATCCTCAAGACAAAGATAGCATTGTAGTTAACAATCTTAAAGGTGATGCTCAACCCAACGACCAATGCTCCAATATTCTGAATGGCGTTTTCTCAAAAACTTCTCTTTACCCACTCTTGCCACTCCTCCTGTTATTCAACCATGTCACCACAATGAAATGTTTCTTATCATGATCAGTTACGATAATGTCGCAAGCATTATTAGGTCACTAAAAATACTGTGCACTGGACGGTGAGTTTTTCAAAAGCACTGCTTGCCGTCCATTCATAATCGTTAGTAAATGGTTTTAACAATTACTCATTGACGAAATGACGGTGTTGTTTCATCTGATAGGGAAGGCGTAAACGTAGTTCAAATGCATAAATCAAGTAATGATCATTCTTCTTTAAACAACAGGCTAATTTCGATCACTAATATACCATGTAATATCTTAGAAAACATTCTGGCTTCTCATACAGATAACTTTTTAGACACACACTTCTTTTGTAACACAATCGCAGCATAGATCTCCCAAATAACACTCCTGCAAAACACAATAATACTATTTATACATAAACTGAAGTCCATTTTTGATAACAGATCTTTTTGTCAACTGTATTTTTCTAGATTTCTCTAACACTTTCGACAAGGTGTGGCACAAGTGCTCATCAATAAACAATGTGCACTTAAACTTTATTGCTACCTTGTAACCTGGATTGAAAATTTCTTTACTAACCGTTTTCTATTTAACAAATTCTATTTAGAGCGCAGTAAATTTTCAAGTACCACAGGGCTCCGTCCCCGGCCTTCTTTTTTTTCTCATCTATAATAACATGTTGCCATTTTCTGTCTCCTCGTATGTTCATTCGTTTACGGATGTCTGTGTGATCTTTCATAAATCAAGTGGACCTTATGGCGTCGCCCTCCTTCAATCTGACCTTAATACTATTTTAGCAGGTATTTATTTATTTATTTATTTATTTATTCATTTATTTAGCAATACTGTCATCTCTCATGCGTGAGTCCTTACAGAGAGGGTAACATAACAAAACATTATTAGCAAATACACAAATACAAGACGGATCAAGATCAATCGCTACAATTGCACAGATAATTATCCAAGGTTTGTTCAAATTTCGACAAATCGTTCTGGTCAACAGCACTCACCGGCAATTCATTCCACATTTCAATCGTATTAGGCAAAAAGGAGTATTTGAATCTATCCGTACGATTCCTGTACGTTTGAATGGCCCTGTTGTGGTAGCTTCTTGGGCTCTTTTTACCTGGTGACAGTAAGTATACTTCCTTTCTAATATTTATTTAGCCATTTAGAATTTGAAATAATAGTGTCAGACGATTTCTCTGTCAGTGCGTTTCGAACAAATGGAGGCCAGAAGAATGGAGCATTTCTGTAACTGATTCCATCCTTCGATACCGGGAGCATTTAAATCGCACCAAGTACCTTAGAAATTTTTCTATTTGTTTCTTCAAATAATATTGATGAGGGCTCCATACCACCGACGCGTACTCAAGAACAGGCTTTATAAAAGTTTCATAAGCAGCAAGTTTCACATCGGCTGTTGCACCTTCTACTTTTTTTTTGTAGAGAACTTAGCCTCCCATATGCCTTTGAACAAACATTGTTAATGTGTATGTTCCAAGATAAATTTTCCGTGATCGTTAATCCTAGATATTTAAATTGAGTAGTATTTATCAAACACTTGTCTCCGATGGTTTATGAAAATAAAAAACGGCTCTTCTTTGTTGTAATATAGTGTGTATGTTGATTTAAAATAATTAATTTTCATATTCCATTTTTCACACCATTTGCTCAAAGCCTGTAAAGATATGTTAACTTTAACTTGATCCTCTTTGTTTCGTACAGTGGAATAAAATAAACAGTCATCTGCGAATAGTTTAAGGTGCCCACCTGGCTTCATAAGATCAGAGATGTCATTAATATACACCAAAAACAAGAGTGGTCCCAGAACAGATCCCTGCGAGACTCCCGAAAGCACTGACAGTGAGTCAGAGACATGCCCATCCAATTTTACCTGCTGCTTGCGATCAGTTAGGTATGCCTTAATCCACTTTATAACAGTGGCATTAAGTCCGACTGTTTCCAGCTTGTAAATTAGCTTATTGTGTGGCACCTTATCGAAGGCTTTGGCAAAATCTATGGCTATTACATCTATCTGCTCCCTGGTATCAATTGCCTTAGCGAAATCGTGAATCGTCTGTATGAGTTGTGTGATAGTGGAGAAGCCTGATCTGAATCCATGCTAGTGGGGGTAAAATAAAGAGTTATTTTCAAAGTGACAAATTATATGCTTGGCTAATATGTGTTCTAAATGTTCACAAGAGATGGATGTGAGTGATATAGGCCAGTAATTATTCACCGTCGTTCAGATTCCTTCCTTAAACACTGGAATGACTACCGCACTGCGCCAGTCTTGTGGCACACAGTGTGTTTTCAATGATTTTTCAAATATAAGTGTTAGGTAATGAGACACCCATTCAGCATATCTCTGAAGAAACTGGGTCGCGATCTCATCTGGTCCGTTCGCTTTCTTCGAATCTAAATTTAATAGCAGTTCAAATACGCTCTCCTGGTTGATATTGACGTCATCCATTTGGCTATGAGCGGTGCATTCCGAACTTACGGTGACGTAAGTATCAGTCACGATGAATACGGACTGAAAGAAGTGATTGAAATGATTTGCAATATTTTTTTTGTTTATCAGTACTTCATTATCTTTTCTAATTTCTTGTATCTCTTCCTTCCTGTCACTGAAGTACCGCCCAAACCTTTGCGGTGACGTTCTAAGGAAGCGGCTAAGTGTTTCACCAAAAAACTTTTTATATACACATGGCTTATAAAACAAAGCAGTGAAAAGTGTAAATTCGTGCGTGTGTATAGAAAATTCGATTAATTACAAGATTATAAACCTAAATAACAAACAATAGGACAGTGTAACTTCCAACAAATAAATCAGAATTCACATCGGTCACAACCTAACATGAAATACACATATCAGCTACTTTGCTTCAAACGCTAATCCCATGACGATTCCTAAAGTGCAAGATTAGAACGACAACAAGGGGGCAAGAATACGACGAGCTTTCTCATCGTTCTGGTTTCGTGCTATAACAATCGTCATGTCATACCAACTAGCCCAAACCAGCACTCTGCTAATCCCAAGCTCAGATATTTTCACTGTAACTTCGCGGCATCTCCTCGATTCGTCAAAATAACTCCCATTCGTATTAACCTGAACGTGCTTCATTGCCTTGAGATCGATATCATATTAATTCGGTCAGTTAGTTGAAATGGTACAAAATACATCTGTCTGCATTATATTTTACCATCGCGACCGAAATCAGAGGATCACACAAATAAAGACTAACTTTAAACTACCTACCCTTGCTTCTGGTCCTACCGTACTATGCTCTGCTGAACACTTTTTCACAATGTTTATCACCATTGTCACCCAGGTGATCTGGTAATAATTCCTCCTCATGTCTTAAGCCTTTTATATAATGCTCAAAAGGTTGGCATTATGTCGTCTAGTACTGAATCATACCAAAAGTCATAGATACCGCGCCCATCAAATGATTAGAACTGCCTTTCCACATCAATAGTAGGCTGCCTATTCCAGAACATAATATATTTGTGGCTTTGTTACCGAATTTTTCGTCAGCCCTGTTGCATCTTGCACGTTCATTGCCACAATGGTATACAAATTAGGGGACCCTCAAGCTCCACCTTTAGGAGTTGAACGCAATAGCAACATCCTGTTCGTAGTGTGTACCTCAAACACCTAATACTTGAAACCTGTTCGGGTTTGCCATGTACTCACTACATGGCCTTAAAGGGATAGGCGCGGTATGCATAAAATGTGTGCCTCTTGTAATGCGTGACTGGCTTTGAATCACGAAGCCATTATGATAATTACATATTCTGACGCCCATTGGCAATGGACGCTTGACCATGCATTATTACTGCAACGTTTCATGTTGCATTGTGAAAGATATATACAGTATACGCATGTGTGTGTGAAGCATAAAAGCTAATTTCACTACATTTCCCAGCACAGGAAGTTCTTTTCACTGTTTTCGCCGGCAGAGACGCGGCCGTGTGGCAGATCATCGGCTTGCCACGCAAACGGGTTTCGTGCCCACTCGAACTCCAACAACCCTTGTTCCGTCCACACTCTGCTCCAGTGTTTTTTATCATTTATTTATAATATTTGCATCATTCTTGATTTTTCGGTACGCATCCGATGAGTTTTTGCTCACAACTAACAAGGCCAACGCCGAAGCTGACACCAACATTTTTGTGAAACGAGCTCTTCAACGCTATCGCCTTAACAGTACGTTCCTCGATTCCCCTATAAATATTGCCTTGGAAAGGCTACAAATTTATATTTAGAAATGCTGTTATTTTCTGTGGTATGTATATTTCCGCTGGTATTTGACCCCATGCTGAGCCTATATATCACTATTATTGTATCGTATTGTTCCTTTGTACTTACAGGGGCCCTGAAACTATTTTTATGTAACCACGAAATCAATTCACTAAAGAGCTTATTGCCTCACGAATGAAATGCCACAAAAATTTTAAAAATCTGTCCAGTGTGAGTGGAGTAACAAATATTTGTCGTATGCAGCATTCGCACTTCCTCTTCTCTTGTCCCCACGAAAGCACTGGAAGCTAATCAGAGAGACACGCATGTCTTGTGACATTGAGCACTTTTTATTATATTTTCTTCCAATAGGTGACTTTGTCAGCGTGATCGCACGTGCACGCGTCTACAAGTCGCGGCCTCCTGCGGAAAATTCTGTCGCGATCGAGCGTGCTATGTGCAAATCAGCGAATGGCAAATACGTGGCCCTCTACGAGGGATTTTTCAGCGTCTTCCGTCATTTGTCGAGAGAAGGGGCAGCAGTTTTTAGCTGATTTTGATATATCATTGTGTATTACAGGCCACGTGCTGCGCTATACTTCGCTCGCGTGTTCTCGTAAGCCTCTACTACTGATCAGCAGTGTTATCTGACCAGGCTCAAAAAGTGGTGCAGGGCCCCTTTGATATTGTTTATAATGTTGTACCACTCCCCTCTGTAATGTGTGTTGACCTTAAGCGTATTATAAATAAACAAATATAATTACAATATAATTCAGGTGGTCCAAATTATTCCGCAGGTCCATGATACGGTGTACCACATAATCATATCGTGGTCTTAGACAGTAAAACTCTGGTAATACTAAGTATAACTGTTTATAAGACCAACCTATTACATATGTCACATTTATCGATACTGAATGATAATGCCTGGTTCAGGCGACCGGTTGTCGCGACCATTCAGCTTACACAACTGTGTAAATTCAGTCTGACACTAGAAACTATGTACATGCTTTCACAGATTGTTTCGATGTCTAGCTAATCTGGAAATACAATTGATATATATAAATTCTGACTTTCCCGCGATGTGCACTGGCCTGAAACGACCATGCCAGCACAGTGTTGGGAGCTGTTAGTTTTTCGCGCGGTGTTGCCATTCTTTTTATTATTACCTGCGAGCGAAAGAAAACTACACTTGATCAACTAGCAGGGTGTAAATTTATCAATACTTGGCACTGTTCTTATACAATACTTGGCACTGTTTTGCGACTCCACTTTCGAAAAACGAATATTTCGTGAAAATCGGAATGAAATATCTGAATATGGTATTTCATGGGTTTCGTATTGCCTCTTTAATTACGTTTGCCCGAACAAGAATCCAAAACAGTATTATTTTCGTATAGTGAGTATCAAACAGCGAGGACACACACCTGACAAACACAGAACCGTACGAAACGCTAAATTTTAGTTTATTATTTCGCTGCTCGTCTTAACCCGGCGCAACATACTACGACCAGGATTGGCCAGCAAGCTGAAAGTTCATCTGTTTTGACAATATGTAGACACTTGCCAAGCTGTTTATGAAGTGTTTAAAAACTTTGACTATGCCCTGCGCAGGAAGAAATCATGAACGAGGCACAGACCATGGCACAACTGGATCACCCGCACATCGTTCGTCTCATCGGTGAGAATACAACTTCAGAAAGTGAAAAATGATACACACAGTTATTGCATGAAGTGTGGCAGAATGTTGTTTTTTTCATGCCAGGATGTGGGCTACATATTGATGTCATGCGCAATTATACAAATCAACGTCAATTTAGTAAATCATGTTCAAGAAATACGAAAGATGTAAGTTCAACAGGTTATAGACATGAAGTTTCCGAAGCCTACTTTGAGGTCATGGCAGTGGAGATCAGCAGAGCACAGACATGTCCAAGTTGCGGGCACATCAATAACGGGCCACAGCAATGCAAATTAAGAACTTAGATGCTGTAACATAATATAATAAACATGCAGAAAATGAATGAATTGAAAGTTGCTCAATAGCAGACTAACAAGCAAGCTAAAATTAATCTATGGTTCTATATGGTAGAGGGCACAACTGCACATCAAATCGTGTTACCACTGAATCAATAATATTTATTCCAAACATCGATGTCTTTTTAGAAAGCGTCATTTCGTACTGCCATATGAAAGAGGCCTAGAGGTAGGAGGTGGCTTAGCCAAAATTTGTCTTTTATTTGTAAGTTTGAGTTGAGGAAAAATCAAGAACAGTGGCTGAAGCAAATTTTCAGCTACACTCATGGCTGATCTATGCATTAGTCGGAAATATCTATGTAAGAAGCACTTCTGAGGCTCTTGAGTGAAATTGTGGTTTTCTTTTTTTTTCTTTTTTTTTGAAGGAGAGGAAGGGGCATGGGTTATTGAAAGCTATTCGTATAAAGAAAATTGGTCCATTTAGCGTTACCAAGCTGTGCATCGCTTTTTAACAAGCCAAACGTAAGTATAAAGCTAACAGTTGTTACGCCAGCTATGTATAGAATAAAAACAAAGCTAAACTTAGTGTACAGCAAAAGGTCAGCCAAACCATGCAGTACACGTTTTGTTCACAAACTATTGACCTCAGTGTTCCTACAGAAAAGCAAACTGCCTGATATGAATGGTAAATGCGCGAGCTCAACAACGATTATTGGTCGCACATAATTATAGGCAGTGGCGCTAGGTATCGCGCAAGTATCGTTGATGCAACGTTACGTAAGGCAGCACGAGTGGCTTAACCAAGAAGGTCTTGCTAGCAAGCAAATGTCAAGCCAGCATTTGGCTGACATATATATATATATATATATATATATATATATATATATATATATATATATATATATATATATATATATATATATAATTGTACATCTTTAATTCGATCATATTGATACACAACAGCCGGCACAGCCTTGCTGCAAGAACGAGAAAGACGACGAGCAGGGGATCGTGAGCGGGCGTAGCAGGGTCTCGTCAGAGATGCGACAGAATCAGAGGATGTGGTCGGCATAGGGGGATCAAAATCAAATGCTGAGGACGACTGGTAAACAGAAGTGGCCTGGGCAGGAGGCCCATAGTGTGCCGGAGGAGCCCAGTGATCGCGGCAGTGGCGAGCAATATGACCGACACGTCGGCAGTTGAAGCATATAGGCTTGTCGTCCAGTGTACGCCATTCGGTCAAATGGCGCTGTCGAGAGTAGTTGGAACGAAAACGAGGAGCGGAGGGACGACGATCAAAAGCCTTGTCAGAGTAGACTGGTTGAACTGGGTGTAGGCCGACGTTCGATAATTCTTGACGAACGACGGCTTGTATCAGTGAGATAGTGGTCGGTGAAGGATCGGGTGCTGGAAATGGAGTAGCTACTGGTTGGGCTGCCTCGACCTCGCGACGAATGATGCGGGTGAGGTTGTCACATCGGGGAACTGAGGCGGACGGCGTCATCACAAGAGGAAGTAGCAGCTGTGTTCGGCAGGCGCGTGAAGCCGTGGGTGACGCGGCGGTCTTCAGCCTGTTCTAGACGGCGGCATTCTGTCAGGATCGTGTCGATGCTCGTGACATTATTAAAAACCAGCAGGTTGAAGGCATCGTCAGCAATCCCTCTGAGGACGTGATTAACTTTTTGGTCTTCCGACATGCGCTGGTCTACCTTGCTACAAAGCGCCCAGACGTCAAGAATGTATGAGACGTACGATTCAGTAGACGTCTGGGCGTGAGTGGCGAGAGTCTTCTTGGCAGCGAGCTGACGATCATATGAATCGCCGAAAAGATCCCAGCCTGTGATTTGTGCTTCATTGGTTTTGAACTATGTCCGCGGCGTGCCGTCGAGGTAGAACACAACATTGGCGAGCATGAGCGTGGGATCCCAGCTGTGGGTAGCGTTGACCCGCTCGTGCCGGTGCAGCCAGGAGTCATCGTCGATGGTACCGTCAGCAGAGAAAGTGCCAGGAGCCCGCAGGGTTGGCAGGGTGACGTAGGTTGTCGACCCAGCTCGAGAGAACGGTGGTGATGAGGCACTGCCAGTTGAAGTAGCCGAAGAGTCCCCAGTGCTGCGACCGCTGCGCGTCTCCATCGAGGTACGGGAGTCGTCTACCTTCACCAATGATGTTACGAGTAACTTATGTGATTAATTATATACGATGGACCGTGTTCGGCAATCAAGATGGTGACAATTCATCAACAACCAGCAACCGACGTCGTCTTCCTCTTTCTTGCAGCAAGGCTGTGCCGGCTGTTGTGTTTCAATATCTTAGCAATCGGTGCCAAAGTGTTTGCAATAATGGAAATAGCTCACCATTTTTGCCCCTCATTTGTGGTGTACCGCAAGGCAGTATACTTCCGCTGATGTTTATTGTTTACATTAATGACATTGTTCAAGTCGACACCACAGGAGGTAAATACGCGATACATGCAGATGATTCAACAATAATCTTTGATGGTGTTAATTTAGATGATATTATAAGTAAAGCAAATCATATACTATCAAGGATTTCATCGTGGGCCAGAATGAACCGGCTTAAAATTAATCGAAATAAAACCAGTCATTCTTATTCCTACCAAAAATAAAGTACTCACTACCCATCAACCTTTAGTTCTTCAATCATTGCCGATAGATATTTTGGTATACCCACAAAATACTTGGAGTTCATTTTTCTTCCAACCTTGGCTGGCATACACATGCAAATTTTGTTTGTAAGAAGTTTTCTTTGGTAACAGAAGTGATGTCTCGTTGTCGTAACATTTTGCATCTCAAGGTCAAACTTCATATATATTATGCGCTGTTTAATTCACATCTAATGTATTTTACTCTTGTTTGGGCCACTAAAGCAAAGCAAACATAAAGTCGTTGTTCTGCAAAAAAAAATAGTCTGCCAAATTGCAAATATTGACCTGTTCGGAACGACGCGTGAAGCTTTCCGAGAATTCACTATAATAGGAGCTGACAACCTTTACACATTTCGCTTATCGCACACACTTTATTTCTCGAATAGGGAGCTTTCCGACTTCATTTAATCGCTTTCATGTATCTAGCGTCGTGTCAGTTCAGTTCCCACAAAAAAATACAGACATTTGGTTTGTACTGCGCTTCCTCGCACGTGTACATACCAAGCCTTGGCCTACAACGTTCCCAAACACTTAATACGCACGAAAGTATGACAACCTGTAAGAAGAAACAATGACACTCTCATTTCTGCTCTCTGGCATCATAGGAACATGCGCAACAATTTTTCTCATAGTCTCGTATTTTTCATAGTTTATTCTTGCGTTAAATACATTGTATCATGATCTTGTTATATTGCGTATGCACTTTGTGTTTCACGAAATGTATATATGTGTGCGTTAAAGTGCACAAGTGTCAATGTATACGATGGTCTATGCACGATGTACCTTGATTTTTAAAAACTCCTTTTTATTGCACATTTATAACAGTTATTTAAAAATAATCAATTGTGAAATTATTTTTTTTGAGTTAGTATGTATTGTTCATTGTTCATGTGTTATATTAGTACTTGCAAGTTATGTACCTCTAATCATTTCCACACTACTGCCATATGTATGCACAGGTCACCAGGGCTTTTGTCAAGCCGTTCTCATGGTTTTTAGCCTTGGCGACCTTTCAGTTTTTGTCTATTAAATAAACAAAGTTTGAAGTTTGACGTATGTGCTATGAAAGAAGGGGAAACTTAGGGCTCGTTTTCTTTATTAGCCAACATACTAGTAAGAACTGACAAACAATTACACCTAGGAGAGCCTAGGGAATGTTACTAGAAGTAATTTTGATATAATTGTGAAGAAATAAAAGTGGACAGAAAGGTCAGCTGTCAGCTCCAAATAAGCTCATGTGCTACGTGACGCAAACAGGCTAAAAATGACTTTCCCATACTCGCCGCAACGTCACCAGGTGGCGCTGACAGACGCTGCCACATTTAAATGCACATACATACCTTTTAAATTGAATAAGGGGTATAGCCACCGTGGTAGCTCAGTTGGTAAAGAATCGAATGCGTTATTCGAAGGTCGCACGTTTGATACATGTCCAGGGCAAGTTATCATTCCGTCCACTTTTTTCACAATTACATTACAATCACTTCTAATAACATCCCCTAGCTTTCCTTTACATGATCGTTTGGCAGCTCTCATCAATCTTGTGTATTCTAGCTTACCTTTAAAATAAGAAATTGTTCTTCTTGATTCTAGGAATTCACTTGAACGAGCATTAAGAGCGTGATCTCCAATGAACTCTCAAGAATACCAGCAACACAAAGAAATACTGTGGCAATCATGTGACTGGTGAAATTATCCTTTGAACTTTTACTGTCCTGTGAGACAATTTTCGGACTAAGATCCAGTTTTGGCCAAGCTGTCGTTGATTCCTATGTGGTTTTTCAGAAGCAACTTAAGAAGCATCGATTCGAAATATTGAAGGGTGTCTTGCCATGAACTTTCGAGAGAGCCGATTCTGATTAAAGTGCAGCCTGGATCTATTCACGAGCTTGACAGCTTCGCACTGCAAATTACGCCATACTCTTAAACATTTGCCGTTTTTCAGGAGTGTTTGCTGTGTCGAATTAGAGCAATGTACGTGCTCGGGCCTAACAGAAAACCTGAGCCCAGCTGTGCAGTGTAAAGTAGGTTTGACTGCATGCCCGGGCTGGCTCTGGCCTGTACAATTCCGGGCTTCAGGCTGGGCCCGGGTTTGAGGTGGTGGGCTCGAGCCGGGCTTGGCCTTTGTCCAGCTCCAAAAAAGACACTAAATTGAAACACTGACTTGGTTTAGAATGACGAAGTGTTCTCCGGAAACTCAAAAGCCATTAATTTCACTACCGTAAGTTAGTTGGATAAAAGAAAAAAATCAAGTAGATGTTTCATGCAAGAATTCCGCGTTGCTATTTCCACACGTGGTGTCACTCATCTGTCACTATTGGTCGCCTTTCGTCCCATTTCACTATTCATCCCAAACTAATCAAATTTCGTGGACACTCTCACTTCAAAGTATCCTCAAACTTAGTATGTTCAGGTAATGGGCCTCTCAGAAGTCAATTTATTTGATTCTTAGGGACCAGGATATACATAGGCTTTGGTAGATTCTATCAAATTCTATGGCGTGGCAACCTCTGCTACGTGAATTTCAAGGTGGCGTTGCTACCGCCCTTTCCTTTCGCTCATTTCCGCGCTTACCAAAAATCTTGTCACGGTGAACGTGGTGATTTTGAAGTTGTAATATAGTAATTCACTAATAATAAACAAATTATTTGTGCCTTAAGAGTCGCTTTAAGTTTTTTCCAAAGGACTCATGCGTAGATAGACTACTTGTTTCACAGTTTATATGAAAAAGGTTTGCTCTATGTGAGGCAAGCTGTTTCCAGTTCTGTTACGTACAAGTACTGAACTTCTTTTACGTCTGGCATAAAGGGCTATTTGATTTATCCTAAACGAAGGGGCTAAAAGCAAGCATAGTCAACGTCTGGCTTTGTGAACGTCAAGCATAGTCCACATAGTCAACGTCTGGCTTTCTAGACGTAATTCGTGTCCTTTAGTAAATTATATGTCTAATCGAGTTTTTCTTATCCCAGTAATGAAAGTGGTATAACAAATTTGCAGCTTATCATTGCAAGAGCTCTAAACTTCGGAAACGTTCTCGAATATCTCAGCCCTCCACTAAAATACAGGGACGGCACAGAGTCTTGTTAAATAGAATTACTATAAAAATATTTCTTTTCCGTGGCTTTTCACAGCTCCCAGAGGCTATGTCAGGTGAGATGCACATGCACAGCTGGCTTTGTGTGTCCAAATTCTCAGCGCATGAGCGGTCGTTTTGCTTCACTGTAGTAGGGGTTTCAAACTCGCATCAGCTAACGCTCTGCATTTACGAAAAATTTTTCTCGCAAGGGTCAGGGCAATGGGTAAGAATAGGATTGTAAAATAGGTTGAACGAAACTCTACCTAATTTTGCCTTTTGTAAAACGTGTCCCATATCTCGTATATCGGCCATTTATGAAGGTTTGCGTGATTCTAACAGCATATAAATACCTCTCTTCAGGACTTAAATTTAAACGCCGAGTCTGAAATATGCCCTTATTTTTCACGGTTATGTTTCAGCTTATGATAGATTCATGAGTTGTATAACAGCAAAATGTTCCAGACTTGCCCTGCCCATGTAGCTTAAGGACACACTGATGAAAACATTGGCCCCGTATTTGCATGTTAAACTGCAAATGCTCTCGAAAGGCGATAGTCTTGCGTCTGGAGAGAGTGAACAAAACGTTTATTTGATGTTCTGCGCAAGAAAATCGGTGAGTGCTATTCTGGAGGCGCTGCGTTAGAGTGCCTCGAGCGTGCAGCGGAGGCGAACGAGCGCATCAAGTCACGTTACACGTGAGACATGAGCTCTATCTGGCAGTTATCCCGGAAAACGAAGCGCGCGTCGTGGGCGCCCGTCTCGGAGGTGATAAGGTGCAGAACGCAAGGTGACGGGTAGGTGCCACCACCGTGTCGTCTTAGCAAAACGTCACTTGCCTTTTCGTGCAAGCGTTGCATAGTCAGCGCAGCGTGATAAACGCTACTGTTCTTAGAATTACTTATGTATGCCTTTTCTAGTAAAAGACACATACAGAATATTGACGTGTTGTTATGGAGCCTCAGATATGAGCAATAACTGCTTTTCAATTGACAATCGCACAAGTATGAACGCTGAATATTGAGCAATATTGGTGGGCGCTGCGGATGGGGTCGGCTGTTTGAGGTATCGTCTGGTGGCGTTATTGGTGGACAGACAGACAGACAGACAGACAGACAGACAGACAGACAGACAGACAGACAGACAGACAGACAGACAGACAGACAGACAGACAGACAGACAGACGGACGGACGGACGGACGGACGGACGGACGGACGGACGGACAGGCAGGCAGGCAGGCAGGCAGGCAGGCAGGCAGGCAGGCAGGGTAATTTGTAACCATATGGTGGTTTTGGGAGGTAAAACTTCAGTTATTATTGTTATTGTGCAGAAGGGACGACTTTTCTATACGTCCGCGGCATAAAATGAAGCCAAGTTGCAAATGGAGCGAGAATAAGCGCATGCTGAGAAAGTATACGTTCAGCTAGGCCGATCGTCTGCTAGGTTCTTCTATTTTACGGACGTCACTTTTTGTTAACTCACTTCAGAAGAACACAGAGCGCGAGAAAACAATTATTTGCTCGTATTTTTCGTCCTGAAGCCAGACATTGGGGCAAAAATTGAGGAAATAATATTTAAGTATACCACTCATGCCTCTGCTCATGAGAGAAAAGAACGTGGCGCCTCTGAAAGGCGCTGATATGAGATTACATCCTGAAGAAGCAACAGGTAAACAGACCGAGCAGATCACACACAACTACGAGCACTTTCTGGGCATGCGCTTACCCTCACCCTGCTTGCAACTCGGCTATATCGTATGGGGATGATGCGCAGAAAGGTCACCGGTCGCATATGATACTTGAATATTTGAGCGGCTGTGCATGCAAAGAGTAAGCGTCAAAAAGCTTATACGCGTCTTTATTTATTACCTTACTGGGTATGCACCACAGCTAATAGCTGAACAAGAACAAGCTTTTCTAATGGGTTGGAGCGTTGGACGTTACGCTATTCGCAGTGTGCGACAACTGGTCGTTATTTCGCTGTTTTAAAACGCTTTATGAGTCATATTAACACGATTGCTTTTCCGACATCAAGCCTACCTAAGGCAAGCTTGCCAACAAGTTACAAGCACCGGCTTAACTCCGTGGTAGAATACGGGGCTGGCACCCAGCGGACTTAAGTTCGAGCCCCACAGTTTCATTGGTGCTAGTTTTTTTTTAATTTTGTGCATGTGAGAACGGACACCGGTGGTGGCAGCGAACAACAGCGCGTGACCCGAGTTGTGATCTAATAACAGCTCTCGCTCTAAAAGAACGATTGGCGAAGCTTCTACAATTATCAAAGCAGATGTAACCGGCGGTTCGCGCAAATAGCGCGGAAAACTTCAGTCCGGCAAGACATGTGTTGCAACTGCTCTTCGCGTGCTCAAAGTCAGTATATTTTGATAATTTTATTTTTCACAATCCCATGTGAAACAACAAGCTGTAAATTTGACAGAAAAAAACTGATAAGGTGATATACTAGCAGTGGTGTCATAAATAAAAACAATGAAATGTCATTTTTTTGTTTTTCTTCCTTTGGGTGGCTGATATTGATTTCTAAAGGTGCTCTCGGTGCATGGTTCGATCATAGTTTTGTCTAAGTTTGTGTAGATGCAACAACGTACTGACTTTGACTTTCTGTCACCATTTTTTTTTACTGTGCAGAGGTTGTACTGTGCTGAAAATAGGCGCTAATACCCTGCACGTTGCACAACTTGTTTTTTCAGCTTTGAAGTTTAATAGAGCGATACTTAAACAAAGGGAAAAGAGCATTCAGTTTCTTGTTTCCTGTGTTTTATTGCGCTCTATATTGCAACTGAACTCTATCATGCTGCAAATCACTTTCCTTGCTACACTATCTGCTGCGAAATGCTCTTGATCATCCTTGCGCATGGTTCATGTTTTGGTGACCAAAACGTGAGCCTTGTTCACGATAATTGTGGACAATGCTCCTACTCTGGGTCCCACAATATCAGCGCATTTCTATTTTACTGTGATTGGCGTCCTTCGCCTTTTTATTCACTGAGTCCTCCCAGCTAGAGGGATGTTCGTTGAAGCCTTACTGCATCCCCTTAGCATATGCTAAAAAGTAGGCACGGTGTTCCACCGCCAAGGAAACATTCATCGCTTCCAGTACACCATCTCAGCTGTCTCCACCTGAGTCCCATTTTACAAAACTTGCTGTAGGTTGAAGTATAATTGTTTGCAAAGCTTGCAGCACCTAAGCATAGATATCTTCCACATAAACCACGTTGTTGACAATTCCGTATTCAGGCTACACTACCCAGATTATTGCCTCGGGTTTATGTTGGGACAAATCTCTGGTACGGCTGGGCCGGGTAGGCGAATATTTTTCTCAGATACGGGCCAGGCCCTGGCCTCGCATCGAGTCACTGGGCTGGACTCTGGCTGGCAAGCATAAACAAATTCTGGGCCCGAGCCACAAATCAGGCTCATGCAGTGCTCAATGCGCAAGAGCTGAGGCATGCATGTCAAACAATCGTTGGAGTAACGTACCACACAACTAAAAAATAATACTCACTCAATGGTGGCTTTTAAATTTCTGCCAAAATAACATGTCTCTAATCCAAGACAAACATGAGCATATGTTGAGAACAAGAGAGAAGAGCAGGGCAGATATGAGAAGTCAATAGATGAAGGCCTGTGGCTTTCGTACCGATATTGCCGCCATGTTCCTCGCACTAAGTTGTCTCAAAGTCAAGAAGGCCATCGCACAAACTTAGATGGTACATATGCGCAATCCGACACCACTTTGTGTTTTTCGTCGTATAATGAAATGCTATGTACGGCTACTTTACAAAACTCAAGTTTACATAATTATGGAGTATCACTACCTGCCTCTTGTTGCATGTTTACCTTTTTTTTGATCGTCTGGTTTTTGTAAATCTGCTCTTAGGCCGCGTTCACACTCGGGAAGTGAAGAAAAAACGAAAATGCCCGAGCGTCCGAAAAACCATAACCGTGCGCATCGATGTTGTTCACATTCGTTCTGCCCCATACCTTCACCGCTGCCGTCACTATCTCGACAATTAATTCGATTTTGTTTCTTTCTTCGAACTAAAGTTCGTATTCTAGTTACTGACACAAAGTAGTGAAAAGAAACAGCTCGCACCTTTTGAAACGTTATTTTGGGAGGTACGCCGGCAGATATGACACGAGTGAACGCACCGGCGGTGGCGGCACGGTTTCTACCGGCTGTACACAAAAGCGAGACACGTTGGAGCATGTCGGCTTGCTGCTGCTGCACCGACTAATTCCAGAGTTCTCGGTGATCGTAATCCAAACCAAGCTTCCGAGGAACGCGTCCACGTTGAGGCCGTCAAGCTTCGTCGTGCTGCACGGGTAGTTTGCAATTTGAGCCGATGCGAGCTGCCGCCAACTCCTTTGCCACGATGTTGAATCTGTGGCGGCTGGTTAGGTCACGTGATTTGATCTAGCGTAGTCAAAGCCGTAAAGTGGAAGCCGGATTCAGTTTAGCGTGGCGGGAAATTTGGTCTCGGGTCGATTTTTTTATTCCGGCCGCGTGGCATGGTTTTCCAGCCGCTTATGGCGCGTTCACACGTGGGGAGTGAATAGAAAACAAAAACTCCACATCGGCCGGAAAACCACAACCACAGGCGTCGAACATGTTTACATTCTTCTGCCCCATCCCGTCGCCGCTGCCGTCGATACCTTGACAATTATTTCGATTTTACCTGCTTTCAGAAAACTAATGTCCATACCGAATTCTTGTTATTTACGCAAAGAAGTGAAAAAAACAGCTCGCACCTTTTCAAACATTGTTTTGGGAGATACTTCAGCAGAAACAACACGCGCGAACGCACCGGCAGAGGCAGCGGTGGATTCAGCTGGCTGTACACAAAAGCGAAACACGTTGGGGCACACCGACTTACAGCTGTTGCACCGTCTAATTGCAGAGTTCTCAGATATTGTAATCCAAACCAGGCTACCAATCAGCGCGTCCTGGTTAAGGCCGTCAAACTTCGTCGTGCTACACGGGTAGTTTGCGATTCGAGCCGATGCGAGCCACCACCGACGCCTGTTTCGCCATGTTGAACCTGCAGCAGCTCGTTAGGTCCCGTGGTTTGATCTGGCGCAGCCGTGAAGCGGAAAGCGGATCCGCTTTCGCATGGCGAAAAAATCGGTCTCGGATCGATTTTTGCGTGCCGGTCGCACGGCGTGGCTTTCCGGCCGCTTGGGTGGTGAAACGAGCTAGTTTCCGGAGAGTTTCGCCGCTCTCGCTATCTTCGAGACCAAGTGTGAACTCACATTTAAAGTTTCCATCATATTTAGAAGTACGTGTCGTGGTGCTACTTGGTACATCGTTATGAGGAAAAATCCTAGATACTCAAAGAGTTCACTCTTGTGGTGTATGGGGGTCCAGGATTTTCTCTCATGATCCGCTTCATATGTTGGAAAATCAGTCAGTCTTGATAGTTATTATAAGCTGGCAGCCCCTAGAATTATAACAAGAGACGTGTGTTTTTTGTTGGGTGCAGGAATATCCCAAGGACCGTCACTGATGCTAGTCATGGAGCTGGCTCCACTAGGGCCCCTAAACCGTTTCCTAAGGCTTAAGAGGTGAGATTTTCCAGCCTTTATTTGTATTCGCTGCAGCATTTTTCGGGAATCGTTGTGAATAGAAGCTCTTTCGTTAGGGGTGTAGGACGCTTAGAAAATAAAATTCATCATGTATACCACGGTTGCTGCACTTTCTAAATTTTACGGGACCGACTTCATCTAGGAATGCATTGCAGTAGGAGGGAAAAGAGGGCTAGTTGGTTATTCATGACTGTTCAGCGACGTGGGAGTTCGGGAGGAACACAGACAAAGAAGGCACACGTGCTGAGCGTTCGCGTGCTGTGTGTCTCCTGTTTACTTCGTGTCTGTGTTCCTCCCACGCTCCCAGTTCGCTGAACATTCATCTAGGAAGCTTGCTTTAGACCATAAAACTTGAAAATTATCTAATATGTATGCACAAGTTTTAACTTCTATCCGCTGAAAGAAACACTATAGATGTGAGCACAAAGTATTGATTGATTGATTGATTGATTGATTGATTCATCGATATGTGTGGTTTAACGTCCAAAAACCACCATATGGTTACGAGAGACGCTGTAGTGGAGGGCTCCGGAAATTTCGATCACTTGGTGTTCTTCAACGTGCACACAAATCTGAACACATGGGCCTACAGCATTTCCGCCTCCATTTAAAACTCAGCCATCGCGGCCGGGATACAATACCGCGACCTGCGGGTCAGTAGCCGAGTGCATTAGCCACTAGACCACCGCATCGGTGCGAGTGCGAAGGAAATAGTGCAAATTTGCTTTCTTATGATCACCTTTAGCAAGGCATATCGGTTTAGCGCGATATCACATAGAGCAGTTTTGTGAGAACAGCTTGAGAGGAGCAAAAAAACAAGTCGCACTTAGTGTTGGCCCAGTGTTGCAAAAGCCAACCAACGTTGGAAATTGTCGCAAAGCAGCGCTAACACTTCCTTTACGTCCCGCTATCTCGGACAGAAACACCATTCGGGAAGCCTAATACACAGGAAGTCATTAAATTTCTTATGCGTGGTGACGTAAATACGGAGAGACTGAAACTTCGCATTTGCTATATAACTGGATGTTGGTGCCTGGCTACGTGTGACCAAGTGAATTCTATTGAAAACAAAAAAAAAGTATTTTACACTTCCTGGCTGCTTTGACGGGAGCATCAAGCTGATTGCGCTCACAACGAAAGAACTCGCGCACTACCAGCTACAACGTCTTAGTTACACATTCACAGTTATATTTTTCAGCATAGGAGTTGAAATTTCTCGTGGGCACCTGAATTTTTTCATCACTAACACGGCAATACTTTAGCATCTTTACCTGTCAGGCCACTCCAATAACGAGGGGTTTGGTTCTGTTCACGTAGATCTCAGATCCAACAGGATGGGGCCGGTCGTGTGCTGGCGCTGGCATCGCAAGTGTGCGGCGCCATGGCGTATCTAGAAGCGAGACAGCTGGTCCACCGGGACCTGGCCGCGCGGAACGTCCTCCTGGTCAACGACCGCTTCGTCAAGGTCTCAGACTTCGGCATGACGCGAGCACTGGGCTCCGGCAAGGACTACTACAAGGTACGCGCAACACACACGGCTGTTCGCATGCTGCATGCAGATGAAGTGAAAAGTGCTGAAGCCCCATTCTCTATACCGAGAAACTTTAGCCGATTCTCGGCAGGGCATCTTTCCAGTGATAGCTTTGTTACCTGAGTACCAGTGGGGCCAGGACTGTGGGGTCTTGAAGTGGCGAGCGAGTGCCACGCTCTTGAAGTAAACGGACACAGTAGACACGACTGGAACAAACCAAAACAGCACACATTTGCTTAACTTGGTTTGATCAATTATATCGTCAGTCGAATCTATATAACATCAATCGTGATCAACACGCTAAGACATTCTTACAGAACACTCAACATCACAAACAAGGTGGTGTCGCTGACGCCTGACTCACCACAAGGGCCCCCGGCAGACGGCCCGCGATACCGTGCACCGGGGTTTCACTGTGAGAGACAACCGTTCGCGTCAAACACGACCAGCCAAATGGACTCGCTAGCTTCTTTCTTCTGCGCCGCCACCCAGGCTTGCCGCCAGGTGTCACCGCCGGCGCGGCCGATTTAAGGACCATGCATTATGATGATGGTGGTGATAAACGCTCACGAGCACAGCGCCACCTACCGCCCATTAGTTGTATACCCGAAATGCGGCCTATGCGCGGCCTATGCGCTATGAGGCGCAAACAACTTTACAGGGGTGGTTAGCATCTCCACATCCTCCGAACTCTAATTCAAACCATATTCGAATAAGAAAAAACATGAAACAAATCAGCTACACAAGCTCTAACAAAAAATGACAACGCATGTCCCTGCATAATATCCGTGCAATACGACACCGCCACCGGTCGACACTGCTGGCTTGACGACTTCACCACACTACCGGTCCCACAACAGCAACGTTGCTGTCAGCGCGACGAACCGTCACTCGCACCGACACGTCTTTTAGTTGCGACCAGAATTCACGAGCAGGCAGTTGCGCAGGTCCCAGGCATGTTAATCGCCCAACCTCACGCCCGCATTCCCGGCCAGTGGCGCTGACGATGGGCAGAAGACAGCCAGCCGCAGGCTACGTCACTTAGAATCAAAACACTCGACTGAACAATGGAGTAGAGCCTGGGGAAGGGAGCTTCGGGCTTCTCGATATGTCGTTAGATGGCTAGTACTGTTATTTATTACATCGGCTGCGATTGAGACGCCCAGCACAAAATTAAAGTCAAGGCCACTTTTCTTTCTTCGTGCATCGCAAAATATAAAAAAAGAGGGAAGCAGAGTAAAACACCTCAACACCACGATCCACCTAGTTGTGCCACGTGCCACAGGCGGCTGCGCAGAGGCTTAGGCCTAATGAGTCGCTTCACAACAACTGGCATCCACACAGCACCTAGCCTATAGACGCAGAAGAGGCAGCCGCAAAGACTCGTCCACTCTCTTAGGTGGCCCTATCACTCGCCGCACACCGTAGCTTACCAAGCGATCGGCGCCCATCGTTCCGGGCATTGTCATGACGCCTCGGCTCAAGCCGCAATACAAGACAGCAACGACGCCCGACTCCCTGAGTCCAAAGAGATAGAACAAGCTATTTACAGAATCTCGGACCACCTACAAGGCTTCTGTACTCACTCGCTTCGGGCTTGGCCCACATCCACGTGTTCTAAGCCTTGATCACACCAGGATGCAGACCGCATGGCTCTCGTCCCAACTGAACAACGTTCTTGAAAACCAACGACAACAAAAAAATGCGAGCAGAGAAAAAATACTCAACGTGCCGACAAGTTCAAACACGTCACAAAAACCGATCTCCTCGCTCTCAACGAAGCACACCGCCCACGCTAGCAAAGTCCCCCTAGGCTTACTCTACCCCAGTTCTAACAAAAGCTTGTACTGAGCCACGAAAACTGTCGTCCAATGCTCCAAGAGCCCCAAGTTGGGCAGCCAGTGTGGGGTCTCGAATTGACGAGCGAGCGCCACGCTCTTGGAGTGAATGGACACAGTAGACATGGTCGGAACAAACCAAAACAACACACATTTATTTAACTGCTTTTGATCAACGATATCGTCAGCCGAATTAATATAACATCAATCGTGATCAAAACATTAGGACTTATTTTCACACGATATTAAACAACACTCAACAACATGACAAACAAGATGGTGTCGCTTACGCCTGACTAACCACAAGGACCTCGGCAGACGGCCCGCGGGGCCGGCACCGGGGTCCCAGTGCGAGAGACAACTGTTCGCGCCGAACGCCGCCAGCCAAAAAGACTCGCTAGCTTCTTTCTTCTGCGCCCCCATCCAGGCTTGCCGCCAGGTGTCGCCGCCGGCACTGGCGATCTAACAACCATGAATTATGATGATTGGGTGATAAATGCTCATGAGCACAGTGCCACATATTGTCCGGCAGTTGGAAACCCGAAATGCTGCCTATGCACGAGACACGTGCGCTATCAGGCGCAAACAACTTTACAGGGTGTGTTAGCACCCACACATACTCTGCATCGGAATTCTAGTTCTGCACGAGACATCGCTCCAGGCTGCACCATTTACCTCATTAAATATACCACACTTTTCAAGAGCAACTCCCCAAAAGCATGCACGTGCTTCGTCTAAGCTTTCTCAACAACACATTATTGCTCAACAAAAGCACTTTTCGTAACCTTGAAAGTAAGCACGTGTTGCAATTGGGCAATATTCACTCACAGAGCCTTTCTAACACCTTAAGAGTTGGTTATTTATTTACTTGTTTATTTATTTATTTCTTCATTTATTTAGTTAATACTTCCAACTAAGAATTGGTCCAAGCATGACAGGTGCAAGAGGCAAGATATAAACAAAAACCCAAACGATAGCTTCGGAAAATATAAGGAACAAGTGAAACAAGACCCATTAACAGTACACGTCAAAGTTAACATGGGAAATTATCGTATAAACTCAAAACACACCACAAATTACCAGTACAGATTGAGGAACTACAATTCACCGACTATTGACAAAGTTACACGGTTTTACTTCACTACTGCACGTGACAGTGGAGGAGGCAACTGACATGTGTTCGTTTCAACACGTTACGAGTGTGAAGAGTGGCAAGATAATGTGATTTCTTAGAAAACAGAGCAAATACATGTGCCCGTGGGTCAGGAACTTATGAAGCGTGGAAGCTTGGGCTAATTGGAAGGGCATAACTGAATACACGAACAGCGCAACTTGAAAGTAGTTACAGTGTAACAATGTTGAAGTTGCCCTTTTCGTATATTCATGCAAGAGCTGACTTAGGAATCAGATGAAGATGCAGATTATTGAGGTGGTTCTTGTTTTTATCGTAGCTCGATTTCTCTATATTCTCAACAGACCTATGAGACACATTGGTTTAGTTTGTGTGACACATACAGGCACATGTCTAGTTCTTCTGTTTGCCTCATCTCTGAAGGTTCTAGTTTTTTAAACAGACGATAGTCTTTCTCGGGGACAATCGACGGCAAAATTTTCATCCGTCTGTCTTTCTGTCTGTCTGTATGTTTTTCTGTTTGTTTGCGCTAACAATGTCTTAAACAGCGCCAAACGAAACGTCTAACAGCTAGTCCCATCGGCAGCAACCACCAATAATGCTCAAGTTACAGTATTTATACTTGCGCGATTGTCAATTTAAAAGCAATTGCTGCGTACTATTGGAGGCACCATAACAACACGTCGATACTTTATATGTGTGGGTATATACCAGAAAAGGCACACATAAGTCATTCTAAGGACCGTAGCGTTATCACGCTGCGCTGACAGTGCAACGAAATGCTAAAAAAGGCAAGTGTTTCCAATGCTTTGCTAAGACCTGCCCGTCACTTTGCGTTCTACACGTTATTGCCTCCGAGACATGCGCGCATCTTTCTGCGTGGGCGGCACGCCTTCCTTCGTTTACCGAAGATAACTGCCGGATGGCGCTCGTGTCTAACGTGCCTCGATGTACTCGTTTGCCTTCGCTGCATGGATCGAGACTCTCCAATTCAGCGCTTCTAGAATGAAATTCATGAATTTTTTTGTGCAGAACATCAAATAAACGCTTTGTTCATTCTCTCCACACGCAAGAGTATTGTCTTTCGGCGACATTGGCAGTGAAACATGCACATACAGGGCCAATTATTTAGCCTTCTTTTTTACATTTGATCAGATGATCTGAAACAGTATTCTTAAGTCATGCCAGTTATTCCACGCAAGGGTGCAAACTATAATGGACCAAGCACTCAATATTTTGGCATCCTGATCTGTTCATCAGCACTAGCTTACTCTATCTCTCCAGAAACTCATTTAGCCAATAACTATTATTATGTTTTCGTTAAAAATTGCATTTTCAATTAGTGAAGTCTCTTTTAAAACATGATAAAGACAAATCCTTGATTACCAATAGAAAAACACTGCCCGTTTGATGCCCTGTTCCTAGTGGCTATACGTAGAATGAGGGATGGTATATAGACTTGGTGCATTATTTCGACTGCATTGTCAATAATGGCCTATTTCATTTTATCCATGCGCAGGCGCAGGCGGCTGGCAAGTGGCCTCTCAGGTGGTACGCGCCAGAGTGCATCTACTTCTTCAAGTTCAGCACTAAGTCGGACGTGTGGAGCTTTGGCGTTACCCTCTGGGAGGCAATGTCCTACGGCGAGAGGCCCTACCAAGTGAGTTCACCCATCGAAAGCGTGCAAGAATATTCTACAGCGGTGGCCGTGAGATATAGTCTTTATTGCAATAGAGTTTCCCAATATGAATGGAACACTAGGTGGGAACTCTGGCGCAAGTGTCTATGGAAGCTGCAACACATGGCGCTTCAGCGAGCATGAGAATGATGGGTAGTACGCAAATTTGTATAATTTTCGTACTTCTGGCCTGCTTCTGGCTCCGCGTGTGTTCGTGTGTCTTGGAGCTGTTTTCTCACGAAACAAAAATTAGCAAATTTTCAGTGGTTGTGCTTCATCACCTTATTTTATTACGCTTACCTTTTCAAATCGGGTCATGAAGTTCAATATGGTTTGTTCTTTCCTTCGAAACTAAACCAAAACACAGCAATAAACAAAGCCGCAAGTATGATTCGCTACCTGCAAGTGCGAAGACTAGGCGAATCTGTGTACTACCCTTTATTCTAATAGTCACTGAATGATCGTAGCGCCAGACTCACCTGTAGTTAATTTTAGGAAACTCTATGGTTGTTGACATGGGTTTCATTACTGATGCCACAGTCTGCGCTAAGCAGCATTGCGCCAGGTATCACAGACAGCGATCTCAGTAATCAATCTATTAGAAATGATAACTTTATAACTTTATTAATTCATATAGTGTAGGTACACTGCACATTGTGTGCGTTAAGTCTAGCACCATTAGTAAACTAGAAATCGCTCCGCGTCAGTATGAGAAACGAATCTCAAGAGCTATCAAGGCTTGCGTGGTGCATGCGCCAGAACCTATTACAGCAGACGAAGGCGTACTGTCACTGATAGTTATCGGTCGTCACAGGAGAATTTAACCATTGATGAAATTCTCTGCAATATCACGAAAATTTCCTTTTTTGCTTTGGCTCAAAGTGGCAAGCGAGAATCACTCGAAAAAGGAAATATTCGCTGCACGGAAATCACTGGGCCACAGCTCACAGTTTTTGAAAATAATTAAAACTAGGGGTTAAATACAGACAAGGGTCAACGCCATAAACGCAAACCTTCAACTCTTTTACCGCGATAGCGTTAAAGAACTCATTTCGCAGAAATTCTGGTGTCGGCACCGTTGACTGTGAGCGAAAAATTGTCATCTTAAGCGTGACCGAAAAGTTGAGCATGATGCAAAGAAAATGAATAAATTATATAAAATATTGGAGCAGAGTTGGGACTGAACCAGGATTTCATAATTCTAAGTGGGCATCGAACCCAGGTCGTTTGCGTGGCAGACGGATGTTCTACCACGCGGCCAGGCCTCTTCTTGTGAAAACAGTGAACTTCCTCATCTTGGAAATAAAGTGAAAGGGGCTTTTACGCTTCACTAACACACGCGTGCTATATTCATGCTTCACAATGGAACGTAAAATATAGCAGTAGTGAATGAGTGAGAATTTATTAGAAGGCAGAGATGTCGGCCTGTGCTAGTTCGCTCTAGCCTGCTACTCGACACAGGGGATAAGGAAAGGGGGAAGGAAAGAGGAATGAAGGATGATGATGGGGACAAGAAGACGTGGTGCATATCTACAGTGTACCCACTTAGCGTAGTACCCTACAATGTAGTATCTAGTCCAGTGCTTTTGATAAAGTCTAAAACAGACTTTGTAGCAGTTTTTGACACTGTTTGGTCGTTCATTGCTGACAATATGTGGCTTTCGCTCAATGGCGTTCGTCCGATGCTCGCGAATGTTGAAGTTAGCATTTTCTTTGCGCCACGTGTAATGAGCAAGTCACAAAATATGTGAGCTATAGTTTCACGCACTTGGCAGCGCTCACAATTCGGATTGTCCACACGGCCGAATAGGTGGGTGTAGTGACGAGTGAAGGCGATGCCCAGGAGAATCCGGTGCAGTATATTAGCATGTCTTCAGCTGATTTTAGCTGGAATACGAAAATTCAGACTGGGGTCTGTTTCCCGCAGACGCTTGTTCCGATGATCTGGCAGCGACCAGTAAGTGGCAGCCCATTCGCGCATCAGCGACCTCAACGATGTGTTGAGATCGCTCATGATTACGGTACTTTGACGTACATAAGAGCATTGTATACTGTTTCTCTTGCTTCGCTATTGGCTGTTTTGTTGTCAACCAGGCCGCAGTGTCCCGGAATCCATTGGGGTGTAATTAAGTGACCACTCCTGTGTGTTAGTTCAAATGCTTGAAATATTCCTGACGCTAACGCGTAAAATTGGCGTCTTTTTGGGCAAGAATGGATAGCTTGAAGCGCTGATCTTGAATCGGACAGAATCGCCCATTCACGCGGTGCTTGGTCGTTCACAAATTTTATGGCTTCCTGTATAGCAACAAGTTCTGCAGCTTTTCAAGATAACCTGTGATCTAGTTTGCACTGTCAGGAAATACCAAGTTGGGGGATCCCGAAGGCTGCAGCTGAGGCGGACGAAGTTACGGATCGATTGGTGTAGACGTTCACAGAGTAGCTGTATCGGTCATCTAAATGTGCGAAGGTGAGTTGCTTCTGGGCAATATAAGAAACATACGACTTATACGAAATTCCACGTATGTGAAGGCACACCAGTGGTTCTGTCACTGTCCATGGAGGTACTCCAGGGATCACGGCAGGTGCAAAGCCTGAAGGGATCGCGTGTCTGTGCGAACCGAGGCATCACGAATAGGTACAACCTGGTCGGTCAGCTTGTAGCGAATACAACGGGTGCTGCGCATGTCGGGTCAGATGACGGAGGTGCACTCGAAGAGTTTCACAAGACGTGTAAACCTCTATAGGTTAGGTGCGGGACTCCTCTATAGTGCCAGAAGTTGACGTGCGCCGTGGTAGGCCCAGGCTTGTTCTCAATGCTCGTGCATGAAGGCTCTCTAAAGTACGAAGGCACGTTGCACGCATGCCGGAAAGTACAGATGATCTGTGCTGTATATAGCCCACAAACAATGCTTCGTACAACTGCAGAAAACTTTTGTCTGAAGGGTCCCATCTCAGTCCTGCTATAACACGAAGAACACACACAAAACTGATTAGTTTGTTCCGCAGCACAGTCACATGCTTCAACCAAGGCAGGTTGCGATCAATGACGACCCCTAAGTAGAGGTGGTACTTGACCGCAGGAATCACTGCTCCGTGAGCGAAGATTGGGTACCGTGACATTGATTTCTTCATAAATTCCAATGCAGCACATTTTGCAATTGAAAGTTCCAGACCCTGACGACGCAAGTACTTAGATGTTATTGATGTGCCTTGTTGTAGCCTTGCTCGCAGTTGTGGTCGCATTGCTTCAGATGCCCATATGCATATGTCATCCGCATACGCACTGATTCTGACAACGCCGGGAAGCCCAGCTTCAAGGCCAATGAGTGCTATGTTAAAAAGCATGGGGTTCAGGACGGCGCCTTGCAGAACTCCAAGGTTTACAAGGCGCCTGGTCATGTAGCCGGCAGATGTCGACATAAAAATGGTACGTCCTCTGAGTAGCTCACTATCCATGCGTGGAGTCGGCCACCTACGCCGATGTCTTCAAGTGCATCAAGAATGGCCTCATGATGGACGCTATCGTACGCGCCCTTTATATCCAAGAAAATGACCACTACCAATCCCCGACGTTGTCATTCCTTTTCAACAGAAGACACTTGGTGTACAACACCGTGTATAGATGATCGACCCCTGCGGAAGCCATTGACAAAGTCTGATAAGCCAACATTATTCTCCGGCAGCCAATCCAATCTTGTCAGCACCATGCCGTTCCATCACCTTACCGATGACATTGGCTCGGGCAATGGGTCTATAGGAAGACAACTCGCGTGAATACTTGCCTGGTTTCAGTAAGGCCACTATGCGGCTGCACTTCCAACTCTCTGGGACTGTCGCTGTTTACCACGTAGAGTTGTCGAACGACAAGAGAGCTTGCCTTGCTTCCTGGCCGAGGTGATATAGAGCCGAATAAATAATTCCATAAGGCCCTGGTGCGGACGAGCGTCGGGACGCAGAAATCGCAGCGTCTAGTTCGTGCATTGTGAACGGTAATCCGAGGCGATCGTCGCTAGATTGCGGTGAGGCTTAACACGAAGGTGATATCGGTGAGAAGAACATACCTACGAGTAAGTGGCAGTAATCTTCTGCAACCTCTACTTCAGGTTGACCTTGCTTTAGAGCCGAACCTCGGAAAGGGAACGACTGTTGCGTAGGCGTCTGAAGGCTCCGGACAATTTGCTATGCTCCAGATAGGCGTTTTCTGGGATGAGAAGAACCACAAAATACCCTCCACCGTTGCCTGTCGAGCTTATCGAGGTGCCGCAATACATGTCGTTGTGCTTAATGCGTGGTACAAGCGTCCACTGCCAACGGGCGTCATAATATGTGAATATCATAATGGCGCCATGGTTGGAAACAGGTACCCCCCAACAAAAGATACCCACGTTACTGCATCTATTCTCTTAAAGTCACGTAGTGAGTGCATAGCAAATTCTAAAAGGTTGCATACACTAAGCGATTGAAGTACTCACTAGGAACAGTATATCGCTATCCCCTTCAACTCCTAAAAGCGAAGCTTTAAGGCTCTGCTGAGTTTTTTCCTTACTGAACCAACTAGACAAAATGAATCATCTTTGCTTTTGCTCTGAATTGCTCTACACACTCATTAGGTTAAGGAATACTATGTCACTCAAACTGCTACTCTTTCGGGCTATGATGTTTGGCTATATACTGTGTATTTCATGAATTTTTTTGTGCGATTGAGTGCAATTTCTTCGCGCAACTTTTCACTGACATTAATTACAAGTTCTTCATTGGTTTCCGTGGCCGCATTCCTATCTTTTCAAAAACTAAACGCGCCTATCTTGGCTTTAAATCGCTTCATCAAAAATAAATATCAGAAAGAGTGAGGCAACCTCAAAGGTGGTAGCTGCATTTGCTGTGAATCGGTGTGTTAGTTCTTCTGAGGTGACTGAAATAGTCATGCCTTTATTTTTCGGAATGACTTTAAGTGCGAATGTAATCTGCATAAAGAAATGAGTCTGAGTTGGCGAAACACCTTCAAAACGAGCTCCCGACAAAACCTCTCGTCGGCGTTTGAAGACTATAGCGATCAACATCTCTGGTGATTTATGATCAGATCACCAATTTGCACTCACTATTCATTCGTTCAAGACTATGACGAATGCAGGGATTGTTCAAAAAAGTAACATGATTAAGGCAAAGTAGGTGAGTGACACATGTCATAAAGCAACTAAAGCGCAGACAGCAACGTGCCCTGCTGGTGCTGCATTACTCAATATATATGATGAACAACTGGTGCTACCGATTACTATAGAAGCTGTGACATAACATAGCCAGCTTAAGATGTGGCCTTCACTCGATTACTTGGCGTGCATAATTTTTTACAGCGAAAGCTGTTGAGAGATTACTACTCCGACTCGGGTCACGCGCAACGACGTCAGTGTCCGCCGCCGACGCCAGTGTCTGTAATGACATCGCACAAAATAATAAGAAAAAAAACTTAGTAACAGAGACCCAGTGGGCGCGATCCTGGCACCACTGCGTGCCATTCCCGAATTCTGAAATTGAGCTACGCTGTTTCTTTTCCTTTATTGTATGAAATCATCACCAGTAATGGTGAACTACGCACAACATACTTCATCATAAGTCACGCAAACACACACAATCGTCCAGAAGGCGAAGCCACTCCAGAACGAGGTCAAAAGTCTCAACAACATTGTGCACTTGAGCAGCTGCTTCTCGGCAGACGCATCTCGTTGACCGTTATAGCTCGGCGTGTCTATCAATCATGTGACTTCTACATAGCGAGTACAGTCCTAACAACATAAACATGTCATATGGATATCAACAGTCAAGCTGTTTTTGATTTGGAGGAACACAATACCATGAGCTGTGATCAGAAGTTCTTTTCTGATTGTTGTTTCTAGAGTGTTTCGTAAATCAAATGCGTCAAGACAACGAACGAAACAATGCTCTATCGTCTCAGGTTGGCTGCAGAGTCTACAGTTCACTGTCCAGGGCACATATGTTGATTTTCATACAGCCACGTTTTCACTGGCAGAGTGGAAGTGCACAGTTTAAAGAATATTGTGTTCGCTGAAGCAGATATCAACATTTTATGTACTCTAAATAATACATACTGACCAGACAAAAGAGAATATAGCATTCAATAAACGGGTTCAGAAAAGGGGTTGTTCACAAGTGCGGTGGTTAGCTTTGTAGTGTCAATTATATACCAATACTCTAAACTAAATCTGGCTTTCAAAAAATTGGCTGTATTAACAATTTCTTTTAGGAATGCCCATACTGGCAATTCCTTAGCAACGCCTGTTGTGACATGAATAAAAGAAAGGTGATCACATAGATGGCTTCTTCTGTAATATCCGCAGCAGCGGCCTGTCTTCAGAGGTCGTGCTACGAGTTCCCTTGTATACAAGGGCGTTCAAGAGGCATCTGTGCTAATGCCAATTATCACCATAGTTTTATTATCGCAATTCTTCGCCACCCATTCCCACTAGACAGCTTTCAGGTCACTGTTATAATTCTAATACTGCTATGTTTTACCCGCCACAGTGCGTGTAATTTTAAGGCCCTTATACAGCCACATTCCATAAACATTGGCCGCATCCCTTGTCTCATGACATGGCGCTCTTTGGCCATCACATGGCCAAAGATCTGTGGTGCTTTATGGCGCAAGGGCCATCACATGGTCCTTGCGCCATAAAGCACCACAGATCATGATTAACATAGACGAAGAACCGCTAAAAGAAAGGGGTGGCACACATTCTTGAGGTAAGAAAATAATAACACGAGCTGTCGCACAAACAAATGCACCAGGCAGAGACCGCCCTTTTCAAGCGAAAGAAAAAGATTGTCACTTCTCATGGGTTCCCAGGAAGAGCTCCAAATAAAGCAGGCGAATATCCTATAAAAGGCCTGAATGTGCACATGAGATCAGTGCAACATCTGCAGAATATAAGTGAGCTTCCACGCAAGGAATATATTTTACGCTTTCGCTCTCGGGAAATGGATAGCTCTCGTCCGTGCAATGTTGCCTACTTTCGGCGGATCGCAGTTATCGCAGTGGTCCAGTGTGGGCCGCTGTTACGATAGTTGTCCGGAGGTACACCAAGATACCTGATAGGGGTCGCATTGCAATGAATATTTGACAAGAGCGAAGGAGTTTAGGCCCACATGCCTAGCCAGAATCCTCCACTTTTATCAATCCTCCACGCAAAGTAGTGTTGACTGCTTCTTGAAATTAGGGTTTATCGACGCAAAAGAAGGCAAAATCATCTGCAAAAGCGAGAACTTTGACTTCCTCAGCATCATACCGGTAGCCTCCTATGCTATAATTTAGAAGCACACTTAAGCATAATAGCTCCAGATAAATTGCAAAAAGCAAAGGTAAGACTGGACATCCTTGATGCCAGATGATTTTAACTCTATTATATTGGTAATTGTGCGATTTACGATAAGTCTGGCTGTGCACTTTTTATAACAGAGTGAAGTTTGACAAGTACAGTACATTCCCCTTGCGACTTGTTCGCAAACTTGCCATAGGCAGGCTTGATATCGGGAAAGGACTCGCTTTAATATTAGTAACGAAGCGTTTTAGAACAGCAAAAAAAACTGTAGCGTACCACAATATGAATAGCGTAACGACTGGGTCGTCTGGTGTTCCAATTCATTACAAAAGTTTGTTCTTGATCACCTGTTAAAGGGGCGCGTACCCACTTCAGGCATAATTCCTCATCGTTGTGAGCCACTGCATGAACAATCAGCACAAAATTCCTTGCGAGTGTTTAGCGGATACCTCGTTTCTCAGAAAAATGACGAAAAGTAGCGTTGTGTATGCTGCCGTGCTACCCACAAACTATTCTTAATGTCGTAGTGCGTACCCAGTAAGTGTTCTTGCTGCAGAGACCCCCATGAGTGTTTAGAAAGCCTCCTGAAAGGCCGCTTTTTTAGCTATCGCTGCGCTGTGATTTTTTTAGCGAAGTGTAAACTGTGTTCGTAATAGAAATTACATTATTTTGAGGGGAAACAACGTGCGAATGCTCAACGCGCCATTGAGCACCCTGCAATATCAACAGCCCTAAGAAGTATTCAGCAGTTCCACAGGCCACGCTCAAAGAGGACAATGCGCTAATAACGATGATGTTGACAATCTCAGTGCTGCCATCGTGTACTGGGTACGTGCCATTTATCTAAGGAAACAAACGAACGTGTTGTCGACCGGTAGCAATGCTTCTACACTTCGGTTGTCTGCGTTGCTGTGTTGGTTCATTTGAAATCCTGCGTCTTTGCTGCGCTGCTATGATGTATCGATGCTTCAATTGATTTTTTTGTGCTCTTGATCTTGCGATAATTTCGAATGTCGATCTCAACAGCATTACGGGTTAGTGTGCGGTGAAGCCGCGGAGTGACACCACGGGCGTTTTTAAGTACCACAAGAAAAATGGAATTCTTATGGAGAACTCTTACGGTCGGTTATAAAAGTTTCCAGGATGTGCATGCGCGTGCGGGAGCGGGAGGACGGCGGTGGAAGATGTTGAGCTTGGCGTAGTGTAAGAATCAGTAAAAGCGAATGAAATTCTCAGCAGTTTGGATGCATTTTCCTTTTAAGGTGATCGACCGCTTGTGTTGAATAAATCGCTTGGTATTGTTAGCCAATGAACTGGTTATTTTGAGGGGCCAGTATAAAAACGCCTATCTCCTTTCCAACATTTTTTCCTGCTCTCTGTTCTTACCAGCTAGCGCAGCCTAAGTGAGCATCGAAAAGTGCCCTCTCGTCTCTTCTCAGACCGGTTCAAATTTTAGAATCAATGACATATGCTAAAGATACAAGTGAAAATGATTCGCGGCATCATGAATCCTAGCGATTTCCTATTCCTGAGTGCTTCCATCATCACATGTATCGCTTGTAGACACTTACGGTGGCGACGGCGATGGTGCTGACGAACACAAGATTACACGTACCGCCTAGCAGATGATTTGTCAGCTGAACGTCGTTTCACACTTTTGTCTGTACAATAGTGGAGCAGGTTGCGGCTCCCTAAAATCCCTCTCACATTCCGTTCACGGGACCAGATGGGGCGTGACCTTGAGAAGTGGTCACGCGGCAGCACTGCAATCGCTGTGGAATGGCGGGGTTCGCACGCGCTTTTATTCGCGCTTGACACTGGTCCTCGAAATCAAGCTTAGAGCTATTTATTTGACCCTTTTGCAGTATCAGTAGCGAGTCCTTTAAGTTGGGGTCGATAAAGTACACGTTAACGCAGAAAAACGGGACAGGCGCGAAGTTCATGCCACTGTCTATTTAACGCTGTCTACACTGCTTATGTATACCTCATTGTTATGCTTGCTTTCCTATTTTGAACAGAAGTACGTAGCGGCAGTAAACCTAGCCGAGTCTTGTTGACACGTCTTCTTTAGGGGCGAAGCTCCTTAGGGCGTGGGCTGTGCGTCCCCTGTAGCCTGTATGTAGCCACCTCTAGTTTAGTTCTTGCAGTGTTCACTAGATGGCGGTACCGTTCCCTGTATGTAACCACCTCTAGTTTAGTTCTTGCAGTGTTCACTAGATGGCGGTACCGTCTCCTGTATGTAGCCACCTCTCGTTTAGTTCTTGTAGTGTTTACTAGATGGTGGTACTTGTAGCTGATGATGAAAAGATGCAAGATGTTATAAACTAGAAAGTGGTACTTGTAGTTGATGAAAGACGCGAGATCTTATAAAATAGGAATGATGTCACATATGGCGCGTGTCATTGGTTGAAGGCAGTCGTTCGATTTAGTGCGGCGACGTACGCTAGGGGGAGCGATGTAATAAAATCGAGTGGGCAAAATGTACAGAGGATTCATGGTTTACCAGGTTTAACTCCGGAGCTTCGCCCACTCATCATCATTCACTTCGTGGATATAGCGGAATTTTTCTTTTTAGTAATGTAATCGAATGTGACGTCGACACAAGACATTACGTTCAAAAGTTCCACCCAAAAAAACTTACACGATCCCGAGTGCTATGCAGGATGGCCCGAGCTTCTCGGGCAGACAAGTTTGCTTCGACCTCACTCGACGGTGGCCATGGCATGAAGACAGTGCGGACCACGTGATAGCAGCGTTTATAAAAATGGCTACACTAACTCGCATGGCATTGGAAAAGCATGTGGGATATTTGCGGCGGTTGTCAAAGAAACACCACGATGGATGAATGGATGGATTCATATGGCTATAACCTTTAGATCGGGCGGTGGCTAACGCCACCAAGCCGTAATAATAAGTGAATAAAAAAACCAGATTTATTTTTTTCCTTTAAATAGTGAGGTTGAGGTGTCGTGCTTTGCAGAGAAGCGTTTAATATTCACTCGTGCCTTGACTTTAGCCACCACTCAGATACCTTCCTTCAAGCTACCTCTACTCACTTAAAGTCTATTTTGCCCTCCCTGTTCCTAAACCCCAGTGCTTTGAAAAACTCTGCGCTGTCATCCTGAACTATAGGGCGAACCCCTTTACAGAACATTATCAAGTGTTCGGCAGTTTCCTCTTCCTCTCCACACGCACTGCATACCGGACTTCTTCGTGTTTGGCCCGATATGCCTTGGTTCGCAATACTCCCATCCTGGCCTCAAACTGTGGAGATCTACCCCAAGTATAATCATAGATCCTTTCCTTGGCGATTTTCTGCTTAACAGTTCGATAGATCTCTAGTGCGGACTTCTTAATCATGCCAATTCTCCACGTATCGGTCTCAGCATCCTTCACCTTCTTCTTAACCAATAATTCTTTTTGGTTTGGCCCCCTGCTGTTTTTGAAGTATTTACCAGTCAATTTTCTGGTTCGCTTCCTCCATTTTGTATCGACACTCTCCATGTACAGGTAACTGAATATCTTGCTAGCCCAACGCTCTTCCCCCATTTCTCTCAATCGCTTTTCAAATTTTATCTTGCTGCTAGCTTCTCTGCCCTCAATTGACGTCCATCCCATATCACCTTCTACTCCCTGATTTGTTGTATTCCCGTGAGCTCCTAAGGCAAGCCTATCTATTCCACGTTGCTTAATTTCTAATCTTGCTTGAACTTCTGATCTCATGCACAAGATAGCATCGCCGATTGTCAGACCAGGAATCATGACTCCTTTCCATATCCTCTCACAACATCATACATATTGTAATTCTACAGTGCCCTGTTTTTCATCCCCGCTGCATTCCTGTTGTATCGCGCGATGCGATAAAGCAAGGCACCAGCCTCGGGTTGCTGGAGAACGAATACTGCTTTTAATCAAGTGTGCTTATATACATGTGAGCGACAAAGGTGACAGCCTGCGCGGAGCACCGCCTGCGCAAAGCGCGGGTTCGCTTGCGATAACACACTCGATACACTCCCCTCTGTTTGAGAGGAGGCGACACGGAACTGGATAGGAACACAAGAAAGTGCAGTTTGCGTAGATTACGTCACTGGTTCATCTGTACGACAGTCCCGTCGTTAACACACGTTGCACATCTGCTTCTTGGCACTTGCACAAAGTTTCTGTTGCAAGTTGGACGGCGAAGGGATCTGCGCTGCCGTAGCGACCTCCGCAGAGCCGGAACAGATGACGCCGAGGTTGAAGCTCTGGGCGCAGTAGGCGCTGTGGTAATTGGCACTGGTGTCGCTTGTGTTGAAGCACTTTCGTCGTCGCATTCAACAAGCTCTAGAGAATCTTTATGAAACGCTCCTTCAGTGGGTAAAATGTGTTGCTGGTTACGTCGCAGTAGCCTACCTCCCTCTGTGAGGACGTTGTAGGACCGGGGTTTAGCCAACAGCTCTATGAACTTTGCTCTTGTAGTCCACGTCTCGTTCTTCACTCGTATGACATCTCCTTTCCTTAGACGAGCCAGTGGGTGCTTGTTGGTCTCCATTTGGTGGTGCTTGAAGACTGGGGTTTCGTGATTCCTTTGGATGCACGGCAACGTCGAGCGCGGGATCCGACCCTGGAGCAGCTCCGCAGGTGATTGGCCGTCGGCTTCCAGCGGTGTAGTCCTGTACGAGAGAAGCCTTAGCCAAACATTTTAGCTTCCATGCTTTTTTTAAGATTCTCTTGATTATTTGTGCCCTTTTTTCCGCTAGCCCGTTGGACTGCGGGAATCCTGGACTGGAGGTAACATGTCGGAACTTGTAGTGTCCGAACTCGTACCTTTAGTTGTCGCGTATATTTCGTGTTCCGTTAGGTACTCGGTCCCATCGCTTATCCATACGCCCAGATATTTGTATTTATCTGTTATCTCTAGCGTGACCTCCTGTTTTCTAAGCTCACTACCTTCAATATTATTAAAAATCATGACCGCTGATTTTTCCTTACTGAGTCTGAAATCTAACCTTTCTCCCTAATTACCGCGGATGTCCATCAATCTCTGCAAATCTTCCTTGTTGTCGGCCATTAGCACTATATCATGTGCGTACATCAATGCTGGTAGTGCCTGTTCAATGAGTTTTCCTTGTTTGGCGACAGAGAGGTTGAAGCCTATTCCACTTCCCTCTAATTTGGCCTCTAATCTTTGTAGGCACATCATGAATAACAAGGGTGACAGAGGACACCCCTGCCTAAGCCCCCATTTTACCTATGAAGGCTTGGATACCTGTTTTTTTTCTTTTTTATAACTGCCTTGTTACCTTTATAGATATCATTTAAAAGATTAGTGACTCCATCTTCCACACCTAGTGTGTCCAGTATTTCCCACAAGTTTTCTTGAACCACGGTATTGTACGCTTCCTTAATATCCAAAAATGCAAGCCACAGGAGCCCGTGCTCCTTTTCTGCTATTTCGATGCACTGTGTCGGTGAGAACAGATTGTCTTCCAGCCTCCTGTGTTTGCGAAACCCATTCTGCAGTTCCCCCAGCACTCCCTCATCCTCTATCTATGTCTGTAGTCTTTCCTTTATAATCTGCATCGCCAGCCTGTAGACCACTGATGTCACTGTTATAGGACGGTAGTTGTTTATGTTAGCTTTGTCCCCCTTTCCTTTATAGATCATGCTCATCCTGCTAAGTTTGCATGCATCGGGAACTTCACCATCGATTATTATTTTGCTCACTGCCTCTCTCAAAGCCTGCTTAGACTTGGGACCTAATGTCTTTATCAGCATAATTGAAATGCCATCTGCGCCTGTTGATGTACTACTAGGAACCCTTTTCTCAGCCCTTTCTCACTCTCGTTGTGAAAATGGAGCCACTTGATTCGTCCTTCTCTATTGTGGTGCATAAAGTACTTCTTTGTTGAATTTTTTCTGTCACCTTTGTTTTTATATATTCAATAGCTTCGTCCCCTTCTACCCTAGCACTTTGAGCTCTAATTATAAACCTCTGCTCTAGGCTTGTCTCATTTCTTAGGGAGTTTGCAGTATCAGACCAAGTGGTGGCGCTGACGTGCAAAACACGTCAGCGCCGCCACTCGGTCAACATTTCAACAGTGCCGTGACGTAAGCGTAATTGTCGCGTAATCTTTTTGACAACCCAACACGTGCCTTTTACAGGCGTGTTCACGGACGTATGCCCTCTTTCGAACAGGTTCTTTCGTTCCACCTGCAGCATGAAAATTTCCATTCTAGAAGGCACCACGGTGCACACTTAGCACACTCGTGCTGCTCGTATCGCTTCTATTAGCTATTGCACAGAAATATAACAGGTGGTCACCACTTACCAGGGGCGCTCGCATCTTGACGGCAACGCGGCTGTGATTGAACAAAGTCGTGAGCGCAGTGCGATCGAATGCAAGACATCGTATTTGCGCGATGACATCACTTTTACCTCTGCGTGCGTGTGTGCAGTCTGCGCGATGACGCTGAAGGATTAATCGTTTCGCTTTGCGTGAGCACTACTCCTCGCCAAGAGCAAACGTGGTGGGCATACACGATATTCGCGATGGGTGCCGGTCAATCAAACTGATTGAGTCGTGAACTCGGATACGAATTAGTTGATTCTAGATAGCTCCAGTGCTACTCGGGGCTTTCATTTTCCGATGTCACTGTCCAGCGTTTGATGCAGTGAACGCTAAGTGGCAGCTTCTTTGCGTATAAAATATTTTGGTGAGCTTCCACTACTTGTTTAAGGCTACAGCCACAGAAGATCTTGTTAAAACCTAGCTTCTTGCAAAACCTAGCTTGTTAAGTTGATCGTCTGATTATGTGCTTGGTCAGCTTCAAATTGAATGCTGCATCAGCTTTGTTTTTTTAATTTTGTGTGTACTAATTTACTAAGGCTTAACGCCTATAACAGTGAGCTGTTTTGTCTTCATTTATAGGTCGTATAAAAGCAACTATCTCGGGTGCAATTATCAAGGCCACGATTAGTATGAATCTATCAAACATTACCATGATTAGCACGATACTTATTGTCATCATAATGGTACGGTATACTTAGCGTGGTTTTATATAGCACGCTCATAATTATCGTCGCATTAGTTAGAAAGGTCTACTTAGCTTACAAATTAGCATGGTTTAGTTAGCCTGGTCCTAGCCTTACATAGCTTCACTAGCATGGCCTTTTAAGATGTGGCGTAATAATCTCGGCCCAGGCTCGTAGCCAGAAATGGCACCCTTTTGAAATGGTTGGTTTTTGCTCTCTATGCCAGGGCGAAAAACATTTGGGGGTGGGCGAGAGGCATATGCCCGGATGCCATTCTCTGGCTACGCCCTTGCCTCAGCCTTAACATGTCTTGGCGTAAATAGCTTGGTCATAGCATGCCCTCGCCTAACTAGCCAATTCTACTGTCCAGCCAAACAGCTAATTAGGCAGCCGCACGTGCTCGAGCGCTAGCTGCCGATGACAACAAAGAAGACGCGCACCAGCCACGGCAGCGCGCTAGAATGTTCAGGCTAACCATGATGATTAACTCGGGGCCTGGAGTTTAGCTATTATCGCGATATTGTAAGACGCGCGACTGGTATGATCTGAGAGGCCACCATGCTGGTTATTCTAAAAATGACTTTGTGGAGGCATTAAACCTGCCTCAAAATATATATAAACACCCCGTCCCTCCGAGAAATTATAACCATCATCATAATCAGTGTGACTACATCCAGCGCAGGGCAAACGACACTCCCATGATGCACCAATCAACTCAGTCTTGTGCGTTCTGTGTGCATGTCATACCTGCAAACTTTATAATCGCATCAGTCCACCTAAGTTTCTTTCTCCCCTCCGTGCGTTCGCCTTTTCTGGGAGTCCAGTCAGTCACCCTTAATGACCAGCGCTTCTCCTGCCTACGTGCTACGTGCCCAGCCCGTGTGCATTTATTCTTCTTGATTTCAACTGTGATAGCCATAAGTTGTTCCCTGACCCAGTCTTCTTTCTCCTTGTCACCTAAAATTACACCAATCATTTTCCTTTCTATCGCTCTATGCGTTGTCCTCAATTTAAGCAGAAGCATCTTAGTAAGCCTCCAGGTTTCTGCTCCATACGTAAGTACTGTAAATATGCAATTTTTATATACATTCCTGTTTGTGGTTAGTGGCAAATTACCATTCATGGTTCGAGAATGCTTGCCGAATATGATCCACCCCATTCTTAGTCTTTAGATTTCACTCTCATGGCTCGTCTCCTGGGTTACTACTTGTCCTAAGTAGACACATTTCGTTTCAACTTCCAGCGTCCTCTGTACTTATCGCCGAGTGTTGTTTTCTGCCGAGACTTTTTTGCATTATTTTAGTTTTTTGCATATTATTTTCAGACGCACTTTTCTGTTTCTCGTGCCCAGTTCTGTAATCACAAGCTGTAATTCGTCCTTTGAGTTACACAACACAAGGCAATGTCATCAGTAAATCTCAGGTTACTAAGATACTCTTCATTAGCTATTCGCCTTAACTCTTTCAACTCTAGCATCCTGAAAACCTGCTGTAAACACGCGGTGAATTGCACTGAATATATAGTCTCTCTCTGCCTTACATTCTTATTTATTTGGATTCTGTCACTTTTTATATGGATAACTGTGGTGGCTGTGGATTCACTGTGAATTTCTTTCACCATGTTTATGTAGCAATCTTCGATGCCCTGATTTCGTAGTACCTGCATTACTGCTCATGTCTTGACTAAGTCGAACACCTTCTCGTAATCTATAAAAGCTATGTATAGGGGTTGGTTGTATTCAGCGCATTTCTCTATTACCTGATTGATAGTGTGAATATGGTTCATTGTGGAGTAGCCTGTACAAAATCCTGCTTGGTATTTTGTTTGATGAAACTCTCAAGTCGCCTTGATGCTATGCGCTATTTTTCGTGTATGTAGTTTGTAAAGAACGTACAGTAAGCTGATTGGCCTTTATTTTTTGAAGCCATTAACGTCTCCTTTTCGAATAAATTAGGAAAATGTTGGCGTTCTTTCAAAACGTGGTACCCTTCCCATCAAAAGACACTTCGTCTATAAGGTGGGCAGTTTTTCTTACCCTATTTCTCCGACATCTTTCAGCACATCTGTTGTCACCTTATCCTTCCCATCGGCTTTGCCTCTTTGCATTCTTTCTAGGGCTTTCCTTACTTCCATTGCCGTTATTTGTAAGGGGTGAAATTTTTGTGGACTATTATTGTTTCTCACAATATCATCCTGGTTGTTTTGGCATGTGTGCAGCTCTCTGTAAAGCTCCTGCGCCTCCTCGACAATTCTATTCATATTGGTATGACATTGCTTTCTTTGTTCCTTAAAGCATATATCAAATTTTTTGTCTATGCACAAGTTTGCCTTTGCAGATTTTAGGCTTCTGCCGCTTTTTACAGCCTGCTAGATTCTCTCCGTGTATATTTTTTGATGTTGGCTATATTCCATTTATTGATTAATTTGGGGAAGCCAGAGTAGCTCTATTTGGTCAGCTGCGTTTGAGGGATTTATGTTTTGTCGTCTCTTAATAATATTTTTCATCTCCTGAGGTAGTTTGCCAATATTCTGTCTGGAGTCTTTACCTCCGACTTCCATTGCATACTCTTTGATGATACTAGTGAGATCATCGTTTTTTCAACGTTAACGTCCAGCACCTTGTTTAGCGCCTCGAAGCAATTTTGAAAAGAAACTCGGAGTTACTGTACTTTTCCTATCACCGCTAGGTCTATATTCGCTTTTTGTGCGTCAGTTTTTTGTCTGTTTTCTTTAATCTAGGTGAATACACCACTCTATGATCACTGCATCGGATCTTGGTAACTCCTGCAACATTCTGTACAATGCCTGGGTGTGCACACAAAATGAAGTCCATTACATTTTCAGTATCGCCGTTAGGATTTTGTCACGTCCACTTATTATTGGCCCGTTTTCTGAAGAAGGCATGGAAGAACCGTAAGTTATAATGTTTTGTGAACTCTACTAATAACTACCATCTTGCATGCCTATACCTGATGCCATATTCTCCCACTGCATAGTCTCTGGCCTTTTTCTTGCCTTTTTTTGGCATTAAAGTCACCAGGCAGAATAACGCCACATTCCGTTCCTCAAGTTTTGTTATCACCTTGTTACACAACGTTCAGCGCAAACCGCGCCTACGATATTCGAGAAGCTTCGACGTTTTGGCAGATCATTTTGTTAAGATTACGCCCACTACAGGAAAGACACAGATTATTCGGGAACCTATGTTGTTGCCAGCTATAATGCTAGAATATTCGACAGCAAGGGTATGAATGTCGACACGCTTCGCCACTTGTCAGTTGATCGACGGCCGACGCTCTATTCGCCGCTATCAGTGCCAGTGTCTCACTTTCCTTTTGTGTGGCCAAAAGTGCGGCCCAAATAAAGAGCTTCTTCTTCGACCTGGAGTCTCCTGCCTTCATTCACGTCACGATCCTGTGACATCAGGTGAAGGTGCTGGTTCGTTAATCTACCGGACACTCCCGTTAAGCCGTGAACCCCCCCCCCCATGTCGCGAAGAAGAAACCGACGCTAGCCACGAGGCCCGAACAAGCCGCAGGCAGCACAGTTTGCCTGTGGAGTACGGGCCTCTATAAGACAAGGCTCGGAAGACCAAAGGCATGACCTCGACCGCGGCAACAATGACAACTGCTGCGCCACAGCCCGCAATCATGATGCAGCGGCCAAAGGAATCACCTATTTTTCCATGGGTCATCGTTTGAAGTGCCGTAGACCTGGCTAGAGACCTACGACCGAGTGACCGCCCTTAACTAATGGGACGCGAAAGAGAAGCTCCGTCGCGTCTACTTTTATCTGGAAGACGTGGCACGGGCCTGGTTTGAGAAGCGAGAGTCTGCCCTTCAAACGTGGCATCTTTTCTGCGGCGTATTCCTGTACACGTTCACGAGCGTCGCCCACAAAGAGAAGGCCGCTGCATTGCTGGAGACCAGGGTGCAGCTGTTCAGTAAAATTCTAACCATTTTTCATGGAAGAAATGACTCGCCTTTTCCGCCACACTGACCCCGACATATAAGAGGAGGAAAAAGTCCATTTTCTCATGCGAGGGTTAAAGCATGACCTTTTCGCTGGGTTGGTGCGAAACCCACCAAAAACCATTTAAGAGTTTGTCTCAGAGGCTACGACGATTCCGAAGAATTTAGAAATGCGTACATGCCAGCGCGATCGCCGATCGATTCAAGACAGCACAGCTGTTCACACCGTCAGCTCTGATGAAATACGTGAGACAATCCGAGCGATCGTACGGGAAGAGCTGGGTAAATTGTTGCCGGCCTCACAGCATCCCGTCGACCCGATCACCAACGTTGTACGCCAGGAAGTCCAGCAATTTTTCCGGACACCCGTATCAGCGCCGCCTGAGCCACAAGCTATAAACTATGCTGCTGTAACCCACCGTCACCATCATCCTCCACGCCCATGCCAGAACACCGCTTCGTCGCACTTCCGTCGCCAGACACCACCGCCACCACCACCACCACCGACATCCCATCGTTCGCCAGCGGGCCAGTGAAGCGCACCGAGAAAAACAGATGTTTGGTGGGCACCTGACAACCGCCCACTCTGCTAATACTGCGGCGATGCAGGGCCCACCTACCCCCGTTGCCGGTACCGACAGATGAGCCTACGGGGCTTCGACGTCAACGCACCGTGCCCACAACGGGGCATCGCCGACTTCCTGAATAGTACACCAGCTCTCTTTGGGGCAAATCTCAGAGCCCTTACTCGAAAAACTAAAGGCAGAAATCGATGGAGGCGCAGTTGGTGTACGACGAACTGCCAAATATCCTCCGCCGCCGCCGACGACGACGCCGCCATGAAATCGAAAGCACCCGCCGCAATACAAAGAGGGTCATGACGTCGAACTTTTGCAGCCTGCATAAGACGTCACGACGCAACGTGGAAGCGACGGAGCAAATATAAGTGGCCTTGACCCAATGCCACGACCCAACCGCAATGCACGAAGACAAACCAGTGACCTCGACGTGATATTGGACGGCCACCTCATCACTGCTCTCGTCGATACTGGAGCCGCCTATTCCGTCGTCAGTTGGTCTTTCGCGACGAATGAAAAAAGTGAGGACTGCCTAGCAAGGTCCCGAAATCCGTACCACTGGAGGTCAAATAATAACGCCGACTGAAGTCTGCACAGCAAGAATCACTATCAATAATCGGACTTGTCATGCGAGTTTTGTAATCGTACAAAATTGCTCTAGTGACCTAATACTTTGATTGGACTTTCTAAGTTACACGGCGCTATCATCAACCCGAGGTCTGAGTCAATCACACTAACCTCGGAAAACACACTGCCGGCCACTACAACGCCAAGGAATTATGCATTGCATGTGCTAGAAAACAGGTCACCGTGCCGTCTTTCTCCGGCGTCGTCGTTTCCATTCATTTCGAAAAAGCCGGAAACTTTGAAGGCATTGTCGAGGGCGAGTAGCGCCTTCTTGAGAATTGTCAGAATTGTGTCGTAAGAGGCATAGCTGGCCAGCGTGACGGCAAAACAAAGGTGGTGCTGACAAACTTCAGTCACGAATATAGGCACATCAACCGTGGTACGGCGGTCGCCCACATCAATGAATTCGTGAAGGCCAGCAATTCATTCGCCCTCTTCGATGCTACCGATGCTGCTTCGACGAATCAAGGTGCCGAATCAGATTGCGATGTCAACCCGAGCCTTTCGAAGTGCAAGCAAGACCAGCTCAAGTCTCTGCTCTTGCAATTGAAGGACTGCTTCTCGTCATCATCGCGAATTCGACAAACCCCAGTCGTGAAACATCGCATCATAACAGAAGAAAGTGCGCGACCAGTTCGACAAAGCCCGTACCGAGTCTCGACGCGTGAACGTGACGCCGTGAAGAAACAAATAGATGAAAGGCTACGCGGTGGCTTCATTCAGCTATCCAAGAGTCAGTGCGCGTCACCAGGGATATGAGTGAAGAAGACGGACGGAACCCCACGTTTTTGCGTGGATTACCGCCGCCTGAACAAAATCACATTGAAGGACGTGTACCCTCTCCCACGTATAGACGACGCACTGAACCGTCTCCCCAACACGAAGTACTTTTCTTCGGTGGACGTCAAAACGGGCTATTGGCTAATTGAGGTTAACAAGAGAGATCGAAAGAAGACGGCCTCTTCGAGTTTAAGGTCATGCCATGGTGCCTGCGACGTTCCAGCGCATTATGGACAACGTGCTGGCTGAATTGAAATCGCAGACTTGCCTCGTGTACTTGCATGCCGTCATCTTGTTTTCCACCAGCTCCGGCAAGCATGTCTCGTGCCTTAAAGCGGTACTTCAAACTATCAACACCGCTAGACTAGCCCTGAAGCCAGAAAAGTACCCCTTCGCGTACGAGAAACTGTTATTACTGGGACACGTGATAGAGCATGTGTGGAGTCCTTCTCCACCCGCGGAAGATGTCCGCCATCGCCGACTTCCTGAATACCACTGACAAGAAGGCTGTATGCCGATTTCTCGGATTGTGTACCTATTACAGGCGTTTCATCAAACGTTTTTCACAGATTATGGAGCTGCTAATTCAGCTCACGAAAACCAACGTCGAATTCAGGTGGCAAGTGGTACAATAGAAAGCATTTGAAGTGCCTCGAAACACTCCGATACTTGCGAATTTCGACGAATACGCCGAAACAGAAGTACACACCAACTCAAGCAGCATAGGACCTCCATGCCGTTCTTGTGCAAAAGACTGATGACGTGTAACGGGGTATCAGTTTTGCTAGCCGTTCGCTATTCGAGGCCAACTATTCCACAACATAAAAGGAGTGCCTTGCCATCCTCTGGGCAGCGTCAAAGTTTCGCTCTACCTATATGGCAGACCTTTCAAAGTTGTGAGCAACCACCACGCCTAGTGTTGGCTGGCTAACTTGAAGACCCTTCGGGTCGCCCCGCATGATTGAGCCTCAGACTGCAATAATTCAATATGACCGTCGCTTAGAAGTGTGGAAGAACAAACTCTGACGCCGACTGCTTGTCTCATGCCCCGTCAGACCACCGCTGCTCGACGGCCTAAACGATGAGCTTCTTAGGAACAATGACTGCCGGCCGATGACATTGCAGAGAAAAAGCGAGCTGACCCGGCATTCAGAAGACTCGTAGATTATTTCGAGGGTAGCAGCACGACTGTTCGGAATGTTTTCAATGGAGTACTGGAGTCTTTCTTCTTACGAAACGGAGTTCTCTTAAAGATGAACTTCTGGCCCCTTCGAGCCGACCACCTTCTTGTGGTTGCTTCAGCAGTGAGACCAGAAGTACTCGAGGCCCTACACGATGACCCGATGGCTGGACTCCTCGTTGTGTCCCGTACACTCGCAAGAATACAAGTACTACTGGCCATGACTTTCCGCCGACGTCAGTCGCTACGTCAGGACATGCCGTGACTGTCAACGACGAAAGACACCACCGAACAGGCCAGCCGCACTTCTCCAGTCCATCGAGCCACCTCGCTGGCCGTTCCAAAAAGTTGGCATGGACTCATTAGGGCTGTTCTCGACGTCAAAATCCGGGAACAAATAGATTGTCGTAGCTAATGAATACCTCCCGCGCTATGCCGAAACAAAAGCCCTCCCCAAGGACAATGCCTCCGAGGTAGCAAGGTTCTTCGTCGAGAACATTGTTTTGCGTCACGGAGCTCCACAGGTCCTCATTACTGATAGAGGTAGAGCTTTCACGGCGGACTTAACTCAGGTGATCCCGAGGTACAGCCAGACAAGTCACCGTCAAACCACCACCTACCATTCACCGACCAACGGCCTCCCCGATTGTCTTAATAAGACCATCACTGACATGCTGGCTATGTACGTCGACGTTGAGCACAAGACTTGGGATGAAATTCTTCCATGCGTGACATTCGCGTACAATAGGACCGTCCAAGAAACGACGCAGATGATGTCATACAAGTTGGTCTATGGAAGGAGCCAGGCAACGACGCTCGTTACTATGCTTCCAAACATCGCTGACGAAGAGGACCTCGGTGTCACCACTTGCCTTCAGCGCGCGAAAGAAGCTTGTCAACTCGCCCGCCTGCGCATCAAGAATCAGCAGGTGACCGACAGCCACCGTTAAAATCTTCGACGAAGCTTGGTTGAGTACAAGCTTGAAGACCATGTCTGGGTATCGACGCCCATACGCCGACGGTGGCTCAGTGAAAAACTTCTGCGACGGTACTTCGGACCGTGCAGAGTAGTTCGACGTCTCGGCCCGCTCGGCTGCGAGGTTGCTGTCGACGGGATTACGAAGAGAGGCGCGCTCTCGTCTATAGACGATAGCACGCCTATCTCTCACCCAGGCACCTTCGGCGGTGTACCCTCGCTCCCAGAGACGCCATAATTTGTTTGCAACTGCCAAGGCGCGCCTCGCTATCATGGAATGCAGTGGCTCTGGAAGTTTAAAATGCAAAAAAGCGCCTGTTTATCCTGCGCCCGCTTATAAAACGTCATCTGGTTACCACTGCGCTATTATCTGATGCGACAACCAGCGCCACAGGAAGAGCTTGCTGAGCACTGCCTGGGAAGTTCACAGCGCATCGCGGGAATTGTGCCGGTGTGGTGTTTTGCGATTGCACAGATTTTAGTCCACGTGAAAAACGCCGAGCCTCGCCGCCTTATGATATAATCGCAATCAGCAGCAAAAACTACGAGCCCAATGAACATTACAAGTAAGTGTACTTATTGCGTTTATTCAAGCGGAACTCCTGTTTAACTTTACAGCAGTGATTTGCGTGCAGTATGCCTGTAGAATAAACGACGCCAGTTAAGGGTTAAACAATATATCTGGGGCACAGACTAATTACTGCAATAATGTTCCTGGCGAACGCTGACATTGTTCTTCATCTTCTTTTCTGTGTGTCCATGTACGGGCTCGCGCCTTTGCGCACTAAAGAAATAAACAACATTCTTCACCCCCGAAACGGCACTTAGTTGAAGTCTTCTAAGTCAGTGAAAGCTCATTGTGGTGGAGATGCTGGACAGCTCTTCGTATGACAGATCCGTTGGCTAGCTTCGCTGCACAGGCTGTGACGATCCCATCCCATTTTTGGTGTAGCTCTATGATCCTTCTCGTCCTCCAAAGTTGCCGCGGTGCCTCATCTTCAAAGATGAGCACTAGTTCTCTTCTTTGAGATGGTTCAAATCTTGAGCTTGAATACTGGCATGTTGAGCAGAACGGAGGCTCAGTAGACACTCGTTTCTCTATCTTCTCCAAAAGTGTTCAATTAACCGTGCGCGATGCATCTATGTTCTCGTAGGTGAAGCTTTCTAGCTTGAAACGTTGACTTCTTGTTGATTGTAAGGAATACTAGTGATTCTTTTACCAGTCAGGAAATGGGCTGGTGTCAGTACTTCAATTTCTTCTGTTGACGATGACAACTATGTGAGGGGCCTCAAATTTACCACGGTTTTCTACCTCGTATAGCACTGTGGTAAGCTCTCCAGACGTGAGCCTTTGCTGGCCAAGAATCTTCCGTAGAGTAGACTTCATTGTCCTGAACATTCTTTCCCAGAAGCCTCCCCACCACGCTGCCTTTTCTGCAATGAACTTACAATTGAGCCTGCTTTGAGAGCAGTATTCTTGAACTTTGTCGTTGTATAACATACTTGATAAGGATGCGATTTGCTTCGACGTCTTCTTGAAGGTTTGTGCATTGTCGGTAAATATAACATCCGGCAATCCACGGCGGGAAGTGAACCTACAATAGGCCAGCATGAAACTGTCAGCTGATACATCCGAGATCAACTCCAAGTGTATGGCTCTTGTGACCATGCACGTGAAACGAGCTATGTAACTTTTTGAAAATGAATGGTCGTATTTCACGTACAGCGGACCAGCAAAATCTATTCCCACAGTTTGAAAAGGATCGGAACGACGCACTTTTTCTCGTGGTAATGGTGCCACAGAGGCGCTCACTGGTTTGGCTCTGTACTTCGCACATACGTTGCATCCTCCAATAACATTCTTCGTGAACTGTCGGCCTCGGGGTATTCGAGATAGTTTTCTCTAATTTCTGTTAACGTGTCTTGTACACCTCCACGAAGCACGCGCCAATGGCAGTGACGGACGAGAAGCTTAGTGAAGTCATGATGCGTAGGCAAAAGAACAGGATGTTTCACCATTTCAGTTTCTAGTGCTAGTTGTAGCCTGCCTCTTATAGGCAGTCGCCTTTCCGCATCCAGAAAAGCATAAAGAGTCTTGACACTAACGTAGATTTAACAATTTCTTCTTGTCGAGTTCGTTAATCTCTTGCAAGTATACTTCTTCTTGCGTTACCTTAATTGAATAGTCTTCAGCTTTATTCATGTCCTTGTCTCTTATGCTCGAAGATTTCTTCTGACGGTGCGGGTTCCTACAACTCTCGATGAATATAAGGACCCACGCTGTAATTCGCAGGACTCGTGTACAACTAGAGTATGTTCCCAGGTCCAATATTGGAGAAAACGTCTTCACATGTAGAACTTGCACGACGCTCGGATCGCAGAAGTCTCTTCCTCCACCCAGCGCATTCAGTGTGTTTGTCGGCCATGCTTCTTTCTCCTCTTTTAACCATGATGGACCCTGCCACAATAGTTGGTCATGGCTCAGTGATTGCAACGATGTGCCCCATGTAAGATAATCTGCGGTGTTATCATTCCCAAGACAATGTCACCATCAATTTTTGTCAAAGCTACGTTGAATTTCTGACACCCTGTTGCCTACAAACTGTTGCCGTTGCGATGGCGCTCTTTAGATTCAATGCAGGGCGACGGTAAAACTGGTCCAGAAGGTCACGTTTATATTGTGTTGAAATGACTTGAGGGTCTTAATAAGGAACGTCGCCAGTCTAGTAGCAAGCACCGCACCAAGGAGTTCGAGTGTGGGTAGTGTAACTGTCTGCAAAGGCTCAAGTCTGATTAAGCCATGAGAAGGGCCGTAGAGACGTCTTTTTTCTGTCCAACATATCTCAAATAAGCGCAGGCTCCACATGCTGCCTGACTGGCATCACAAAACAAGTGTAGTTGTGCAGTTCCATCTCCTGTCAAAGCATCCACCCAATGGTTAATGGTCGCCTCATGAATATGTGGTAATTCCGAGCACCAGTTACTCTGTTGTATATCAAGATCTTCTGGTAGCTTATCATCCCAATCAACTTTCCTTTTCCACAGCTCTTGAAAAAAGTATCTTAGCTTGGATCATGAAAGGTGCTATCACCCCCATAGGCTCAAATATGCTTGATACCGTCTGTAACACAGACCTCTTGCGCGGCTTTCTTTCTGTCTGCAAATATCCAAGCCCTGACTTTGAAGCAGCTGTCATAACGTCTGTGGATGAGTTCCATATAAGGCCTAGCACTTCGACGGAGCCCGAAGAAATGTCAGGTTGTTCGGCCTCAGAAAACAGCTGACGTAGAGCCGTCTAGTTTGACACCAATTTCCTTAGGCGCATACCTGCAGACTCCATCAAGAGGTTGGCTTCTCTAGATTTTTTGCGCTTCTTGCTCCGCTCTAGCTACGATGAGAAGATCGTCCACGTAGAAAGATTCAGCTACTTTCTTGGCTGTGGACTGTAGTTTGCCCTTTACAAACACCAGGTGTTGTCACAAAGTAGCATTTAAAAGAAAGAGACTCGCTGTGGTCCCGAAGGGAGCTATGGTCATCCTCCAATCTTCTATTTCAGGTTCTGGATTCTCTGTAGTTAGGATGTCTTTGAACCAGAGAAGCCGCAGAGCATCTCGGTCTTCTTTTTTGATGCTGACCTGTAGAAAGGCTTTTTCTATATCGGCCGTTAAAGCGATTGGACTCACCCTGAATCGCACGAGAAGAGCCACCACGTCAGTCAGCAGATTGGAACCTTTTTCTAAGCAGTCGTTCAGAGAACAATATTCAGGTCGATGTGCTGACGCATCGAAGACCACAGGTACTCTTGTAGTTGTAGATTCACTTTGTACGACAGCATGATGCGGCATACAATAAATCCTAGATGATACCTTGTAACTTACATCAGGTTCGGTGGACGCCCGTTCAGAGTGTCTCATCTACATATTTTGGTTATAGTCCATGCATATTCCACTGCGAAATCCCGATTTTGCTTCATTTTATTTTCCGAGCGATAACAATCTCTTTAAAGCTTCCGCTCGATTAGTGTCAAATTGTGTGCTTTCGTCTTTTCATGGGACACTGATCTCATAGCGACCATCTGCAAAAGAGATTCTTCACTGAAACTCATTCAGGACTGATGCATTCCGTTTGGCTACGCTGTCATCGTCTGGTAGGATTCTAATGCTCTCAAGTTCCCAGAATTTTCGTAGAACTTTGTCAGCCGTTTCAGTCGAAGGGTTCACACGTAGTACGCTGACTGGGCTGGCTAAGTTGACGGATGTACTAAAAAAGAGTGCTCCTTGGAACATCCATCCAAAGGTAAAACCAAGAGAAACCAAGTCGCTGTTAGCAGAGTAACGCTGAATCTCTTCAGTCACAAACTTCCACAAGTGATCCGCTCCAGTTAAGAAACTTACTCAATTCAATTCAATTCAATTTTATTTCATCCCAAGGATGAGGGCAGGCTTTGGAGAAAAGTGATGTTTTGTCACTTGAGGAGAACCCGAGCCTCCCTAACACATGGCAAGCAACGTGGACATGGGTGAAGAAATATAGGCCATGAACATATAGGCAATGAACATAGGCCATGGGATGTTTGGCGCAGTACAAGTCGTAAGATGCACGTACAGTAACGCTATGTACAGAGACTAATATGCGTAAGTAGTTTCTTGCGGCAAATTTCCGAAGTACAATGCAAAATATGACAGAATACAAAATACTATATATATGACAACAATGCTTTGCATAGAAATAGCGTGTACACACATACACATACACATAAATATAGACACATATACACACACATGTGTATATATATATATATATATATATATATATATATATATATATATATATATATATATATATATATTTGCAGGGAATAAATTCTTGGACGCCGGTAAATAGTGTGAATAAAAAGAAGACACACGTCAAAAACGGAAAGGTTTCTTTACGTTTCGGCCGTGGGACCGGCCTTCGTCAAAATAACAGATGTAACAGTGGTGCAACAGCATATAAGCGCATACGTTTCGCTTGCAATAATCACGTGAGTGCAAACATCATAAAAACAAGTACAACAATCAGACATGAAATCTATATGGGGCCCCCGTATCACATCCTACTTATAAGCAATCAAATAACAAGTCACGACACGTGCACAATGATTACAGCTGGTACAAGCAATAACATCTACAGTGGTCACTGGTGCAAGACGCTGAGTTTCCCCGTACTCGCATTTAAACCGCCTGCGATTGTATTGAACTTAAAGATGAGAAATCGTGGCTCTAATGTTGTCAAATGAGTGGCCCATTGCGTTAGCATGCTTTGATATTGGAAGGTGAGGAAGTGAAGAGATATGAGCCTTGTGATTGTTAAACCGATATCGGAAGGGTGTTTCGGTTTCGCCTAAGTACTGCATTCCACAGATCAAGCATTCCAGGAGGTAAACTACATTACGCGTGTCGCAGTTATAGTCACCGTTTATTTTGACACTGAAGTTAGATGCGGTGCTGTTGGCGATAAGTGAAGTGGTCATATGCTGGCAGACTTTGCAACGAGGTTTGTTGCAAGGACGGCAGCCCGTAGGTTTACTGCGTACGCTTTTTGACGACATGAGTAGGTCATGCAGATTTTGCGCTCTTCTTTACGTCACACGCGGTGGTTCTGGGAAAATTTATTTAAGTCGTTCGCTTTGTAGAAGTATGTTATGGTGATTTCTTAAAATGGTATTTACGTGTTGCGCAGGCGCGGAAAATGTTAGAACAAGGTTAGTGCATTAGAAGACCGGCTGTTTATTCTTGGGGCTTAAAAGCGTTTTGCGGTCCTGGTTACTTGCCCTTTTTATGGCGTCATCTATAATCTTGGAAGGCTATTTCTGTTTTGATAAAGCATTCCGAAGCTGCGCACAATTGGAATTAAAATCAGTTTCTTGGGAGCATATTTTTTAAAGCGAAGGGCCTGGCTGTAGGGTATGCTGGTTTTAGAGTGCTTGACATGGTTGCTATTGAAATGAAGGTACTGTTGAGTATCAGTTGGCTTTCTGTAAACGTTAGTGGCAAGCTTGCCGTCACACAATGTCACTGTTACGTCAAGAAGGTTGATAGTTTGTCCTGAGTAGGTATGAGTGAATGAAATGAACGGATGAGCGTTGTTGAAATCGTGGATGAACGATAAGAGATGAGGTTCATCGTGCTGCCAAATCATGAATATATCGTCAATGTACCTTTTGTAGTACAATGATTTAAGTGAACGGCCTGTCAGAAATTCGTTTTCGAGTATGCACATGAAAATATTGGCATAATTAGGGCCTATGGATGTGCCCACCGAGGTGCCAATAACTTGAAGGTAATGAGTGCCGTCAAACTCAAAGTTGTTAGATTCCTAGACGAATTTTAAAAGGGTCATCAAAGTCGAGCTGTCAATTATTTTGTCACAGACAGGCTCGTATGAGTGAAGTACTGCTCGCATTCCATCCGCATGAGGAATGTTCGTATATAGGGACGCTACGTCAAGGGTAACCAGGAGTGAATCAGGGGGGACAAAGAGGTCAACAATGTCGGACAAGAAGTGGTTCGTGTCTTTGATGTACGATGGAAAAGAAGACGGAATTCGGTTAATTACTGTATCTACAAATTGGGAGACCAGTTCCGTAACTGTACCAATGCCGGAAACGATGGGTCGACCAGGGTTTCCTGACTTATGTATTTTTGGCAGGAGGTAAAAGCAACCGCGACTGGACTTAGTGGAACGAGGGTATGCAGAGCCGAATCGGGAATTTCTTGCTTTTCAATGAGGTTAGTTAGCGTGCTTATAAGGGTAGATTTGAGCTGCTCAGTGGGGTCTTCGTCTAGCCGCCTGTAAAAAGTGCTGTTGGAAAGCTGTCTGGAAGCTTCGCTGTCATAATCGTGTTTGTTTAGTAGTACCACAGCTCCCCCTTTATCAGCTTGTTTAATTATGATATCTCATCGACCTTTCAGTTGCTGCATTGCTGCGGTTTCGTTGATCGAAAGGTTTCTCTTAAACGGAACCTGTTTGCGGTAAATATGTAGCACATCGCGTTGAACGGCTGTGATATACAGGTCTAGGCACTTATCTTGTTGGGTAGGTGGGGTCCAATGTTTGTAAGACGGCAAAATAGAGGTAGGGGCATTAGCAGGGCTTTTGTCAAGGAAGTATTCTCTTAGTCTTAAATTTCTGGCAAAAGTGTCCAAATCCTTCATCAGCTTGAATTCACTAAAACCTCCTGTCACTGGGCAAAAATGGAGTCCTCGTGACAATAGTGAAATTTCATCAGCGAAAGTTCATACGAAGACAGGCTGACTACGTTACGTGATAATAGGGGGTCACCTAGAGGTCTGGATTTAATAGATTTCGAAGAAATTTCAGTGGTATGCCTTATCGGGGGAGTATGAGGCGTAATAACTTTGTCCCTGACAAGCTTCTTTCTTTTAGCTGCATATACTTCATCTGATTTTTTTCGCTGGTATGCTGCCAGCAGCGTACATTCATGGATGGCGAGTTTATGATGGGAAAGCAATTGGCTTTCTTGGTTACGAATGGCTTTGAGCGATGTTTCGTAATGGCGAATGACAATGCGCACCAAGTCAAAAGAAGCTCTCGAGAGCACCTCGTTCCACGCGACAACCTCAGAACCAAACATGCTAGTTGTGGCGGGTTTATAAACAACGCGGAGGCCTCTAGGCACAATGCTAGCTTCTAAATAAGTTTTTAACGTAGAGATACGCAATTCCCACCGAATCCGCTTTTCTATCACTTTGCGAATTTTTAAGAAAATTCTAGATACAGAGTAGTCGGAAGAATGTTTACCAGGACGTGTAGATGGTAGTCACTGGGCCTTGCTTTTTAGAGGGCCATCGGTGCGATGAGTTCGCAGTAAGTAGCGGGAGGCTTGAGCAGTAGGGGCACCAGAAGTCGAAACACTGACAGTTTTGGACGTAGTAGGCATCGACTGTTGTAGACATGGCGGGTTCGAAAAGGAATTGTCCGTCGTCGACTGTACTACTGCAGGGATCGTGTCGTTGGGCTGGCTAGAGGGTAGCTGGTTGTCCGATACTCGTGGCAAGTCATTGTTGCACGTCACGGGTGATTTCGACAACCCTAGAATCGGCTGAACGTGGTCGTCCGAGGTTGACTTCGTAGTAGATTGTGAAGGTGAACGATGGACGCTCGGTAGTTGGCAAGCCGACGAGCCGTTCTCCGACAGGCAATTAGTTCGACAGGATTCAAGGACTGGTCCACTGGGTACAGATTCATCCTTACTGCCTTCACTAGTCCGCTCATGCGCGGAGGCACCGCGTGTCTGGCGACCACTAGTTGTAGGTAAGCTCGATGAGTATAATTGTTTGCCTGAATAGAGCTGGAAGGGCTCCCGGAACCCAATAGATGATTTACAGAAGGACAGTTCAATGGGGGCCAGCTGGTCAGGTCAAGTGTCAAAGGGAGGTGGCCGGGAGTGGCGTCATTTGTTGTCACAGAGTTTTCCTTAGCTGGAGCGCGGAAATCAGTCGGTGCACAAGTACGCCAAGACGAGGCAGAGTCGGTGAACCTCATCACGAAAAGTTGACGCAGGTGACTAGCTAGAATTGCTGTTCCCTCCAAACTGAGGTGTAAGCCATCAGCCGCCAGGGCGCGTGTGGGGGGAAGCTCGTAGAAGCCGTGGTCGAGGAAATAAACGAGCCAAGAATGACGGCAGTAGTCTTGTAGGAGCCTGTTGAACTGGTCAGCCTCTAGGTTGAACCTTTCAACGAAAGACGGAGATGCAGAAACGACGTCGGTTAGTAAATCTCGGCAACACAAAGCTTACATATATCCTCCTGATTTCAGGATGTACTTTTGGGATGGCTTCTAACAGTTAGCGGAGGCTCTGGAAGGCAGCGTGAGCGGTGCGGAACGCCAGGTCGTTGGTACCAGCATGAATGACAAGAGTTGTCGCGGTGGGAGGAACGAAGTACAGTAGAATGGCCATATCCTTGATAAGGGTGCCGGACTGCGAAACAAACGAGGGCGTGCCCGCCACATTTGGGTCAAAATGCTGGAAGACGTACTTGGTTTGGGAGTCACCTAGAACTACTGTGGAAACAGCGGTGTTCGGGTACTTCCATGTGAGCCTTTCCGACGTGGTCGTTCCGGTGTCCATTGTAGGCATAATTGCAGGGAATAAATTCTTGGACGCCGGTAAATAGTAAGAATAAAAAGAAGACACACGTCGAAAAACGGAAAGGTTTCTTTACGTTTCGGCCGTGGGACCGGCCTTCGTCAGAATAACAGATGTAACAGTGGTGCAACAGCATATAAGCGCATACGTTTCGCTTGCAATAATCACGTGAGTGCAAACATCATAAAAACAAGTACAACAATCAGACATGAAATCTATATGGGGGCCCCCGTATCACATCCTACTTATAAGCAATCAAATAACAAGTCACGACACGCGCACAATGATTACAGCTGGTACAAGCAATAACATCTACAGTGGTCACTGGTGCAAGACGCTGAGTTTCCCCGTACTCTCATTTAAACCACCTGCGATTGTATTGAACTTAAAGATGAGAAATGATTCGCGCATTTCCCTGTCATGATGCGTTCGGAAGCCAGACTCCAGAATCGTGGCTCTAATGTTGTCAAATGAGTGGCCCATTGCGTTAGCATGCTTTGATATTGGAAGGTGAGGAAGTGAAGAGATATGAGCCTTGTGATTGTTAAACCGATATCGGAAGGGTGTTTCGGTTTCGCCTAAGTACTGCATTCCACAGATCAAGCATTCCAGGAGGTAAACTACATTGCGCGTGTCGCAGTTATAGTCACTGTTTATTTTCACGCTGAAGTTAGATGCGGTGCTGTTTGCGATAAGTGAAGTGGTCATATGCTGGCAGACTTTGCAACGAGGTTTGTTGCAAGGACGGCAGCCAGTAGGTTTACTGCGTACGCTTTTTGACGACATGAGTAGGTCACGCAGATTTTGCGCTCTTCTGTACGTCACACGCGGTGGTTCTGGGAAAATTGATTTAAGTCATTTGCTTTGTAGAAGTATGTTATGGTGCTTTCTTAAAATGGCATTTACGTGTTGCGCAGGCGCGGAAAATGTTAGAACAAGGTTAGTGCAGGAGAAGACCGGCTGTTTATTCTTCGTGCTTAAAAGCGTTTTGTGGTCCTGGTTACTTGCCCTTTTTATGGCGTCATCTATTGACGGTACATTGACAATATATTCATTATTTGGCAGCACGATGAACCTCATCACTTATCGTTCATTCACGATTTCAACAACGCTCATCCGTCCATTTCATTCTCTCATAGCTACTCAGGACAAACTATCAACTTTCTTGACGTAACAGTGGCATTGTGTGACGGCAAGCTTGCCACTAAAGTTTACAGAAAGCCAACTGATACTCAACAGTACCTTCATTTCAATAGCAACCATGTCAAGCACTCTAAAACCAGCATACCCTATAGCCAGTCCCTTCGCTTTAAAAGAATATGCTCCCAAGAAACTGATTTTAATTCCAATTGTGCGCAGCTTCGGAATGCTTTATCAAAACAGAAATACCCTTCCAAGATTATAGACCGTCGGCCTGCCCTTCATAAAACCATGTTGACATTGAGATATGTTAAGCTTCATACAAAAATTCATGAGTCTTTTAAAAATTATTTTCTCCAAGCCTTTTGAAAATATGGGTAATATTAGAAATTGGCCGATAGTTCGTAAGATCATTCTTGTCTCCTTTCTTATATAACACGCTGACAACGGACGTTTGCATTTGTTTTGGGAAACAGCCTGTTGATAGGGACAAATTATAAATGTGAGAGAGCACGGGCGCTATGATATCGATTGCATGTTTGATCGGGGAAATCTGAATACCAACTATGTCACGAGCGCTGCTCGGTTTTAGCGTGGAAAAAATTGAAACTATTTCTTGATCATCGGTTGGTCGAAGAAAGATGTTCTTTGTCTGTATTGTCATTGCGTCAGTTATATCTGTCTGCGCTGTTTGCATTGGCTGTGCAACGTTTGTGAGAAAATGATTAAATCTTTCGGCGAGCTCTAATTGTGTAGCCGCTCGAACATCTATATTTATTTCAGTAACCCCAGGAGAGATCGGTGTCCTGTGAAACAAAGCGTTAAGTTTCTTCCGCAGTTCTGCACTCCCTTTGCAGTTGTCTGCATGGAATTGTTGACTTAAGTAATTTCTTTCTTTCTTTCTTGATAAAGGCGTTCGCCTTATTGCGGTATTCCTTAAATGCTGTTAAGTCTGACGCATCCTTAGTTTTTAAAACCTTCTGAATAACTTTGATTTCTTTTCGATCATTCTTAAACACTCGCGAATGATCCATGGTTTGCGACTTCTACGGCATTTCTGTAGAACTTTTTCTTTAAAGTGTCTAAAATAGACTTTTTAAATATAATCAAGAATGTTTCATAGGCTAAATCTGCAGTTTCTGAGTGGTATACCGCACTCCAGTCTGTTTGGAAAAGGCGTGTGCTGAATGCTGTTAAAGTGTGAGGTGTGATATTTTGAACTGTTCTAGCTGGCAGTGTTTGGGACTTCTTGATTGCACTCTTCGTAAAAAAGTAGAGTGCAAAGTGGTCGCTGATGTCACAACATATTACACAAATCTCTACGTTATCTTTGTTTACGTTAGTAATAAATATATTGATTAACGTTTCTGAGGTAGGTGTGATAAGTGCGGGAGTTTCCGTTACTATATCGTAGCCACTCGACTCGATGATTGATTTGTGAAGTTTAATGTTCCAAAATCACCATATGATTATGAGAGACGCCGTAGTGGAGAGCTCTGGAAATTCTGACCACCTGGGGTTCTTTAACATGCACCGAAATCTGAACACACGGGCCTACATCATTTCCGCCTCCATCGGAAATGCAGGCGCCGCAGCCGGGATTCGAACCCGCGACCTGCTGGTCAGCAGCCGAGTACCTTAGCCACTAGACCACCGCGGCGGGGCTAGCCACTCGACTCGGCCGTAGGCACAAATGTAATTGCTACAGCAGACGACTCCAGTATGTTGATATTAAGGTCACCGCCAAGAATAAGTTTTAAACTGTTGTCATTGACATAATTTATTAATTCGTCAAGGCTACTAATAAATGTATTCACAGATGAATCGGGTGGTCTGTACATGACAGCGTATACGTAATTACATGTAATCAAAGTTAAGCACTCAATGTCAGCACTGACATAAGAAAATTGTGGTATTATTTGAGCGTCTGTGCAGTTTTTCACTTGAACCGTGAGGCCACCGCCTTTTTATTTTGTTCGGTTAAGAAAGAAAGTATTATAACCATCTCGCTTGTAAATCTCGTCGTCTGAAGTATACCAAGTTTCCGTAATCATTATTACGTCGAAAGAAAAAGAAAACGTATCTAGAAAAATAGATAGATCATCTTCCTTGTTCCGTGCTGAACGAATGTTTATATGAAGGCAGCACAGACTATCGCTACACCGATTTCCTACAAGATTATTGACGTCACAAGGTGATACCGCCATGGCGAAACAGAAGCAGCACCGCAATTCTGGATAGCGTTTTCAGGCAATCTTTTCAATGTCGCTTGCGTCGCGAATGTGCAATACATGTGAGCCTTCATCCTTTCGTACGAGAATACGCCCATCATTCGTCCACACGAACCTCCAGTTCGCTGCTTTCTTTTTAGCTAGTGCCGCTCCAAGAAGCTGCTTTAGGACTGGGCATAAGTGTTCATTGATGAACACAGGTGTGTTAGAGGCGTGACCGAGGTCCTGTGTCGAGATGCGCGTCTTCTTTGCTTTCTGCAGCACCAAATCACGTTTTGAACGGCTGCGGAATTGGACTATTATGTTCGGTATTGAACTGGCATTCTTTGCTGGTACACGGTGACATTTTTCAACATCATCTTTGGTTACAGGCACATTCAGCAGTCCGCCGATCCTGTGAAGGGTATTTCCAAGATCTTCCTCAGCAAGTTTGGGTAGTCCCTTAATCTCAAGGTTACATTTGCGGGAGTATTGCTCAGATGCAGTTATCCTCTGCTCTTTTTGAGACATTTGTTTCTTGAAAGCTTCTCACTCGGTTCTCAACTGCTCATTAGCGTTTCTGAGTGACTTGTTATTCCCCACAAGATCAGCATTCTCTTTCTTTATTTTCTCAACTTCGTCGTTCAAAAAGCTCACACTGTTTTTCAGGTCTCTTATTTCCTTTCTTAGCGCTCTTTCAATTGACGATTTGACTTCAATCATCTCCATTCTCATTCCTTCTCGCAACTTAGTCAAATCACTCATAACTACAGCAATACATCACACAAGAAATGTATCACCACCTTGGCAGCAGAAAGGCAGGAAAAAGAATAATCTTTGTTTAGTATGTAAAAAACAAATACAAACCTAAAATAATCGAACACAGGCGTGTGAAGAACAAGCTTTCGCTGCTTCCGCTGCTGCCTAGTGAAGTGCAGGCCACCGCTGTTACTGGTTTTAAAGACGGTTCCCTTGGTGTTGCTCCACGGCGGTAGCTTTTTTGCTTCGTCAGGGCTTGCCTCCCGAAACGTGTGACGCAGTCAGCGATGCGTGGCAGCACAGCATGTCACGATGTTCCGACGATGATCAGCCGTTGAGTTGTCAACTGAAATAATCGAACACAGGCGTGTGAGGAACAAGCTTTCGCTGCCCCAGCTGCTGCCAAGTTTTGCGCCCCCGCTGCTCCAGGTACAGCGGCCATTGCAGGTGAAAATAGCTTGCCAGCAATTGGGCATCCACGGTCTTCTATCTTCCTTATGAATTCATGGTTCACTGGTACCTGAACTACGTCCTGGCAAATGAATGGAATTTTTATAGCTTGTATGAAGTGCTCCAGATTGCCATACTGGCTATGCCATCGAAGTTCTAAGACGCGTTGCAGCCTTGAAAGGGATCCTGTCTGTCCAAAGATGTTGAGACTCAGGCTAATTTTACCTAGCTCTTTCAACACGAGAGTCCTCGAAACATCTTCACGTATAAATGTGCGTTGGCTGCCACTGTCTGCTATGCCACGGATGTAGGCGCACTTGGTGTGCCCTATAACCCACAATCGAAGGTTTGCAGCAAAACTTCTGCGCCTATACTTGTGTTGGAACTTGTATGAAGGCTGTTCGTTGTGACAGTACTTGGGTTGCTAGTAATATCGGCCTTCTTGGGCTTCCATGTCGGGTCACAGATTAAAGAGACATGTCTTCCTTTGCATTTTCCGCATTGTATTTTTTGGTGGCAGGTATTGGTGCGGTCACCTTCCATGGTGCAACGAAAGCAGCGCTTTTCCGCCGTGAGCTTCTTCAGCTTTGTCTCCCTGCTTATAAAGCCGGTACACTCTTCAATAACGTGGTTCGATGAACTGCAAAAGATGCACACCTTGTTATCTATCTTCGAGGACGCGCATAGAGCTGCTGCGGTCGGTGGGTAAAACGAGGAAGCATTTTTCACTCCATGTCAGACTTGTATCTTTTCTATACTTTCATTGCGTCTGCTTCGCTCACGACTTTCTACTTCTACTTGAAGGTACTTGAATAGATCTTGCAAGTCATCATCTGCGCAAATGACCCGGCTGCTTTCATGTGCCTCACTACAATATGTTGTACTCCTGGCCATATACCGGAGGTATTCAACAACGATATCTGTCGGCAAGGCTATGAGTATTATGTCGGTCATCATAGTCGCGTAAGTAGAAGAACTAACAATGAGCCCTTTCAGTTCACGTATGTGACACTGGACGAAATCGTAGAAGGTCTTTAACCCCTGCACGTCATTGGAGCGCGTGACGTACGGTAGTTCTCGTAAGCGTCACAGGTGCTCCTGCACGATGAGACGCTGGTCCCCAAAACGGCTTTTGAGGATGTCAATGGCATCATCGTAACACTCTTCAGTCGCTTGAAGGCCTTCAATCGTGGTTGCCGCTACACCACTCAGTAGGTTTCTCAAGTAATGAAACTTTCCGCCTTTCGTGATCCCTTCATTCTGGTGAACCGATGCCTTGAATTGTTCCCAGAATACAGGCCACTTGCATATTTCTCCAGAAAATGCTTGCAACTGAAGCGCTGGTAGCCTTATAGATCGTTTTGCACGTGTTTCGCCCCGCTGCTGAACGATAGGCGTTGTTATCGGTGGCGCGGAGAGGGACGGAGACTGCTTAGGTTGCAGTTGCGCCTGTATAGCATTTAATTCTCCGAGCGTTCCTCTGGTAGCATCTTGATACCTCATGACCGCTTCCGATTCCACAACGAATTCATCCTCGGTAACGTACTCCTCTATCAGCTCATTCAACTTGTCTAATTCTGCGTTGTTCGCTTCCAGTCGTTCGACGAGGGACGCTATGGAACCGATATTGTCGCTTTCTAAAGCGCTCTTTGCCTCGTTGATGAGGCGCGTATTCATTTGTCGACGCGACGAGCGCTTTTCTTTTAGGCGGTTCATTGTCTCTCTCGCGGTAGTGATTTTGTGTTGCTCACCTTCTAATTAGTAGTGTGAAACTGGCGTTCACTTGCGCTGGTGGGGCTGCTAGGAATCACAGTCCCTGCCTCGCTTTCTGTTGCACAGGTGAAGGTGCCGGCATATCTTTCACCGGCGGCGTTCGGCAAAGTCCTCCGCTTGCTTTCCGAAATGCTGTCTTCCAGTAGGGGGCTCCTGGCGCGAACTCCCGACGGGTCATCGGCACCACTCGTAGAATAAACCACACCAGCTGAGGGCTAAAGAGTATATTTGTGGCACAGACTAATTACTCCCATAACGTTCCTCGCGAGCGTTGTCGTAGTTCTTCGTCTTCTTTTTTTCTTTTTGTCCATGCACGGGCTCGTGCCTTTGCGCACTGAAGAAATAATCAACAATGCCTGTAGTATGAGGCACAAAACTATTGCCGTACTCTTTCGCAGGCCGCATGTCACTAATAGGATATACGTACTACGACTCACGCGTGGATGCACGCACCGCGCATGTTTAGTACAACTGCAATGGCCTACTATCGTGATGCGTGAACGGTGCGGAAAGCATGACTTTGACACGTGCTTTCGGTCGGCGTCACTGCACCGTTATTTATGTTGTTCTGGCTGCCACTTTTGCCGCGCGTGTGTGTTCCGAGTGCCCGGCAGGACTGGTATTTGATACACATGCGGTGTATGAGCGTAAGTTTGAACCACATTCTAGCACTACGTTGACGCCGGCTTACAACACAAATTCTGCCTTGTCACAGCCGAGGTACGCTGCAGTTCTACCGAGTCGAAAGCAACGCTTTCCGCTGTTCGCGTTTCTTTCGATCGCACTAAAGAACGTACTTATTGAAGCTGCTTCCGTTGTCTGCAATTCACGTGCTGCAGACATTCGGTACTGTCTAGGAAGGTGTTCTCAACGTTTCACATGGAATCAACATAAAATTTCAGCACAGGAACAGCGCAAAACATGCTTACAGCCGGACTCGAGTTGTGAAGTTTCGCGTTCGATTTGCAGAACGTCTGCTCACCTGGCAGTTGCGAGTGTTGCTTCCCCGGCTTGCAACAGATGGCACCACGCGCTTTTGAATATGGCAGCAAGCACTCGTCTCGCTGTGTTCTGGCGTTATAAGGCGCGACTTTCTCTCTCCAGCTTGGAAAGCACGTGGGCTGCACAGCGCGCGTGTCGTGACAATCTGAAACTAACTGAACGGGGCTCAACACCCTGGGCCAGCGCGACACTTTCTGCGAAATGATATTGTCCGAGTATTAACAATGAGTAACAGCTCGCCGGCAACGAAGCAAGTAAGAGACAGCGCACGATAGATGCACTCACAACGGAAAGTTTTTCACACCACTAATTCACGCACTGTACAGACACCGCGATCAGTCGTGCGCGTTATTCTGTGGGTGCATTCCGCCACGTAGCCGACGCAGTACCCGGCCACTGTGCTTGTGTTCCGCGTGAAACTTACCGACGGCAGCATTCTGCGACAATTCTGACTTTGAGCACGGTTCAAGTGACACTTAAACGTGGTTGCTCTAACGTGTAGATTACAATGCTGGGGACGAGTATAACAAGCGGAATACAAAAGGTGTTTTATTACGCACATGCAAGTTGTTACTGTACGCATACCGAACACGAAACTAGGTATGTGCACATGGTCCTCATTGCGTCTTGCTGGGTACAACAGTTTCGTCCGTTTTCACAAGCAGCAGCAATGCACAATCATCAAAGAGCTGCAAAGTATTCATCATCGTTCCGCTTCGTCATGGTGCCCTACGTGATTTCGCTGAACACTTCAAATGCATCATCCGCGTCATCCGCCGCACGACACGTGGATATATGCGCTCATTCTAGGCACTGTTGAGGCCCCGTGGCAGACAAAATGTTTGTAAACGTTGCTAGGAGTATAGTAACTGTCATAAGAACACTGCGTTAACTATAACGCGGCGCAGGACACGGATATTGTCCACCTCGGCTCTACACAAGGCCTGCGGAGGCGCACATGCCGCCGCCAGCGACGGTCGCCTACTGCTAGACCAGCTACACTGCGCAACATGTACCCATAACAACGCCGCCATTGTGCCCAGTGAATATGGCCACCATGATGTCATTTCTTCCACACTTTTCACGTGGCGCGCCGGCTGGGCATGCCCTCTCCTATCTTTAATTCCTTCGTCCGTGGATGGAGCCTGCTGCACGCGTGCCTGCAGGAACTCGCCTTTGTCGCAGCGACATCCCCTGAATCGATCTGCTCCCCCCCCCCTTTCCTCTGTGCCTATCGTTGTTTTCAACAGCGCTTCTATCAAAGGAGAGAAGTTGTTTGCAAGTATCATATTCTGCTTTTGTATACTTTTTTTTGCATCGTGGCGGCACCCACATATATCCGGATAGGGAGCACTTCACACATGTTGCTATTTCTTCTTGTTTACTACTCTGAACCACCCCACCGCGGTGGTCTAGTGGCTAAGGTACTCGGCTGCTGACCCGCAGGTCGCGGGGTCGAATCCCGGCTTCGGCGGCTGCTTTTCCGATGGAGGCGGAAATGTTGTAGGCCCGTGTGCTCAGATTTGGTTGCACGTTAAAGAACCCTAGGTGGTCGAGATTTCCAGAGCCCTCCACTACGGCGTCTCTCATAATCATATGGTGGTTTTGGGACGTTAAACACCACATATCAACTACTCTGAACCAGCGCCTCCACACTTTTCATTCTTTGCATGCTCACGTGACAACAAATGCCATCACCTTTTTACTGGAACGCACGTAAAAACAGAGGCCAGCTCCTTCACGAGCCCACAATACCACCGAATGGTTTAGGGCCGGTCCTAGCGTTACCTGCCAAGCCACAACGCACATGCCGGGTCACCTGCCGCACCCATGCGGAAGGTGAAAAACCACATTTGAAAAAGATGGCAGTCATCTTCTTCTAAAGACGATAGTATTCCTTTGGGACCTCCGACGCAAAAATTATGGTCTGTCTATCTGTACGTTTGTCTGTTTGTACAATCCTAACAGTAGCGGGTATTACAAACGGCACTAGCCGATACCCCAAACGGCTGACCCCAACCGCAGCACCCACCAATGTTGCTAATGATTAAGTGTTCATATTTGTGCGATTGTCAATTAAAAAGCAATTATTGTGGATATATGAGGCCCCATAACAACACGTAAATATTCTGTATGTGCATCTGTTACTAGACAAGGCATACATAATTCTAAGAACCGTAGCCTTTATCACGCTGCGCCAACCATGCAAAGCTTGCACGAAAAGGAAAGTGTTTCCAGCGCTTTGCTAAGACGACACGGTGATGGCACGTACTCATCGCTTTGTGTTCTACACCTCATCACCTCTGAGACGGGCATGCACGCCCATCTGAAAGCCGCGCGTTTTCCAGGAAAACTGCCAGATAGCGCTCATGTCTCACGTGTGACGTGACTTGATGCGCTCGTTCGCCTCCGCTGCACGCTCGAGGCATTCTAACGCAGTGCCTCCGGAATACCATTCACCGACTTTCTTGCGCATAACATCAAATATATTGTCACGGGGTCGTGACGTGGCTGAAGACAGGAGACTTCGTGTTGGAATTGAACTGTTTATTTGGGCGAACCTGTGCCCGGTAAACTGAAAGTCCAATTACAGCAGCAGTCTCGCACAGATAGCAGTCTCGGACTGATAGCGGCGAACGGAGCGTCGGCCTTCGATCAACAACTGACAAGCGGCGAAGCGCGTCGGCATTTATACTCTTGCCGTCGAATGTTCTAGCGTTATCGCTGGCGTTAGCGTAGGTTCCAGAACAATCTGTACCGTTCGCACAGTGGGCGTGATCTTATCGAAATGATCTACTACAGTCCGGAACCTTCTAGAAAACTGCAGGCGCGGTTTGCGCTGAGAATCATGCGGTGTTTTTGGACGATAACAAAAACTTGGGAAATGGAACGTGGCATTGCCCCCCTCTGAAAAAAAGGCATCGTCCCGATGCTTTAAATAAAGATGAAAGTACAATAATAACGCAAGAAAGTACAATGAATAAATTACGATACAACAATAATACAAAAAAAAACACTAGTTCAGTTTGTTAACGCGCTAGAAACGGCTTGAGGCGCGCGACATGGACGACTTCAGGTCGCGATCGGCGTCGTTGAGAGTTCGTGATGCCGTCGGGGACAACCTCGTAATCAAGTGGGCCGAGCCGTCGAACCACCCTGTACGGTCCGAAATACCGTCGCAGAAGCTTTTCACTTAGTCCACGTCGGCGTATCGGCGTCCACACCCAAACACGTTCACCGGGCTGGTATTCCACGAAGCGTCGTCGAAGGTTGTAACGGTGGCTGTCGGTCGTCTGTTGATTCTTGATACGGAGACGCGCAAGTTGTCGGGCTTCTTCGGCGCGTTGAAGGTACTCGCTCACATCGAGGTTTTCTTCGTCGGTGACGTTGGGTAACATGGCATCGAGCGTCGTTGCCGGGCTCCTTCCGTAGACCAATTTGTATGGAGATATCTGCGTCGTCTCCTGCACCGCCGTGTTGTATGCGAAGGTCACATACGGAAGAATGGCGTCCCACGTCTTGTGTTCGACATCGACGTACATTGACAGCATGTCGGCGATCGTCTTGTTAAGCCGCTCGGTGAGGCCGTTGGTCTGTGGGTGGTACGCTGTCGTCCGGCGGTGGTTTGTTTGGCTGTATGCCAAGATTGCTTGAGTTAAGTCGGCAGTGAATGCCGTTCCTCTGTCGGTGATAAGGACTTCTGGGGCGCCATGACGTAGGACGATATTTTCGACGAAGAATTTAGCTACCTCGGATGCACTGCCTTTTGGCAGGGCTTTTGTCTCGGCGTAGCGGGTGAGGTAGTCGGTAGCTACCACAATCCACTTGTTTCCGAAAGCCGACGTCGGGAACGGCCCCAGTAGGTCCATACCAATCTGCTGGAAAGGTCGGCAAGGTGGATCAATTGGCTGCAGAAGTCCCGCTGGCCTTGTCGGCGGTGTCTTGCGTCGCTGACAGTCCCGGCATGTTCGCACGTAACGAGTGACGTCGGTGGTAAGACGTGGCCAGTAGTACCTTTCTTGTATCCTCGCGAGCGTGCGAGAAACACCGAGGTGCCCTGCCGTCGGATCGTCGTGAAGGGCCTGCAGGAGTTCTGGTCGCAGAGCTGAAGGCACCACAAGAAGGTACTTAGCTCGAAGCGGTGAAAAGTTTTTCTTTTGTAGAAGACCGTTTCGTAGCAAGAACGACGCAAGTGCGCGCTTGAATACCTTCGGGACTTCGGCGGTCCTGCCTTCGAGGTATTCTATTAGGGCCTTAAGTTCCGGGTCGGCCCTCTGTCGTTCAGCGAAGTCGTCGGTAGTTATCGTTCCTAAGAAGTAGTCGTCATCCGGGTCGTCGGGTAGCGGTTGGTCGACAGGCGCACGAGAGAGACAGTCGGCGTCGGAGTGTTTTTTGCCGGACTTGTAAATGACAGTAATGTCATATTCTTGAAGTCTCAGGCTCCATCGTGCGAGGCGACCTGAGGGGTCCTTCAAGGTGGCTAGCCAACACAATGCGTGGTGGTCGCTCACAACTTTGAAGGGCCTGCCGTAGAGGTAGGGGCGAAATTTCGACGTAGCCCAGATGATGGCGAGGCACTCCTTTTCTGTTGTGGAATAATTTGCTTCTGCTTTGGATAGCGATCGGCTGGCGTAACTAATAACCCTTTCAAATCCGTCAGCCCGCTGCACAAGAACGGCGCCAAGACCTACGCTGCTTGCGTCAGTATGTATTTCTGTCTCGGCGAATTCGTCGAAATGGGCAAGTAACGGAGGCGTCTGGAGGCGATGTTTGAAGCTCCTGGAAAGCGTGTTCCTGCGGCGTTTCCCACTTAAACTCCACGTCGGCCTTGGTAAGGTTAGTGAGAGGATCGGCGATGCGGGCGAAGTTTTTCACGAACCGCCTATAATAGGCACACAGGCCCAGAAATCGGCGCACGGCTTTCTTGTCAGTGGGCGGCGGGAAGTCGGCGATGGCGGCTGTTTTCCGTGGATCGGGACGAACTCCAGACTTGCTGATAACGTGCCCCAGAAACAAGAGCTCCTCATACGCAAATCTGCACTTTTCTGGCTTCAGTGTGAGTCCGGAAGTCTTGATGGCTTGAAGTACAGCTTCAAGGCGCCGAAGATGCTCGTCGAAACTCGAGGAAAACACGACGACGTCGTCCAAGTACACAAGGCAAGTCTGCCACTTCAATCCTGCCAGTACTGTATCCATAACGCGCTGAAACGTTGCAGGCGCTGAGCAAAGGCCGAAGGGCATCACCTTAAACTCGAAGAGGCCGTCCGGTGTTATAAACGCCGTCTTCTCTCGGTCTCTTTCGTCGACTTCGATTTGCCAATAGCCAGTCTTGAGGTCCATTGACGAAAAGTACTTGGCGTTATGGAGCCGATCAAGTGCGTCGTCTATTCGTGGGAGGGGATACACGTCCTTTCTTGTGATTTTGTTCAGGCGGCGATAATCGACGCAGAAACGTAGGGTCCCATCCTTTTTCTTCACTAACACCACGGGGGATGCCCATGGACTCTTGGACGGCTGGATAATGTCATCCCGCAGCATTTCATCAACTTGTCTCTTCATGGCCTCACGTTCTCGCGTCGAAACCCTGTACGGACTCTGACGGAGTGGTCTGGCGTTTTCTTCGGTTATGATGCGATGTTTCGTGATTGGGGTCTGCCGAATTTTCGATGACGACGAAAAGCAATCTTCGTATTGCAGGAGCAGGGCCTTGAGCTGTTCTTGCTTATCGTTGGGAAGTCTGGGATTGACGTCGAAAGCTATGGGAGGGGCTTGGTTCAACTGAGCAGGTTCCGCAGAATCGGCGAGGGCGAAAGCACTGGTGGCTTCGACAATTTCTTCGATAAATGCGACCGTTGTTCCTTTGTTCACATGTTTGTACTCATTGCTGAAATTCGTGAGCAAAACCGTTGCTTTGCCTCCCCGCAGCTCTGCAATTCCTCTTGCGACGCAAATATTTCGGGTGACCAACAGATGCTGACTGCCTTCAATGACGCCTTCCAAGTCAGGTGATTTAGGAGCGCCGACTGAAATAATGACGCTTGAGCGAGGCGGAATGGTGACTTGTTCTTCCAGCACATTCAAGGCATGGTGTCCTGACGGCGTGCGCGGCGGTAGTGCTTCTTCTGTGGATAACGTTATCGACTTTGTTTTTAGGTTGATGACAGCACCATGGAGGCATAAGAAGTCCATGCCAAGGATGACAGTCTCTCGAGCAACGCTGTAGGACTACGAAGTCTGTAGGATAAATACGGCCGTTAATGGTGACTCTCGCTGTGCAGATTCCTGCAGGCGTTACGAGATGACCTCCGGCTGTGCGGATTTCAGGGCCTTTCCAAGCTGTCCTAACTTTCTTTAACTTCGCGGCGAACGACCCACTGATGACAGAATAGTCGGCTCCAGTATCGACGAGAGCGGTCACACTGTGGCCGTCGATAAGAACGTCGAGGTCGCTAGTTCGCCGTCTCGCATTACAGTTAGGGCGTGGCGTCGGGTCACGGCTGCATCGGCTGGTTCTGCTGCTTCCATGTTGCGTCGTCAGGCCACCTTGGGTAAGTGAGCTTTCGCCGTCAGGGCTTTGCCTGGTTGGCGTTGTGTTCGGAAAGTTCCGTCGCGGCGTCGTCGTCGTCGGAGGATCTTCGGTAGTTCGTCGCACAGCAACCGCACCTCCAACGGTTGCTGCCCTTAGTTTCCCAGATACGGGCTAGGAGACCGGCCCCGCGTTGGGCCAGAGTACTGCCGGTGGTGCGGTGACGTGCGGCGGCTGGGCGACGGGGAACGCGAAGGGCTTCGTGGTGTCCACCGAGTTCCTGTCAGGTAGTCGGCGATGTCACGTGGTCGTTCTCCTGGCTGTGGACGCGGTGCATTGACGGCGAAGCCACGCAGTCCCATTTGTCGGTACTGGCAACGGCGGTATGTGTGTCCGGCCTCGCCGCAGTGGTAGCAGAGCGGGCGATGGTCAGGGGTGCGCCAGACGTCAGTCTTCCTCGGTGCACTGCGCTGGGCTGCTGGCGAACGGTATGACGTCGGTGGGGGTGGTGGCGGCGGTGGCGTCTGTCGACGGAAGTGCGACGGGGCGGCGTTTTGGCGTGGACGGGGAGGAGCGTTGTGGCGCAGTGCAGCGGCGTAGCTCATAGCTTCCGGCTCGGGCAGCGGTGCGTGGGGAAGTTGAAGCGATTGCCGAACTTCTTCTCGCACAATGTCGGCGATTGAATCCACTTGAGGCTGCGCCGAAGGCAACAGCTTGCGCAGCTCTTCCCTCACGATCGCTCGGATCGTTTCACGCAGGTCTCCGGAGTTACTGGCTTGAGCAGCAGCGCAGTCTGCAGTCAGGCGACGATTATACTGTCTAGTACGCATGTCCAGTGTCTTTTCGATCGTGGTCGCTTCGGCTACAAATTCTTGGACGGTTTTCGGCGGGTTTCTCATCAGTCCCGCGAAGAGCTCTTGTTTGATCCCTCGCATAAGGAAACGAACTTTTTTCTCCTCAGGCATGTCTGGGTCAGCGTGACGGAATAGTCGGGTCATTTCTTCTGTGAAAATGGTGACATTTTCGTTTGGTAGTTGAACCCGAGTCTCTAATAAGGTAGCGGCCCTCTCTTTGCGAGCGACGCTCGCGAACGTTTGCAGGAATGCGCCGCAGAAAACATCCCACGTTCGGAGCGTGGACTCCCGATTTTCAAGCCATGTCCTTGCGGTGTCTTCCAAATAGAAGAACACACGACGCAGTTTTTCGTCATGGTCCCAGTGGTTGAGGGCGGCCACACGGTCGTATGTCTCCAGCCAGGACTCCGGGTCTTCGAACGATGACCCATGGAAAATTGGTGGTTCTCTGGGTTGATGCATGACCATCGTGGGCTGGGACGCTGCGGTTGTCATTGTCGCTGCAGTCGCGGTCATGGCCTTCGTCTTCCGCGCCTTGTCTGGTAGAAGCCCGTACTCCGGTGGTAGCCCTTGCTGTCGGCGGCTTGTTCGCTGCTCCTGGTTGGCGTCGGTGTCTTCTCCGCGACGTGGGCTGGGTTCACGGCTTGACGGGGGCGTCCGGTACATGAACGAAGCAGCACCTCCACCAGATGTCACGGGGTCGTGACGTGGCTGAAGACAGGAGACTTCGTGTTGGAATTGAACTGTTTATTTGGGCGAACCTGTGCCCGGTAAACTGAAAGTCCAATTACAGCAGCAGTCTCGCACAGATAGCAGTCTCGGACTGATAGCGGCGAACGGAGCGTCGGCCTTCGATCAACAACTGACAAGCGGCGAAGCGCGTCGGCATTTATACTCTTGCCGTCGAATGTTCTAGCGTTATCGCTGGCGTTAGCGTAGGTTCCAGAACAATCTGTACCGTTCGCACAGTGGGCGTGATCTTATCGAAATGATCTACTACAGTCCGGAACCTTCTAGAAAACTGCAGGCGCGGTTTGCGCTGAGAATCATGCGGTGTTTTTGGACGATAACAAAAACTTGGGAAATGGAACGTGGCAATATGTTTTGTTTGCTCTCTCCACACGCAAGACTATCGTCTTTCGACGACATTTGCAGATTAACATGCAGATACGGGGTCAATTTTTTCTTCTCAGTACATTTAGATGATCCCCCTCCACCGCCACACCACCACCAGCCCCGATAGCTATCTCCCGTTGACGTAGTTTTGCATTGCCTTCGGCACAGAGGCTTCCCACCCCTCGCGTGGTTATGCGCTGCCTCCAGGCTCGGGGCACCCGTGACAAGCGACGATGTCTTGCAATGGCGGCGTCGTGCTATGTGACGTTGCAATGACTTCCCAAATTTTGGTGATCTGCAACATCAAGATTACAGTATAATGGGAAGCCATCAAATGATGGTGTTTTTCCAACTTGATGCGGCAGCCAAAGCTGTCGCCTTAAAAATAACAGAAGCATGTGGTGGCTTACTTTATGCGTCTCGGTAAAGCACAAAGCTACAGGCCGATTTTATTGATGCATTGTACGGAATGCGTGAGCAGCATTTTTTTTTATTCAAACAGGGTCTGGCGGGCCAGAGCATCCTGGCAATGCTGGAAAGTGGCAAGCGACTGGAGCAGCCTCACGACTGTCCTGACCGAGTTTACCAACTGATGCAATCCTGTTGGCAGTACAAGTGAGTCTGCCATATAAACCTCAAGATTTCGCTACTTATTCTAACTGATGTTTCTGCCAATGTTTTATTACTAGACAAATTTGACGCAGCGTACGCCATAAATCGCTGACTGCCTTACCGTAGGGAGAGGTTGTCCAGCGCACAATGAAAATGCTGTGAGAAATACGGTTTAGTTGCGTGCGTTATTGAAAAAAAACACTATCGAACTCACTGATCGCCTATTAATTCGAAAGGTGTGTATTCCCTCTCTTAAAACTGCGATGTTTTTGCAATTCACCGTACTTTGTGCGGGGTTACAAAAAAAAACATCAAGAACCAGCACGTGCCCTCCTCGTACTCTTTTGTCGACTTAGTCGTATACAGCAAGGAAGGAATTCTAGAAGTAAAAAAATCACATATCCACGGAGCGAATGATGATGAGTAGAATGAAGCTTCGGAGGGTTTTATCGGTAAACCGTGAATCGTCCGTACGTTCGTCTGTCTGTCTGTTTGTCCCATCAATCCGTTCGTCCATGCATCCATCTGTCCCCCTGTCTGTCTGTCTGTCTGTCTGTCTGTCTGTCTGTCTGTCTGTTTGTCTGTCTGTTTGTCCGTTTGTCTGTCTGTCTGTCCGTTCGTTCACCTGCCTGTCTTTCTGTCTGTGCGTTCGTTCACCTTCTTGCCTGCTTGTCGGTGTGTCTTTCTGTCCCTCCGTCCGTCTGTACGTCCGACCATTCGTCGTCACATTCTGAGTGAGTCATAGAACTAGTGGTCACGAACGAGTTATGAGGGACAGACCCACAGCTTTAGGAGCTTTGCCCTTGAACTTTCTTCGCGAGGCATGATGTGAACCTCCATACACACCATTCAGAATAGAGTGGCTAGCAGAGCACAAGAGAGAGAAGAAAAAAAGTCAGAATGGTAGGGAGGTTACCTAGATTAGGCGCAGCTTGCTACCTTCTACGGGGGAAAGGCGAATGAAGGAGAAAAAAAGAGAGAGGAGATATACATTGCACGTAACATGCGCATTGCATACACAGTTCAGGTTTCACAGGTGGTCGCACAGTGATGTTGCCCTCAAGAGTTGTAGGAAGACTCGTGTGGCTTTCTGGGCTAAAGTACTTGAAGGCCACGCACCCAAGATCTCCAAAGTAAAGAGTTGATCATCCAGCCGCCTTAAGGCACACTGGAGGGCCTGGCGGTCTTCTTCAAAGTCTGGACAACGACACAGGGCATGGTCGAGAGTTTTTACACAATGGCAGTTATCACAGTTGGGGGAGTCAGCCATAACGATGCGATAACCTAATGAAGTGGTGAAGACAAATAGCTGGTAAATGTAATAAAGAAGCGCTATACAGGAGGACAAATGTTAAGGTGAGGGAAAGGAGCAAAGTAGAGAGTAAAATACATGACACAGAGAGATAGTGAAACATAAATAACTAAAGGCGCAAAAAATGAATACACGAAAGAGAGAAAGATATAAAGAGCAAAAGAAAGACATTGAAAGAGCCAGCAAGAAATAAAAAGATAGGCGCGAAGTAATGGAAGAAAGTTAGAATGACCAAGATAGAGAAAGTAATAGAGATAGAGAGAACAAAATATGGAAGTAAGAAGGAGGGGAACTTCGCCAGCTCCACTACAACCTCACTTTCAGCAAGACTAGTGTGGACCTGCCCGACTTTTCGTATTTGCTTATGTGCGCAGTGTTGCAGGGGTCCAAGGTCAGCCCCATACATTGACATGATAATAGGGAGGGCAGCACTGCGAAGAACCCCCCCCCCTACCCCGTCCGCCTGAAAGTGTACCTTGCGCACGTCTATGCGAGTGGGTACACTGCAATAAGAGCAGCTACTGTGGCTAGCTCATGTTACGTCTTATACAATCGTACTTTTTATCGTACAGGGAATGACTGAAAGCAATACAGACATTGATCGTAAACAAACAGTATTTGTTAGTCTATGGTCTCTGGTGTATTCAGTCCATCTCTATATGATTACCCAAGACGCTCTTTAATGTTGATAAACTATGGTGTCAGGCTGGCAAGAAGAGCATCTTTTTCGAATGCAGCTCTTCATTTATGTCAACTGTCAGCTTATGACATGCCATCTCTCGTTTGACGTCAAACGGCAGGCGCCAGCAGCTCTACAGAAAGTGAGCAGGAACATTCGTATGAAAGGAAAACGCTTAAGAAAATGACAGTGGCCCCGTTTCCTTTCAAACTCTCCTTGTCACGCGCGATGGGAATATCTAGCTGAGCTGTTCACAGCAGTCTTGAATTTCCTCAGGAAGTGTTATTTCGCCAAGCTTTAGAGATGTTTCATGAGCACTTTACCGCAAACTGACCTCACGAACTGGTCTTGTCTCTGTCCATTGGCCACGATACAACATTCACTGGTATTAACGATACGTACGCTCATCACTAATGTTGCCCCGCCGTGGTAGTCTAGTGGCTTAGGTACTCGGCTGCTTCCCCGCAGGTCGGGGGATCGAATCCCGGCAGCATTTTCGGTGGAGGCGAAGATGCTGTAGGCCCGTGTGCTCCGAGTTGAGTGCACGTTAAAGAACGCCAGGTGGTCGAAATTTCCGCAGCCTTTCGCTACAGCTTCTATCATAATCATATGGTGGTTTGGGGACGTTAAACCATACATATCAATCAATCAATCATCAATCACTGATGTCGTGGTAAAACAGTACAAGCTGCTAACACACATTTTTCTGACAGAAGAGCACATATTCAGAGTGGCGTGTTAAGCCTTAAAGGGGCCATCGAACACTTTTTAAAGTACCCATGGAATGAATTCACTAAAATAACTCATTGCCCTACGAATTCAGTGCCATCAAAATTTTAAGAATCCGTCCACTACGAGCCGAGTTTCAAAGAATATTAGCACGCTGCAGTCACTTTCTCTCTTCTTTCGTCTTGATGAAAGAGTTGGAAGCTAAGCAGGGGGGGGGGATGGTAGGGCAAAGTAAATAAGTCACGTGCGCCTCGTGACCTTGAGCACTTTTCTTTTTTTTCCTTTGAATAAGCAGCTTTTGGCTTGTGATCGCGCTCGCACGAGTGGACAAGTGGCAGCTTCCCGCGGCAATCCATGTATCGACCGAGCGAGCCATGTTCAAATCAGCCAATGGCTGATGGATGGTCTTCTAAGTGTGATTTTTGAGTGCCTTCTATCATTTCTCGAGAGAAGGGAAAGCAATTTTCAGCTTGATCATTTATTGTGAATTCCAGGTCGTGTGCTGCGCTATAAGATTTGGATCACGTGTTCTCGGAGGCTTCTACTACATGTCGGCAGTATTTTCTGACCATGCTCAAAAAGTGTTGCAGAGCCCCTTTAAGATGCTTAGGTTATGTTAAGTGGATGTACAATGCACGATAGTTCATTAGGGATCATGCAACACCTGAAGAAAGTATACGTTTCTGTTAATAATCCACAAAAAGGTTAGCGCTATCATTTTTAAAGCAAGACTTCAAGAAATGCTGACACGAATTTCAAATATTATCGCGTTGGTTCACTAAATAAAAACACGCGTGTTGAGAACATAAAAAAGGCTGTAAGAGGGCTTGGCAATGCATTAAATATATTTTTATACCGCTGCCTTAAAAAAACAATTTCGTTTTCGATATCTACAAGGTGACTTCACTGTGACGAATCAGCACAGGCCTGTCGCCACGGGGAGACTGCAACCCGTGGCATACTAGCCAATGCTGTCAGTTCCTGGTCAGTTGCGCGTGGTTCACGTAAACAATGACGAGTAAACGATTGTCCACAGACTCCGACAGCGTTTTCTGTGATTTAAGCACGTGGAGCACCACTGTCGCAAACCCAGTGTTGACTTCACGGGATAATGTCGATTGCTGGTGAGGCTGGTTTTCAGATGCTTGTCAAAGATCAGAATGAGAGTAAAATATTTTTTAGCGTGTTGTCTAGCTCCAGTGTGCAGAAAGCGTTGACAATGCACGCTGTGGATGCAAATATCCCTCTTCAAGTTGAAGCGAAGCATCTCATGCATTATCCGCCGCATTCGCCTCGGTGTGGCTTACACGAGACGTTACACCCACTTGATTGGCTGTAATGACACAGGTCCCAATTGTGGTCACTGTCGGTTGCCAGAAACGCTGAAACATATATTTTGCGACTGTCCAGCATATGCAAGCGAACGTCAGCAACTGATATCTTCGATTGACCGATACATTAGCCGACCATTAACAGATGAGGTTGTGTTAGGTCCTTGGCCTGACGCCAGCAGCACACAAGTGGTTATACGTGCCGTCATCGCTTTCTTAGAAGCCATTGGACTGGATGCACGTCTGAAGAGTTACCCAGCCTAATAAGAACATATCATCTCTCTACCTTACCATCGTCATTCATCACTCTTTCACTCCCCAGTCACCCTTCCCCAGTGTAGAGTAGCAAGCCAGAGCAAACTATAGCTCAGGCTGACCTATCTACTTTTCTGTACATCAATTCTTTCTCTCTCTCTCCCTCTTCAAGTGCCTCAAAATCACGTCAACGTGCTCCTTTAACCTGTGACTGTCTTTCGGAAGTCCATAACTCTATACGTCAATCAGTATAGATGCTGTCGCAATGGATTAGATTCATCTCATTATTTCAGACAACGAAGTTCTCAGTTAGCCGCAGACCAAAACGATGGTCACCGCAATACTCGAATGTATACCCTGAGTGCATTCAGCAGCAAAACAATATCGTTGTACAATTTCGCAGATAACGAACAAGACAAATAAAAGAACAAGGAGCATATTTTTACGATGGTAAATGAAGAATAAAAAATCACAAATCAATATTGAAAGCTTCAGGATTATAAAGCTTATTTATACACACTTTTTTATAGTTTGCAAAGGGAAGCGGATAATATTCAACATTCTTTAAAAATAGTTTAGGGACGCATGTATCTGAATAAACTCGATCACCTGTGTACATCTGCCGAGTATTACGGGGGCTAGGAACGAAAGAATACTGGGTCCATGGTTGGCCCGCATAAGAGAACTTGATTAATTGTCGCATCTGGATTTATGAGGCACATTACTACTATAGTATATTTAGAGATGTTTAAAAAAATTTAGCCTAATTAGATAAGGCCAGTATGCTTGGCTACGAAATTCTCATACGTTAGCTTTGGCTGGGCCTTTTTGTGAAAACCAAATTGTTACACTTACAGTGCGGCCCTAAAAAGACAATTTTCAAGTGTCTCATAAACGCTGATCACAACGTTTAATGAACTTTTATACTTGTGCGGCTCTAAATTGAGGAAATACTTGTGTTTAGTCAATATTAGTGTTGCGTGAACGGATTTTTGTAGAAAACAGCATGGACTTATGGCGTCGCACTATTTGCCTTTGTGTTGCCCAGTGTTTTTGTTCCACTTCATAACAACTTTTCAGCAAAAAAAAACATTCGTACGTTTACTAAACCGCAATGAAACTTCTATTCCTCCTTCCCACCTCAAACCTATTGAGAATCAAGCGTGTTTCAAGAACATTTCGGAATCAAGAAGTTGATGCCATTCGTGTAATGCAACCAAAGCCTGACAGTACGAAAGCTGTCTAACGCGACTATGCAAGAATGTCCATACTACAGCGGCCAGAAACTAGCATGCATAACTCGATGTGCCCCCATAGAAGCGCGAGCCTTTCGTCGCTCATACTCGGCTCGCTCCACGCTGGGCAAGCTACGCGTGGCGGCGAACTGTCTCTGTTTGGTAGGCGTAGCTTGGCGTTGCCTGCTCCTGGGTTTTTGCACGGCTAAGCGAGGGTAAACCCGACGTGTGCGCAGCTGGTTATGGCTAGGTTATTGGTGGGTGACGGCGTGAAGGGCTCTTTGTCAATCGACAGAGTTTTACCTCATGTCTAACGAGGTTCGCTTTTCAAACTACGATCTCAATGCACTCCACGCTTTCTTGCAGGCCCGATGACCGACCCTCGTTCACGGAAATTTGTGCCACGCTTCGAGAGGCGCAAGAAGACTGCACCTGACCGAACGCTGATGACGCGGCCAGCAAAACCAACTGCCCAAGAGGGGCCAGCGCTGACGTCTCAGACGCTGCCATCAGCCTGACGTCGTCGGTACAGCCGGTCCTCGAGCCGGGAACACAGTACCTCAAGGCACCGATCTGTGATGTTGTTACCGCACTTTGACACTCAGGAAGGCGCCTCCCACATACGCAACACCATCGACAAATGCTCACGGCACTTCATATTTGCTGCTTCACGTGGCGGCTGGTCATTGCAAGGGGGGGGGGGGGTGTTTTGTGGAAAACGTTTTTTCGCTTTACGGACAACGTCAAGAGGTGGAAGAAAAACGTTTTGATTTTCTGAGCCACGCCTACAAGACTGCGGGGAATGTAGAGGAGCGCGGAACACATTGCGAAACTTGCCGAGTTCTTCAACCATACCCTTTTTGAATCTCCATTTTGATTGATTGATTGATTGATTGATTGATTGATTGATTGATTGATTGATTGATTGATATGTTGGGTTTAACGTCCCAAAACCACTATATGATTATGAGAGACGCCGTAGTGGAGGGCTCCGGAAATGTCGACCACCTGGGGTTCTTTAACCTGCACCCAAATCTGAGCACACGGGCCTACAACATTTCCGCCTCCATCAGAAATGCAGCCGTCGCAGCCGGGATTCAAACCCGCGCCCTGCGGGTCAGCAGCCGAGTACCTTAGCCACTAGACCACCGCGGCGGGGCTTGAATCTCCATTTTGGGATCCTTGAATACTTTGCTAGCTTGACGTTGTCAGACTTATCACGTCACCTTGTTAGCATAGAAACTATATCATCATCAAGGACCTTTCAAAATGATTTCTGCATAATTTCTGCGATATCACAGAGCCTTATTTAATTGGGTCGTCTCCGAACACTTTTTAACGGAACGAGCAACGAGTTTTCTTTTGTTTTCTCCCAAGTACATCCGGTCGGGCGCTTACTGCCCGCTTTCTAAACATTAATAAAATTTAATTTCTAGAAGTGTAACTTGTACGAAATTAATGGTTCTGGTCCAAGTTGATTGGATTGGATAGATATTCTATTGAAGCATACGTTTATATAAAGTAAAATATAATGCAGGATTCGTATCATTAATGAAAACTAATTAAATGAGTTCATTGATAGAACAAGTGGTTTACTTATGAAAAGCTGGTACTGCTGCGAAATGTGCCGGTGCTGATCTCAAGTACGCGCTTCTTTATACGTAGCCTCTGACATTCGCTTAAACTCTGCTACGAAAGACAAGGTTAATTTCAATAGACACGTGAACGCCGACGTGAGAGGCTCGGCTACCAGACAGCGAAGTCAAAGATTAGGGCTGTCTCCTACCTTCTTTTTTTGTTTCTCACGTCCTTTGCTCGCGAGGGCTTGAACCCGAGCTTGTTGGCATGGCTTCATCATGAGAAACAGCAGGCCACACTGTTTTCGAAAGAGAGGACTTTGCATTCGCTAACAACATAACCGTTTATTTCGTGTGAACAAATATATAAGCTTTCTTGGAAAGGGCAAAAAGAAGAAAAATAAAGCAAACTTGTTTTTTTTCATTTTCAAGAAAGCGCATATATTTTGTACACACGAATAAAAGCTCATGTTCGCCAGCGCAGAACCCTGTCTGTCTCTCTAGTATCATGTGTCCGTGCCGTTTGTTATAATGAAGCTTATCTTCAAGTATGGGCTGTTGTAGTTTACCTCTGCTCAATAGTTAACATAACAGTGAGCATGCCGCCAAGTCGCTCACCCCTTCCTCTCCCCGGAGTGCGACACACGCGGTGACAGATTTATCACCGCTGGCATGATTGAAGAGCTGTGGTCGCCATTACGTGTTGAACTTGCCCAGAACATCATGCGTGAATAGAGCAGAGGAGTGCGCGTGAAAGTCGTGCATATTTCCCGCCCACCGTCTTACGCATTTGACGGACGCTATTCCGTAAAAGGGAAAGTAATCATCGAGTCACGAAACCGCCCAGTCTGAGCTTACAAAGTCACTGTTACGCACAACGAGGTTCCAACTTCCTCGGTGTACACAGGCCGCCTCGCACCCTGATTGGGATACATCAAGAGCAGTGAAAAGTTAGGATTCATTTCTTTTCATCAGATTTTATGCCCAAGAGCACGACCCTAATGCACAGTTTTCGGTGGAATGTTCAGCTCTAGCAAGCTAAAGCAGCAAACTCACAATGGGCAAACATTCGAAGTTGTTAAAAAGCTGAACCTCCACATCCATGAGGCCTGTCTGATTTTCTTCACATGATTCTCTTTTCGCTCAGTTGGTGTCTTCCTTGTTCACATTACTGCGCTGCTGTATAATTACGGCACCATTCAGTGTCACAGTGCGGAAAGAAGAATACTTTATCACACACTGGGTACCTTTTAGAATGCTGCCTCGAAAAAAAAGTTGCAGGGCATTTATCAGTAAAGCGAAAAGGTTGGAGGGCTAGGTAAAAAATCGCTACATGTGACTGGTTTTAAGCATCATCGACATAACCTTGTTTATTCTGCTATAGCAGCTTTAAAATGCAGCCGTTTTTAATGATCCCTTATTTGGTACTCTACGCGTACTTATCAAGCCGTAAAATTGTGCGCAAGAACATTCTGCATCTGAGTTGTCCTTGCAGGATGAAATTTCAAGAAGTAACATCTTTTCCCATTAAAAGCAGAATCCATGGATGCCGCAACTTCGTAAACTCAAAAATTAAGTAACTCCTGCATCACCACGAAAAAGCTTTGAGATGGGGCGTTTTATTAATTCCATTGTCATAGCATAATTGTTCATCCACTATCAGTTAAACACCAGTCCTGATCTCTAAAAGCTTTTGCGAAACAGAATGAGCAATTTATTCTTGATTCTAATGCACGTAGTACGTGCAAGTATTGCGCACAAGTCGTCACACTCCTTCAGCAAGTAGCTCTCTGTTATTTCAAAATGCTTCCTAAGACTTGGGTCTTTTGTTTCTAGATATGGGTTCCTTTACCAATGTGTTCGCATCCCTGGTTGCTGCCTATATATACGGTTATATGTGACACTTTTTCTTACATCAAACAACGGCGACATGGAAATGTACACAGAAACACCAGGACATACTCAATTTAACCTTGGAAAGTCACTCATATTAGTGTGCGTCAAATGCAGTGAGATAGGCACCAATATGCGTGCGTACTGAGCATCAAAGCTATTCCTCCATTTTGTTCTTTCTTGCTTTAACTATGGTCTCTGAAGACAGCAGTCAGTGTAATTTACAGTGAACGACGCTTGTTTTTTTTGCTGTAATTTTTTTCTTCGTGTTTTTTGGCAAGTTTCGTGACAGAGGTGATTCACAGGAGCCTATGCAATCCAAATCATATATGGTTTAGTGCATTTCATGTTGAAATGTCGCATTTAAAATGTGTCCTACCTAAGCGTGCTTCCCGTTTTACGCCTCGGATGCGAAGTTAAAATATAGGCCAAGAAACACTTTAACCACAGGTCATTGCACGCGCGGATCTGCCTACTGCACAATAAATTCATACTTAGACGCACCAAAACACTTACGTTATGGCCCACCCTAAAAGCAGGAGATATGCTACTACCCGGCGTCCGCAAGCATAAATTGCCTAAAGAAAAGCCCCTTTCTCGTCCTTGCAGTGTTTATGAGAGTGACGGAGTACCAAATGCTAGCGTTTATCAAGCGTCTTTAGGTTATACGAGGAGAAGATGAACAGAGAACTTCCTACAACGTAACGCGGTGCTGCATATGTATGCAATAAATCCCGATCCAACATATTTCTTCTGACCCTGACGCCTTCATTCCCATAAGTGAACTGCGGAAACGATTTGAAGAAATTGCGGCTCTAGCTTGTGTAGAACGTAGTAGAATGTGTCGCTCATAGGTAGCAGCAAACTGATGGAGTCGTACATCATCAATGCTCTCGATGGAAATTAACGGCGTCGACCGTGTAGTCTGAGGGACATATTGTGAAATGCCATCACTCCTGCAGCTACGAGAAACGTGCCCTGAGACAGCTGTAGGCATCTATGCACTGCGATGTAAGCGCCAGTCTGCAGCCTGAGAGCTGCCGCTGCATCACGTTGTTGCCGCTGTTTCGTGTAGCCCTCTAGTGGTAGTGTCTGAAAATGACCTCGCGTCTCGACCTCCTCGGGATGGCGAACAGTTTTCCATGGTGTTGTTCCGTGCTGTGTTCTGTGCTGTTGTTTCACCCTCAACCCAGAGGGCTGCGTCGTTGGGGTCAATGGTCGGCGAAACGTTTTGTGCATCGCTGGCCCTTGCTTTAACTGTAGGAGCTTGTGGTATACGTGGTGCTTGTCTCTACGCATGGCACTAGGGAACGCCATGCAAGCCAATGAGATTTTCAGTGCGGACTTGCTGATTATGCATTTGAAATAATTTCTTGCAGCGCGAAGCTAAACACGAACACGAGAAAGCGGTGTCCAAAAGGACCTTCGCGTGTCCAGGTTTCGCTTGGCTCTTCATCAAATTGTTTCAAATGCCATGCAAGCATTGAGTCCGCGTGTGGGGCGTACGTTGCGGCAAAGTAGACTCGCGAGCCGTCATGCACGTTCCCGGGTCAACGCCTACCATTAGATCCGCTGCCAATTGTGTTAGAGTAAATCAGTTTTCTAGCGTAAATGCACAAGTTAGAATACAGTAAATGTGCTCTATCTTTCAAGTCTCATCACATCATCTCAATGTTTTCTTCTTGACCACACCCAGGTAGACATATTTGTAATTCTAAACTGTCGACATATGTGTGGGTTAATTTTTAGGAGTTTGATCTGCCGTGACGTCTGTGACATTTAGAGCTACATACTTTCAAGATGTGGTGCTATAAGCACCACGGTACGTTGCCACAGTTCTTATAAGAACTGGTTTCAATGAAGCTACTGGGAATGCTTCCTGTTTTGACGCTTTCGTAAATATTGTACAAGCTAACAGCCGCAGTGGTCTGCTTTTTAAATGGTGGAGCTCAAATCAGCAACAACATTCAAATTCATGCCAACTGAAAATAACGCATGAGGCAATAAATCATGAGGCGCAGTACTTCAACGGCAGTACTGCGCCATTCAAGCAGTGGAGAGCCACGTTTGGAATGCCGCCGTAAAACAAGAAATTAACGTAGTCCCGGAGCATTCCTGAAAGGACGTTTTGAAAGTACTTTCGTCCATAGGTTGATTTGTAGAAATACGCTGCTTTTGTAGCCTTGTTTTGTTAAAAGGAGGATCTGCTTTCAGCCCTCAACAGTCCTAGCAAAGTATCAGGGCTGGTTTACGGTCTGGTATACTAAGCCCCGTGAACCACTCTTTGCTAGAGCTCGACAGGGTCACCTTCAAGCTACTCAAGTTGAAATTTATTTTCGGTTATCCACGCCTCACTTATATGATGTAAAACAAGAAAGTAAATTCTATTCATCCTTCGTTTGTTTCTTCACTTGCTCATATTTAAATAGCAACTTAGTCGTGGAAAGCAAATCTATTGTCAATAATGCGTCGTGCGACACCATGGAACTTGGCTCCTCGCACAGGGGTGCTCTCTCGAAATGTGGCGGAGTGAACTTGACGTTGATCTCTTACTTCACTGTTCGCAAGGCAGGCCCTCAAAGTTTTACGCAAACATTCATAATCATTTCTAAGATTCAATGATTATGTTCTTTGAGAACTCATTTGTACAAGGCTGATGTCTATCCAGTCAATGTTGTGAATGTTTTCAGAGATTCTAAGATTCAACGATGATGTTTTATGAGCACTCATTCGTACAAGGCTGAGGTCCATCCAGTCAAAGTTGTGGACGTTTTCAGTTACCTTACTAGTTATGTTGCCGACTTGAATGTGAGAGACGATCACTGCCGCGAGAGTAACTGAAAAATAAGAGCATGTGGGTACACACCACATTCCGCCTAGCTTGTCAGAGTGCCCGTTGCTGACATACTTTTCATGTTTTACTGTTAAACAATGAGTTTGTTGGTTGCAGAATCTTATGTTGTATTTGTGAATGTATACAAAAGTGGTGTTGTTGTTCAAGAACACGGCATCGTATCGTACTATAGATGCATTTGAACACGCATTTTAGTGGCAATATTGAATGGTGGTTGGTCATATGTGAGGAAGGTGCGTAAATTATACTATTCCCCATTGGTCCAGTGCGCTAGAGCCACAGCGCGAGTAGACGCACTCTTTCAGCGTGAATATGACTGAGTTCGAGTTGGAATCTCGGAAATTTCGGAGACGTTTCTTCTGATACAATGGTGCTTGAAAAATAGAATGAAACACACCCACCACTGATGCATCATGCAACGTTCACATCACACAGAAATTAAACGCTGGATTGTTCTGCGTGTAATGAGGTACCACCAATTTCTACTTTGTGTTGGTGTGTAGTTTTGTTGTTTCGTTATTTTTTATCGAAACCACAGCTTAAAAGCACACAAATGGGCAAACGCCAATTCTTAGCTGAGGTTAGGCGAAAAAAAAATAAAGGAGCAGCTAGAAATCAGTAAGCAGCTCTCCCTAGTACTTTTTTTCACAATAGTTGAACCTGTTAGCCGGTCGCCTGCCAGAAAGACCACTTTGTGGAACAATGGAATCGCTAAGTACGAAGGCGAACTTAGTTGCCTACCATGCGTGATGTGAAAGTGGGTTTTTTTTTTTCTCCAAAGTACTTACTGGCAACACATTATGCAAAAGTACGAGGAACACTGCGGCAGTGTTCGCATTCCGAGATATTCTTTCACCAAACTGCTCCTGATAGACTGAACCGTATAAACGGTTTCAAGGTTCCAAACGTTCTACTCCAAAAAAGTTCCGGTACCCTCATTTACCAGCTCCTCACGTTAAAATTGAAAGCGTGTATTCAATTTATTTTCAAGGTTGAGGAAACTTTCTGATTTTCCAAATAAACAAAACGTGCGTAAAGTACAAGGGAATCTTTTATAAATTTTATTTAGCTCAAAAGGACGCTTATTTGAATGTATTTTGTCATATATGGGAGAGAAAATGCAGAAAATCAGCGGGCTATTTTTTAAAGCTGTTGTTGTGCACTGATCTTATTCAGGTACATTGGTGGATAAAACCAGATTTCGTTGAAGGCACGTGTTTTTAAACGGTGAAAGGGACAACACTCCTCTACTTTATCCTCTCATTTTTTTGCGGAGTAAGATGTCAAGCAGCGTGCAGCTCAGTGCCATGAGTAGACTCATCTTATTTTGGGGTGATGAGATGCAGAGGACTAGTCACAGGATTTGCGGGTATGCACTACGGTGTATACGCAAATAGGAATTGCCATGTGCAAGCGACTAACTAGAATTGTCCCACTGTTTTCAGCCACGAGTAATAAAGTTGTTAACAACCAACTGAAAATAATATGTAATGGCAAATGACGCCACTCTGTGTTAATTTTCCTCCGACAGCCTAGTCAGCCATAACTTTCAGCGTTTGCTCTCGAAAGCTTAGCATTTTGTGTGGAACCTTGAACACGTTTTAAATTAGTTTTGACGGGACAGCGTATAATAAACATGCGAGCACGTAGCTTTAGTCTGTACAACAAATAAAGGATTTACGTAGCTGGCAGGTGCAAAAAAAGAGAGTGCAAAAATTAACGCATAAACAACGCGAACGCCCCCAGAAAACATAACGCAGCGCTGCCTGAAATTAGAAAAATCACACCAGGGAGAAATATATGTTCGACGCATAGATAGAGTGCGCATTCTCAATAACGGCATTACTTTCTGTCACTTGGGCTCACGTTTTCTTCTACTCGAGAGCAATTGCTTACGGGGCTCCTTTCTTATTTGTGCCAGGTGATCGAAGGCTGGCTCAATCAGGCCCTTGCACGGAGGCCAAGGTTCAACCATTATACGCGTTACGTTATTCTTGGATCAGTGCGAAACTGAGAAGTCCGTGGGCCTCGGTGCATGAAAAAAAGGTGGCGAGTCAGATTTTTTTTTTCATTTTAAAGAGCGTGAATTTATAGAGTAACACGTTCTTTTATAATGGTCGCTGCCACTTCGGCGAAAAGTCAATGTGTTAGGACAGGTAAGTCCTTTACACACCGGACATTTACATTGATAATGGTGCTTACGCCTGTCGTTGCATCTGAGATAAGTCGCATTGGTAGGAGCCATCTTTTTCATAAGGAAAAGAAATTTGGCAAGAAAAAAGTAAGGAATCAATTTGTACCTTTGTTAGGGTGCACGAAACTTGTCTACACCAAGGCTTCCCAATGCTACAGCAGGAGTGTACCCGCCCCTCCAGTGTGACAGCGCGAGCCCAGGTCACGTAGTAGTAGCCTTAACAGAAAGGCGTAAACGCTAGCAGCTAAGCAAAACTGGCCCCACTGCGCAAGAACCCTTCCCCATTTACTAATTGTGCGCAGACTGCGGTGGCTTATGAGCGCCCATAGGTGACTAGCGTATAGTTTTGGAGAGTAGCTCTTGGCATGCAGTACTTGGTCTGCTGTGATAACACATTGTGTGTACAATACTGTAACGGGAGTAAACAAAAGAAACAAAAAATGCTGATTCAACGCTGGGGCCGACACGGCGTTCGTCGTTGTAATATTCATCGTTTTTACACTGGTGCACGTCTGTGTGACTGAGTTCAATTGTGTACATTTGTAAATAGAGCCAAATAAACAGGTATAATTCTTGCAACCGTCTACAAGTTTTCTCCTGCAATAACTTTGGACACTTCGGCGTCAAAAAAGAGACAACTCAATGTCACTAGTAGCTGTGAAGGTAACTGGAAGTCAAAATGATTTTTTTTTACTTTCAATCGAAAGCCTATTCACATATTGAAGGACAGACAAACAAACTACATTAAAGTAACTAATAGTGTTCTCCATTGGCAAATGCGGAGTGGCTGACGAACTCCGCGCCGGAGCACTCCACTTTGGCGGAGGGCAACTGGCAATAATCTATCAACGGTAGAGTAACTGTATATGGTACCTACGGTCCCGTAGGGACCATATGCAGTTACTCCTCTCTGCCTTCCTTTTTTCTCGTTTCTCTACTCCATCCCGTGTTAAAGCCAAGATCAAGAGTCTTTACCCCGTGTAGACTGGAAGTGGAAATGTTACATGCTTTTGGCAGTCTTAAGCGAGGCCAGACGTAGATAAAATGCTTTCTATGGCGGTCTCTAGGTACGTCAGCTTATTTTGGTCCAAGCTGACCTTCTATTCATGGCCGTTCTCAAGAAGTGTGGCGGTTTTTTGAGTGCGGTTAAGGACGCGAAATTGTTCGTCGTAGACTAATGTTAAAGAGGTTTAACCACGTCGTGGCGCACAAAAACGTGTGTTGCTGTGGTTAGGTCAGGATGGACAAATATTGTCTTGTTATCAGAAAGTCTGTGAAGAAATCTCCAGGGAGCCTCAGAGAACTTTCATGCAGCAGCACTGCGGCTGAGCCCTGTAGCTCCAACCCGGATGACAGCCCATAAATCTAGAAGTACCATTGGCAAGGTGTCAACTCAGGTACGGTCCCATTGAGGCGTGTGATCAGGACGGTCTTTAGTTGCCGGTGAAGGCATTCTACCATTACGTTGGCGCAGGGATGATATGCAGTGGTACGGCAATGTCTGGCTACAAGGATGTGATTAAGGCATGTAAACAGCGTAGACTCGAATCGACGTCCATGGTCTGTTGTCAAAGTGCCAGGATATCTAAAACGAGATACCCACGTAGAAATGAAAGCGCAGGCAACTGTCTTGGTGGTTATGTCTTGAATGGGAACAGTATCTGGCCAGCGTGTGAAACGTTCGATTATGGTAAGTGTTTAATGGTATTCCTGACACATTAGTAGAGGGCCTACAATGCATGTACATGATAGAAACGACGGCTGGGTGGAAGTAAAGTTTGAGGAGGCGTCTTGTTATGAAGGAACACCTTTTTCATCTGGCAGTGGAGGCACGTTCGCGTCCAAGCACGCACATCACCGTCGATGCCCGGCCACACATAGCGCTGAGTGAGAAGACGCTGAGTAGTTCGAATGCTGGGGGTGGCAGATGTCGTGTAAAGAGCAAAAAAATGTGTGACGTAATGAAGCAGGAACAAAGGGGCGAGAAAGTTCAGCTCAGACATCGCATCACAGTGGCTAGGGTGATAATGAATGTGGCACCAGGCGTAGTCGGAGGAAATGAGCATTCGTGAGAAAATCGGTGAGCTCTTCATCATTTTATTGTGCGGAGGAGAATGAGGTCCAGTCGATATTTGGAGATGGAGAGTTAACCGCGGCTACACAAGTAAATGAATCCGTGGCGTTGTTGTCGGCGTCTTTCACGTGGCGAATATCAGTCGTGAATTCCAAGACATAGGTGAGATGGGGAACTTCACGGGGCAAGTACTTAGATGAGTTTGTGCGAAAAACATACGCAGTGGCTTACGCTCTGTCAGCACGTAAAACGAACATCCTTTCAGAAAATGGCGGAAGTGCTGCATCACAGAGTATATGGCTAGTAGCTCCCGGCCAAAGACGCATTAGTGGGTCTCAGTAGCTTCCGATAGAAAAAGGACAAGGGTCTCCACTCGGAGTTAATGAACTGTTGCAAGACAGCTTCAACGGCCACGCTGAATGCGTCTACCATCAACCGAGTAGGGGCGTTGTTGCGCGGATGAATAAGAAGCACAGCGTTTGCGACCACTTGCGTAAAGGCAGCAAAGGCAGCCTGTGCGTCTGACGACCTAGGAATGGCAGAGGACGGGTCGGCGGGTGAACGAAAAAGGTTGGTGAGTGGTCGAAGCAATTCTGCGCAGTGGGGTATTAAACGCCTGGAGAAATTGACAATTCCCAGGAATTTGCGTAAGTGGCGTCTGTTATAGGCTGAGGATACTCCTGGATTCCTTTGACGTGGGACCGCAGAAGATGCATAACTTTTGGTGATATGTGATGGCTCAGAAACTTGAGCTCGGATGCGCCGAAGTACACTTCGAGGTGTTCACAACGAGGCTGTACTCCTTTAGGCGTTGAAACAGAGCACGAAGATGCTGCTCATGCTCTTGAGGCATCCGGCTGGCGATGAGGACATCACCAAGTCGGATATATGGGGTTTAACGTCCCAAAACTACCATATGAATATGAGAGATGCCGTAGTGGAGGACTCCGGAAACTTCGACCACCTGGATTTCTTTAACGTGCACCCAAATATGAGCACATGAGCCTACAGCGTTTTCGCCTCCTTCGGAAATGCAGCCGCTGCAGCCACAATTTGATCTCTTGACCTGTGCGTTAGCAGCCGAGTACCTAAGCCACTGGACCACGGCAGTGAGGTGGCATCATCAAGGTACGCAAACACAGTAGGGAGACCTCGTGTGACCTCTGAAATGCACTGCTGAAGGGTCAGAGCCGATTTGCGCAGTTCAAAAGGCATCCGCACGTATTCAAACAAACTAAAAGTGTAGTGATGGTGGTTTTCGGTATGTTAGCGGGCTCGACGGGAATCTGGTGGAACGTCTTAACAATGTCCACTTTGCTGAGAATGGCGGCGTTGTCGAGCGGCTATTCGTAGACCATGGGTGACGATGTGGCATGTCACCATGTGTAAAGGGGGCTGAGTGAGATTGCATGGTTTGCTTCATTCCGGGAAACTCGTCAAGATTTTTTTGAACGGTGAGGAAGACACCAGTATGCGAATGGCCATCGGAGCAATGTCAGACAGCACTCCAGAGATAGACGAGTCTGTTCACGAGGTGGCGACGCCGCACGCTGACGTCCAAATCGAAGTATGAGGGGAAGTCCGAACCGATACTCCGTTTAACCACGTCTGTGGTGAAGAAAACCCACCGGCTAATTCTTCGGAGCCGAAAGTCAAGAGTGAGAGATCGGACTCTACACTTCGCTATTATAGACGCGTTGGCAGCACGAAGTGATTGCCTGGGTGACTTTTAACGATCAGCCTTACTCGGCGGCATAACGCTAATTTCCGCACCCTTATATATAAAGAACCTGACGCCGGATAGCTGGTCTGTTACCATGAAGGGGCTGCTGTGACGAGAAGGGAGATCACACGCCACCGTCAGTCATCCCGGTTAGTGTTTCCCGGCCACGAACAGGGATGTTTGCACCTCGTGGCTCGGTGTCGGAAACGCCGGTGGTACCAGCAGAGAGGTGCAGGGCTGGGACTCCGAGATTCTTGTCTCCGTGGAAGAGTTTGATGACTTCAACGAGGCGAATGAGTACCCTGGAGGGAGCTCTGGAGTGCAGCAATTGAGGTGCCAAGTTCATCGATCCGAGCCTCAAGTCGCACAATCGCCGTGTGTGTTGGCGGTAAGACGGGGTTCAAGGATGGTGCGGCCGCTTCATGAACTTGATCTGCGAGCTCCGCCAGTCGGTCGAGGCTCACGCACGTCACCGGCCGCCACGAGGACTAGGCGGATTGGCTGAGAAAGGCGTTGGAGGAAGACATCGCGAAGCACCGCTGAGCGCGTTGACCTGCCGTACTCCCCAATAAGCTGCCGCATTTGACGCAGTAGTTGGGAGAAATGCCTGTCACCAAGATCCCCCTCTGCGAGGATTTGCTGCATGTGGACGCGTTCCGATGGCACGAATCGCTCTACTACCTTGGTCTCCAGGTGCTGATATGGCGTCATGTCTAAGAGGTTGGAGAGGACGTCGAAAAGCTCATTGGCAACCTTAGGAGGGAGGACTGAGGCGACATGGCACTAGCGCGTCGTTTCCGAGGCGGCGCGGTACAGCGAGAAGTGCACCTCAACCTGGTGAAACCAAACTAGCGGGTTCTGGAGCGAGAAAGACGGGATACGCCGTTCCACCGCCGAAGCGTCTTGCAGCAGCGGGGTTTGTTCAGTTGAGGACGTGTTCAGATCAGCCATTCTCTTCGTCCTAGGTCAACACTTGTAGGCTTACGCCACAGGAACGTACAAAAGAGAAGCCTAATCAACAATCGACGTCAGCAGAGAACGCCTGCCTCCGCCTCACGTGCCAAGCGCCGTCTTTATTTTTTTCCATTTGTGGGCACGCGCTCGCCGCTTTGTGCGCTGCTCAAACGAGGGCGCTACAGTAAAATATCTTCATAATGAACCACTAAATAAAATGTGCAGATACGGCAGCTATCGTTGTTCATAGTGCGATGGCTAAGGAAATAAAAGAACCAGAAGGAAAATATCTTTTTAGAACATTTAGACACGCGCATCAATTATATATGCAGTGGTAGTTTCGATCTATGCATTTGCCGTAACGTGGCACCAAATTTCCTGTGCCGTCCTGGTACAAGGCAGCAGCGTGGGCTTTCAAAGAATTCTGTATGTGCCGGTCTGCCACTCGCTGTGTGAGTTACATTTAGTCCTCATAGCTAGGCTCTCATGTGAGGAGGACATAAGTGTGAACTCTATATCGAGTAATCGAACAGTTCTCAGCATAACGCTGCATAAAGCTTCCTTGTTGCATCTGTACACTGTGCGAACGCACAATTCCACGAAATGGAATCACTATTGACGAACACAGTTATCTTCGCTTGTTCTGAATGGCACTTCGTACACTTTAAGAGACACACCATTCAAGGCTCAGGTGATGGTTTCGCCAAGTACGTTCCGTGAATTCAATTTTTGTCCCAGCAAACAGTTGTCATGCTCTCCTAGGAAAATTCGCAGTGAATAAAAACTGACCTCTAATCGCCAAACTGGCATTCTTCAAAGATAAGCAGCGAATTTTTGCATCTGCTCATAGGCTCAAACGCTCGTCTTATTATATTAAAGACTTTTCTGTTGCAATTAGGTCAGGAAGGCGAAAGTTGCTTGAGTTTGTAATGATGCAGGATAAGAGAGGCAAGCTGTTTTGGGATAAACTGCAGATAGATGAACAAACATATGTGTATGATAGCGCAACGGACTCTGTTATAGCACCCGTTCGATAGCAAGACCAGAAAAAAAAAACAGGGGTAATACCTAGACCGAGTCGCAATTGTTCTTAATGGATATTTTTGTAGTATTAGAAGCCTTCTTCCTAAACGCGATTATCTGTGTTCCTTCTCGGAAGATGCTGATAGCGATGTCATTGCGCTCACAGAAGCGTAGCTGCATTCTGATTTAATGGACAAAGAAATATTCACCAACGCGCGTATTGGGCGCGAGGACATACCGTGGTGACGCCATGCGGAGGCGTCCGTGTGACATGCAGGGTTGGATTGCTCCGCCAGGCCACTTGCGTTCAGGCCGCAGCCGCGTCTCCTTTTTTCTTTATTATTATTGAATTTTACATCGACATATTCGGTAAAATACTGCTGTGGCTTCGTCCCGTAATGCACGAGATGGACAATAACTGCTCCGAAAAAATATACGTTAGACTGCGCCCCGACTGCCGGCATCGTCTGCTATGGCCACCGACATAGAATCCACGGGGACCGAGCGCGCTGCTTTTCTAAAAGGTAAACAACCATTTTGTGTCGAATTGAAGATTACCATCTGTGATGTGTTTGTGCGCGTTTAAGAAGTACGCCACTCCATCAGCCAGAAGAAGATGAAAATAACGCTCGGTTGCGGCACGTGTGGACGTGAACATTTTGGTCCAATGAGGACCGACCACGGAGATTTCAAGGCCCAATGGCTGGAGACCACGAAAGTACATAATCTCCAATCGGGACGAAACAAGTGGGCCAGAGCGGAAGCAGAAGCCGTAGCAGAGCAGATCAAGGAGAGTTCGAAGAAGACGGGGCAAGCGGAAGGTCGTCACCGGACCGGGCGCTGAAGATGGGCCGTCGGGCGTCGGACCCGAGCCTGCAGGACTTTAACCGGCCGGAGCCTCCTGTCGTCGTGTTCCCGCTCGAGAGGACCGTGGCCATCCGGTCCTGAACTTCTTTCTACCCAGGGCCGGTGGACTTTGGTTCCAATAGGCGAGCAACAGCCGTCGCGCTACGGGCCCGAGCTGTGCGCCAAGCTGCTTGGTCAGGTTGACCCTGGTTTCCTGACGCGTCGCCACCAGCCAGCGTTCTCTCATCACTGACGGGTCCACACTCCTAAAGCCAGAGCACTTTCCGGTTCTGGTTTCTCGACGTGTCGTCAGCAGCAAGCGTTCCTTCATCCCCACCCTGCCCACGTCCTGAAGCCGGAATCATCGCGTTCCGGTTTGCTCATCGCCACCGGAATTCAGCGTGTGAGTGAGACCGAACAAATATCTTGCCCTACTCCGCCGTTCAGCCCCATTCGGACGTTACATTCAATTGCACACTTTGAACTTCTTTGTTGAGTGTTGATGGATGAATTTTGCCATGTCCAGTTAACACTTTATTATTTGTTTCGTTTTATGGGGGATTTTTGTCTTTTACTTTTCAATTAAACTTTTTGTTTGAGTTTTGGTAAAAACGACCTTGTCTCTTCGTTAAGTCTCTCGTAGGTTTAAACCTTAGAGAGCTCTTATTACTAAACATCAAAAAGAACCTTGCATGACACCATCATATATGGGCTTTAGGGTGTGCTTCCGGCAGACATATTTTGCTGCAAGAAATGCGTCCAACGTGTAACTTCATTCATTGTCGGTGTGTATCTAAAACTATGCCGCGGTTGACTCGACAAAGAAATGGCATGCACAAATTTACGCTCGTGTTTATTGCACATATTTTTATAAAGCACGACGCATGCGGTTTATCCGCTTGGTGTGAGGCAACCAAACACGCTTACAGCTGCATGCAGCCGCAATCTTTCTCATATGATTAGAGGCAAACGCACGATCGAGAGCCAAGTGCAAGCGCACGCTTCATTCAGAGTTGTAGCTAGATAACACTCTACGTAGACAGAAGTTTGTCTGCAGCCCGATTTTGATATTAAGCTTTTGCTTTTTATTGCTTGAAGCTTCTACGGTTGTCACATGGTGCATTTTCGATCACCATCGAGCCACATTGTGAAAATTTTCGACGATTGACTCCATTACCCAGCTTACACATAGGGGCCAATCGCGATATAAAAATACGGTGCCGATAGCGATCGATTGCGATAACAAATGCACCGTGTACAAGTCGGCCGACTTACTTTGCGCATTCGAATGCACTAACGTGCTGCAAGGTGTAGTTTCCCGTGGTGTAATTGCTATTTTATGTTTCAGTGAAAATACCAGTGTCCAGCATTTACAGCTTCATCGACAAGCAGTACTACATTTCGCGTCTGCTACAAGAGGTTGAATCGGGATTTGAAGCTGGCCACGTTGTCGCCTGCAGCGTAAAAGAACGCAAAGAAGTGACACTGGCTGGGCTAATTCTGCAGACATCATCTGCAAACAAGGACCCTCACGAGCTGGAAATTACAGTAAAAGAAAGACAGGTGACAGCAGCACCACGCTCTTGCAAAGCAGGGTAAGGGTAAGTTATCGCCAATAAAATATTTGCAATCAAGGGATATTGAGACCTTTACAGGGGCGTAGCCTGAAATATTTTTCAGGGGCGGGGGTTTCAACCATACTTTATGTATGTTCGTGCGTGAACTTGTATGTGTGCGTAAATATATATGAAAGCAATATTGAAACTTTTCGGGGGTGGGGTTCCCTCCCCCCTTTGGCTACGCCACTGCCCCTTTATATTCATTCAGAACAGTACTCGTAGTAAAGTCTTTGCAATTTAATACTGTTTTTTTCTTCATATAGGCAGCACAAGTGTAAGCACATGATAGCACTACTACTTTACATTCATGCGACAGAAACATTTGACGTCCTTTCTTCTACTGATATGCCTCAACAATAGGGTAAAGAACAGCTGACAGATGCAAGAAAGAAGTATAAACCAAGGTTTATTGCAGAGTTGCAATGCTCGAAAAAGGTTAGTGACTAATTTAATAGTGAAATATTGCCTAAGAAATGGAGAACCATAGTTGCAGTGCTAGGAAAAAGTTGCAATTTCTGCACTTTGCATGCAATAAATCACTAGGCAGTTCTGGTCATTTATTAAGGTAAATGAAGAAATGACTTGTTTATCGGTGCTCCGTCAATTTTCTTGTTGCAACACATGTAAACTGTAACAAATAAAAATGAAGAGTATAAACACCATTCCACATGATGGCCTAAAACAATGGCAAGGACACATAATGTTTAAGAAATATGCATATAAACTTATAGAAACACATATTCATCTCTCTTTTTTCAGTCGAAGAAAGAAGTCAGAATACCTGAAGAAAACATCCACGAGAGGCTGCTCCATGGATTGCCTCATGTGTGTTCGGCACTGCGCCACAGTGAAGGCAGTATGCATGCATAAGATCAAGCTCGTAGCTGTTTGTGATGGTGATGATTATTGCTTGTTTACTTGGATTTATGCAGTCTTTAAGCAACCACGTTTTTGCCAAGGCATCATAATTCCTCAAAACAGGAATTATGATGTGTGTATTGAAGAAGAAATAAGATAAAAAAATACTAACCTCTTCATTTTATTCATCTAATCGTTTTTGTCTACAAACGGTTCTCAAAGGTGTCACGATCACTCTTTTTGTTTGACAGGAAACAATGCTGGTGAACCAAGAGCATCTCCTCTAGTTGTAAGGCGAGATAAATCGGAGAGAACGTGCAGGTCTCCAGCATTCCCAGCAACCACTCCACAGGAGAACAGTAACGCAATTGTGGAGCAGCAAAGCACACCTGTTACACGACCATCAACACTCACTGAAGCAGTTGCACAAGCAGTGGCAACTGGAGCCAAGTCAGCAGATGACATGTACAGTTACATTCAGCATACATTCACAGCCTGAAACATAGAAGTCCCTCCCATAACCACACAACAAGCAGATTCACTGCACTTGATGCTGTACAGAAGAGGGATGGTGACAGCCTCCATTGCATATTCCGTTTACACAAGGGTGCACACATTAAGGACAAAATTGGGGCCTCATGACGTGCGGCCTCTTTTGAAGTCCTTATGAAAGAGCACGATCTTCAAACTTGTGCAATGTCACGAGGTATTTTACTAGAAAAGACAGCGAAAGAGGTCTACACAGCCATTGGGTCGCATACAAGTCTTCAAGTGTTAGACACTGGCCTCCTAATTTCAAAGGAGCACCCCTGTATTGGCGCATCCCCAGATGTGCTAGTCACTTGCGATTGCTGCCCGCAGCGGACTCTAGAGGTTAAATGTCCAATTAGCCTAGAGAAATTCAAACAGAAGAAGATCGCCGTGTCCAAGTATGAAAATGTGTACCTTAGGAAAACCCGCAAGTATTTTTGCCAAGTTCAAATTCAAATGATGCTTGCAAAAGTTCATTGGAGCGACTTTTTTGTGTTTTAAGACGCTGAACACTTCCTTTTATTTTCTGTTGATCTTCATGAAGCCTTTTGCAATTTGGTTGTAGAAATGGCCATGTACTTCTTAAAATCCTATGTTTTGCCACATATAGCACAGTAAAACATTACCATATGCCTAATAGATGTTGTTTAACTCACATGCACATCTTATAACACTATAGTTTGCAAGGCCAACTATATAACATAAACAGTGCAATAGAGAATGTGAGGTTTTATAATAAAATCACGGTATTTGTTTTCTTGTGCCACACTGCGCTCTGCGAGGGATGCTGTACTGGTGTTTCTAACTCTTTGGTATTTTAATGTCACCCATCTGTGTGAGTACTTAAGAGAGCTGCCTATTAATGGTGTTGAATTTTGTGATGCCACACTGCATTCAGGGGTGCTAAATTGCGGACTACAGTTATGTTGATCAGTGTTTTTAAAGTGCAGCTCTCTATGTAAATGCATACTTTTGCATTGCGCTCTTTTCAGAATTTGAATACTGTGGGTAAGGAAGCAAGGTTACAAATGGTGAATCACTACTTGAAAACATACGTTACAATGAAAAAGAGAGTACAAATGCTTCATATCCCCCACCCCGGCTATGTCAGTGCACGTTAAAGAACCCCGGGCAGTCGAAATATCCAGAGCCCTCCTCTACAACGTGCCTCCTGGTGATATGGCTTGGGCATGTCAAACCCCAAAAACTAATATTATTAGAAAACAAATGCAATAATGCCTAGTAAATGAGAGTTCTATAAAATGTCAGACGAATAACTTTTGTTAGTCACAAGAGAAACCTCATTCAATAATGCCAACTTTGAAAAACGTGAGAAGCAAAGTATTATAAGTAATGCTGGTAAGAAAACACAAATCAGCAAACAGTGAAATAATTATTGAACTGAATTGACTTTATTCAAGTGCAGAATGTTACACTTCAGAAGGAGAAGACTAATGGGATTTATACCTGACGAGGCCCTCCCACTTGAAACAACAACAGTTTGCACGCAAGCACTGAAAACAACGGAAGTGAATGAAAACTTACATAAAAAAAGTAATAGTTCAGGTACAACTTTGAGTACATATAGGTAAACATGAAATCAAACGTATCATTGTTGAGGACGAAAATCATTGAACACAAATCGCAGGCAATATGCACCGAAAAAAAAACTATGAAAGAAGTAGTTGACTTATTTGGTGCTTTGTTTTTCCCGATTTGTAATTTCTTGTTATTCCTTCTATACCTTTGTGTTGTCGTTCTAGGGCGTTGTAATATGATAGTGCAACGCTTGTGAACCACAGTTTCTCCTGATCCTGTTATTCCTGTAGCTAACAAGGCGAAATGTACATGGCTGATATTTTTGAGGCTTGAGTTAAGTGAGTGAAAAGGTAGTGTCATTTTTAAGCAAATGATGTGTCTCAAGAGCCAACCGCAAGGTTTTCAAGTTGTGTATGTTTAGTATACCCAGTTTGCTCCAGTGTTCGTTTGTACTGTCTCGATAATTCATATTACTGAGTACATGTATATGTCTAAGAAAATCAGCAAAGGGTGAAGGAAAAATAATCGAGCATAAGAAAGAAAAAAAAGAAAAAAATATGCACATCTAATTAAAGCAGATATTCAAAGTTGCATTTGGATTTGGGTGCACGTTAAAGAACCCCAGGCGGTCGAAATTACCGGAGCCCTCCACTAGGGCGTCTCTCGTAATCATATAGTGGTTTTGGGACGTTAAACACAACAAATCAATCAATCAATCATCAAAGTTACATGTGAAGTATATTCGTAAAAACAATACTGAAAAACGAGAAATACAGACAAAAACTCGCCATAAAAAGTCAAGCAGGAAAAATCATATCTCAGCTATAGCTCTTTTAACGCATATTGGGCATGGTTGAGAAGCAATGCATGCACCGAGAACACACTGAAACTGTTCTCGGTGCATGCATAACATGTTGCTGCATTACTGGCCTTTCAATTGAACTGGTGGCACCCTGACACTGATGGGGATGTAATGCCCCTTTTAGGCATGTCACAAAGCTATTTCACTCGTACAAGAACTTCTCAGCACTGAAAATCGGTTTGACAAATTGACAATTCCTGCAATGACGGTAAATATCATCAATGTACGGGAGAAGCTCAGTGCAAGGCTTCCCGACAGAACTTTGAACAGTTTCTTACGCTGAATGGCGCGCTCCACATGAACGCGGGCAGCTGCAATACTCCGGTTTTGTTGAGCTTCACGCTGTGTAAGCTGTTTCTTTTTGAGTAAAAATGGAGGGCGAACCATGGTTACATGGGGATGAAGGCTGAGTTCATCGATCAGAAAGCCCTTGTCAACCATTAAACTATCTATAGAAGGCAAACACTTCTCAAAAATTTTACTTTCCTTTGTAATAAAGGAATCCGACGCCCTTCCACCATATGCCTTGCTCAGAAAGCTAATATGGCCTTCAGGTGTTTCACAGACTAAAACCTTGACGGTATAGGTATCCTTGTACCAGATGTACGTGAGTAGCTGTGACTCCAGATTCTTTTCTCTTTGCAGTGGGATTTCCGAGCTGTCCAAAACTGCACGCACATTTGGGTATTCCTTAAAATGAACGGTGAGGTTGTCGACAACCGCCTCTTTGTTGGCCAGAATACTGCTGTTTGCAGTATTTCTGCTAGTGTGGCAATTGTTGCTTTAGATATATCTGCTGCTGTAGTGCGATGAATGCCAAAAAGTACCCCAATTAGTGAAAATGGCACGTTGTGGTGGAGCTTCATGATAGTCATTAGCATTACGTCTTCGTTGCATAGGCAAAAGCTTTTTGCCTGCATAAGCATACGGCTGTTAGTGTACATATCACAAATATTATAAAATAGCTGGTAGCATGAAAGGCCGGTGATTACACTTAGGTCTCTTTGTGTTTTTACATGCGCTATGCTGAGTGCTTGATGTCTCGCAGCATCAAGGGTGTTAACTTGAGTTCCAATTTCTCTTCTGAAGGCAAGCGCTGCAGTAGGAACATCTGAAGCACAAGATTGTTAAAACTGTGTTGTGCGAAAAATTGAACATGAGTCAGGTAGAAATAGGACCATCAAACTAACCTTCCAGGCCATCTTCATTGTTAACATCTTGGTGGTTGCTGAAGGCAGATGTGCCAAAGCCAGAGTGAATCTCATATTCAGATGGTCGTGCCTGGACGTCTAGAGTATCTGCAGGGGGCTTGGAGGTGTGATGTACCGTCACCAACGGCACGTCTGCTGCAACTAAAAGAAAGATGCGTCCATTTTTTTCAGTACTCGTGTCAAGCTACATTATAAATATCCCCTAATAAAAGGGACAACCACACAAACGAAAATAGCACATTTTAAGTTGTGTTGTTTACTCCACCTACCTTAGGTTGCTGCCACATTTCACAAATTTTTACAATGTCACACATACCCATCTGGCTTATGCGGTCACTACTTACTGCAAGCACTGCAACAGTGTGCTTTAAGAATGCGTCTTTCATGTGATTATTTACTTGCAGCCGCTTCAACTTTTCACACAAATGTAACTGCCACATCGGACATCTTGCATGTTTGAAAGTTCACATTAAAAATATACCAACTTGTTTACAAAATTGTATGTGATACACTTCACCTTCACGACACCGCAGGAGACTAAGCTGAATTTATTATGAGTTATTTCCTATGATATGTGTTAAATAACAAGTTGTTACTTTCAATACTCACGAACATTGCCCTCCACAATACTTTTGCAATCTGCTTCCACTGAATATAATGTGCATCACATCTCGACAAATTGAACGAACAGCACGTAAAACAGGACTATGAGAAGACAACACTGTAGTCCTGTTGTCTGCACTGTTTTAGGGGCGAAGCTTCTTATGGCGTGGCTTGTGCGTCTCTCGTAGTACGTAACCACCAGTGGCACATACCCGAAATAGGTATAACATTTGACCTTCAAGGTGGTGCCGGTGAGAGATTTCTTCTGTGCGTTGTTTAACAATAAAAATAGTGCTCAATGTACATGCCAATGGCTGCTAATAGGGAATGAGAGACAGGAGCATTCGGATTTTAGTCAAAGCGCACGCTGCAATCCCCATTAGCAGCCGTTGGCATGTACATTGAGCACTATCGAACAAGAAAGGGTTGCTACATTATACTCGCTGGGTGTAACCTCCTTAGTTTTAGAAAGGTTGAGCCAGCGTTGAGCCGCAGGGCCATGATTACAATGAACTAGTATATACCATGAATGAATTCGAGGTGGTTGAAGGGGGGAAGCAGATACGAAGCGCACGCCGAAAGAAATTAAAAGCTGAATCCTCATGTCTCTCATTTCACATTAGCAGCCACTGGCATGTACATTGAGCACTATCTGACAGAAAAAGGTTGCTACATTATACTCGCTGGGCGTAACCTCCTTAGTTTTAGAAAGGTTGAGCCAGCGTTGAGCCGCAGGGCCATGATTACAATGAACTAGTATATACCATGAATGAATTCGAGGTGGTTGAAGGGGGGAAGCAGATACGAAGCGCACGCCGAAAGAAATTAAAAGCTGAATCCTCCTGTCTCTCATTTCACATTAGCAGCCACTGGCATGTACATTGAGCACTATCTGACAGAAAAAGGTTGCTACATTATACTCGCTGGGCGTAACCTCCTTAGTTTTAGAAAGGTTGAGCCAGCGTTGAGCCGCAGGGCCATGATTACAATGAACTAGTATATACCATGAATGAATTCGAGGTGGTTGAATGGGGGAAGCAGATACGAAGCGCACGCCGAAAGAAATTAAAAGCTGAATCCTCCTGTCTCTCATTTCACATTAGCAGCCACTGGCATGTACATTGAGCACTATCTGACAGAAAAAGGTTGCTACATTATACTCGCTGGGCGTAACCTCCTTAGTTTTAGAAAGGTTGAGCCAGCGTTGAGCCGCAGGGCCATGATTACAATGAACTAGTATATACCATGAATGAATTCGAGGTGGTTGAAAGGGGGAAGCAGATACGAAGCGCACGCCGAAAGAAATTAAAAGCTGAATCCTCCTGTCTCTCATTTCACATTAGCAGCCACTGGCATGTACATTGAGCACTATCTGACAGAAAAAGGTTGCTACGTTATACTCGCTGGGCGTAACCTCCTTGGCTTTAGAAAGGTTTAGCGAGCATTGGGCCGCAGTGCCATGAAAACAGTGAACTAGTATATACCATGAACTCAAGGTGGTTGAAGGTGGGAAGTAGACCCGAAGCGCAAGCCGTAAGAAACTGTATGTGTGCCACCTCTCGTTTAGTCCTTGGAATGACCACTGAATGGCGGTGCTCCTATATGGGGAATATATGATAAAAAGATGCGAGATGGTGGGACTTGGAGTGTTGAATAGATGGACGATTGGACACACAGACAGATGCATGGATGGACGCATGAACAGACGCAGGGGCGGATGCATGAACGAACGCACGGACAGGCGCACGAACAGATGCATGGACGGTCACACAGACGGACGCATTGACGGACGAATGCTTCGCCCCACTCTCCATCATTCACTCCGTGGATATGCTGCCATTTTTTTCATGGTGGCATCGCGAAATAATGTCCACTTACGATATTTTTTGCATTACGAGCACCAGACGCACACATTTACCAGTCAATACTGAGGACGGACAGCAAAGCGCTTGCGCGAAGCACGTTGCCACTCTCGTGCAGGCTCTTTAAGTTTTTTTTTTGAGTATCTCAATATTCAGCCGATTAACGGACTAGCTCTTGCATAATATCACTCAAGTCAAGCACTCAGTGATAATATGCTTTGCAGGATACCGCTGTTTAAAGCCGTTGCAATGGTTTTGTGCCTACAGTAAAGCTATTATGCAGTAATTAACTCAGTCGCAAGGCAATGTGTACACCGGCACTGCGCATTAAAATATATGCAAATAATCCAAGAAGATATAAATTCCTGACCATGAATGTTAATAAAAGTTTTCTTCAGATCTGCAAGTTTTGAAGTCTGAGGAGCATTCTTTCATCTTGATACTAAGTGCGTTGGGCAATTAATAAAGTACCTCATTTTTGTTTGTTCACAACTTACTTGTCATTTATGCTTTCTGCAAACCGTAATACATTTATGTGGGACCAAATATGCTAAAACAAGAGGCACACGCTGCTCCTACCTCAGCTCAGTCAAATATATGCACCTCAAACGTCCTGTCAAGAACGCGGTTTAGACAAACTGAAAATCAAAACTCGTTTATTAGCATCACCAAGCAGGACTATAAAAGCTTTGATTTTGAGGGCATACGGTGATGTTCAATTGTTTCATAGAAACAGTGAACAACTTACAAAAGGCTAGAGTAACAGAGATCTGAGCTAGTTGGTTAGTATTCATGCTAAAGAGAAACAATTGATTGATATGTGGGGTTTAACGTCCCAAAACCACTATATGATTATGAGAGACGCCGTAGTGGAGGACTCCGGAAATTTCGACCACCTGGGGTTCATTAACGTGCACCCAAATCTGAGCACACGGGCCTACAACATTTCCGCCTCCATCGGAAATGCAAAGAGACAGGCCATGCGAACCCGTACACAAGAGAGAAGTCAATACACCATAAACGCCCTTGGTGTCTGTGATGTCTTATGGTAAGGCATTTTTGGGATTTTACCTTCTCCCTTGTGTCCATGTTTGCACACCCTGTCTCCTTAACATAAAAGCTTACAGAAGTAACCACAGTACCACAGTCTGTAGCAAATCTTTGTCTCAGAATTAAATCGGTCGATAATAATAATTTCGTCGATAAGAATAAATTTCACTGCATTCTTGTCATGTTAACAGCATTTCAGACCTAGGAAGTGAAAACTGCCCTATGCGTACAATGCAGGAAGCTGACAGATGCTAACCGCGTCTACACAAGTGACTCAAAGCCATGCTGACCTAACAAATTCCCACAGTTTTATTTGAATTGGCACATAGCACCCTAAACACTATGTATTGAAAAATATAACGATTAATTTTAATATGATCACACTTGTGCATCTTCCTGGAGCAGTCAATATTCCATTGTAAACACTGTTACCGAAGTAAACACGACGCAATAATTACAGATGAAAAGCTGAAATAAACACAAATCTCGCACTTAAGCTTGACTACTAATTCACGAGCTTTAATGCAGTTTCCTATTAGAAATTGCTTTTTACCAAATAAAACGAAAAGACTTAAGTATTAACTCATTGTTGGCAGCGCATCAGTAAGCATGCTCGAACAGAACCACAGAAATAATGCCAAGTACTCATTCGAAGCATCGAAGCGGCGTGCACACCATACGAGCCTAAGTACACTGTTTGACAAGCGTGGCACCACGTAGCTGACTGATTAAAAGATGAAAAATTACTAACCACTCTGTTGTTTCCGGATTTGGCGACGCTCAGTACGCGGACGATCTAACGGGCGCACCGGTAAATTCTTCGACGGCACAGCTCCGGCTTCAAGGCAGCGCTTTTTCCACCCTGCCGCGGAAGAAACATGTTAAGCTTGTGGTTTACGGCCAATGAAAAGTGCACAGCGATTGAAACGCGATACTTCTTGCGCCACCGGTAAGCACTGGGGACTCCGAGCTAGCATTTCTGTATCGCACGAAAGTGCGAGTCCTTCCGATGCATTGTGCCTGCATCCCGTCCCTCGGCGATCACCTACTGCTCACCAGTGGCGTAAATAGAACTACCCGCCATGCGGTCCAAGCATTGCGTATCACGTATCACTCGTTGAACACTGTAGTACGTGAAAGACCGTCACACGTCGTCTACTACTCAACGAACATTCGCGCTCCCACTCCGTACACAAAGTCTTCTTCGCGGAAGTGCTTGCTGCACACACGTTCGTAGGAGCTTGCATGGTTCCTTGCCCATTCGAAGCTCTACAAGCCATGCGTTGAGTAGTTGTTTTTATTTGGGGTAAAAGTGAAAGCGCACGCCTGGCTCCCTCGCGTACGTAGAGCACTGTGGCACAAAGCAGTAGAGTACCATGCCGCCGGAGAGTTTGACTGCACTCTCCCACAATGTGTACTCTCTCGGTGTTGGTTCACATGAAGCCCGCGCTAAAGAACGCTTTTCAAAGGCAGAAAAGCCTAGAAATCGCGTTTAAAACCGACGCATTCAACCGTGCGCTTCGCTTGCCAGAGCAGATTGAGATGACGTGATCCAACCCTCGACGTCACAACGACTGCAGCGCCCGCTTCTCCAGTGGAGGGCCTCGCATCCAATATAGAAAAGACCAGAAGTGTAGCCAGGGGATGACACACCAGGCACATGCCCTCCCCCCTCCGGAATGTTTTTTCGCCATAGCATAGAGAGCGAAAATGGCCATCTTATGGGGGTGCCCCTCCGGAAATAAAGGTGCCCGCCCCCCTGAAAGAAATTTTGGCCACACTGCTCAAAAAGTTGCCAGTGTTCTTACTGCGCTCAAAAAAAGGATTGACGTCGTTTCAGGTGGATACCTACTCTTGCATAGAAATGGTTTGGGCCGCCTGTTCTTCATCAATGACGAAGATACTGTCTGCTACCGCGCACCGCATTGCAACTAATTGTTCATTCACGAACTTCAGAGTTCCACTACTTCGGCCAGACGAAAATACCCCTCCGACACCATATACCTGGTTGGAGATTTTTACTTTCCTCAAGTAGATTGGTCTAAGTTGTCATCTTGCACAGTGCTACCGAACTCATAAACCTCTTGTTATACTGCATTTTTTTCAATTAATTATTCAGCGAACTCGTGATAATATTTTAGACCTCGTTTTTTTGCAATAATTCTGATTCGATAGGTGATGTGCCGTACCTTGACGGCTTTAGTGAACATGGGCTCATCCAGTTACAACTGACCATTCTTTGTGCATTTCAAAGTAGCACTATAACTGAAATCCGCAAAAACAATCGAGCTAATCATAAGGGTATGAATATTGCACTGGGCGAATTTTCTGTTAAGGCATTCTTGCCTTCGTGTTCCGATAGGACAGTTAAGGACAGTTGATGCACAGGACAGCTGATGATGAACAATGCCAGCCAGATGCGCCCAATCCAGCTGTTCCCCGCCTTCTTCTCTAGCCCTTTCCCGCTCTCTCCCATCACCTAGCTGTCGGATGTGCTTTGCGGTCAAGGGGATGAGTAGCCCATCATGCAGTGCCTCATGAAGAAAATCATATGATGTATTTTTTGTTCAGTTGATTACAGATCAGTGGAACGGCGTCTTGCATTCCTCGTATTCACAATATTGGCAGTCACGCTGGCTTTGTGCGATAGCGTGTCACCGTTGGTAGCGCTATACGGGTGACCAATGGTGAAGCGTCTCTGCAACGTTTCTGCATTCGCTGCTCTGTGACGCGGTGGCGGCATTGTCTTAAGCCAGAAAGAAGCAGCATGAAGGAGCGAATATTACAGACGTAAGATATTGTAGTGGGAAACACGTTCATTGCACCTTTGGGGGAAAGGCGCTCGGACGAACGTGTGACGTGAACAGCGCGGCTCTTTATGCAGTGTCGCATCACGACCACTCACTGAATTAACGTGGATTGACGGCTTCCGTTAAGAAGCGCAGCGTTTGCACTGGCATTACAATAACGGAGGCGTTGGTTGAGCAGAAATGGGTGCTTTTCAAAAACGTGCCAACAAACTTATACACCGATACGTTCCCGTGGTTTCCATTTCTAATACAAAGCTAATCCGTTGTTTAACAAACATGTGCATCATCATAGCAATAAAACAAAGCACCTGTACAAAAACGCTAAGCTTGCTCCCACGTCATTGGCTAGGAAAATACATTGCAAATGCTTAAAAAGCTACTGTTGCGCCATTCAAACTTCAGAAAAGAAATACTTTTTTAACAATCTTCCTTGGCCCTTGAAGTCTAATCCTAAAAAGTTCTGACATGTTGCATCTCCCAATAGCATTAGTAATCACGTGTCATTGTATGACACTGACCAACAGCTACTTCCTGATAACGAAAACATGCATGCCTTTAAAGGGCCACTCACCATGTTTGAAAATTTTGAGCTGACAAGCGCAATGCGTAGACAAGGTGTTCATGATCACGTCTGCCAAAGTCTCCATCGCTACGCGCTGGGCAAATGGGTCAAAATTCAAGATGATCGCTGCTCCCCCTCCCCTCGGTCAGCGCACGCCTAGAGAATGAGGGCATGACGTGGACGTATGAATTACCCTACGTACACGGCAATGCAGTGACGTTGGTCACCAACGTAGACGACTCTGCTCTGACGTTGTCAGCAGTATACCACGTGACATGGCAAGAATTATTTACCACAACATGCGTAGTTTATGTATTTGTTGCTTTAAGAGATTAATAACGCTTCAAATAAATAATGAGACGATATATAAAATTGTGCGCGTTTTTCTTTCATTATTTCCTGTGAAATGTTACGAGATGCGGGGCTAATGTGCCAGCGTTTTGTATGCGTTCGTGTCCCCGTGGTCAGCGCATTGAGCAGACGACCGCCGTGGAACGCTCCTACGCGTTTGCTCACTAATTGTGCTCATCTACTCTACCACGTCTAAGGGAACGTTTCCAAACCATCCCGCAGAAACAGGCAGAAGACCACAAAGTAATGCCGGTCAACAAAGAAACACTGCTCGCGTGCTCGGGGGATGGACTTGTGTGGGCACGTCATGCGCACGTCACCTCTTGGTCGGAATGCCGAAAGGGTGGGAAAGAGCTTTGGCTTGCGAAGGCTACGCGGAGGAGCGGCAAGGGTTTCGAGCTCACCTCCTCTCTCACCGCTTCAAAAAACCCGTTTTCTCCGCTCGTGATGAACCGGTTCGAAAAATTTTTGTGGCAAAATGTTCCTCATTGGATACCCAACAACTTCCACTGTCTAACTGAATTCGGTATGGGGCCTGGTGAGTGGCCCTTTAACAGATATTTTGCATAGGTATTTACGAGGGAACATCATTCCAACATATCCATTGTTGCGGATCATAATCATCAGTACCTGGGTACGATTGGTGTATCTGCTAAAGTAAATACTAACCTTATAAAAACACCTCAAGATCGCTACCAGTGCTGGAGTCGACAACAATATTTCTAAAGCAGTAAATGAACGCAATTTTGTTATAAAGTTATATTCTTTGTATTAGCTTTCAGCAGTCACTGTCATCGGGCATATTACCCACCGAGAAGAGCATCTCAAAAGTCGTCCCTGTTTTTAAAAGTGGTACTAAACATTTCCTGCCAAACTACCGACCCATATTACTAACATGCATTTGCTGTAAATTACATGATCACATGATCACCTCCCATATTTACCCTCACCTCGAAAATAATTTACTTTTTTCGCAGAAACACGGCTTCAGAAAAGATCTATCTTGTGACACGCAACTGCTAGAATTCACAACTGATTTTAACAATAACATGGACGCTAATCTTCAAACGGACTGTATTTTTTTCGATTTCGTTAAAGCCCTTGACTGCGTTGCGCAATCACGCTCAATTTTAAAATTATGAGCTCTCCGTTTAAATTCTTTGACATTATCATGGCTTCCTAACTACATTTTTTCCGTCAGCTGTTCACATCAGCTAACACTTTCATCTGCTCTCTCTGTGATATAGCATCAGGTATTCCTTAGGGCAGTGTCCTTGGCCCCTTACTGCTCCAAAAATGCATAATTAATTTACCCACTGGCATATCTTTCAACCTACGCCTTTTCGCGGCCTATTGTATCATTTACCGCTCAATTGAAACCACTGAAGATTATTGGACTCTTCAGAATGTCTTCACAATCATTACAAAGTGGTGTGAAAGGTCGCCAATGAGACGTAACTCTAATAAAGTAAATATTATTACTTTAGGCCGCAAACCCATCAATTCCGACTTCTGATACATAATCGATAGCACAGTAGCATCGCAGTCATCATCGTACAAATATTTAGGCATTGCCCCGCCTCGGTGGTCTATTGGCTAAGGTACACGTCTGCTGACCCGCACGTCGCAGAATCGAATCCCGGCTGCGGCGGCTGCATTTACGATGGAGACGGAAATGATGTGGGCCCATGCACTCAGGTTTGGGTGCACGTAAAGGAACGCCAGGTTGTCCGAATTTGCGGAGCCCTCCACTACGGCGTCTCTCATATTTATATGGTGGTTTTGGGACGTTAAACGCCACATATCCATCATATTTAGGCATTCATTTCGAGCTTCATCTTTCACGGCATCTGCACATCAACTTCAATACTGCAAAGATTTTCAGGTCACTTGGATATATGTGCTGGAACATGCAGAGCTCGCCAACCAATGTAAGACAACTCGTCTACGAAAACATCATTCGTCTATAGTTAGAATGCGCTTCATGATTGGGGTCTGCTCATGAAATCTACCTAAATAACAAGCTTGAGTCTGTACAAAACAGAGCCGCTCGTTTCATTACCTCCACCTATAGCCCCCATTCCAGCATAAAGCAGATTAAATATGACATAGCGCGTGTGCCATTCAGTACAGTCTGTTTCACACTTAGGAGAAATCTCGAAGCGCATAGCATCGAGAAGTGGCCAGCGCTGCCATCGGGTGTTGGTAGCAGCTCGCACATGCGCAGACGCTCGAATAGAGCACTTTCTGGATATCACAAGCGGCGAGCAGCAATGAAGGTTATCAACGACAAAAGGGAGATGTGCGAATGGTAATCGTGTGATGGTTTCTGGCAGCGAACGGCACATTGTGATTTGGCGGGTGTTGAAGGACCTGGTGAATGCTGGTGGGGTGAAAAAATCGTGAGTGAGCTCTAATTCAAATTCCTGTGTTATTCTTGTCAGGTAGTGCTAAGATTGGATAACGTTGGGTTGATAAATCAAACATTCAATCAATATTAGGCTAGTTTCACAAGACTTCAGTGAAAAAACAGCGTAATTCTAATAATGCGCTGTTTAAATATCGTGCTTTTTAAAACATAGCTTCAGTAAAGCAAACCAGAGAGTCGAGCGATTTAGTAATGATTCAATATGGCGTTAATATAGCGCAAAAGTACACGATATTAAGAAAGATAACGCCACAAGCGCTTGTGGTTGTTCCTTTTATTGTAGTCATCTTTTTTTGCACTGCCTTTACGCATAATAACTTCGGTAAATTAAATCAAGTCGCTGTAATATTTGGAGCGCTGATTAGATATGCAACAATAGAAAACAACATAGCTATAGGTTGAATTCATGAAACGTTAATAATTGTTATAGGTACACCTAACTAGTTAAATATATTTTTGGTCTTATCAGTACAAATAAACGGTAACATTTGTCCGCTTTCCTTATCAATAAACGCCAAGTCGAGGTCTACCACGGGGTAAAAAACTATTTTGGTAGAATGTGTGAGCTGAACTAATAAAAGTTGAATAACTAAAATCAGTGTTACTTTTATAAATGTACTGAATTAAGGTAAAGCAATGTGCTTGGTACAGACTTTTAGAATGCATACACGCACTCATAGATGTGAAAAACTTATTTTGGTTGGATAAGTGGTATCTGAGAAATTAATCTAGAAGCATACTGGACTCTTCGCGGGACATGTGCTTGCAGGAAAAGCAAGAGATGGGCGAAACAAACTGATTATGCCATACTCCGTTTCATACATCAGGTGCAACACTGTGGTAGCTATGCAAGAAGTTGGGCCAGCAAAACGTATAACTCCGCGTGTTTTCTGGTTGATCGCGTGACATCTGATTAGTGCCGGTTCACTCAGGCATTTCTTTGTGTTCTCCTTTGGCGTGACTGGCCAAAAGAAAAAAAAGCGGGGTGAGCACAAAAGAACGCAGGCACCAAACGACCCTGTTGTGTCCTCTCCTGCATTGACACTGAAAGTCCAGGGGGCCGCCATCATGAAGTACCCAGAGTAAAGAGCCTGTATGTAACGTCACTGCTGAGCTCCTGAGGTAGCTCAGTGGTAGAGCATCGAACGCGTCATCCGAAAGTTGCAGGTTTGGATCCTGCCAATGACAAGATATCTTTTCACCCACTTTTCTTTCTTCGGCCCTCCACTGCGGCGTATCTCATAATCATATGGTGAATTTGGGACGTTAAACCCCGTATGTCAATCAAGCGATGCGGCGATGGCGTAGTGGTTAGATCATCCGCCTCGAATGCAAAAGGTCCGTGGCTCAAATCCCAGTGCCACGCAGTTCCCAACCAGATTTTAAAAATCCGCATGGTGATAGAACTGCAATAAGGGGCCTGGGGTGCGGCCTCACCGGTAACCACCACCGGTAACGCACTCCCTCGCCAGAGAAGGATTGGCCACCCTGGTGCCGTATCTGGCCACTACCTCCCACATGCATACGTCAAATAACTCACGGCCCTCAGTCCCGAGCAGCTGCGAAGCAACTGACCACGGCGGTGGTCAGATCTGCAACGCGGCAGAGGGAGCTAAGAACCTCTGGATCCGGACAGGCCGCCATTGGAACCTGAACTTTGCAACGTTTAACGCTTGAACCTTTTCTAGTGAGGGACGTCAAGCTGTACTATTCGAAAAGCTAGATGATGGTAAATGGGATATACTAGGGCTAGTGAGGTTAGGAGGATAGATGAGGCATACACGGTTCTACAGAATGAACATGTCCTTTGCTATCGGGGCTTGGCTGACAGAAAAGAACTAGGAGTGAGGCTCCTAATTCACAGAAACATAGCTGACGACATAGAAGAACTCTATAGCATTAATGAAAGGGTGGTGGGTATCGTAATTAAACTGAATAAGAGATTCAAGATGAAGGTGGTACAGTCTTACGCGCCTACATCCAGCTATGATGACGCTTCAGGTGAAAGCTTCTATGGAGACGTAGAATCGGCAATGAGTAAGGTAAAAGCGCAGTGTACTATACTGATGGGAGACTTTAATGCAAAGGTAGGGAAGAAGCAGGCTGGAGACCAGGCAGTAGGAGATTATGGAATCGGTATTAGGAACGCCAGAGGAGAGCTACTTGTAGAATTCGCAGAACGAAATAATTTACGGATTTTGAATACCTTCTACCAAAAACGAGGAAACCATAAGTGGACATGAAGGAGCCCTAATGATGAAAACAAGAACGAAATAGACTTTATAATGAGGGCACACCGAGGCATCGTGCAAGATGTGGAAGTGGTTGGAAAGGTACGATGCAAAGACCATAGAATGGTATGGTCTCGAATTCGCCTAGACTTGAAGAAGCAACGACAGAAACTGATACGCAAGAAGCCAATCAATGAGCAAGCATTGAGAAGGAAAGTACAGGAATTCAGTCTCTCACTTCAAAACAGGTACTCGGCTCTTAGTGAGGAAACTAACCTTAGCGTAGATACAATGAATGATAATCTGACGAGTATCATTACGGAGTGTACAGTGGAAGTTGGAGGCAGGACAGTTATACAGGACACAGGCAAGCTTTCCCACGAAACGAAGAATCTCATTAGGAGCGTCAAATCATGAAAGTCTCAAGTACAACAGACAAAATCGAACTGGCAGAGCTTTTGAAGTTGATCAATAGGCGTGAGATATGCAATGTAAGAAGAGAGAATTAAACACACTGAAAAACGGAGGAAGCATCAAAGCAGTGCAGAAACTTGGGATAGGCAAAAATCGGATGTATGTACTAATGGACAAAGAAGGCAAAATAACTACCAATATGGATAGGATAGTTAAAATAGCGGAGGATTTACAGAGATCTGTACAGTAGGCGGGACAACCACGACATTATAACTATAAGAACTTGCAGTAACCCAGATGACACCCCACTAGTAATGATAGAAGAAGTCAGAAAAGCTTTGGAAAGCATGCAAAGAGGCAGAGCTGCTGGTGAGGATCAGGTAACATCAGATCTGCTGAAAGATGGAGGACAGATTGTGTTAGAAAACTAGCCACCCTGTTTACGAGGTGTCTCCTGACGGGAAGAGTACCAGAGTCTCGGAAGAACGCTAAGATCATCTTAATACATAAGAAAGGAGATGGCAAGGACTTGAAGAATTACAGGCCGATCAGCTTGCTCCCTGTAGTATACAAGCTATTTACAAAGGTAATTGCTACCAGAGTAAAGAAAACATTAGAATTCAATCAACCAAAGGAACAAGCAGGATTTCGAGTAGGCTACTCAACAATCGACCACATTCATGCTATCAATAAGGTAATAGAGAAATGCTCAGAATATAACCAACCACTATACATAGCCTTCACAGATTACGAGAAGGCGTTTGATTCAGTAGAAATATCAGCCGTCATGCAGACACTGCGTAATCAGGGCGTCGATATATAAACATCCTGGAAGAAATTTACAGGGGATCAACTGCTACCATAGTGCTTCATAAAGAACGCAACAGAATAACAATCCAGAAGGGTGTAAGGCAGGGAACACAATCTCCCCAATGCTATTTACCGCGTGCTTACAGGAGGTTTTCAGAAGCCTAGAATGGGAACAGTTAGGGATAAGAGTTAATGGAGAGTACCTTAGTAACCAGCACTTCGCCGATGACATTGCATTGCTGAGTACCTCAGGAGACGAATTGCAACTCATGATTACGGAGTTAGACAAGGAGAGCAGAAAGGTGGGTCTTAAAATTAATCTGCAGAAAACGAAAGTAATGTACAACAACCTCGGCAAGGAGCAGCGCTTCGAGATAGGTAATAGTGCACTTGAAGTTGTAAAAGACTATGTCTACTTAGGGCAGGTAATAACCGCAGAGCCTAACCACGAGATTGAAGTAACTAGAAGAATAACAATGGGGTGGAGCACATTTGGCAAGCACTCTCAAATTATGACAGGTAGATTGCCACTATCCCTTAAGTGGAAGGTATATAACAGCTGTATCTTGCCGGTACTTAACTACGGAGCAGAAACTTGGAGACTTACAAAGAGGGTTCAGCTTAAATTGAGGATGACGCAGCGAGCAATGGAAGAAAAATGGTAAGTGTAACTTTAAGAGACAAGAAGAGAGCAGAGTGGATTAGGGAACAAACGGGGGTCAAGGATATCATTGTTGAAATCAAGAAGAGAAAATGGACATGGGCCAGGCAAGTTGCGCGTAGACAGGATAACCACTGTCATTAAAGGTAACTAACTGGATTCTCAGAGAAGGCAAGCGAGTTAGGGGGAGAGAGAAGGTTAGGTGGGCAGAAGAGATTAAGAAGTTCGCGGGTATAAATTGGCAGCAGCAAGCACAGGACCGAGTTAACTGGCGGAACATGGGAGAGGCATTTGTCCTGAAGTGGACGTAGTCAGGCTGATAATAATGATGATGTAACGTCACGTGAAAACTAAGCTAACAGCCCCATATTAACAGACGTTTAACGGCGTTTTTGTTAGTAAGGCACATAATTTCTTCAATTACTTCTCACTGTGATAATGAGGGAAAAATTAAAATATTGGTAGTAAGCACATACAACGAGAAATGCAAAAAAAAAATCGAAGAAAAGAAGGAGTTGCTTGGCAGAAAGAGTCGTGCGGTGCTCGAAGTTTCTGTAAACGAGAGGGGGGGGGGGGAGTGATGTTAACCCATATGACAGCCCGGCTCAACATTTTAAGATGGAGGGCACATTGTAATGAAAAAAGAGGGAAATAAGAAGGCACCCTTTCGAAAAAAAATTCGCCTCATATCTGCATAATAATCTGCAAATGTCCTCAAAAAATGATAGCCTTGCGTGTGGAGAGAGTAAACAAAAGATTTATTTGATGTTCTGCGCAAGAAAATTGGTGAATGGTATTCTGGAGGCGCTGAGTTAGGGCGCCCGGAGCGTACAGTGGAGGCGAAAGAGCGCATGCATCAAGTCACGTTACACATTTGAGTTACTGCATATGCAGAATAGGGGCATATGCCCCTATTCGCCAAGCGCCATCACGTGGGGGGTTCATTTGCACTGCGGAGAAGCCAACGTTACGATGATTCTAGGCAGATCAAGCGTGGCTGGCGTCGGCTGTTGTTATTCTCGCCGCACTTTTTCGGTACTATAGTGATGTTGGTCAAGATAAATGTGGTAGCAAGTGCATTCTGTGGTAAATTGTACAACTTACAGCCCATGTGATTATACGTGGGTGCAGCGGGTGTTGCTAGAGAATGGTTAGTGTTCAGTGAGGTAGAAATAAACATTTGACTTCTCTTTCCATGGCACTAGAAATTTGCTAAATGTGTATTGCCCACACATGTGGTGATTACGTTATACATGCAGAGTTGGCCGGTGTGTGCCGGCTGCATACGTCGCAATTGGCCTGACTGGTATAGCACTACAAATAAAGGGAGAATAAGCTAAACTCGACTTATTCAAATCGGCAAGGTGTTGCAGCTAGCACGCGAATTACGTGAATTCAATGCAGCTTTCAAACCTTACGCGGAAGGAATGTTGGGTGCGACACAGGGCTCTTAAACAACGATTCACATCAGCTGTCATGTTGTATAAAGGGCGTAATAGAGAGCAGCACGTAACATGGACGTCGCACGGGTAATCTCTTTCTCTACCCAGCTCGATTCAGTTGAAGGCGATAAAACTACCCCTAGCTCCCTCACACAGTTAACGAATGAGTCCAATACAATGAAACAATTTTATTCCTTACTGGTTCGATCGTGATTAAAAGTGCAAAAATAATTTCGTATTTCTAAATAGGGAAAACAGCGAAAAAGAAGATGAAGCTAGTGTAACCAACCATAAATATGTATCTCACTGGTTCAACGAGCTGACGCACCTTGTTTTATTATTACAAACCAAGATCGCCAGCATCAAATCAAGGCTTCTAGGCGTGACCGGAGTAACCGAGTTTTATTCATACCTTTAAAAATAAAAAGAAAGTGAAAAAGTAAAGCCACGCTAGTACCATAGTCCCGTAATAATCAGGGACTACGTAGCACTATGAAGAGCGAGCGTTGCTCCTACGTGGGTGCAAATGGCTTTCCCGCAAGACATTTGAACCCAAGATGGCGTACCTTGGCGCAACTCTGCTACCTAAAGGTAGCATATACAGTAACTCTATTACACGTGAGACATGAGTGTCATTTGGCAGTTTTGTTGGAAACGAAGCGCATGGCTCTGAGACGAGTGTGCGTGGCCGTCTCAGAGGTGATACAGTGTAGAACGCAAAGCGACGGGTGGGTGCCTCCACCGTCTCGTCTTAGCAAAGTGTTGGAAACACTCGCCTTTTCGTGCAAGCATTCCAGGGTCAGCGCAGCATGATAAGTGCTACGGTCCTTAAAATTACTTATGTATGCTTTTTCTAGTAAAAGTCGCACATGCAGAATATACACATGTTGTTATGGTGCCCCAGACATGCGCAATAATTGTTTTTAATGGACAATTGCACAAGTGTGAACGCTAAATCTTGAGCAACATTGGTGGGCGCTGCGGATGGGGTCGACTGTTTGTACAGATAGACAAACTGAATATACAGATAGACAAACAGACAGACAAGCAGACAGACAGACAGATTAAAAATTTTGGCGTCGAAAGTTTCGAAGAAGGACTATCGTGTTTAAAACTAGCCGTATTTTCTTTGTTGGTGATGGGAGAAATTACTATCCTTGCTGTTGCATTTTTTTCTTTTTTCAGTCACGTTGTCGAGGCTTTGGCTGCAGCGTTTTTTGTGTTTTGTTTTTGTTTTTGGCCGAATACGGGAGTGCAAACTACAGTGTACTCGGATGAGAAGTGTGCCGTGTGGCGCCGAAAAGAGGGTCCTTCTAGAAATGGCCGCTCCCCGCGCGACTAGAGGGCGCTGCTGGCTAAAGGAGCGCAACGCTCGGCTGCCGTGATCGTTCTGTGAGCCGGCTGTGTGGCCGATTTGTGTATTGTTCTGAGTTGTCATCGCGACTTTTAATGCGATAAATGCCATTTAACGATGAAATTTAGCCCTTCTGTATAGACACTAGCCGTTCTCTCGCTATAACGAGCGTACACAAAAATACCCGACTACAATCCGGTGAGGTCGTTTACACCAGCCGAACTTGTTTCTTTTCAAGGTTACTAAACTGTATATAGTAGTTATGTACATTCAAATTGTATTGCGTGAATTTCAACGTATTAACTCATAGAGCTTAAATATTTATTTTTTGCTCACAAGTGGCTGTGTTTGGTCATGTGTGTTTTACATTTTTGTATATTGCTTCGCATACTCAACGGTCGGGAAGCGTCTATCAAAGGCTTGTCATACTTTCAGCTACTGCTTCTTCAGATAACTACTCATATTTTGCCTTCATTCGGCTCAAGCTGATTTTTGCGCTGTTAAGCTTGACTTTCGTTCTCCGATAGGTGGTGGTGATAACATATTTATTTATTTATTTACATGAAATTTTCTTTCTGCGGAGAAGCTCCGAGTAGTCGGACATACTTGGCTTGCGGTGGGGGGGCCCTTAGTCCAGGGCTCCGCTTGCAGCAGCCGCTCTGCGGGCCCGGTTGATCAGACTCAACTGATCTTCCAGGTTTTCGCTGGCCAGCAGCTCCTCCCATCGCTCCGCTGTTGGATTTTGTACTGGTTGTAAGGCTGTAATGGCCTGACACTCCCACGTGACGTGGTACAGAGTGGCTTTAGCTGAGCACCATGGGCAGACAGGAGAGTATGCCGAGGGGTGCATTTTACTCAGGATGTGCAAATTCGGAAACGTGCCGGTTTGAATTTGCCTCCAGCTGACCGATTCCTCTTTATTTAGTGTTCGATGTGGTAGCGAATAAGCTTTCCTAAGTCCTCTGTAATGGTTTAGGATGGCCGAATAGTCGCAAGGGACCGGAACGAGTTCCTCAGGGGCGGAGTTGGAAGGTGCTCGGCTCGCATACCCTCGAGCTACCCTATCCGCTGCCCGATTCCCCTCCAGTCCCATGTGGCCCGGAGTCCATATAATCCGATGCCAAATTCTGAGTGGATGTGTAATGGAATGCTCGCCAGTGTCTGTAACGCTCATGATGACGCTGAGAGCGGGTTGGCTGATGCGCCCCTGTAGGTAGTTGCGGCAAGCTGCTTGAGAGTCCGTGAGAACTGTCAGCGACCTTCGTTGTCTGTAGCCGAGGGCGAGAGCGAGCGCGATGGCAGTTTCTTCAGCATCGGTGATGTTGCGGCACCGCACGGAAGCGCTGGTACGTTCTGTGAGTGTGTGGTCCACGACTGTGGCTACAGCCTTATTGTTTGCATGGTCGTAGTTGGCGGCGTCAACATAGTACGTAGTGTTTTTATGTGCATAAGTTCGCTCGAGGGCTTCCACTCTGGCTTCCCTCCGGCCCTGATGTAGTCGGGGATCCATATTGCGGGGGATGGGAGCGACCTTATAAGTGGCACGAAGTTGGTCCGGAATGGGCTTGCGACGAGCTGCGTCGTGAAACTGGCTGATGTAGCCGAGGCGTAGGAGCAGGTCACGGCCTGTAGGTGTTTGCTTGAGCCGTTGCAGTTGTGTGGCGAGTTGCGCTTCACAAAGTTCTTCAAAGGTGTTGTGTAGGCCCAATGCGAGGAGCTTGCTAGAAGGAATACCCGGTGGTAGCTTGAGTGCCGCTTTGTAGGCCTTGCGGAGCATTGCGTCTACTTGGCCCTGTTCGCTCTTGGTGAGGCGTTGGTAGGGCAAACTATATGTCACCCTACTGACCACGAGGCTACGTATGAGTTTCAGGGTGTCCTCCTCGCGCATGCCATGGCGACGAGTGGCTACCCGAGATATCATTCGGGCCACTTGCAGTGTAGTGGTGCGAAGAAGCGAAAGTGTGTGATTCACATGGCGGTTCGACTGTACCCACATGCCTAATATTCGAATGGTGGATTTCTCTGGGATTTGTTTGCCAGCAAGGACGACCTGGAGGCGGGAGCCTTGGTTGTTCTGCGTCGATGGTGGGAGCTTGCGTCGATAAATTCGTAGAAGCTCAGATTTTTCTGTTGCACAGGCCAGGCCTCGTGCCTGCGCGTATTGTTCGACGCATGTGGCTGCCTGCTGCAGGTTATATTCTTTTTCTCCAAGGGACCCCCGCGTGGCCCAGACGGTGATATCGTCCGCATACATTGCGTGATGGATGTCATCGATGCGGTGGAGTTCATGTGCCAGGCCAACCATAGCTACATTAAAGAGTAGCGGGGAAATCACTGAGCCCTGCGGGGTGCCCTTGTTCGGAACCTTGATAACATCTGATCGGATGGAGCCGAGACCAACTGTGGCAGTGCGGTCCGTCAAGAAGGCGTGAACATAACTGTGGACGCGCTGCCCACAATGAAGGGCCTCGAGGCCCTCAAGTATGGCCTGGTGGCTAACGTTATCAAATGCGCCCTTAATGTCTAAAGTCAAGATAATGTTTTCTCCTTGCTGGGGGGCGTTGTCAATGACTTCTTTTAATTGCAGCAGTACATCTTGCGTTGAAAGATGTGCCCGGAACCCGTACATTGAGTGCGGGAAAAGGTCATTGTCTTCGAGGTAATCTTGCACGCGATTAGTGATGACGCGCTCGAAGAGTTTACCAAGGCAGGAAGTGAGGGATATTGGTCGGAGGTTTTCGATCTGAAGTTTTTTTTTTTTTTGCCCGGCTTCGGTATCATTATGACCTCCGCGTGCTTCCATTCAGAAGGAAGCGTGCCACGTTGCCAATGATCATTGAAAAACGCCGTGATTTCTTGTACGGCGCTGTCGTTGAGGTTCCTGATAAGGGAGTACGTGATTCCGTCTGCCCCAGCAGCTGTGTTGCGATTGCTGCTGCGAATGGCTGCGTAAACTTCGTCCACCGTTATTGGTCGGTCGAGAGTGTCATTGGCACGTCCACGATAAGCAGCTTGAGATGCGGGTGGGTAGAAATCGCCAAAGCATTTTCGCCGGACTTGATCCAGCAGCTCATCGTCAGTACCCTCAAAGGCGTGTATGAGGCGCATGACTGACTTATTCGTCTCATTTTTTGTGCGAGTGGGGTCCATCAAAGCGCGCAAAATGTGCCACGTGCGGGCCGTGCCCAATGAGCCTCGAAGAGAATCGCTAAACTGGGCCCAATTGAGTCGCGCCAGTTCTGTAGCGTACTGCTCTGCCTGAGTGGTGAGTGTGGCGATCCTTAGCTTGAGGCGTCGGTTATGTTTTTGCGTCCTCCATCTGCGGATGAGGCTCCTTCGGGCTTCCCACAGATGTAGCAGATGGCCGTCCACTTCCGGCAGTGCAGGTGTTCTGTTAATGGTGGTGGTCCAACGCTCTCGAATTTCTTTAAGTTGGGTGCACCAGTCGGTGAGGCTTGTGAGGCTGTCGAGTGAATATTCGCTCTCACGACGAAAGGCGTCCCAGTTTGTGATGCGTGCTTCTCCAATAGACCGACGCGCTGCGCTCTCTGTAACTTTTGTGCGGAGAATGAAGTGGTCGCTGCCCAAGGATTCCTGCAGGTTGTCCCAGTTATAGTTTGCATGGCCACGGGCGAAGGTGAGATCGGGGCAAGTGTCCCTGCACACACTGTTGCCGATCCGGGTAGGGAACGCGGGATCCGTAAGCAGTTCAAGCTGAAATTTTTCAGCGGCAGCCGCAAGCTGTTTGCCTTTGACATCCGAACGGTTGTAACCCCAGCGTTCGTCGAGAGCGTTGAAGTCGCCGAGCAGTAAGAGTTCTTTTCCCTGGGCCAATCGGCAGGCACCTTGGACGAGGGCATGGAAATCAGTGGTTTTTTGCTTTGGGGCGCTATATACGTTGACAATGATGATACTTCGCTTTTCTCCTTTCTTTTTTTGCCTGAGAACTAGCTCCACAATCACATGTTCTATGTTGGTGTCTGGGATATTGTCTAATCCAACTGCGGTTAGCGCTTTGTCAATCAGGATGGTTGCTTTGCCCTTTGTTTGACTATTATAGGACTCATAACCTGAAAATATGGGTGGCGTTCCGGGCTCCTGAAGCGCTATGACATCTGGCCGAGCAAGGTGTGTGTTAATGTACTGTTGGAGGAGGCTCCGCTTTCTGCGGAAGCCGCGGCAGTTCCATTGCCAGACTTCTAAATGTTCGCCAATGAGTGGGGCTGTGCTGCCCATGGTTAATTCATTGAGTGGAAAGGCGGGGGTATCGGAATCTCGGCTTGCGACGCCGATGTAGGAGTGAGGGTGAGGGCGCTGGGTGTCAATGCGGGGGTAGCGAGGATTTCGGATGCATGTGGTTCCAATCCTAGTCTATGGTAACCTTGATCTGTCGTGGCGTTCGAGCTACGAGTGGCCCTCTTCCTGCGTATGTTTTCGCCTGTTTCAGCAATTTGCGCCTCGAAGCGTGTCTCGAGAGAGTCGAGGCGTTCTCCGAACTGCGTGAATACGGCACTGAATTGTTGCGATAGCTGCTGCGCGAGCGTTGAGAGCATTTCGCGTAACTCTTCGCGTGTGACTGTGGTGCCCGACGCAGCAGGAATTGATAGCGCCGTTTTAGGGGTCTTCTGTCTCTTGGGGGAGGTTGGGGTTTTTTTTTCGGGGGAGTCGGGTGGTGATCCAAGACGCTCCATTAGGGCATGAAGTTGAGAGCTGTCCTTCTCTTTACGTGCCCTGACGGCCGCCAGCTCCTGTTTGAGTTTTATGTTTTCCGCGAGAAGGTGTTCGTATGCGGTGGAAAGGGTATTGAGTGGAGCGATGTGAGGATTTACATTTGCTGACCAGCTCACCTTATTGTCGGCACCGGCTGATGGAGTGGGATTGGGCTTCTCATTATGCTTGCTGGAGGCGTGCTGGGACTGTTGACAGGTAGGTTGCTGCTGCTGCTGCCCCTTGGTCATCTGGTTCTTCGGATGCTGTCGCTGCTGTGGCTGCTGCTGTTGGCCAGGTTCCACAGAAGGGAGGGGCGGGAAGGACTGTGACCTCGAGCGTGAGCGGGAGTGGCTGCATGAGGTCTCGTTTTCCTTGCTGAACCACCTACGTTTTGGAGTGGGTGGGTTACGATGTGGGTTGCGGCCCCTGGCTGGTGCTGCTGGTTGAGGAGGTGGCCGTGGGCGCGGGGCCTTCAGTCTCTGAGAGCACTCTTTCGCGCCCGTTAAGTGGGCATCTCCACACAAGTGACATTTGGGAGCACAGGGGTGACCGTCAACGGGGTTGAGGATACCACACTGCCGACACACGGGAGTGTTTGGCGTGGGGCATACGTCTGAGCGGTGCCCCGGTTGTAAGCAGACTTGGCAGGCTTGTCGCGTCGGCTTGTACGGATGGCAGGCTACCTCCCCACCGTAATACAGTACATATCGGGGCAGAAGGGGGCCTTCAAAAGTGATCAAGGCAGATTTGGTAGAACCAAGCATTCGTGCACTGTGCACTGTCACTCCCTGCGTGCGCACGCGGAGGTTGGCGGTGAGTTCTTCCGGAGTCGTGCCAGGGTCTATCCCATGAATAACTCCCCGCAAGGTGCCCTCAGGGGCCGCCACATAGGTATTGAATTCGTGGGTCTTCCTCTCAAGCGTGAGGGTGGTGATCCGACGAAGAATTTCGGCCGTCTCAACATGTGGCGTGCTGGCAATGATGATGTTCGACCCGGGGCGAGTACGTATAATGAAATGATCACCTGTACAATGTTGTCGTGAATTGCCCGCCAGTGCTACGGCTCGGGAGATTTGATGCGTAGAGAAGTTCCGAATGGCCAGGCCCTTTTTCGGGCGCATGATGATCTTTATGTCCGTGCGTGGAAGCGGCGGCAGCTTCCGTCGTAGCTGGCGCGGCTTCGTTACGGGTGGTGGTGTTCGCGCCGGTGCGACGCCGGCCGCGTCTGCCTGCGCAGCAGGAGCGCTCGCAGCCGCAGCTGCCCCGGCGTTGACGTGGCTGGGCGGAGTGCTTGCAGGACCGGCCGGCTGCATCAATTCCGCTCGAGCCTTGTCGAATTTTTTCTGGCGTTGACGCTGGCGACGGGAAATCGCCAGTTTCCAGTTGGCGTCGGTGTCGCTCGCCGGTCCCAGCGATGCAGACGAGGTAGGATGGTGCACGGCAACTTCATCTTCGCTTGCCGAGGTGAGCTCGTCGAGGTCGAGAGATTCCATGTTAACATGGGTGTCATTGGGGCCTGATGCAGGTTGAACGCATCCGGTAGTAGTCACGTCAGCAGTTGGCGTAGTGCTAGCGTCCATATTGTTGTAAAAGGGGTCCCGCCGTTAGGCCTAGTCACCCGTACTCGCACAGGCGAGCTGGGTCGACGCTTAGGCCCAGCGGCCCAGCGCTCACATGGGTTCTTCTGAAGGCGATAGAGAAAAATGGAGATGCTCTACAGCCTCGGGAAGGGTGTGCGGTTCCCCGGACAGTTAAAACTTGATGATCCGACACAGTGCCGGCGACGATATCGAAGTAATCCGGTCAACGAGAGCACACGTTCGGCGGAGCGCATGCGACGCGCGTCCGCTCACTCCGGTGTCCAAGCGCGTCCTCCTCGTTCTCCGAAGGTCATGTCGTATATTGCAAGGACTTTGTTTCGTAAACATCTTCTGACATCGTCTTCTGGAAAACTGGTTGAGTATCAGGTTTCTCTAATATTTGCAGCGAACACAAGCACTGGGGTCATTTACTACAAGCGTGCAGTTCTTCGAAGAGAACAACCCTTTAAACGATGGACAGTTACTCGCTAAAGGCTCCATTCCGCCGCCGGCACACAAAGTCAATTCGCTCAAATTTTTTATCGGCAACTCTGCCTGCTCTCGGGCTAGGAGTTCTTTTTGTTGCCATTTCTTTCATCTTATGAGAACTTTGGCGGTTGCAGCACTTTTAGCGGCTGGCTTCTTGATCTGAAAGAGTTTTTTTCAATGCTACCTTGCTATGTTCAACAGCGTCGACTTCCATCATGGCATAAAGAAATGAGTCCCCAACACACGGCAGAAAAATTTCCGACTAATCATTGGGAATGGTGAGCTTCGAAAATGACAGCCCTTGAAATTCTTGGTCACAAGCTTTATCACTGACACCGTCTCGGCCTACATCATTTGACATTCTTTGGCACTTCTGTTCAGGGACATCATCGACTCAACTGCCTTGATCAACGTCGTTCGACTCAACTTCCGACAACTTGTTGCTCTCACGTCTTTGCTTCGGTATGGGGAGAATCTATCTATTCGTTAGGGTGCGATTCTTCCATTTTTTTTTTGGCATTGATTTTAAAAGGCACTTAGGAGCATCAGGGAAAATGTAGGAATGGCATCTTTTGATAAGAGTGTTAGGTTTCTGGAGAACTCAATAACCTCAGCATCGATAGTCGTCTTGAAAGTTTGCTGTATGAACCTTACTTCGAACTGTCGCTCACAAACAGCGCTGCTCTTGTCGAGGACTCGATCACCTCTCTTGATGTTCCGCGACCACTTTTCCCGGCGGTCAGCTTCAACGGCACCCGAAATAAAAATTGCGCCTCTTTACACGAGCGCTAGCCACTGTTACAATTTGGCACAAAGCACGAGCCGTCTCGCTTGTCCACAGTCTCCCAGCCATTTTTTTCTCATTTCAGTAGACAAGCGCGACACCATCGTAATTTCTTCACTATCGTCCAGCACAACTCGGTGAAGCGAAGAGTTATTCAATGCGATAAATACCAGCAACGAGAAACCGGTCACGCGTTAACGCCAAACTGAGAGCGCCACATCTGTTGACACACGCGCTCCTCTGGCTTGCAGCGTCTCCTAACGCCCCCAGGGCTATACTCAATCTGCTTAATCGCTGCGGAGGACCCCTCGCCTCCAATAGAACGTGCCGCGCACAGCACACTTCCCCTTCTAGTACACTGTAGTGCGACCAGCGCTCAGGCGTAGTTTTGACTTCGATAATGCAGCGACACTGGCCTGGGAGCAGAAGAGGGAAAATATATATTTTTTTTTCAAGGAGGAGGTAGAGGAGGCACTTGAACATCGCCCACGTGCATCAACCTTCTGTGGCCTCAGGACGTTCGCACGGACCTTTAGGTTGCGTAAACTGTTCGGCGTTCCCTTATTCATGTGAAAATGCAGTTGGCTTAGCTGACATAATGTTTGCGTTCTTTATTGCTTATTTATTTTGTTACGTTGCATTGAGCTTTTATTAATTTTGTGCTTGAAGCTGCTCGTCTTGATATACATGTTCATTGAGTAGCCACCTTGGAAAGTGTTCACAACGGCTAGTATCAAAACATAGCAGACAGTGTACAAAAAAAAACAATGCCAACTTATCTCGAAACTTATTTTTTTAAAAGAGATGTAGCCAGGCTTTCCTTAAAGACATGCCGCGATCACGCAAAGTGTAAAGGCCCACTTTGCTAGAAGTATGAGGATGAGGACGCACTGAAATGCAACTCTAGTAATCAGAATTATGATTTGAAATGATTGATTAGGGAATGAAAAATTAAGAAATGATTGAGAGGGGCATTCCTAATACCGTATACGAGAGTACGATAATAGGATTAATTTATTCGAAAATAGCTTTGGAATGTTTCCGCAAAGCTAGAGCTATCAATTTAGAAATATATAGAAAACTTTGGCCAGTTTTGAACAATTTTGCGCCAGTAGGTGCATTTTTATCATGTTGCAGCTGTGTCACACTGAATTACATCGGACGCGCTTCTTGATATTGAACGCTCATCCTGTCTTTGTGTGTGCGAGTGTGCGTGTGTGTTTGTGCGTGTGTGTGTGCGGTCAGCTTAAGAAGCTGTTCCTCATAGAATTACAGACTGTATAACATTTATTGAGTGTCCGTGGCTTCAGTATTCTCAGTTTGCGTGCCTCTCTCATGATTTGCAGTTCTCATGTATAATTATTTTTTGCTAATTTATGCAGGAAGCAATAAGCTCGAACCTTGCGTCATCAATTAATCTGATGGATGGTCCTTCAGGGATGATCAAGAGTTGTTTTCGGTGGCTGCGGTTTTGTCTTTTGTTGTGCATTGATTTGCAGCATTACAGGCTTCATTGTGAAGCACTCTGCTTCAAAATTGAGCGCTGTTGATTTCATAGGATCTGTCTTATTGTGTTTTGCGCTTAGTGACTTTTTGTATGCTTGTTTGTTCTTGTCACCTTTTCCCAAACGCTGGGTAATGATTCATAAACGGCAGCTTATTTTCAGTAAATCAAAAAATAAGAGCTCAAGTGTTTTCTTGAATTCCATCTGCTACAGCTTTGAAGAAAAAAATTCGCAGTACCTCTGCTGTGCTTGCATGAGGATAGGGACTTCCTTCGTCTAACCAATGCGTGAAAGATCAGCATACAATAAATAAACAGCGGAGCAAACGCTTTAAAAAAAGTACGGATCCACCTCACTGCCCAGACGAAGTAAGTACATTCGTAAAATACTCCGGAGGTACCACACAAAAGCTCCGGATGGCGGGAGTGAAAATCCCATGAAAAATTCTCCACAGGTGCCACGTAATCACTGCGACAAGCCGGAGGAAAATGCCAGTAAAAAGTATTCCGGCGGCGCCGCGCAATCGCTGTGGTCAGCCGGAGTGAAATATCTTTTGAAAGTACTCCGGGTGCCCCACGAAATTCCTCCGGCAAGCCGGGGCAAAAATTGCTCCGAATAGGGGGTACACTAAAGGACAAGCATTTTCCTTCGACCTCGGAGTATCTTTTAGTGTACTGCGACTGCCACACACCTATGCGGGTTTAACACAACAAAACCAAGAAGAACGAATTCAGGAATGCTGTAGGTCAAGATAAGGACCTGCACGCGCTTCTTCTTGATCACATTTCCTTACACCAGGGCGCACTCGTTCTCTAGCACACGCGTGGAGCTTCTAACTCCACTTATGATCTCGTCATATGTCCCCAGCGGCAGCAGTGACGGCGGTCATTTTGGACGGCAGTGAGGCGTACAGAGACTCGCGATATCAGCCTAGTGCACGCAATAAAGATTGAATTCACCCACTGCCCGACAATGCGGCCGGCTCTCGCTGCCATAACGGAAGACGTGATTCAACATTACGGCCCTCAAGCGTCTGCGCGAGCTGCCTCCGCGTGATTGTAACGCTGACCGTACATCGCGATGAAATGTGCTCGAGATTTCCCCAAGGGTGAAAGAGACCGTACATTGTTTCATTGCTGTTTCATCATTGCTTCATAAATATCGCTACAGCATCAGACAGTCTCCCTTTCCACTGGAAGCGCCAACACGCGTATAACGCCGCTTACTTAATCAATATAGTATTAAAGGCATAAGTGGACCAACCAACGCTTTAAATTCGTCTGCATATCCCCGAGCCAATGCTTCATGGAATGATTTCTTCAATGAAATTGCATCTATTTGTAACAATCAAGCTTTTTTATCGGTTGCATAAACATTTTTAGAAGTGAGATCATATCGTCATCATTATTTTTTTCTGCAAAGTCAAACTGCATTTTTATATATATTTTTGTTCACGTGTGACATGTATGTTTTTTAATGAGAAATGTCATTTTCCTGCCCGAAAAAGCTTTGCACTTTATACGTATTGTTACAGTGAGCTGTGATGAAATGGCTTTATTCACAAGAGGTGAGCGATGGTCGTTCGCGGCAGCGCACTGCGATCTTGCCAAGACTCTTCGTCTTCCTCTCCTCTTCTCTGCCTTTTACTGGCCCGTTACATTCCCTCGCAAGCAGACGAAACGAGTAGGGCGAGTTAAGATGCACAAGGAGGGTAGAAAGGTTTCAGACGAGCAATGTGAGTGAGCTGCGTTCTGCTCGATCGTCGACCATTGGACAAAAGACAAGCTATTACGTAAGTGAGCTGGCTGGGACGCTCCAAAACTACAAATGGGCCTGAATATTGTGACAGCGGCTTTTGACAGAATGCACGCTTGCGTTGCGGTGTCCAAAGCAACACCAAGTCACCTTTTTCGAATAATACCGGTTCGTGGCGGTCGTCGTAACGTTTCTTCGAACGACGTTGAGAGACCTGAGTTCGAAGACGAGCGATTCGACGGGCTTCTTCCGCGAGGCACAAGGTGTTCGGTACAGAGTCGTCATTGTGTAGAATGAAGGGTAAGAAAGTGTCTAGAGGGCTTAGTGGCAACCTGGCATACAACAGATAAAATGGGCTGAAGTTCGTTGTTTTGTGTTTCGCCATGTTGTGCGCGTACGTGATAAAAGGCAGCACTTCATCCCAGTTCTTGTGATTGGAAGAAACGTACATGGCAAGCATGTCGGTCAGCGTTTTGATTGTCCGTTCGACGAGGCCATTCGTCTGCGGATTATACGGTATGGAATGACGGAACTGTGTCGTGCATATGCGTAGTAATTCTTCAACGGCATCAGCAGTTAACTGACGGCCACGGTCGCTGATAATAACAAGGGGTGGGCCATGGTGAAGGACCACGAAGTGGAGCAGGAAGACGGCCACGGATGCAGCGGTAGAAGAGGGAATGGCTGCGGTTTCGGCATACCGCGTAAGATGATCTACACAGACGATTATCCAATGGTTCTTATTGTTAGATAACGGAAATGGACCCATAATGTCAATTCCTACTTGTTCAAAAGGTGTGCTGGGTGGTGTTAATGGCTGCAGGGGACCTGGTGCAGTGGTGACCGGGCGCTTGCGACGTTGGCACGTCTCGCAGCTAGCGACGTAACGTTTTGCAGTTTCGTACATTTTGGGCCAATAAAAGCGTTCCTACATGCAGTTCAGCGTTCGTATGAAGCCGAAATGACTGGATGTCGCATCGTCATGCATAGCACGCAGAACATCGGATCGAAGGCTCTCGGGAACAACTAGAAGAAAACGTGCCCCATGTATAGAGTAGTTAGTTTTAGAGAGCAACTTGTCTCGGACCATAAAGCGACCGCTGTGTTGGGAGGCACGTGCGGCGGCAAAAAGAGTATCCAGGTTGAGATCGTTGCATTGTTCTCTCTGGAAGTCAGCCGCGTTGGGAAACGTGCTTGTAACAGCGGAAAGGCAGTCGTCAAAATTCTAAGCGTCCCAGTCGGTAGTCGCGAGAGGAATCCGGTAGAGGCAGTCCGCGTCAGTGTGACGACGGCCACTCTTGTACGAAACCGTAAAGTCGTATTCCTGAAGTCGCAGCGCCCAACGTGCGAGGCGGCCAGAGGGTTCATGCAAACCAACCAGCCAGCATAACGAATGGTGATCAGTAATTATCTTAAATGGCCTCCCGTAAAAATAACAACGAAACTTTTGTACGGCGAAAACAGCTGCCAGACATTCCTGTTCCGTAACTGTTTAATTGAGTTCAGATTTGCTGAGGTATCGGCTGGCATATGCCACGACATGCTCTGCGCCATTGTGACATTGTACGAGCACCGCTCCTACGCCGATACCACTAGCGTCCGTGTGGACCTCAGTCGGGCAAGATGGATCGAAGTGACGCAACAGTGGAGCTGACGTTAGTACAAACTTAGGTTGTGAGAATGCGGCGTCACACTCTGACGTCCAGTTGAAGGTTCCATCCTGTCGCACGATGCTTGTCAGCGGGTACACGATCTCCGCAAATCGTGGAACAAAACGACGAAAATATGTGCATAGGCCGACAAATGAGCGAGGTTCTCGTGTGGATTGGGGTGGTTTAAAAGATCTCACTGCTTATATCTTATGAGGATTAGGTCTGACACCATCCTTGTCGACCAAGTGTCCCAGCGCAAGAGTTTGACGTTCGCCAGGGCGACATTTTTTGGATTCAGAACCAGCCCAGCTTTTTCGATGAGGTCAAGAACAAGACTGAGATGGCTGTTATGTGCCTCAAACGTACGGCCAAAAATCACAACATCGTCAAGGTAGCAAATGCATATCACCCATTTTAGACCACGTAATACTGTGTCCATAAATCTTTCAAATGTGGCTGGAGCATTACAAATGCCAAAAGGCGTGACATTAAATTCAAATAGGCCATCCGGAGTTACGAAAGCAGTATTTTCTTTGTCGCTGGTTTCCATAGGTATTTGCCAATCATCATCATCGTCATCATCATCATCGGCCTGACTACGTCCACTGCAGGACAAAGGCCTCTCCCATGTTCCGCCAGTTAACCCGGTCCTGTGCTTGCTGCTGCCAATTTATACCCGCAAGCTTCTTAATCTCATCTGCCCACCTACCTTCTGTCTCCCCCTAACCCGCTTTCCTTCTCTGGAAATCCAGTTAGTTACCCTTAACGACCAGTGGCTATCCTGTCTACGCGCTACATGCCCGGCCCATGTCCATTTCTTTTTCTTGAGTTCAGCTATGATATCCTTAACCCCCGTTTGTTCCCTAATCCACTCTGCTCTCTTCTTGTCTTTTAAGGTTACACCTACCATTTTTCTTTCCATTGCTCACTGCGTCGTCCTCAATTTAATCTGAACCCTCTTTGTAAGTCTCCAGGTTTCTGCTCTGTAGCTAAATACCGGCAAGATGCAGCTGTTATATACCTTCCTCTTGAGGGGTAGTGGCAATCTACCTGTCATAATTTGAGAGTGCTTGCCAAATGTGCTCCACCCCATTCTTATTCTTCTAGTTACTTCAATCTCGTGGTTCGGCTTCGCGGTTATTACCTGCCCTAAGTAGACGTAGTCTTTTACAACTTGAAGTGCACTATAACCTATCTCGAAGCGCTGGTCTTTTCCGAGGTTGTTGTACATTTCTTTCATTTTCTGCAGATTCATTTTAAAACCTACCTTTCTGCTCTCCTTGTCTAACTCCGTAATCATGAGTTGCAGTTCGTCCCCTGAGTTACTCAGCAATGCAATGTCATCGGCGAAGCGCAGGTTACTAAGGTACTCTCCAGTAACTCTTATCCCTAACTGTTCCCATTCTAGGCTTCTGAAAACCTCCTGTAAGCACGCGGTAAATAGCATTGGGGAGATTGTGTCCCCCTGCCTTACACTTTTCTTGATTGGTATTCTGTTGCTTTCTTTATGAAGCACTATGGTAGCAATTGATCCCCTGTAGATTTCTTCCCGGATGTTTATATATACTTCATTGACGCCCTGATTCCGCAGTGTCTGCATGACGGCTGATATTTCTACTGAATCAAACGCCATCTCGTAATCTATGAAGGCTATGTATAGTGGTTGGTTATATTCTGAGCATTTCTCTATTACCTGATTGATAGTATGAATGTGGTCGATTGTTGAGTAGCCTGTTCGAAATCCTGCTTGTTCTTTTGGTTGATTGAATTCTAATGTTTTCTTTACTCTGTTAGCAATCACTTTTGTAAATAGCTTGTATACTACAGAGACCAAGCTAATCGGCCTGTAATTCTTCAAGTCCTTGTCATCTCCTTTCTTATGTATTAAGATGATGTTAGCGTTCTTCCAAGACTCTGGTACTCTTCCCGTCAGTAGACACCTCGTAAACAGGGTGGCTAGTTTTTCTAACACAATCTGTCCTCCGTCTTTCAGCAGATCTGATGTTACCTGATCCTCACCGGCAGCTTTGCCTCTTTGCATGCTCTCCAAAGCTTTTCTGACTTCTTCTATTATTACTGGGGTGAGGGGTGTCATCTGGGTTACTGCTAGTTCTTATAGTATTACAGTCGTGGTTGTCCCGGCTACTGTACAGATCTCTGTAAAACTCCTCCGCTATTTTAACTATCCTATCCATATTGGTAGTTATTTTGCCTTCTTTGTCCCTTAGTGCATACATCTGATTTTTACCTATCCCAAGCTTCCTCTTCACTGCTTTGACGCTTCCTCTATTTTTCAGAGCGTGTTCAATTCTCTCCATATTATACCTTCTTACTTCGGATACCTTACGCCTATTAATCAACTTCGAAAGCTCTGCCAGTTCTATTTTGTCTGTTGTACTTGAGACTTTCATGATTGGACGCTTCTTAATTAGATTATTCGTTTCCTGAGAAGGCTTGCCAATGTCCTGTCTAACTACCCTTCCTCCAACTTCCACTGCACACTCCGTAATGATACTCGTCAGATTATCATTCATTGTATCTATGCTAAAGTTGGTTTCCTCACTAAGAGCCGAGTACCTGTTCTGAAGCGAGACTCTGAATTCCTGTACTTTCCTTCTCAGTGCTAGCTCAATTATTGGCTTCTTGCGTATCAGTTTCTGTCATTCCTTTCTCAAGTGTAGGCGGAATTCGACACCGTACCATCCTATGGTGACTACATCGTACCTTGCCAACCACTTCCACATCCTGCATGATGTCTGGGTGTGCACTCATTATATAGTCTATTTCGTTCTTATTTTCGCCATTTGGGCTCCTCCATGTCCACTTGCGGTTTCCTCGTTTTCGGTAGAAGGTATTCAAAATCCGTAAATTATTGCGTTCTGCGAATTCTACTAGTAGCTCTCCCCTTGCGTTTCTAGTACCGATGCCATAATCTCCTACTGCCTGGTCTCCAGCCTCCTTCTTCCCTACCTTTCCATTAAAGTCTCCCATCAGTATTGTATACTGTGTTTTTACCTTACTCATATGTAATGTAATGCATATTTGTATGCATTACATTAAGCACCACACTTTCCTAGGCTATCTGTAATCTTTCTGTTATACCTCCATTATTCCAAATCTGAACAGTAATTTTTTAAAACCACTCGATTCTTGCCCAATCCATCATAGTGGGTATGCGCCACTAACAATAGGTGAACAACAACAACCACAACATCGCAGTGCGCTGCCGCGAACGACCATCACTCACCTCTTGTAAATAAAGCCATTTCATCACAGCTCGCTGTAACAGTTGTGGTGGACGTGTTGGGTAATCGACACTCGAAGACGGAGGCGGAACCGCAAGTTCTTCGACGGAGTCGTCGCCCTGCTGAACTTCCACCAAATTCATCTGGGCTGGACGTGTCCCACAACGCAGATGAACACCGACGCCTCTCGACTTCTGTGCCGACCAGTTCGGCTCTACAACTGAGAGATGCTCGTCCCTTCGCCCGCAGACCAGATGAAGAAGTCGAGGCTTGGCTCATCCATTGCAAACGCGTGAGCGCCGCCAACAAATGGGATGCCCCTTCTCAGCTTTTGTACGTCGCGTTCTTTCTGACGAATGCTACATTATTGTGGTACGAGAATCGGGAAGAAACGCTAACGACGTTGGACCGATTTGTTTCTGAGATTAAAGAGCGTTTCGGTGACCCCACAACAAAAAAGAAAAGAGCAGAACAGATGCTAATGCAACGCGCTCAAGTGCCAGGTGAAATTATGAAGCGTGGAAGCTTGGGCAAGTTAGTAGGACATAACTGAACGCAGGAACAGCGTAACCTAGAAGTAGTTACCTTAAACTACGGAAGCGTAAAAAAACAAGGACAGAAAGGAGCGCTGACTTTCAACCACAGGTTGAAAAAGTCGGACTAGAAGCAATGGGCAAGCCCGAAAGAACAGTGATTTTACCAATGCTGTTCAACATTGAAAAGATTGAACTTTCAAAGAAATTATCGAGCATCGAAGGATTGAAGCACAGCATCTACGCATAGGACATTACCATCTGGTGCACAGGGGGGAGCGAGGAGCAGTTTGAGAGCGCCCTGCAAGAAGCGATTGACCCCATAGAAGAGTACCTTCGTACTTCTGTGCTCAAGTACTCCTTGAGTAAGCCAGAACTCTTCCTGCATTGGACTACACGTCGGCGACTGAAGCCCAAGAGATGGAAACCGTTATACCAGATAGACATCCACCTCCATACAAATCACCATCCAGAGGGTCGACTTCATCAGTCTTGAGCATATTGATAGAGTCTACCGGCGCTAACAGCAAATCTTTAGTCAACTTAACTTGGAAAACAGACAGTGCTGTGCACCTCATGCACAGAGTAGCCAACAAAGGCAATAGGATCAAGGAAGACAACCTAATCCAGTTGATGCATGCGTTTCTTCTTAGCCACTTCAAGTACGAGGCAGCAAGGAACAACTAGTCTAGCGCATATTCCGAGAAACTTAAAGTGCTCCTCAGAAAAGTTGTCAAGAAGGCTGTGGGTCTACCCATACACATCAGTGGCGAACATCTACTCGAGCTTGGCATTCACAACACGTTCGACGAAATAGCAGAAGCCCAAGAAAGAGCAAAGTTTGCAAGGTTATCTACAGCAAGGTGGGGGAGAATGATCCTGCAGGAGCTGGGTCAGCACCCGATGACGATTAGGCTCAAATACAATATCCACGATTACATCAGGGAGAATATCGCGGTATCTTCTGTACCGCAAAACTTGTATCCAGAAGACAACATCATAAAAAGAGTAGCGAGGACCAGGAATGTACTTCATCAAATTTCAAACGAGGGACGAGGGGTCGTACTTGCTGACGCGGCTTTCTACGCCAATGAAAAAGCTTTGTGGCAGTGGTAGTCGATGGGGCTGGCTGAGTAGTCAACTCAGCGACGGTTAGGAGGAAAGACCCAATCATTGTGGAACAGGTGGCCATCGCCTTAGCACTCAAGATGACTAACATTGAAGTCGTCTACAGTGATTCGATGGCAGCACTACAGGCCTTCGCAAAGGGAACGGTCTCAGAACAAGCGCTGAGAATACTACATCGCAAGGACATTACACATCATCTTCTGAGTTGGTTCCAGCTTATGTTGAAAAGTGAACGTCTACCCTCTCAGTCTCAATGAAGCAACACTCGTGGCGGCGCGAGATCTCTTCAACCGCACTTCCCCCGGCCATGCATTTAAACGGTAAAGGGCATAAGCGGGAAACTCTCCCAACATACAACGAGCTTACTAAGCATTTCTACCTGTCCGGAAAGACTTTCCCTCCACCTCACAAAAACCTAACTTGGCCCCAAACACTTACATTAGGGCTTTTGCGAACGCGGATGTACCCTACTTTGAAATTGTTACACATCATGTACCCTGACCTTTACCCAAGAATTCTTTGCCCACATTCAGGGGAAATCACTCCAATAGAGCATATGCCCTGGCATTGTACCAAACTGGCTCATTGATAGAACATCACCTCTGCCAGATGGGAGGCGGCAATCCGCAGCTCGTCCTTTGCAGGTCAGCTCTGGGCTGTCCACAGAGCCCGCGAACTGGCTGAGGAGCTCGGAATCTGTGATCCCCTCGTGGGAGCAGCCCGTGACACAGTGATCTGTGTTTTAGAGGACCCAATAAAACTTTTCTAACCCAATTCAAATCGACTTTAATTAAATCAGTTACACTTCAGAATGATTCCTGCATGGGTTAAAGGAAATCAGACGCTTGCGCCAATAAACCACTCTTATACATGCAATATATATAGTGCCAGAAGTGTAAGCTAGTCGAACAGAGCACTTTTAGTTGTTCATTTGTTTATATTTTGTCGCAGGAAGGAGGATTGGCCTATTTTTCTCCCACCAAAGAAGAATTGGCCACCTTGGTGCAGTATCTGGCCACTACCTCCCACATGCATACGTCAAATATATCACAGCCCTCCGTCCCTAGCAGCTGCAAAACAACTGACCACAGCGGTGGTCGGATCTCCAACGCAGCAGAGGGTGCCAAGAATCTCTAGATCCGGACAGGCCGCCATTGGAATCTGAACTCTACAACGCTTAACGCTAGAACCTTATCTAGCGAGGCAAGTCTAGCTGTACTGTGGGAGGAGCTAAAGAGTGTTAAATGTGATATAATAGGGCTCAGGAAGGTTAGGAGTACAGATGAGGCCTATATGGTGCTGCTGAATGGGCACGTCCTTTGCTCTCGGAGCTTGGCTGACAGAATAAAACTGGGAGTAATGTTCCTAATTCACAGAAACGTAGGTGGCAACACAGAGGAATACTATAGCACTAATGAAATGAAAGGGTGGCAGATATCGTAATTGAACTCAATAAGAGATACAAGGTAAAGGTGGTACAGGCTTACGCACCTACATCCAGCCATGATGACGCTTCAGTTGAAAGCTTCTATGAAGACGTGGAATCAGCAATGAGCAAGGTAAAAAAAGGCAGTGGCTTAGCTCAGCTATGCCAGGATGTACGTAGCGTTAGCAAAGGTTCAGCTGATTATTCTTCCTTCTCCATGGCTATACGACAGTGGCAAATGCCAGTAAGAGGCGCTATCAAGCGACTCCAGCGCAGTGTCAGACGGCAACTGCACAGGAAAAGTGCGCGCGTCGGCGTCCATATGTCTACCAAGGCTATGACGGCACTCCTCCGGAAAGCGCACACCGGCGGCGGCGAGTCGCGCGCGGCCGTGGCCGAGTACGAGGGAGGTGCCGGCTCTGGTCATCTGCGGCCACTGATCGTCTGCGCAGCGCATAGAATTGCGCGCACACCGGCGGCTAGCCGTGCGCGGCGGTGGCGGAGTATCATTGCGCATGCGCAGATCAGTGCTACGCGAAATTGGCCCAGCGAGGCCAGTGTAGCTAACGCTACAAAACACAGTGTACTATACTGATGGGAGACTTCAATGGAAAGGTAGGGAAAAAGCAAGCTGGAAACCAGGCAGTAGGAGATTATGGCATTGATACTAGAAATTCCACTGGAAATGGAGGAGCCCTAATGTCAAAAACAAGAACAAAATACACTTTATCATGAGTGCACACCCAGGCATCGTGCAGGATGTAGAAGGGGTTGGTAAGGTACGATGCAGTCACCATAGAATTGTGTGGTATTGAATTTGCCTAGACTTGAAGAAGGAATGAAAAAAAACTGATAAGCAAGCCAATCAATGAGCTAGCGCTGAGAGGGAAAGTAGAGGAGTTCAGAGTCTTGCTTCAGAACAGGTACTCAACTCATAATGAGGAAACCAACGTTAGCGTAGATACAATGAATGATAATCTGACGAGTATCATTAGGGAGTGTGCTGTGGAAGTTGGAGGCACGGTAGTTAAACAGTACACTAGCAAGCTTTCTCGGGAAACAAAGAATCTTATTAAGAAGTGTCAAAGCATGAAAGAGTCTAGCAAAACAGACAAAATAGAACTGGAAGAGCTTCCGAAGTTGATTATTAAGCGTACGTTATTCGATGTAAGAAGGTACAACATGGATAACATCGAACATGCTCTGAAAAACGGAAGAAGTGTCAAAGCAGTGAAGAGGAAACTTGGGATAGAGGAAATCAGATGTATGCACTAAGATACAAAGAAGGCAAAATAACTACCAATATGGATAGGATAGTTAAAATAGCGGAGGAGTTTTACAGAGATCTGTACAGTAGCCGGGACAACCACGAGCTTAATACCATAAGAACTAGCAGTAACCCAGATGACGCCCCACCAGTAATGATAGAAGTCAGAAAAGCCTTGTAGAGCATGCAAAAAGATAAAGCTGCTGGTGAAGATCAGGTAACATCAGACCTGCTGAAAGATGGGGGACAGACAGATTGTGAAAAAAAAACTAGATACCCTGTTTACGAGGTATCTCCTGACTGGAAGAGCACCAGAGTCTTAGAAGAATGCTAACATCATCCTAATACATAATAATGGAGATCACAAGGACTTGTAGAATTACAGGCCAAAGAGCTTGCTCTCCGTAGTATAAAAGCTATTTACAAAGGTAATTGCTAACAGAGTCAAGAAAACATTAGAAATCAAACATCCAACGGAAGAAACAGTATTTTGAACAGGCTACTCAACAATCGACTACGTTCATACTATCAATTATGTAATAGAGAAATGGTCAGACTATTGCCAACATTTGTACATAGCCTTCATAGACTACAAGAACGCATTTGATTCAGTAGAAATATAAGCAGTGACAAAGAACGTGACGGAGAAGCAGCTCACGGGATCCGGACCGGACAATATAAGCAGTCATGCAGACACTGTAGAATCAGGTCGTCGGTGAAGCATATATAAATATCCTAGAAGAAATCTACAGGGGGATCAACTGCTACAATAGTGCTTCATAAAGAAAACAACATAATACCAATCAAGAAGGGCAGGGGGATACAATCTCTCCAATGCTATTTACCATGTTTTCAGGAGGTTTTCAGAGGCCTAGATTGGGAACAGTTAGGGATAAGAGTTAATGACGAGTACCTTAGTAACCTGCGCTTCGCTGATGACATTGCATTGCTGAGTAACTCAGGGGACGAATCGCAACTTATGATTACGGAGCTATTCAAGGAGAGCAGAAAGGTAGGTCTTAAAATTAATCTGCAGAAAATGAAAGTAATGTACAACAACCTAGGAAGAGATCAGTGCTTCAAGATAGGTAATGGTCCACTTCAAGTTGTAAAAGAATGTGTCTTTTTAGGGCAGGTAATAACCGCGGAGCCGAATCACGAGATTGGAGCAACTAGAAGAATAAGAATGGGGTGGAGCACATTTGGCAAGCACTCACAAACTATGACAGTATTGTGCCACTATCGCGCAGAGGAAGGTATATAACAGCTGTATCTTACCGGTAATTAGCTACGGAGGAGAAACCTGGAGGCTTACAAAAATGGTTCAGCTTAAGTTGAGGATGACGCAGCGAGCAATGGAAAGAAAAATGATAGGTGTATTCATAAGAGACAAGAAGAGAGCAGAGTGGATTAGAGAACAAACGGGGGTAAAGGATATCATAGTGGAAATCAAGAGGAATGGACATGGGCCGGGCATGTAGCGCGTAGACAGCATAACCGCTGGTCACTAAGGGTAACTAAATAGATTTACAGAGAAGGCAAGTTGGTCAGGGGGAGACAGAAGTTTAGTGGGCAGATGAGATTAAGAGGTTTGCGGGTATTAATTGGCAGCAGAAAGCCCAGGACCGAGTTACCTGCATAGCATGGGAGAGGCTTTTGTCCTGCAGTGGACGTAGTCAGGCTGATGGTGATGATGATGACGATGATGGTTATCATGACGATAATGATGATTATGTCACAGGAAACAAGCGCTCGAACAACATATAATAAGCGGAGCGCCACGCAAATAGGCACAGCACATCATCACAAATACTTTATTTGTGACTTAAGGTTTCTGCGTGGTCGGTTCTGCACACGCAGAACAATCGGTCGTGCACTGCATGCCTTGTCAAAGTAGCCCTGAAGAAAGTGTTGCGAAGACGCATAGCGGTAATCATCGTAACAATGATTAGTCGAACATGAAACCCAACTCCAGGGCTTTATACTCCGTGTACATCCGCCATGTGTCTTGCGAGCGCGTGTCGCATCATGTACGAACGGCGACACCGACGGCATTTTAAGGGCTTCCCGCGCTTGTGGGTGACGATGTGTTGTTGCAGCCAGTCCAAGGTTTGGTAGCGGCGCCCGCAAACGGGGCACATGAGAGCCTTGCCCGTTCTCTTGCAGTCACCACTTTGCTTCGCCGGGGCATCTGAGGTGGAATCGGTAGCGACCGGAATGACTTCCCCTTGTGGCAGCACGGCCTCTGGCAGTGGCTTTATTCCCATGGCTGCAATGATCAAGGTTCGTGTATGCTGGATTACTTTACTTTCCCACTTAAGTATCGCTGAAACGCTTCTTCCAGCAGAAAGCCAGAATATTTCTTGCAGGTGTTAATAAATTGTTTAGGAAACAGATCCACACATCTCCTCCAAACAGTAACCTGTCTACTTGTGTAATTCAGAACGCTTGCCGATTTTCCTATCCAGAATCTGCTTCGGTGTGGCGTGATTCAGGTTTCGTCACTTCCTTGTCTCGTGTGGTTAAAGACTCACGTAACAAAGAGGTCACGTTGCCTGCACACCCGGCGTGATTACTTTAGGTATCGGCCTGTAAAATAAATTACGAATATCTTGAATGACGTCTAACTTTTTTGATGTACAAGAATTGGTATATGACACAGAACTAAATTTTTTGGTGTAAACAAGGAGCCTCAAGTGAATATTTCAAAAGGTAAGTAACGAGCATTTTGAAATTAGGCGCGTAAACGTCATTTTAGTGGCGGCAAAGTATCTTCCCCTAGAAAAAGCGTTCGTGTGCAAAATTTACACTAACATGAATGTCAGAACGTTTATTGAAAGTCATTATGCAAAAAATAAGCCACGTAAAGCAAGTAAATTAACATATACGATTTAATGACTAACGTTTAGATATTGCCAATGAGCGACTTTCCCCAATAAGTCAGCTGTCCTTATTCATTTTGAATAAATTTTCATGGTTCCTTCAGCTTCCAGGTACTCAGTTACAAAATCCGTGGCTCGGTTGCCGCTTGACAACCTTGTAGCGCAGAATCAATAATAGTATTTGGGGTTTTACGTGACATTAAACCACCAAACGAAGAACAACTTTTTATCTTACTTGGTATTCAAGCTACCGCTATGTTTTAAATAACTAAATTATTCCAAATTCAGTGAGCAGGAGCACAGCCAATCTCAATTAGAGAGTTATAACTTCGCAACATTCTGCCATTCAGACTTTAGCCTATGGAATCCGGTACAAGCATAGAACACCGATGTGTTCTTTTTTTTTACTCGAACCGCTGGAGTGAATATGATTTGTAGAACCATTCAAAGAACATTTCAGGTTCAAGGTAATAAATCTGGTTGAATATAAGTAGGCGCGCTTCATTTTGTTCCCCATCTCTTGTTTTCTTTAATTCACGGAAAACGCGCCTATCATTAGCAATTGGCGCGCACTGTCAGCACAGATGGCGTGCAATACGAACGTTTCGGAATCTCTATACACATTCCCGAATTTTCTCTACACTGGACCTAAACTCTCTAGAAATTAATAAATTAGCACCATTTGTGTCAGTGGGCAGGCTCCTTTCCATGCGGTTTGTAACCTTGGTAATGCAAGCGCCATCTAGTCAGTCTCCTCCGCGCGCTTTTTTTTCGCCTCCACGACGACACTGGCTTACCCTCTCCTGTGCGGCGAGAGAGGGTACGCCTAGGTGTGTATGGGCGGGCTCGACACTTTCCTCCGCTAGAATAGAGTCGAGTTCGGCCGCGGCTTGCGTCCATAGAGTCTTGCTGGACGCTGAGAGCCGCTGCTGTTGCTGCTGAGAGAGGACGCAGGGGCGAAGGGGTGTGGTTGGCACTACTTTCGTTTTTTAGGAACTTTACAGCGAGCGCTATACGCGCGCTGTCGAACTTGCAAGATAGGTGAAATCTTCGGCTGCGCGTACTCAAACCTTCGCTGTATCCGCTGGCTTGAAATCTCTGTTTAGGCCGTGTTCGCGGATTAGGGTTTGTTGTTGTTGCTGTTTTGTTTTTTTTTTTGTTTTATTGACATCGTTGCTGCCAATGACTGATTCGTCGCTGTGTGAACCACACAGTGGCGCGCATTCACGCTAGTGACGCAAAAATGAGCTACACCTTGTGGGGGTGCTGACACCCCCTGTAAAGTTGTTTGCGCAGCGTGGCGCACGTGTCTCGCCCAAGGCCATATTTCGAGGGTGACAACCGCCAGACGATAGATGGCGTTGTGTTCGCGTTGAGTACCACTGTTGGTAGAGTGGTAGCTCCGGCGGTGACCCCTGGCGGAAGGCAGCCCTTAGAGGCGAGCGACAGTTGAGCGAGTCTCTTCTGCGCGTGGCGGCTGCCGCGAACTGTTAACTCTCGCGGTGGGTCTACCGTGGACGGCACCGCGGGCCACCTTCGGTGGGCCCACGTGGTGAGTGAAGCGTTGGCGACGCTAGAGTGTACTAGAAGTGTTGAGTGGCGTTCAGTTCTGGCTGTCAAGGTGGATGGACGTGTTTTTCGAGCGCTCCGGATCGACTGCGCAGATAAGTGTTTTTGCATGTTTTGAGCTTGTCTTTATAATTATAAGGCAGCGGTTGAAATCTTCGTAGCACTTATTTTATGGTACGGCTTTTTCGGGGGCCAGACACCAGGTATTTATTAGTTAGTGCGGGTGTGCGTGTTTGAAATTTTTTGTTGTTGTTTTTTTTTGCCACCCCGTGGGGGAGGTGCGCGTACATTGAACACGAAAATTTTTGTAGTAGAGCTTAGACTTTCTTTTTTTTCAAAGTGCAGGGCTCGGGTTTAGTAATTATCGAGTATATGGACAATTGGTGTCAGAAAGGCATGGTTAAAAAGACTATAAAGTGTTCAGGAGGTGGAGTGGGTTAGAAAGTGGACCCAAGCGTAGAAACGGATGGAGAAGAGGCTGACGCGAAGTGTAGGCAATGTGAGGTCGAGGAAAAAATGGAGAAAATGATGGTTGCCCAGAGTGAACTGCTGATGAGAATCGCCGAGCTCGAGACTGCGTTGGCGACAGAGCAAGAGAAAACGAGAGCAATGGGAGAAAGACTGAACTCCGCCGAGGAAGCGCTAGCGAAGCGGGACAAAGTAGCGACCTACCGAGAGAACAGTAGGGAACCGGCAACCTGAACGGTAGTGAAGTAAAAGCAAGCAAGTTTGGAAAAAACAGGTTTAGCCGGTTCAACTGTCGCAAGGCCCAGCTTCAGCGAGGTAGTGGTGGGGCAGGGAGGGAACAAAGCAGCCGGCGTCACAGGTGCAAGTAGCCCCCAGGTGCAGAACGCTCCAGCTGAAAAGTCACAGCGTGTGATAATCGCCGGGGACTCGAATTTAAATCGATGCACAGAAGCCATCAAAGAGAGGGTAAGAGGTGACAAGAGGGTTGCAGTAGGGGCATTCCCAGGACGCAAGCTGGAAGCAGTCATGAGGCAAGCGAGCGCAAAGCTCAAAACGACAGCTGATAGACGAAACCTCGTGATAATTTCAGGCGGTTTAAACGATGTCCTCAATGAAGATGCAGCAGCACTAGCAGCCACACTGGCGAAAGGTGTCGATGACATGCGCGCCACTTCTTTTAAGGTACATGTAGTGATATGCACGATACCGGAGGTACCGGTGCGTGATAGCAACCTGCAAAGAGCGGTGGTCAACGCAAACCAAAAGATATGGCGGATGAGTCAAGAGAAAGGCTTTGAGGTGGTGGAAATAAAGAGAGGTGCATAGGTGGGGGGGTTCAATGAGACAGAATTCATTTCGATGGGCGGCTAGGTCATGAGGTGGGTTGGCGACTTGCAGGACGCGCAGTAGCTTTTTTGGGGGGCAAGCGAGCCCTTCGGGGTGCAGGATAGCTAGTAACGAGGAAAACAACCAGGGAGACTCTTCGACAAGTGGTATGGACAGATACGATTCCAAAGTGGCACCAATATCTAAGATAGGTAGAGTCCGGGGCATAAATAGACGTAGCCACGAGCGCCGAGCCAATTCAGACATAGGGTATATTAACATGCAGGGTGGTAGGAACAGGCTGAAGTGGGAAGAGATAGAATAACAGCTAAGGGAAGAGAGGCCGATGGTATACGGTTTTGTAGAAACACATCTTAGGGACATGGAACAACCTCCGAACAATCCGACTTCAGAAAGGGAAGGAAGACGAAGTGATTCTCTTGTGGAACACATCTTGCGGTTTGTGCTGTTTTTTCTGCGTTCCACAGCGCAACAGCGGGGTCTCCAGCCCCCTACATTGTGGTCATGGATGTGCAATACCCGGAGATCCCGCCCACTACCAGTTCATCCACGGGCATTGCTTCAAGAAAGCGTGGAAATCCATCTAGTGAGAGCGAGGACACCGAGCTGTACTCTGCATCAGACTACGAGTCCTCGGAAGACGACTTCGAACCTGTGCTCTACCGCAAGGCCAAACGAAGAATCATGAACGCATCATCGACATCAAGTACAGCCACTGTGAGGACAGCACCTCAGCGATGGCCTCACTCCATTCTGTTTGTGCTGCAGACTACTACTGCCAATCTACGCTTCCTCAACAGGCAAGCACTGTCCTTGTACCTTGAAAACATTGTGCCTAACGAGATTAAGGACATCAGGATAAACACGAGAAAGAATATTTTGGCAGTCGACGTGAGGAACCCAAGTGCACTGAACACGCTACAGCATGTGTCAGAGCTGGGAAACATCAAAGTCCGATCCATCAAACCAGCGAATGGTGACACCGTAACAGGAGTTATATATAACATAGACATTGAAATCGCCAATGAAGATCTTCCTGTACTGATAAAACCAGCGAGTGAAAACAACGTCATTGTGCATGCTGGTCGCCTAGGCAACTCTCGTTGTGTGCGACTAACATTCAAGGGTGACTGTCCTCCCTCTTACGTGAAGGTGGGCCATTTCCGTCACCAGGTTTGCCCATTTATTCCGAAGCCTATGCAGTGTTTCAAGTGCCAGAAGATTGGCCACGTGCAGGGCGTTTGCAGAAATTCTGCAGTGTGCCCCCGATGCGCTGAACACCACTCAGAAGACGACTGTAATGCAACTACGTTGAAATGCCCCAACTGCCATGGAGCTCACAGTGCTTCCTCCAAGGACTGTCCTCAGATTAAGAAATAGTTTTATATTCTGAGGCAAATGGTGCGAGACAACTCGACTCACAGAGAAGCTGCGCAAAAAGTAAGGCGAAGGCGTCGTCATCGTCGAAGGTCCTCACGAAGGACAGTGCAAAATCTGACGAGAAAGTCAGAAACTCAAGTGAAATCTACAGGCGCGGTTCCTAGCACGGCAAACATCTGTGCTGAAAGAGAAGATGCTGGAAGATCTCTCTCTCCAAAGGAATGGCCACCCCTTCAGCCTAGACGATCTGTTGAGACTCAACAGAAGCCGCCTACACGACCTGTCGAGCCTCAACAGAAGCCACCTCAACAACAAGCACAAAATGCTGCAACGGACGGGAAGCCAGATCATCGCGTGATGGTGATGCTAAGATCATTAGTGGACACCATTCGCATGTTGTTAAGCGATATGAATACACCGTCAGCCAAAAGTGCCCTTCAAGTACTGGACGCGCTTAGTCCAGTGCTAGCAGCCTTAGAGTAGACCATGGCTAACCCACCACTGTCTTTCCGGGATGAGGTTCGTAAAGCAGTAATACTGCAGTGGAATGCCAGGGGACTGAGATCGCGCATTGGTGACTTTCGTCGATTTGTGTATGTCAATATGTTTCCCGTAATCGTCATTTGTGAGCCGAACTTATCGAGTGCAATACGACTCTCGGGATACCAACCTTTTATGTCACCTACTGTTACTGAAAGCAGCAAGGTTCTGGTGTACATTCGCCGAGACCTGACTTACATCCTTCAACCTGTACCACCTCACGACGGAAACCAATACGTATGCTTAAGAGTGAAAAGGAGGAGGCTCAACATCACTGTGGTTGGCGCATACCTATCACCAACAAGCCGTTTCGATCAAAAAAGATTCGAGATATCATAGCGTTAACTCCTGACCCGTGTGTTATCATTGGGGATTTTAACGCTCATCATACATTATGGGGAAGTCAGAATACCAACATGAAGGGCAGAAGCTTGGTGTCTTTTGCCTCCGACAACCAACTTTGTTTACTGAATGATGGCAGTCCTACATTTTTACGTGGCTCCACATACAGTAGCTGTCTCGACTTGGCTTTTGTTTCGCAAAGCCTAGTGAAACATACAGAATGGTTCATGGATATAGAAACGCACGGGAGTGATTACATTCCAACATACGTCAATATCCGAGGATTGTCGCCTCCTAAAGTGCGTGACATCGTTAAAAGAGTGGACTGGGAAAAATTTCAGTCCCGTATGGAAGACCAATGCCAAGAACACATATCCGATTTACAAAAGGCCACCAAGAGCACTGTAAAAGAGACTGTGTGTACGATCCCATGCCCTGTAAGAATCATGGACATCGACATAGAGCTGGAGCGGCTTCGAGCCTTGCGACGACGAGCTGAAAGATGGTACCGGCGCACGAAGGATATAGAAGATTTACGGACTGCTAGACGTATGCAGAAGAAGATCAAACGTCGGTTGGACAAGCTAGAATTCCAACGCTGGATTACTTTCTGCGAGTCACTCGACCCTCGTAAGCCTTTATCGCAGATATGGAAGACGGTTAGAGGTTTGCGGTCCCATTCAGAAGTCACCATTCAAGGTCTTAGCCCTTCACCAAAATCGACCAGATGTGGACGTTGCTGAAGAGTTCTGTGCCAGATTATCAGGGCAAACTACAGCCATCAGCAGCTCACCACTTTCGAGCAGTTGTCCGCCACCACGTGACTCCTGTATGGACTACCCGTTCACCATTCAGGAGCTCAAAGCAGCACTCGCTTCATGCAACAAGACCTCCGCACCAGGACCTGACGGAATCTCCTACAGAGTCCTGTGTCATCTGGGTGAGCGCGCGAGAATAGCTCTACTTCAGCTATATAATGATGGTTGGTGAGAGGGAACTGTCCCCTTAAGTTGGAAAACTAGTCGTCTAGTACCATTACTAAAACCTGGCAAATCACCATTGGAACTCTCCTCCTATCGCCTGATCACATTGGCTAGTTGCGTGGGTAAAGTGATGGAGAGAATGATTCTCGGCCGACTCTAGTGGTACTTGGAGTATCATGAGATCTACCCAAATGCGATGGCTGGCTTTCGACGTGGTCATCATCGATCGATAGCGTCATCGACCTAATCACGTACGTTGAACACGAGAAAAGCCATAAGCGTCTTTGCGCCTCTCTGTTCCTTGACGTCAAAGGAGCCTATGATAACGTTACACATGAAGCCGTCCTTACCGCACTAGAAGAGATTGGGGTGGGTGGCCGAATGTTTAAGTGAATACGCAGTTATCTCCAAATGCGATCCTATTTTGTGAGTACAGAGACCGGGAACACGTCTACACATTTTAATTCTCGTGGCGTCCCTCAGGGTGGTGTACTGAGCCCTGTGCTATTCAATATAACACTAATCGCTCTCCATACGCACCTACCAAACAATATTTATCTATCAACATACGCTGATGACATCTGCATCTGGACATCTGCGGTAACTCGCCTGCAGTTACGAGCGAGAATACAGAGAGCTGCTACTGCAACTACTTTGTATCTACGCAATCGAGGCCTGGAAATTTCCTCCGGAAAGTGCGCTCTTCTGGCATTTACGCGCAAACCCATGTCGAATTACAGAGTGTCAATTAACGGTCAAAATATACCATATCGTCGATCTCACAAATTTCTGGGTGTCATAGTCGACAGAGACATATCATGGAGCCCTCATGTATCGTATTTGAAAAAGCGATTGACAGGCATATGCCATCTTTTCAAGTTTCTCGCTGGAAAGACTTGGGGAATGCAGCCTAATGCTAAGTTACGACTGTATAGGGTGCTTTTCCTTGGCTTTTTACGATACAGTCTGCCTGCATTATCAAACGCCAGCAAAACAAGTCGACGCATGATACAAAGCGTTCAAGCACAGGCGCTTCGAATATGTCTAGGTCTGCCTCAGGGTGCCTCAACAATGGCGACTATAGCTACAGCCAAAGACCACCTCGTGCAGACCCATATTGAAATTGAAGCTTTGAGAACACACATAAGGCATGCGGGCCGGACTCCCCATCACCACCTAGCCTCTCTGCCAGTGGATAGACCTCATACGTCATTTTGTCGAACAATAACTACACATGGTGACTCCCTACCAACTGGTTTTACGCCCGCGGCGAGACCTTCAATTCCTCCACGGTGCCTCAAACAGCCAGTCATCAACCTGACAATACCAGGCATCCAGAAAAAACGAGATTTCTTAATACCAGCCCTCAAGCAGCTCGCCTTACTTCTGCTGTACGAGAAGTACCAAGACTGCACCCACGTCTACACCGACGGCTCCGTCCTGCCAAACAGTTCAACAGCGGTGGTCGTTATTCCAACGCACGCCAAAACCATCAAATTCAGGACAGCTCGTGCAACCACAACAACGGCAGCAGAGCTTGCAGCGCTTCGCGCTGCGCTGCGTTTCATTAACGACCAGAGCACGCAACGGTGGACGATTTTCTGCGACTGCAAGCCGGCACTGCAGCCACTTCTGTCAAATCTACGCCGTGGTCCACACGAACAATTGGTATTTGAAACAGCAGAAACGCTACACCATATAACAGAGAAAGGGCACCATGTTATAATTCAGTGGTTGCCAAGCCACTGTGGAATCATCGGCAACGAACGAGCTGACCAAGCTGCCCGTTCAGCCCATACAGAAGACAATGACCAGTCAATACCTCTCTCAAGGACGGACGCTGCTAGGAGGCTCCGCATGCTAGCTCGCCAACGCTTCGTGGCTCTTTGGAATGAGCCTCTCTTTACGCATGCAAGATTACGATCCCTTGATCCAACGTTAAGCATGCAGCTTTCAACAAAAATTTGACGAGGCGACGCTACTGCTCTGTGCAGACTATGGTTGGGAGTCGCGTTTACCCTTGCGTACGCGTTTCCGCATAGGTATGGCCGACACTGCCGACTGTGCACACTGCGGAAATGAAGAAACAATTCGACATATCCTGTGTGACTGCCCGAAATACAACCTGGAAAGACAACACCTTTCTAATAAACTAAACAGGTTAGATGACCAGCCGCTGTCAGAAGAAAGTATACTGCGCCATCGTCATGACTCATCGTCACTGAAGAAAGCCATGCAAGCGCTACTGGGCTTCTTACGAACTACTGGCCTGTCGGAACGCCTCTGAGTGGACTGATTTTGTGCGTGCGTGTGTGTCGGTGTTTTTCTTTTATTTATTTTTTACTCTCCCTTTCTCTTTCGACCCTCTATTCCCCAACCCCAGTGTAGGGTAGCATACCGGATACTAGCATCTGGCTAACATCCCTGCCTTCCTTATTTCTCGTTTCTCTCTATCTCTCTCTCTCTCTCCGAACAATCCGGACTACGCGTAGGAATATTGTACTAGAACAGAAGGCAGCAGAAAGGGGGGGGGGGGGTATTGGGGCATTCATTCATAAAAGTACAGACTGGCAAAGGGTCAAACAGGAGTGCAAGGAACATTTATGGCTCAAAGGGAAAGTGGCAGGTCAAATGACACTCCTTGGTTTCGTGTACTTGTGGACGGGAGCAAAGGCCAGAGAGGAAAGCTAGGCAATGGTAGAGTGTATATCAAAGGACATTCAGGAGTTAGGAAGAGAGTGCGAGATAATTATACTAGGAGACATGAATGCGCACATAGAAGATATAGATGGGTATACCGACCCGACAGGCAAAATGATCATGAATATGTGTGAAAGGCTTGATTTGATCATTTGCCACAGTACCGAGAAGTGTGAAGGGCAAATAACATGGGAGGTAGGAAGGCTTCAGTCGACGATAGATTATGCACTGATGTCACATAAGATGTATGATAAGCTCAAGGGAATGCACATAGATGAAGGTGGCTCCAGAAGTCTGGGTAGCGATCACAAACGTATCAAGCTAAGTTTTGGAAGAGCAGTGAAAGTGGGAAGGAGACAAGATGAGCAACTACAGGAAAATTTTTATTCGGAAAGGCAAATTGAAATAGCCACTAAAAAAATTGAAAAAGTAATCACGGAGGATAATAAGACAGTGTGGACATACACGAATCTAATTAAACTCTTTGAGCTAGAGCTTGCTAAGACGCGTGACAAGTCACCCCGGAAAAGAAGACACAAACCCAAAAGTTGGTGGGATGAGGAAGTTAAGAGAGCCATAGCAAAACGTCAGGAAGCCTCTAGGGAACACAGACATGCTAAGCAGCGGGGTGAACCGACAGATGATGTTGAAAGAAAATGGGCAACCTTTCTAAGCTGTAGAAGGGATGCATCCCTTCTGATCAATGAAAAGATTAGAAGGAAGGGAGCTCAGTGGCTGGCAGAAGTACATAAAAAAGATAGAAAGGCAGCTGCGAAATTTTGGAACCATCTAAACTTCCTAAGAAATGAGACGAGCCTAGAGCAGAGTTTTATAACTACAGCCCAAGGTGCTAGGCTAGAAGGGGACGAAGCTATTAAATATATAAGAACAAGGGTGACAGAAAAATTTCAACAAAGAAGTACTTTATGCACCACAACAGACAAGGACGAATCAAGTGGTGCAATGGCTCCATTTTCACAACAAGCGTGGGAAAGGGCTGAGAAAAGGGTTCCTAGTAGTTCACCAACAGGCCCAGATGGCATTCCAATTAGGCTGATAAAGACATTAGGTCCGAAGTCTAAGTAGGCTTTGAGAGAGGCAGTGAGCACAATAATAATCGATGGTAAAGTTCCCGATGATTGGAAACTTAGCAGGATGAGCATGATCTATAAAGGAAAGGGGGACAAAGCTGACATAAACAACTACCGTCCTATAACAGTGACATCAGTGGTCTACAGGCTGGCGATGCAGACTATAAAGGAAAGACTGCAGGCGTGGATAGAGGATGAGGAGGTGCCGGGGGAACTGCAGAATGGGTTTCGGAAACACAGGAGGTTGGAAGGGAATCTGTTCTCACTGACGCAGTGCATCGAAATAGCAGAAAAGGAACACAGGCCCCTGTGGCTAGCATTTTTGGATATCAAGGGAGCGTACGATAGCGTGGTTCAAGAGGAATTGTAGGGAATAATGGACACACTAGGCGTGGAACATGTAGTCACTAATCTTTTAAAGGGTATCTCTAAAGGTAACAAGGTAGTTATAAAGTGGGAAAAACAGGTATCAAAGCCTGCAGAGGTAAAACGGGGGCTTAGGCAGGGGTGCCCCCTGTCACCCTTATTATTCATGATGTACCTACAAGGATTAGAGGCAAAATTAGAAGGAAGTGGACTGGGCTTCAACCTCTCTTTAGTCAAACAAGGAAAACTTATTGATCAGGCACTACCAGCATTATTGTACGCAGATGATATAGTGCTAATGGCCAACAACAAGGAATATTTGCAGAGATTGATGGACATCTGCGGTAATGAGGGAGATAGGTTAGATTTTAGATTCAGTAAGGAAAAATCAGCAGTCATGATTTTCAATGACAACGAAGGTAGTGAGCTTAGAATACAGGAGGTCACGCTAGAGATAACAGATAAATACAAATATCTGGGCGTATGGATAAGCAATGGGACCGAGTATCTGAGGGAACACGAAATATACGTGACTACTAAAGGTAACAGGAATGCAGCAGTCATGAAAAAAGGGCACTGTGGAATTACAATAGGTATGATGTTGTAAGAGGAATATGGAAAGGGGCCATGGTTCCTGGGCTGACGTTCGGCAATGCGGTCTTGTGCATGAGATCAGAAGTTCAAGCAAGATTAGAAATTAAGCAACGTGGAATAGGTAGGCTTGCTTTAGGAGCTCACGGGAATACACCAAATCAGGGAGTACAAGGTGATATGGGATGGACATCATTTGAGGGCAGTGAAGCTAGCAGCAAGATAAAATTTGAGAAACGATTGAGAGAAATGGGGGAAGAGCGTTGGGCTAGGAAAGTTTTCAGCTACTTGTACATGAAGAATGTCGATACAAAATGGAGGAAGCGAACCAGGAAGTTGACTGGTAAATACTTAGAAAACAGCAGGTGGCCAAACCAAAAAGAACTATCGGTTAAGAAGAAAGTGAAGGAAACGGAGACTGACATGTGGAGAATGGGCATGATTAAGAAGTCCGCACTAGAGATCTATCGAACTTTTAAGCAGGAAATTACCAAGGAAAGGATCTATGATAATACCCGTCGTAGTTTTCTACTGTTTGAGGCCAGGACGGGAGTACTGCGAACCAAGACATATCGGGCCAAATACGAAGGGGTAGACACAGTATGCAGTGCGTGTGGAGAGGAAGAAGAAACTGCCAAACACTTGATAATGTTCTGTAAAGGGCTTCACCCTATAGTTCAGGATGATCGCGCAGAGTTTTTCAAAGCACTGGGGTTTAGGGACCGGGAGGGCAAAATAAACTTTAAGCGGGTAGACTTGACTAGAAGGAGGTTATCTGATTGGTGACTAAAGTCAAGGCACGAGTGAAAATTAAACTCTTCACTGCAAAGTACGAATCCTCGAACTCACTTTTTAAGGGAAAAAAATATAGTTTTTGGTTCATTAGGTATTACGGCTTGGTGGCGCTAGCCACCGCCCGATCTAAAGGGTACAGCCATATCCATCCATCCATCCATCCATCCGGCGTGACTGCGCCTCGCCACCTGATCCCATCCGCGTTGCCCGCAGCGGCGGCACTGCAGTCGAATAGTACTCAAAAGCCGCGCTCCGCGTGCAGGAACGGCTTTGCGCTTCGGCTTCTCCGACACTCTTTCTTGATGCAGATTTTTCGTACCTGCCCATCATTCATGCCTAGCACATAATTTCATAAGCCTTGAAATATGACACGCCAATCTACTGAATTTGAGCTCCATAAAAGCCCTTGTGAGAGATTGAAAATAATTCAGAAAGGGTATGTCTTAAACTGATTTCTTCTCTATTCACTCTTTCTTCGTTGGTTAGGCGTCTACAATATTCAGAATAACTGAGCCGATTTATTGGAAGTTAGTTGTGCTCAGAAAGCTGCGAGATTAAAAACCAAATACTGTGTCACACGCACGCAGACCCAGAAAGCCTGAAGAGGAGAGAGGAAGGAAATCTGAACCCCCTGCACCAAGAAATTATTTCGTAATTGAACTATTTAGGGTATGCTAAAATATTAACACGCATTCACAGCGACCACCAAGTGCCAAAGTAACGCGTTCTGCTGCACACCCCACCCCATAAAAAAAAGAAATCTGCCATGGGTAGTCCTGCGCCATTATTTTACTGTTGGCGAAGCTGAATATGACGTGTCTCTACAAATGTGCACTGTAGATTTCATTTCACTTTTTCGACAGCTCGACACCTCATCACTATAGTTCAAGTCTAACGTAGTCGGACGATAAATGCACTCACCTAAAAATAGTAGCTGTGCTAAGGAGGCATTGTGGGTGTATATATATATATATATATATATATATATATATATATATATATATATATATATATATATATATATATATATATATATATATATATATATATATATATATATATATATATATATATATGCGCGCGTGTGTGTGTGTGTGTGTGTGTACGTATACAAAAAAGACAAATTTCTCAAAACAACATGCACCACAGCCTGCCTACACTTTTGACACTTACACTACGCTTATAGGGCAAAACATCGTCATAAGTTTGCTCGCTTGCAATGGCGTTACGCCGTTAGAATATTTGCAATGCAGCACAATTTAAGCTGTCAATACAAGATAAGAACTGGTGAAATGAATTTAGGCAGATTAACAGATGGGCTATATATACAATTGACGCTTTTTAATATAGTTGTGTGTTGTTTTAATAAGTTTAATATGTAGTAAGCCTTTCGGAAAGCAATAATTATTATTTTCCGCAAAGCTGGCATGACAAAACAAAGTCGTCACCGATTAATGTTATGACAGCGTTACTTATACTCGCGTTTCTCGTGAAACGATCGAGAGCATGTAGGCTCATATGAGGAACACTGTGCTCTGGATATCACAGGGACTGCCGACAAAATGTGCCTATGATGTAATCACGGTTTTTATACATCTCCCCTCTTTGTAGTTCGCCAGTAGCCACATATGATGTAACGCAGCTCAAAGCGCTGAATGCGTAAGGAGCTCGGCGGATCCGTGCATATTCCGATTGACATTTTTTTTTCTCTTTGAGGGGGGGGGGGGGGGCTTGGCAGGCTCTTGAAACAGCGAATGTACCGACGCAATTTCGGCGTGCCTGCATATTCACTAGTGCACCATAGCGCATAGCAGGTTTGATAGAGGCTCAGAAACGCATTAAACGTGCTAAAAACGAGCAATTACACGCTTTCGTGGCTCGGGCACGTGCGCTCCCACTGCAGACGCTCCTGAGATCTTCAGTACCATGGAACTTCAGCGCCACCACTACTGTCACCCACAGGAGGATTAGCCGAGATGCGGCGCGGCCACCTCGGTCACTCCACTGCCCCTTCTAGTACACTGTAGTGACGCCACCTTTTGTGTGCTCTCGTGTTATGTTGTTTGAGTGTTTGGTAATTTTGTGTAATAATGACTTGGCGTGTTGATAACGATTTATCTATCATTAGGTGGCCGATATCATCGTTTTAACTCAGTTAAATAAATGTATGTATGTTGTTTGGTTTGTACCAACCGTGTCTACTGTGTCCGTTCACTTCAAGAGCAAGGCGTTGAGAGCGCCTCGTTGAGACCCCACAACCTCGGCGAACTGCAGTGCTTCGCCATCGGTACCAGCAGGAGCAAACGTAGTTCCAATTGTACCACTAACGATTCGGCGTATACAGACAGAAACACACGTGTCTAGACAAGCGAAGTGCGTGGCCATCGATGCTGTTGCCCGTAGGTGCTACCTACCGTAAGCTACCAGCGTCCGCTCATGCTTGAATTCTAGCAAAATAACCCAGCATGCAGTATAACTATGTTACGTATTATAACAGCATATGCATTTACACATTTTGGCACTAAATGACAGCTAACGTGCTCGGTTTGGCGCACTAAACAAGTACGATTCCATCGGTACTTTTTTTTGTATCCAAGATGCAGGATGGCAACATTCTCTTCGCCTCCCCTTCTAGTCACTTGAGAAAGGAGGGAGAGAGTGGCAGTGAAATGTCAGCCTCGTACATTGATATAACGGGGAGCGGGGTGCGGAAGCAAGAGGGAGTGGTCGCAAAGTCAATCCCACGTATAAGCATTCTGTGAGAGGGAGGGCGGTGCAAACAAATTTCGCACCCCCCCCCCCCCTTTGAAAAAAAAAGCCCTGCGCACACATATGGTGATGCTAATTAGTCAGATTGCTAACTGATAAGGCTAATCGGTTCGTGGAGGTGACGCCTTGAACGCTTTTTGAAGCTTCAGCCCTATAGTGAATCCTGAAAAAGAAGAGTTCCCCGATGTCCATTAGGCTCCATAGAACACGCTATGCTGGTGCACTTCAAGGTTGCATTTCTGTTCTGGGAAGTTCATTGAAAGCCGGTGAGGAAGCTTCATGAGCAACCTGTCGACCAGCTTCACGGCACCATAGAGTGGCTCGGCATCAGCTGCTTTAACCCATTTGATATATACTAGCAGCTTGGTAATCTCTGTGCAACGATGGTTTCCACAAAGCGAACGGAAAGCTGTACAGATTGTGTCCCTCACATCATCCCCCCCCCCCCGCACCACCTGCAGCCTCATTCCATAATATAAGCCATAAGTGACACTGAATTCCGCATTATGCCTCTTTCAGGCAATAGTAAAATCAGGCAGAATGAGAAAAAGGAAATTAAAGACAGCTTTGAAATAACTTCTATTTTCATGAATATTGCGTTGTCGGCCACTAAACGCCTTGCTACTGTTATTGCACTCGATGCAACGTTAGGCCGAATGTCGATGAGGACACTGTCGCCGAAAATTTTCATTGAAAAAATGCGAGCACCAATGATTATAGCTGCTCAAACCCTGGCTTTCCTGTCGTGAAATGTTTATCTTGCAGAAGCATTTTGCCTCGTGGGAATTAGTTTTATGCGAAGGATTCGGTGAGTGATTGCCTACGCTGCATTTTTGGCTTTCAGCCGAGCATTACGAAGTTGTTTGACTTGTTTTAGTAAGTGTAGTAGTTATGCGCACATCATGGGCTTAGAAATAAGTCGACTAAACTGGCATTTAAAGCTGCTTGAATATGGCTTGCTAAATCTCTCTTAAGTATAGCTTGCTAAATCTGAAGACTGCAAATGCAGTGCTTATAAAGTGCTATAAAAATGGAGCCAAGGCTGGAACCACAACAGACATAGCGTTGAGATTACGCCTGCTAGGGGCATTTCTCCAAAGCAGTTTTAAGCCCTGGCGTGGCTTTGATAGAATTCCAGATTGCCACGTAGAACTTTTAGTTTCTATTCCTCCTGAGACCCTCACTTTTATTCTATGCATTATTGTTCAACGTGTGATACCGTTTCTTTAACGCTCTTGCATTCAAAATACCAATGCCTCTTCTCGCCGTTCCTGGTAGATACAAACAGTCAATCACCACACCAATTTAGGCGTGGGAGGGCAAGAGGACATAACGGTATAACCATTAGTCCTCAGGCAGCGTAGTAGAACTCGTGACGAAGTCGGTCTATCCATGAGACAAAAAAGTCTACTGAGCAGGAACACGCGAACATATGCTTTGCACTCTAGAAAAACTTGCTCTTCCTTATCTGAGCAAGATGTAAGCCCAGATTGCTCGAAAATACGTTTTAGGAGGTCACTTTCACCTACTGAGCGGGCCTGTTCGGCCACCAGCGCTTTGAGAGTGGCCAGAGCTGGCCTGAAGTCTGAACTGAAGTGTTCTTAGACATATTGTATAACTTACTAAGAGAGTGTTACCATACATTCTCGCTGGTAACTTTTCCTGGCAGGGAAAGAAAAGCCACGAATGCAGAACTTCTTCACTGTACGAGAAGTCATCTGGTTCGGCAGACGCTTCGTATACAACTGAGGAAGTCATGGCTGCGTGCAATCAGCGTTTCATTTCGAAGCAGATGAAGCTTAGTGTTTTAGGCATAAATAAAAGATGGGACTTCCTCATGCGCGCAAGAACGCAACGTGACTACGGGATGAAGTAAGCAGAAATGCAAGTATCACACTGGTGTGCGCTGCATGCTGTCTCAAACAGCCACACATAGAAAATCTTTTTTCTAACGTATTTTTCATGTATCATGCAGAAAATACGGGAACGATTCCGGGACAATATTCATTATTACAAGGATAGTCAAGATTTTTTCTGTATATAGCATTCGCTTCGGCGAGTGTATAAGACATGAAAGTTGCAGAAGGTTGGCTGAGAATTGATTTTAGAAGTGCGCTTTGCCATACTTATCGCTACATTCGTTGGCACGGCTGGTGGGTCTGTCGGCTCGACAACAGGACGTCCCAGGCTGCGCGTCTTCTCCGATAGCGCAGACTCGGTCTTGGGACCAGCGGCAGGCACATACTCGGTTGGCGGAGTCGAGTTCGCTTCAGACGTCGTCGCCATTCGGGCTCTGGCACCGTCTCTCCTCCGTGCTTCTTTATCGGCGACGGGACACTACGACAATGAGTGGCTGCGTGCGGGGTACGTGTGAGAACAAAGGCTCTGGCCAGTGCAGACAACACCGGAAGCATGGCGAGCTCTCTTCGTAGGATCAGGTGCACACCGCCGGATGCCCACGCAACGCGATGCTCCCCAGACGCCAGCCAGCATGATGCATGGTATACCGTTACAACGGTGCCGCTCAGACACACGAAGCGAAATCGTGGCTGTCATTTCTGTACACCTTGAGAGGGACTGTCGCCTTTTGCGACGAAGCCTACTGAAGAACTACTGGTGGGCGAATTTACTATGTCAATATACCGCTTTCTACTTTTCTCTTCAGGGGGAATTCTATTTTGGCTGCTCACATCACGTGCACGTGCACCAAAATTCAACTGAACACGCGAGTGCTGACTGAGACCGCTAACACCCGCGTGACCAGCCAAGTGCGGCAGCAGAAAAAAAAGGGTAGTGCATTTCGATATGTTTTTAACACATGTCTGAATAATGGCTTAGGCAAAAAAGCACTTTTTCGAGCTACTCAAGCCAGTTTCTCTGCACAACAGTACTCATTTCACACACACACACACACACACACACACACAGACACACACACACACACACACACACACACACACACACACACACACACACACTATAATTATACATGTCTCACGCACTGTTGACATTTAAAATGACGACCAGCCCCTCCACCGCCGCACTACAAAGAATGGCTTTATTGATTCATATACCGTTGCTACAATCCACATTATGGGCTTCAAGACTAACATCAATAGTGAACTTGAAATCGCTCCGCCTAAATAACAGAAAGAAATATCAAGGCCTATATATATTGTTTCGGAGATGAAGTAAAGCAAGAGGAAGGACTCAAGCAGCTGACAGGTGCCCGAGTCTGCCAATCAGTTACTGTGACTCTTGTCGGTGGGTTTTGCTCTGTAAATGCATTTTGTACAGAAGTCTCTAACACCGCAACATATTGGTGAGAGGGGTCGGGTAACCATCAGGCAACAGAGCTCCGCAGCGGACATCGCATCAGTTTTCTAGCCATGGCAAATAATGAGCCCTCCGCACCAACGTCAGCACCTCCGACGAACACGGAGTCGCAACCATACGTTTTCACGCCACTTCAAGGATACCGGTACATTCTGCGCGACCGATGGTGTCGACGGTGACGATTGGTTGGACATGTTTGAACGAGTGAGTGTGCCGAATAGACGAAATCCCACACTTCAATCAATCAATCAGTCAATCAATGAAACTTTATTTTCATGAATAGATATATGCAATTACAGGGATTATTTGGACCGATAGCCTAAAGTGGCTAGTGGACGGCCCAATACAATGTGCAACATAAAAAAGTGTACATGTCAGCTCTGAGGTACAACATAAAAAAACAAAAAAAACAATCATATGATACAGATAACACAGTAATACATTTTTCCCTGCAGATATGCATACTTATTAGTTTGCAGCTAGTTTCTATACATAGGCACTTATTAAAAAAATACAATGAAAATCGAATCAAACACACACATGCTTACATGTCTTGACTCCACAGAAAAAATGATTTACATGCCATGCTGAAATTACGTGCCGTTTTAATCTCTAGGGGGACCGTGTTCCATATTTTTGTTCCATTAAGCTGTATCAGTCTTTCTCCGTAAGCATTAAAACATTTGGGCAGATTTAAATTACCATTCGAAGCATGTCGCGTATTGCGTTTAGGAATTGAAAAAAGATCAGCAGGCAAAGGTGAATTTCTATTAATTATGTTATTTACTGAAACGGCAATTTTGTAGTCACGCAACATCGGAACCGAGAGAATGCGTTGTGATTGGAAAATATTACTTACTGATTCACCTTGGCTTATGATTTTCAGTGTACGCTTTTGAAGTCGTTCAAGAGTTTTTAGATAACTGTTATACGTCACAACCCACGATTCCAGACAGTAACATATGTGACAATGACACAATGAAAAGTAGAGTGTGCGAAGTATAGCTTGTGGAAAATATTGGCGAGCTTTTATTAGAGAACAGCAGCCATAGGCTACCTTTGCGCACACACTCTGTACTTGCTCATGTCAGTGTAAATGTTCATCAAAAGTGACGCCTAAATATTTAAAACAAGGAACTTGTTGAATAGGAGCGTTGTTTATTGTTAGGTTAAGAAATTCGGCGTCAATATGTTTCCTACGAGAGTGAAACAACATGTACTTTGTTTTAGTACAGTTAACAGTCAACTGATTCCTGGCAAACCATTCCGAAATGTTCAATAAATCGGTCATCGCCTCATTTTGTAAATCTGCTAAGTAGTGTCCTGTGAAAACTAAAACAGTTTCGTCCGCGTACATCAGTGCCCTTGACCTCTGTAGGGATCGCGGGACATCATTAATATAAAGGGAGAACAATATAGGGCCTAAAACTGAACCCTGTGGCACCCCGCATTTAATATAACCGTAAGATGACTTGATGTCACCAATGACTACTTTTTGTTTGCGTGCCGATAAATAACTAGAAAAAAAATCAAGCGAGTTACCTTTTATCCCATAGGAATGCATTTTTTTCCAGTAAAATGGAATGACTGATAGCAACAAATGCCTTTCGTATGTCTAAAAATACTGCTATTGCTATGTTGTTTTCATGTAGCGCGGAATTAATATATTGCGTAAGCATCGAAACAGCAGTTGAAGTGGACCTGTTTGCAACAAAGCCGTGTTGCTGGGAACAAAGTACATTCTGTTCACCCAGGAAGCGCCTTAATTGCGACGAAATTAGTTTTTCAAGCGTAGTGTTAATACTACTTAGGACAGATATTGGTCTGTAGCTGTCCGGAAGATTCCGATCACCAGATTTGTACACTGGTATTACTTTGGCGGTCTTAAGTATACTAGGATAAGTTTTAGAGGAAAATGCATGATTAAATATATGGCATAAGGGACCACACAAAACATCAATATTCTCCTTTAAAATCCTTGATGATATGGCGTCATGGCCAGCTGCCTTGTTCCCTGGTAATTTATTAATTACTTGTCGGATGTCGGCCTCAGTTACATCACATAGATCGAAATTATTGGTAACAGTACAGGGTGCATTTAAATTCGGCATATGAGCAGGGAACTTCCTCGCAAGGCTGAGACCAATATTAGTAAAGTAATCGTTAAAGTTGTGGGCCACTTCACGAGTTGGATTATCAGGTATAATGCGTTCTTTGCTACCCATGCCAGTGACGTCTTTAACAATCTGCCATATCTTCTTCGTGTCATCATCATTTTCTTTCACTAGGTTGGTATAGTAGCACTTCTTGGATTTTCTTATCATTGCTACTGACTTATTTCTGTAAAGCTTAAAATTCTGATGGTAGTATTCATTGCTTTTGTTATTTTTCCATTTGTCGTAGTAAAAATCTTTCAGCTTCAAAACCTCAGGTATATTTCTATTCATCCATGGACATATGGCATGGTCATAATTTCGGCGCGAAAAGCTACGCGTTGATCGTTCAATGACATCCACAATGCATTTTACAATGTTATCACACTCGACGTCCACGTCTTCATCATAGAGGGCATCAAAATTCGTACCTTGTAGTAGTTCTTGCACGGAATTATAGTCGACACGTGTTGTTTGTTTAATGGCAGGTATGTCAGGAGCACAAATGTGTTTCTGGGGTAAAAATAGAAAGGTGGGATTGTGATCCGCAATAGCAACAGCGTATACGCCTGCCGATACATCCAGGTCAGCGTTACATAACACGTGATCAATAATCGACTCCGAGTGGTCCGTTATGTGAGTGGGTGATGAAATAACATTTCTCAGATTAAGTGATTGTAGCAAAAACACGTAATCATCACATGTATCTCCAGACACGTCTATGTTAATATCACCGCAGACAATAACAGGTGCTTTAGAGGCCACAATGGGTATCATGGTACTTTCCATCACAGTATTGAAGTCAGCCACACTGGAATTTGGTGGACGATATATTACACCGATGATAACATCATTTTGAAGATGAATAAAAAGAGTCTCTGCCGATGAACTGCAGCATGAGCTATTGCTAAGGTGAACGAAACTAAAACAGTCTTTGATAAATAGCGCCACGCCCCCTCCTCGTGTAGCACTGTTTCTAGGTTGCGAAAGCATGACGTAGCCGGGTAGATGAACTGATTCGCTTTCTCGAAGCCAAGTTTCAGTTATAGCGATGACATCATATTTAAACGAGTGCTGTGATAAGTACGAAAGCAGATGATCGAAGTTCTTCTTTATGCTGCGAATATTACAATGTAATACTGCGAAATGATCCTGCTGCAGCCATATGTTTTCAACCTCAGAAAAAGAAAACGCCATTTAAAAATATAGGAAACTCCAGGTTTACAGAAACAAGCAGGCAATCCTCAAACAACTTTAGAAAGATCCTCAGCACATGTGACGTGAAGGACACGTGAATTATCCGCCTTCCGCATCAAAATCTTTCCACCAGTTACCCAGGTGTACTTCCAGTTTTTTTCCCGCTTTGTCTTTAGAGCGGCTGTTAGCAATTCCTTGTTTGCCGGACACAAGTGCTCATTTATGTATACTGGAGATGCGACGCCCTGAAAACCCAAAGCTGTCGTGTTAAGTCGTTGCTTCTTAGCAGTCCTCAGAACATTATCTTTCACAGCTCTCGAAAGAAACCTAACTATGATGTTAGGTGTTGACGCGTTCCTTGATGGCACTCTGTGCACGACGTCTATATCTGTTTCTCTGACTTCAACTTTCAGGCAGCTGGCAAGCTGTTGCATTGTGGAGACCAAGTTTTCTCCCTCCATCACAGGAACTCCCTTTATTTCTAGGTTATTCTGTCTACTGTATTGTTGCTGAGCAGTGAGTTCCTGTTTTATTTCCTTAATATCCTTGGCAAGACGACTGTTTTCGCTTTTAATCGCGTGGTTTTCTGCTCACACCGCAGCAAGCTCTTTCTTTGTTTCGCCAAGTTCCACCCTGAATTGCTCAAAGTGCTCATTCATGAAGTTGATTGACTGTCTAAGAGTTTGTAGTTCGCCTTCAATAACCTTTGTGATGTCTTTCTTTAGCTCATCATGTTTGGCATCAATTCTAGCAGAAAAATCTGACAAGGCCTTAGCTAGTTCCTTCACAGTAGTGGGCGGCTTATCACCCATAACACCCGTCATTCACTGAGCAGTCCAGGAACTAAGAAGTTAAAGTACAAGTCGTTCACGTACCTGCGTAAAGCAAGGTAAATTTTTAGCTGTCGTTCAGCCTCGTTGCTGCCTGGACTGCTCGTGAAATGACGGCTGATCCTCGCTGGAGCGGTGGTTTTATAGCAGAGCTGTGACGTCACGGTATTTCAGGGGGCGTTGTTCCCGGTTCCGCTCACTTGATTCCTAGTAGCGCTAATCGCTTCCGAAGACACCTTGTCTGCTTCCGCCACCAGCGTTCTGCGTAAAGCAAGGTAAATTTTTAGCTGTCGTTCAGCCTCGTTGCTGCCTAGACTGCTCGTGAAATGACGGCTGATCCTCGCTGGAGCGGTGGTTTTATAGCAGAGCTGTGACGTCACGGTATTTCAGGGGGCGTTGTTCCCGGTTCCGCTCACTTGATTCCTAGTAGCGCTGATCGCTTCCGAAGACACCTTGTCTGCTTCCGCCACCAGCGTTCTGCGTAAAGCAAGGTAAATTTTTAGCTGTCGTTCAGCCTCGTTGCTGCCTGGACTGCTCGTGAAATGACGGCTGATCCTCGCTGGAGCGGTGGTTTTATAGCAGAGCTGTGACGTCACGGTATTTCAGGGGGCGTTGTTCCCGGTTCCGCTCACTTCATTCCTAGTAGCGCTGATCGCTTCCGAAGACACCTTGTCTGCTTCCGCCACCAGCGTTCTGCGTAAAGCAAGGTAAATTTTTAGCTGTCGTTCAGCCTCGTTGCTGCCTGGACTGCTCGTGAAACGACGGCTGATCCTCGCTGGAGCGGTGGTTTTATAGCAGAGCTGTGACGTCACGGTATTTCAGGGGGCGTTGTTCCCGGTTCCGCTCACTTGATTCCTAGTAGCGCTGATCGCTTCCGAAGACACCTAGTCTGCTTCCACCACCAGCGTTCTGCGTAAAGCAAGCTGTCGTTCAGCCTCGTTGCTGCCTGGACTGCTCCTGAAAAAAAAAGTTGGCCAATGTGCTGTTTTACTTGAGAGGCACGGCCAAGGAGTGCTATGAAAATAACAAAGAAGAACTCACAATCTGGGACTAATGCAAAAACAAAAGACGCGAGAGGTGTTTGGCGAAACCGCCAGTCGCAATATCGCCGCCAAAAAGGAATAGGCCTGCCGTGCCCAATCCCCACGGAGTCATACCTCGCATACATTCAAGACGTGCTGGCCCTCTGACGAAAGGCTGAATGCGACATGACAGAAAGTGACAAGGTCGGGCATGTCCTGAAAGGGATTGCCGACGACGCGTTTAATCTGCTGGTGTGCAAGGGGTGTTCCACCGTAGACGCGATCATCAAAGAGTGTCGTCAGTTTGAGCAAGTGAAAAGTTGCCGCATTATGCAAACGTTCACCTGACTTCCAAACACCGCTGCAACATCGAATTGCGAGGACCAGTCCGCACCACAACGTCCGTCACCACAGGGAGACTTGACACGCATTGTTCGTCGCGAACTGAAAGCAATGCCGCTCTCGATGTTCTATTTGCGCTGTACCGATACGACTCCTGTTACTGTTCCTCTTGTTCAAGCCATCGTGCGCCAGGAGCTTGAAAACATCGGAGGGCGTTCCGTGTACCATGTCACCACGCCCAAAGTCAGCGAATGCCCTATCGCGACGCCTTCCTGCGACCAACGGTTTTCTCCACGTACTCGCAACCTTACTGAGTGGCAAACTGCAGATGACCGCCCTATATGTTTCAACTGCTACCGCGTCGGACATATTGCTCGTTACTGATACAACACATGGGCCTCGGCACCTCGTGCAACGACCAATATGACTCGTTTCGACGGTACCGCCCACTCGTTTTCATCTGCCCAAGAGTCCAATGCCATTGACCATTGTCGGAAAACTTGGTACAGCCACTGGCTTTCACCACGTGGGCACCTGTTTCGTTCGCCGCAAATACGTCGCCCAACGTCCCGTTCGCCGCAGCCATGGCGCTTCTCGTCCCCCGTGGCTTCCGGCCGCATCGTACTGGAAAACTGAGAAATGCAGCCCCCGGAGATGGTGCTGTATTGACGACTTTTGCAGCAAATCCTCTCTCAGTTCCCACTGACGAAATGTAATAAACGATGAAGTAGACGGCGTACCTGTACAAACACTTGTGGACACCGGCGCAAGCACTTCGATCATCAGTGCCTTTAAACGTGTGCCTACGCAAGCGTTTAAAGAAAGTTCTGAAAACAGCCGCTGCACAAATGCTCCATGTGGCCAATGGTGGCACGCCGGTGGTTCTTGGTCTGTTCACTGCCCGCTTAAGTATAAAGGATCACAGTACTTCTCTCATTTTAGCCGTGATTGACCACTGCCCTTATGACGTTATCCTAGGTCTGGACATATTGTCAAATCATTGTGCTCTTATCGATTGTGCTACCGGCGTCCTTCAGCTAGAATTGCCTCAGATAGTCGCTGAACCCCACACTGCCCCGTCTTGCCTGTGCTCTCTTCAGGATGTGTGACTGTCACCTCAGGCAGCCACCTACGTCGTTTTGACCGCACAGCCACAGGTTCTCGATGGTCAATTTGTCCTCCTTTCTCTCGCAGACGTCCTTTTGAGCCGCAACATCACCATTTCCCATACGCTTGTGACTGTCGCTGACAACTGTACCTCGCTCCCACTTCTCAATTTCAGCTTGTGCCCTCAAGAGCTCCCTCGTGGCAAATTCTTGGCCAGCGTATCTAATGTTGATGAATTCGAAATAGCGGCTCTCACCACCGAAATCGATTTACTTCAGTCTCCTGTAAATACCAGCACCTATTCTCTGCCAAATCGTTTCTCGAAGATGATTGCGCCCGACCTCAATCCTGCGCAAGCCAACGACATCCATCGCCTTCTCGCGTCATACACAGACTTCTAGCGCAAGCATCCACCGTTCAGCACCGCGTAAACACTGGTGACGTAACTCCTATTGGCCGACTCCCTTATCGTGTCTCCCACACTGAGCGAAAAGTTATCCAAGCGGAAGTTGACAAAATGCTCAACAAAGGTGACATAGAACCATCAAGTAGTCCTTTGGCCTCCCCTGTCGTCCTAGTGAAGAAAAAAGGACGGTACCTGGCGCGTCTGCGTTGGTTATCGCCATCTCCACAAAATCACGCAAAAAGGCGTATGCCCGCTTCCACGCATCGATGACGCGTTGGACTGTCTGCATGGCGCTACATACTTCTCGTTTATTGATCTTCGGTCCAGCTACTGGCAGATTTCTGTCGATGAAATGGACCGCGTTTATACCAGTTTAAGGTCATTCCATTTGAACTATGTAATGCCCCTGCCACATACGAACGAATGTTGGACTCTCTCCAGCATGGTTATAGGTGGTCTACTTGTCTCTGTTACCTAGACAATGTGATGAACTTTTCATCTACTTTTGATATCCACCTGACCCATCTCGCTGCAGTTCTCGCAGTCTTCAGAACAGCTGGGCTACAACTCTATTTCAAGAAATGTCAATTTGGTCGCCGTCAGATTGCCAATCTGGGCCATCTTGTAAATGCCGATGGAGTCTAACTAGATCCCGAAAAGATCCGCACCGTCTCTAGCTTTGCGGTGCCCCGTTCTACATGCGATGTCCGGAGCGTTATCGGCTTATGTTCGCACTTTCGTCACTTTGTGAAAAACTTCGCCGACGTTGCCAGGCCGCTCACATTTTTGCTGAAGAAAGATACCACATTCTCTTGGGGCGCTGAGCAGGTTCGAGCTTTCGCCGCTTTCATCAGCTACATAACTATGCCCCCCCACAATTGCCCGCTTTAATCCTTCTGCTGCCACCGAAGTTCGCACCGACGCCAATGGCCATGGTATCGGCACAGTTCTCGTTTAGTGGCACCATGGCTGACAGTGCGTGATAGCTTACGCGAGACGCCTGCTTTCTGCCCCTGAGAGGAATCATTCTATCACCGAGAGAGAGTGTTTAGCTTTAGTTTGGGACGTCGCCAAGTTCCGGCCATATTTATATGGTCGCATACTCTGCGTCGTTATAGACCACCACGCCCTCTGCTGGCTGACTTCTCTGAAGGACCCGACTGGACGTCTGGGTCGCTGGGCTCTGAGGCTCCAGGAATTTTTGTTTAGCGCCCGCTACAAATCTGGCCGTTTGCACAAGGACGCAGAATGTCCTTCTCGTCATCCTGTGGATCCTCTTGATCCCATTGTGCCTGACCTGGAGAGCAGCGTAATGGCGTTTACTGACATCAGCGATATGCGCATTGAAAAACGACGGGATGAGTCAGTGCGCCCTATCATCGACGCCATCCAGTCTGACAGCCATGACGCTGACTCCCGTATGTTCGTACTGCATGACGGCATCGTCTACCGCCACGACGTCAGCAGTGAAGGCCCTGAGCTTCTGCTCGTCATTCTTCTTCATCTACGGCCTGCCATACTTGAACAACTTCACGACGCACGAACAACGGGACACCTCGGTGTTTCCCGCGCATACGACCGCGTGCGACGTCGGTTCTTCTGGCCAGGACTGTACCGAGGCGTGCGTCGATATGTCGCCTCTTGCGACCTCTGCCAGCGCCGGGAAAAACCTTCTTTGCTGCCAGCAGGATATCTTCACCCAATTGAAGTCCCCTTTGAACCATTTTATCGCGTGGGACTTGACCTTCTTGGTCCTTTTCCAACGATGACACTGGAAAATAAATGAATCGCCGTCGCCACAGATTATGCGACCCGTTACGCAATAACAAAGACCATGCCAACCAGTTAGTGCCACTGATGTCGCCGATTTTCTTCTTCATGACGTCATCTTACACCACGGTGCACCCCGACAGCTGCTTACAGGCCACGGTCACTCTTTCTTGTCCAAAGTTTTCGACGACCTTCTTCGATCATGTGCCACAGCGCATAAGTTATATCTACCGCCTACCACCCAAAAACTGTTGGCCTAACTGAACGTATCAACCGCACGCTCGCAGATATGCTTTCGATGTACGTCTCCGAAAATCATCGTGACTTGGACACCACGTTGGCTTATATGACTTTCGCATATAATTCCTCTCGACATGACACCACGGGATTCTCACCTTTTTATTTTGTGTATGGTTGCGACCCGATATTGCCCTTTGAAACCACCTTGCCTCTCAAGCCATCTGCTTGTGAGTACACTCGCGAAGCCATTGATGGGGCTCACATGGCTCGTCAAGTTGCCCAGCCTCGTCTCACCAGGTCACAGGGTATGCAAAAAGCCCGCTACGACCACCGGCATCGTAATATAACGCTTGTCCCAGTCATGATTGGTTGCACACCAGTAAGGTCATTTTTCTTGCGATGACAACGTAAGATATATTAATCAAGATTGTTCCTGCAATTAGAGGCAAATGTGTGTGTGGGGGGCGGAGTCAAGCTCTTCCCCTTTCATGAAAATTGATGTCTCTGATCAATAAGTACTGAACTGGTGTATGAACAATACTGCCTTAGAGTAGGTGTGATCATAAATATGAACCCAGATAAGGCTGATAATAGTGCTTAAGATAAGTAGATAGACTAACAGTAAAAACAAGATATTCAGGACTCCCTTTCTTCCATTTTAATTTAAGTGACCCCCTCAACAGTGGCTGCTGAATCCGGCCCTGTTCTGTATATATATATATATATATGGCTCTCTATGTGTGGTGTTGAGGATCAGGATTATTTGTAAAGGTGCTTTGATGATTTTTTTGCTGTGTAAGTGGCGGGTGCATTTTGTAAATTGCATGAATATGTGTTATTAGGGCATGTTCTTGAGGGAATCACTGTTTATTGTTATGGGACACCTTTTTGTTTTAGATGTACTAGTCTTTGTAGTTCTATATGATGTAGATACTTTAAAAGTATCTTTATAAATATATTTTAACTAACTCTGGACATGAATTATTTCCTTGTTTGTATTTTTGTTTTACACCCATAATTTGTTAACAAATATACATTGTTTGCGAGCTGTTGAATGAGCAGATGTTTCAACCGTACAGAGGCTAGCACTTTTGTCTGCTTTGTGATGAATAAATTATACTTGTACGTGGGATTGCATTTTGCTTAGTTGTTTTCTGTAGCATGTTTCTAAGGAGATGTATTTTCTTTGTCAATCGTTATAGTGTTTGTCAAAACGATGATAGATCGTAAAGTAACAACTCCTTCTTACTACGAGGGAGGTACGCGCAGCATACGTGACCAGCCGAAATTGTCAGGTTAAGGTCCAAAGGCTGCAAGGAGCTATCTTCCGGAAATTCATTAAACGTGAGCCCCTTAGCATTTGCTCTAAAAACATCTAAAACCTGCTCAACCATCAGAAGGAAAGGAAAGGGGCATTTATTTTCAATAACAACTAAAATATCATCTATATATCTAAAGACATTAAGAACATTTCGATGAGATGAAGTAAAAACACTTTGTAGTGCGTGGTCAAAGGATGATAAAAAAACGTCACATATAATCGGTGCTACCCGTGACCCAATGCACATGCCCTTCTTTTTTAAAAACATGCCATGTTCAAAAGAAACGAAGGTGTGGTTGAGATACGCTTCTAAGAGGGTAACAAAATTAGCAGACGACATCTCCATTTTAGACACAAAGGTGGCTTCGCCACTATCTTCTATACACTGCTTAACTGCCTGAAGTAGCTCCGGATGCGGAACAGAGTAAAAAAGGTCACTTCCATCTACGGAAAAAAGGTTCCTATTTCATGGTTTCCGCGAAAAAACCCAAACACATGATCAGAATTTTTTGTTAAGAAAGGGTCATGAACTTCAAGAAGTTTTAGGCCTTTGAGCAAATAACTGCTAACCCGATATTGCCAAGTTCCACGCTCACTAATGATGGTGCGGAAAGGTACGTCGGCTATATGGGTCTTAGCACTGAAGAAAGCCGTAAGGGAATTCTTTTTGATCTTGCTTATCTGTTTTGCCAAAGATTCACACCCAATTTTTTCACACAAAGAGACAACATTTCTCTTGACTTTAGATGGCCTCACTTTTACAGGCTTGAAGTTCTTGTTGATAGCTTCTCTTGTTTTTTTCATTATAGGAGTTCCTTGATAAAGCCAAAAAACCACCTTCCTTATTTGAAAGCATTAGACAGAGTTCATTGTCTCTAAAATATGTCACTACACGTTCCAACACACACACTTGTCTCCCAGAATCAGGTTTTGGGGCAGCCTTGTGTAGACTGTCAACGCCTTCCATCAGGCAGCGTTCACGTTGTTCTTGTGGCGCCTTCCTTGCTAATTGCCGATTCCACGCAAGAAGGTCGTGTTCGCAATATGTTTTTTGCGCCTCAGTCTTCTGCACCAAGTCTGCACCAACTAGCCCAAAAACAAGTCCTTTTGGAATACTTCAGGTACAGTTTAGGTAACAGAAATATTGCGAAGCTCAAATGCAGAAACTTCAAGCATCGCAACTGAGCTCCTTTGAAAGTAGCCTTACCCAATTCCCCGTCCCAGCGAAGCCTATCGTGCCGCTCGCGCCGGTGTACCTGCTGCCAGCGCTTTTTACTTTAAGTAGGCACAATTCTAAGATGTAAGAGTGACTGTAAAGTAGAGTTTAGACATCCCTGAGCCTAAATACACCATTTATCCGCGTGTGCGGTGCCCGCACAAGGAGCGGCGACGATCGATGTGTTGTGCTTTCAGCAACGTAGGCTGTCACCGAAAGCTTCCTTCTGAGCGCAGGAGCCGGAATTTCTCTGACTCGTACGTAAGAATACGCAATTTTGAGTTGGCAATTGGGTACGCGTTAGTGAACTAACATACTGGCATACTTTTTCAGCGGATTGCATTAGGCATTTCTTCGGCGGTTTCTTAGTTGCAGGTATCGATATAACTTCAAATATGGAATCTGGCACGCCAGATGTGTACTGCTACATCACCGCTTGCGCGAAAGAAAAATACTCAATATTCAATCGTGTGCGTGGATATCTACTAAACAAGACATGTAATGCATCTGCACTTGTTGACCAGTAGCAAGTGCTAAAAACGACTCTCAAAGGAAAAAAGACTATCGGCAGCAACAGCTGACAATCCGTGGCTGCTCCTCCACTCAATTTGAGATTTTTTAGAGTTAAGATGTAGATGCTTCAAAAAACTCTGCGCTCTTGCTATTATCTGCTCATCATTCGGTGCCCAGAAGCCGTTCGTCACTGTCGAATAGCGACGCAATTGTTATTTGGAAAAGAATATTGTGTCAGTCTTGACTGTGTGTCTTGTAAACATGAAGTTGAACAGCACGTTCTTCAGATAAATAGTCGTTTTACAACCCCATAGGCACGTTCTGGCGGGGCATGGTGGGTAGCGTACTCGGTTAGAGATCAGGAGGTAGCGAGTATAAATTCTGTCACACGGAGTTTTATTTTTTTTAATTTTTTTCTTATTTTGTTATGAGTGCGCGTTATTTTACTTATATATTTATTTATTATTTATTCTATATATATATATATATATATATATATATATATATATATTATTTATTTATTTATGTATGGCGAAACGAATGGGCGTCCCCGTTTTATCCCTGGTAAGCCATTTGCGCAGAGTACTGGGACGTTTTCGTTCCAGCGTCCCAGTACCTGCGCTGGAAGGCGCTGATACCAGCGCCATACTGGGCCCACAAGCAGGCACGGTACTGGACGCTGGTACCCAGTGGCGCTGGTTTTTGCAATAGGGACCTAATTTAGTTGCTATAAATGCGTGCACTGTGCCACCTCAACAAAGCCTTTACATAGTTGGTCACATTTTTGTACCAGCATTAGGTGTTATCCGAAAACTAATCGAGCTAGAGTACAAGTTTTGTGAAACGTACGCTCTCACAGGTCGAGATCTACAATGTTTGAAATACTCGTGTGTTCATTGAATTGACTCCTGTCTTGTGTGAAATTTGCGATGTTTGTGTACTGGCTAATGTGTAGCCTCTAATAATGAAGGAGCGAACAACACCAGACATATCAAGTCAGCGGAAATCGAACATTTCAATCTTCATTGCAAGTGTTAAATATAAGTTCCCAGCTCTGTCATTCTTTTATCACATATGGGGTTGTATCACGTGTATCTGTACTGCTCAAACTCTGTGGAATTCAGTAATGTTTGCCATTTTGAATTTTAAAAGTTTGTTCTGTCTTTCATGCACCCCATACTTTAGCAGTTACGTATGCTTGGACTGTGCAACCCCATTAAAACATTTTAATTGCCGATAAAATTCTTGTTCTAGCTTAAGCTTTCAAGCAAGGACAAATAAAGGGGTGAAACTAGGTTGAGCTCAGAAATATTTTCTGCGCTTTTTTTCACAGAGATGTTGTACGAGTTAGCCACATCACGCATGTTTGTTTATGATTTGAATATAGTTTTTAGCTGAGTGGCAGTAAGCTGGCCAAGCCTTTCTCCTGTTCTTACGAGGTGCATGGCTGTTTAGTTTAGATATGCTTACAATTATGGAATCAGCTTTCTTGATATATGAGCAAGTCCTTGTTATACTGTGTACTATAAGAGGGTAACCTGGTTATTGACTAAAACCTGGTTCAAGGAGGGTCAGTCAGTGTCACGAGCTCGGCTCTTCGTCATAGTCGTCTTCCAGGTGCTCCGATTAGATACTGTCTCTCTCCCTCTTCCCCTTTACATTTGCCCCGGTGGTGAAGAGGAGCCATCTTGGCGACTCACGGTGAAGCAAACACAAGGGGATCATAGTAAGGTTTTAAGCGGCTGATGTGCACTGTCTCACGACCACGGCATCGTCTGTCATCCGCAGGTGTCACTGGTTCGACGACGTACTTGACCGGTGAAGTGCATTGAATGATGCGGTACGGACCATTGTTCTTGGGTGCAAACTTTCTTGAGAGGCTGGGGGACTGTAATGGAACCGAAAGTCATACAAATGAGCCTACGGGGAAGCTGTGAGCAAACTTGTCTTGGTCAAGTCGTTCTTTTAGGAGACCTTGTGCGACGGATGTAATGAACGAGCTAACTGGCGGCAGTCTTCGGCATACTGAACCAGTTCGGAGGCTAGGTGGTATTCTGAAGCATCTGGGCGATAAGTAACTATCGTGTCAAGCGTAGAAGAGGGCTCACGTCCGTACAGTAGAAAAAAAAGGTGAAAACCCTGTAGTTGCTTGCGAGGCCGTATTATACGCATACGTCACGAAAGGGAGCACCAAGTCCCAATTAGAATGGTCGGAGGATATGTACATAGAGAGCATATCACCGAGCGTGCGATTAAAGCGCTCCGTCAAACCGTTTGTTTGTGGGTGATAGCTTGTAAAGTTGCAATTAATAATAATGCACTCACTGAGAAGCTCCTGGACGACTTGTGATGGAAACGCACGCCCACTGTCGCTAAGCTGCTCACGTGGCGCGCCATGGCGAAGGACAAAGCTACGCAAGATGAACAAGGCGACATCACGAGCAGCAGCGGCTGGCAAAGCGGCGGTTCCAGCGTTACGGGTTAGGTGGTCAACGGCCACAATAATCCAGCGATTTTCAGCAGGAGTACAAGGTATAGGGCTGTAGAGGTCGATGTCAATTCTATCAAACGCCCGAGCTGGACACGGCAATGGTTGTAATTCGCCAGAGGCATGACAAGTTGTTTTCCGTCGCTGACACTCAGTGCAGGAGCGTATGTACTTGAAACCGTACGAGTACATTCCACGCCAGAAAAATCGCTGGCGAAGCCGGTCATAAGTTTTTAAAACGCCAGCGTGCACATTTTTAGGGTCTGCGTGGAAGTACGTGCACATGTTGGAGCGCAAACGGCGAGGTATAACAAGAAGCTATTTTTTCACCATCCGGCTGAGAGTTGCGATGGTACAACATGGCGTCCCATATCGCATAATAGGGAATTTGCTGACGTAGTGCACGAGGTAGACGGTGGCGTGGTGTCACCGAAGACGAGGAGAGAACGTCGATGAGCGAGGCTATCCAAGGGTCCTTGCGTTGTTCCGAAGACATGTCAGCGGTATCGATGCTGTCGATGGTAGCTTCGGCAAAGTAAACAGGTGCAACGGCTGAAGGAAAAGGCGAACGAGAAAGAGCATCTGCGTCGGTATGCTTGCGACCTGAGCGGTAAATGACGTGAATACCAAATTCCTGTAAACGTAGCGCCCAACGTCCAAGCCGGCCCGAAGTATCCTTCAATGAAGCGAGCCAACAGAGTGAATGGTGATCTGTAACTACATCAAACGGGCGTCCATAAAGTAAGGACAAAATTTTTGTAATGCCGAAACAATGGCCAAACATTCCTTTTCGGAAACCGAGTATTTGTGCTCTGCCTTGGTTAGGGCGCGACTAGCATACGCAACTACATACTCCGAGAAGCCAGGCTTGCGTCGAGCAAGGACAGCGCCAAAACCTATGCCACTGGCATCCGTGTACACCTCGGTTGGAGCAGTAGGGACGAAGTGGCGTAACATATGTGGTGAAGTAAGGAGATGGCGTAATGTTGCAAAAGCGTCATCGCATGCTGGCGACCAATCAGAGGGGTGTCCATCGCCAGTCATCAGCTGTGTCAGTCGTGCGATTATCGAAGCAAAGCTCTTCACAAAGCGGTGAAAGTATGAGCACAGTCCGACGAAGCTGCGAAGCGCTTTCACGGTCGTAGACTTCGAGAGCTCAGCGACAGCAGGAAGCTTCTTGGGTCTGGGAGGACGCCATGTTTTGAGACAACGTGGCTAAGTATTGTGAGTTTCCGAGCTCCAAAGTGGCACTTCTTAATGTTTAGTTGAAGGCCTGCGCTCGTGAGGCAGCTCAATGTAGTGGTGAAGAGGATGCATTTGGGCTGGCTCGGGCGTGCTCGATAAAATGAAGAGCTGCCGAGTGACCTCCTCACGCACGAACTGCATTATGCGAGCCAACATGTCGTTCTGGTCTCCGAGAGTCAAGGCTGCGATCGAGTTATGTTGTTCCAGAGAGCGCCGTGTTTGGGCGCGTTGCTTGCGCGATTCGTCAAAACTCTGGCACAAGCTGACGAAATCAGCTACGCTTTGTGGGCCCTTGGCTAACAACATTTGAAATGCGTCATCGCATATGCCCTTGAGGATTTGTTCGTTTTTGTCGGCTTCGAGCATCGCTGGGTTTACGCGCTTGCACAAGTCAACATCTTCAATGGAGCTGGTAAAGGTCTCTCCTGGCTCTTGAGCGCGCTCACGAAATCGTTGTTCTGCGCGGAGTTTTCGCACAGTAGGGTGGTCGAAGACTTGCGAAAATGAGGTCTTGAATGAATCCCAGCTGACAATGTCGGCTTCGTGGTTGCGCAACCAGAGACTAGCGACGCCGGACAAGTAAAAGCTTACATAGGTGAGCTTAGCCGCATCGTCCCACTTGTTCTCTGCGCTCACCTTGTGGTAAGTAGCCAGCCACTCCTCAACGTCTTGGCCGTCAGTGCCGCTGAAGATCGATGGGTGACGCAGTGGCCACACGCCGGGACATGTAGAGGTGAGAACTTGCGAGGTACCTAGGGTGGAGGGTTTTTCCGGCATCGCTGGCACTGGAGGTAAAGTGCGACTTCGGAGTTCCAGCTTCGAAGACTACCCAGCACCTCCACCAAATTATAAGGGGGTTTATTGACTAAAACCAACTGCCTGGTTCAAGGAGCGTCAGTCAGTGTCACGAACTCGGCTCTTCGTCGTATTCGTCTTCCAGGTGCTCCGACTAGATACTGTCTCACCCCCTCCTCCCCACTACAGTACATTGCTTTGGCATGGTTTAAAGTGTGCTCTAGCCGCAAATAGATGTCATGCAAGGAACTGATTAATACGCGTGGAGCAAGCAACTTGTGGCATGCCTCTGAGTACTATGCTCAGCTCGCAGTATGCCAGTAATAAAACGAAGAGCAAGACAGTAATAATGTTGACTGATAGACTTGACAATGACCAGAACACATGAGTGAACAAGATGTGTGGCCTGTAGTGCTTTTTTTTCATTTCTTGTTCACTTAGTGCGATGACAGTCACCATGATTGATTAGACACAACTCTTTTTTAGGCTATTTTTATTCTACTTTCTTTATTTCTGACACACTTATTCATACAACCTTGCAAGGTGTCAAAAAAACTCACAGGAAGAAGCTTGACTAGCCCTTACTTACCATAGGGTTTACAGCAGTCGCAGACACAGTGCAATTGGTTAGCACCTTAACTCAAGAAAAGGAAAAATTTCATCATGCAGATGTACAGCCCCCTATTTCTTTAACCTGACTTCGCGAGCGCTGAGTAGCCTGTCAATAAGCGGCCTTTAACGGAACACAGGGACAAAATGAACAAGAATACGTGCATGCCTGCAATGAACAGTCCTGTGCCTGCGATTAATAGTCTTCCAGTAGGTTGTTCCGGAAACAGGACGCCTGTTCCCAGAATAGCCTATCATCAGACGCCTGGCACAGGCGCTTCCAGACTGTAGATGATGGTCGCGCATTAGCGTAAAAAGATAGGCAACTGCAGACAATCAACACTGGAAGCAGACTTTAAAACACAGTACGTTGTACTTGCAGAAACTATCTTCAGAACAATGATGAGGTCATGCAGTAAGGTTTTGTGACAGGAAACGCACCGCATGTATTGTATTAAACCTCTTGAAATAAGCAAGATCTTACAGCACATTATAAATATACAAAGAAAATAGGAAGGTTGTAGCACCCCCTACTTTCATATATATTCTAGCAATGCCAATGTGCTTGCCATTTGAACAATTCTGGCAGCAAGTGGGCAAAATATAAATCTTCAAGGGCACGAACTGCTTCAGAGAGAAAGCAGTCATCCGATTTCACACACACAATAATGTTCTGTTTCTCAGTGTATATAAAAATAAAGCACTCTTCGAGATTGCATATGAACATTCGTAGCAGTACCTGTGTGTAGTATCTGTGTGTTTTTGACAATGTTAGCCTCCAATTTATGTACTTAAGGTAAAGCACAAAACAATTCTCCTTCTGGTGGTTGAATATCTTTTGGCTACTTCTAGTGTAACAGCATTTAACCTCGAGAAGAAACATGTCCTCCCCTATTGAGAAAAGGCCGTCAGGACTTCCTGATAGCCTGGGCTGGCTAAGATGAAGAAGAAGTCCTCTCTGAAATGTGATGTTTTTTTAGCACAAAGCATAAAACTTGCAGCATGTTTTCTTCACATGAAAAGAATTTCCCGCATGCACGAGTGACAGCAGGCTAAGGCTTTTTATATTATTATTACCTCATATAGGTTCGTGTTGATTTTGTTTTCAAACTCATTTCTCGTTATTGGTTCCGTTTTCGCACCTAAAACATAAACAGCCTGTTGCGCAACTGGAAATACAATATGTAATTTTGTGAGCGTGACAAGCGAATGACTCTTCATTCTCTTTCGATATCATCATCACCTGTACATCATCATCTCTAAATATTGTCACCAGTGTGATTCAGCTCGAGCATGGCTGAATAAACTGGTTCCTCACAACTGGTGGACGGTGCTTTTCGTTCCCTCAAGTCATATCGCCCGTTCTCGTTGGAGCTCCGCTCGGGTCGTCGCGTACAACCCCGAGCCATGGTGGCCCAAGAAAAACCTGGCCCATCCGACGTCGCCATCCTACTGCAGCCACCGCCACCCGTTCCGCACAACAACATTCGCCTGTGGGATCCACCTGTGTTTTCCTGTCTCCAAGGCGATCATGTCGAAGACTGGATCAAGAACTACGACCTCGTCAGTGATTTGAACAGGTGGGACAATCTACAGAAGTTGCGTAGCGTCCCATTTTACTTGTCCGATGTTGCGAAAACTTGGTTCTGGAACCACCACTCGGATCTTCCCGACTGGGACACTTTCGAGCAGCAAATTCGTCAAATATTTGGTGCCCCTACAGTTCTCACTGAGGCAGCAAAGAAGAAGCTCGCTGAACGCACGCAGCTGCGGGTTAATCTTACACCTCTTATATTGAGGATGTCCTTGCACTATGCTAGCGCGTTAACACCGCCATGTCTCAGAACAACCAAATACGCCACATTATTAAAGGCATTAACACCATCACCTTTAACGCCCTCGCCACGCAAAGTCCTGCCACCACCCAAGACGTGATAACCATCTGTCGGCGACTTGACGAGCTTCAGTCTCTTCGCCTCTGCTACGATGCCACCGACATTCGTTTGGCTGCACCACTCGACTTGCGTGTGCTTATTCGCGACATTGTTAATGAAGAGCTTCACGGGCGCTGCTCTTCCTGTGCTGCGGAAGTTCTTCTGAAAAAGATATCTTGCGAGACCTGATTAAACAACAGATCGCCTCCGCATCGCGTCCGACGTGTTCCAATGGTCCCTGCGTGCGCCAGACGCGCACCTACGCCGAAGTTTCCGCGCTTTCTGCCGCACCCAACGTTTCTGTGCCTACACCAGCACACCATACACCTGTGGCTTCGTTGTTACCGCCAGTGCGTGCACCGCCTTACTACGCACCTCAGCGGCCACCTCGACCAATCTGTTACTACAGCGGCTATCGAGGACATATCGCTAGGTTTTGTCGAAGGCGCCAACAAGACGAGCAACGCGGCTACACTCCTGAAGAACATCGAAGCTTCCGTCCGACCATGAACTACCTACGACCACTTTCCCGATTGTCCTATTACCTTTCTAAATGTTAATTCGAGCGCGAAAACACGACACGATCACTCACACACGCACACACCCATGCATCAAACACACACAGCGCTCACTTCCAACTGATTTATTCATAGCTAGAAGGCTTGAATATATACAGGACACATTGTGCGCACACACACCATAGAAGGCCAACAGCGTACATTATCAAATCGTACAGGTAATCAATGTCATAGCCTCGGAGCGATAAACTGAAATTCGCTTGGTAACAACGATATCGAAGGGGCGCTTACACAGTGATCTTTATTTTTTTTCAATTAAAAGGGCCTCTAACACTTCACGTGCAGTTTTCTTGCACTTCTGCCTAGAATCTTCGTCTCAGAAAATCGTGCGTCACAACCACACGAGATGACATGCGCAACCAGGTGCGCATACTTGTTATCTCGTTTGGTTAATTTTTGGGCGTGTTCCCTTAATCGGTCATGAATACACTGTTCAGTTTGACCAGTGTTCTGTTTCAGTTTATTGCTCTGAGGCTATGACATTGATTAACTGTACGTTTTGATAATGTGCGCTGTTGGCCTTCTGTGGTGGGTGTGCGCACGATGTGTCCTGTATATATTCAAGCCTTCGAGCTATGAATAAATCAGTTGGAAGTGAGCGCTGTGTGTGGGCGTGTGCGCGATGCATGGGTATGTGCGTGTTTTAGTGATCGTGTCGTGTTTTCGCACTCGAATTAACATTTAGAACTGCTCTACCAACTAGCCCAACAACAAGTTCTTTTACGTCCTATTGCCGTTCCCCGTGTCCTACCTACCATACTGACATGCCTGGGAATTCCCGTACGTTTCGCTGCAGGTCGCCTTCGCCAGGTCGCCGTTCAGTGTCGCCTCTGCGGCCCGCCTCCCATTCCACGAACGCCCACGCGGAAAACTCCCCAATGCAGTTTTAGGAGGGGAAACTGCATCTACCGGACAGCTAACAATTCCTCCAGAGTGGCCATCGAATTTGATAGTAGTGTTTGTAGAAGGTGTACGCGTTGAGGCTCTTGTAGACCACTGGCGCTGCCGTTTCGATTATTCGTGATGATTTTTGTTCCCGCCTTCGAAAAGTCACCACGCCTTATGCTAGCCCACCTCTCCGTGCGGCGACCAACGCTCTCATTCGTCCACTTGCACATTGTACCATTCGTGTCTGCATCGAAGGCATTCGTAATCACATCGTTTTCGCGGTATTTCGTGAGTGCACCAACGCTCTCATTCTGGGGTGGAAATTCTTGTGTTCTACGCCTGCTTTCATACCTTGTCATCACCGTCTGCGGCATCTACATGCCACTGACACTTCTCCGGTTGAACACAATGGACGCATCCACCTTGTCACCACATCAGATTACGTACTTCGGCCATATATCGAAGAAATTATGTGTTAATTGCACCAACATTGTGGAGGGTGACGTACTAATTCTCCCTTACGGCCATACCCTACGTAGAGGCATTGTGATCACACTATGGCTCATTCGCTTCTTTGATGGGTCTACCTACCTAACCGCCATAAATCAAACACCCAAGTGTATACTGCTCCCCTGTGGCTCAAGAGTAACTTGCGTGGTCGACAATGAGCCTGTTGCGATTGTTACTCTTCCGAACAACAACCACCACGATGTCCCAAAGTCACAATTTCTGCCATTCAATGCCTCTTCCACACCTGTGTCGGCAACCATAAGCACTGACTTAACATCTGACCAAACTGAAGATTAGCTCGCCCTGTTGAATAGACACCGTTCTCTATTTGACGAGAACTCGCCCGCCCTCAGCATGACTACCACCGCTACTCACAGCCTCCAGACTGACGGCTCTCGTAATGTACATCGGCGTCCATATCGCGTGTCTCAGGCAGAACGCAAGATCATCGAGAAAAACGTCTCAGACATGCTACGACGCAACATCATAAGCCCGTCCCCGAGTCCCTGGCCGTCCCCAGTTGTTCTCGCTCAAATGGAAAGATAGGACAGTGCATTTATTACCATGCGCTAATCAAAATAACGTGCAAGGATGTTTATCCTCTTCCTCGGATCGACGATGCACTGGATTCATTACAGGGCGCAGAGTATTTTTCTTGCCTCGACCTTAGGTCAGGCTACTGGCAGATACCAATGTCGGAGCCTGATAAAGAGAAGACCGCCTTTTCAACGCCAGATGGGTTGTACGAGTTTAATGTGATGCCTTTTGGACTCTGTAATGCGCCCGCCACCTTCTAACGCATGATAGACGGCGTATTGCGTGGTTTGAAATGGAAAACGTGTCTGTGCTATCTCGATGACATAGTAGTGTTTTCATTCACGTTTTCGCAGCATCTACAACGTCTTGAAGTCCTCACATTCCTTGCAAAAGCCGGTCTACAGCTTAACACCAAGAAATGTACCTTTGCTAGAAAGACCATCAAGGTTCTCGGCCACCTCGTCAGCAAAGGAGGAATTCGGCCGGAACCCGAGTAGCTTGCAACCGTCCTCGATTTTCCTCGTCCACTACGTAAAAAGGACCTGCGCAGCTTTTTTGGGTTATCTTCCTACTTCCGGCGCTTCATACGTGGCTTCGCGGAACTTGCGTCTCCGCTCCATCAACTCCTCGCAAGGTACGTCCCCTTCAATTGGTCCGAAGACTGCGAAAGCGCTTTCACGGCATTGAAGCGAGCCCTCACGTCAGCATCCGGTACTGTGCCACTTCGAGTTCACCGCACCCACCGTCCTTCACACCGACGCAAGTAGTCATGGTCTAGGTGCGGTAATCTTGCAGCGAGACAAAAACTCACGCGAACGCGTCGTTGCTTACGCAAGTCGCGTTCTTACCGCTCCAGAAAGGAACTACATTATCACTGAGCAGGAGTGCCTTGCTGGTCTTTGGGCAGTGCAAAGATTCCGATCATATCTTCAAGGCCGTCATTTTACCATCGTTACCGACCATAATGCCCTATGCTGGCTTTCATCGCTGAAAAACTTATCGGGGCGCCTCGCTCGCTGGGCGCTTCGCTTGCAGAAGTATGATTTTGATGTCGCCAACAGATCTGGGAAGAAGCATCAAGATGCTGATGCTCTATCACACTGTCCTTTGCCTAGCGGAAGCCACTCACCATCAATACTCCAAAACGACAGCACCTCTCCAATCGCAGCGCTAAGTTCATCACCTGTCACCCTATCCATCCTTGTTTCACAACAACGCGTCGACCCATACTGCCGCACCATTTTTGACCGCTTGACCGGCTCTACTACTCCTCCAAACGCAAGACTCCGTCGACAACTTAAACAATTTATGCTTGTCGGTGGTGCTTTATACCACTACATTAACCACATCGATGGCAACAAGTGGGTACCCGTCATCCCACGTTCTCTGCAACGTGAAGTTCTGGAAGCTTTTCATGATGATCCAACCGCCGCTCATCTAGGCTATCAAAAGACTTACGACAAAATACGAAGTCGTGTCTTTTGACCTAGGTCTCTCTTCAGCCGTCGCTAAGTACGTTGCCTCATGTGTCCATAGCCAACGGCGAAAACGACCGACAACTGTCCGGCTGGCAACCTCTTCCTTGTCCCGCCTCGCCTTTTGAAGTCATTGGAATCGACTTGTATGGCCCTCTTCCTATATCATCCAATGGAAATCTTTTGATTGTCACGGCCGTCGACCACATTACCCGCTACGCAGAAACAGCTTCTATACCATCTGGGGCAGCCTCTGAGATCGCCGATTTCTTTCTTCGTCAGATCTTTTTGCGTCATAGAGCTCCACGCATTCTCCTGAGCGATCGTGGCAAAGTCTTTCTCTCTTTCATTGTCGAGCAAGTTTTGCGTGCCTCGAACACTGTTCACAAGACCACTTTCTAGCTACCACCCGCAGACCAACGAATTGACTGAACGGTTTCATCGGACCCTATCGGACATGATCGCCATGTACATTCACCCCAACCACACAAACTGGGATGCGATTCTACCCTTCGTGACATATCGCCTATAATACGGCTGCTCAACGCACTACCGGCCATTCTCTATTTTTTCTCGTCCATGGTCACTCGCCGAGTTTCACTCTGGATGTCTCTTTCCTTTCGGCCCCTGCACCCTCGACGGCTCCTTTCTCTGAAGAGTTTTTATAGTCGTCTCGCACACTGCCGTCACCTGGCCCGTGTGAACACCGGCCTCTCTCAAGACACTCGAAAATCTCGCTACGACTCGTCTCGCCGTGTTGTGAGTTTTTCCCCTGGTGACGAAGTTCTCCTATGGACTCCACTACGCGTGCCCGGCTTATGCGACAAATTCATCGGTCGCTTCATCGGGCCGTACACGGTGGTCGAACAGACATCTCCTGTCAATTACCGCGTTTCTCCTCTTAGCGCTAATCCTGATGATCATTGCCGAGGAACAGAGATAGTGCACGTATCTCCTTTAAAGCCTTATGCGCGACGCATTTCATAATACTGTCAAGCGACCAGGCGGCCGCTTTCACCGCGTGGGGGAATTGGTGTGAGCGCGACAAGCAAATGACTTTTCATTCTCTTTAGATATCATCATCACCTGTACATCCTCATCATCTGTATATATCATAACCAGTGTGATTTAGCTCGAGCCTGGCTGAATAAACCGGTTCCTCACAATATGTACATACCATATGCCATGGCTGTCGAGAAAAAATTATGACCACATAGGAAAGCGCTAACAAATTCGCGGAGGTTCTTTTTGCTACTGAAAATAGTGTGTGCCATGGAGCTGCTAATGCGAAAACGCCTTTTTTGATGACACCTGTAGGGCAAGGTTCAGGTATTAACAGCTAAACTGTGAATAAATATTTTAGATTTAACAAATGAGGCTAAATTAAAGGGATTGCTTCCTTTGCCATACCCAATAATATAGATAACAGGTGAATATGCCATTGAAAGTAAAGCGGATGTCATTAATAATAATTGTAGTGTAAATGAAAAGAAATAAAAGTGAACGAAAAAATATTGGATACGTAGGACTCGCTTTAAGTTGTCTGAATTGACCTTTCATTATAGCACTAAGACAAAAAGTGTCGACACACACAACGTTTTCGTAATAGAATAAAGCTTCTTTGGGGCTAAGGTGATGATCATCGTACTTTCTTCTGTGTATCAAGGTTGGCTGTGTCCGCACAACAGCTGAGGCGTGAAGTCTCTGTGGTGGTCTTTTTAAAAGGCTCTTAAGGATTGAAATATCATCTTCAATGTCAGCACAGTTTACCGCATTGTTATCTTGCGTCGTAGTGGAAGCATCTTTTTCAGGTTGATGAATCTTTTTAAAGATTGTGTTTGTTGCCCATTGCAAGTCTGGGAAGTACTTCAGAAGAAATTAGGTCCTTGCCTCACTGGCTCTCTGCCAGTTACTTACGGGTGTGTGTTTTCTGAAAACAAAATTGGAATGTTTCCTAAAAGACATTTTGCTGAAAAAAGGTGATATCTATAAATTATGAAAGAGTATCAAAGCAGAATTTATTAACTTCCTACTCAGAATGGGAGAGAAGGATGTGGTTAGTTAAAATGAAGGAAACACCTTTTGGCTGCATCTGAAAGGCAGCGAGGAGAGTAGGGTCTGTCGAAAGGAGAAGGCCAGTCGCGCTTCTTCAGTCTGGCTGTGAGGAGATAAGTTCGACGAAGCGGTGCCGGAAAGGGTGCCGCTTCTCAGGGTGTCATGCGTTCACATATTCATCGTGCGCTATATTACCGCATATTCATCGTGCGCTATATTACCACCGAAAAGTTCGTGAATAAGTGCCGTGTCACTCGAACGCGCAGTGATGGTAGGGCTGCTCCCATTCCTCCAAACTGCTTCGAAAGAGAAATGCTGCTCGATGTTGCTTCAAAGTGCAATATTTGCTAGTAACTGCTCTAAACCTGCTCCAAAAGGATGTTGACTAACTAAAAGAATGAAGTTGAACCATGGGACCATCCCGAGAGCCTAAGCGAAACCAAAAGCAAGCTGTATGTACTGCCATCCTAATATGCTACTCAGTGGTGCAAATCCAGAAAAATCTCAAGGGGTGACACGTATTAGGCCATGGTGTCCAATTTATATTTTTAATATGAATTGTATATTTATTTATATTAGAATCAAATCACGCTTTCAAATAAAATAAAATACGAGCATAGCGTCCAAGCTCGAGCGATTACGTTGTTCCATTCAGTCCCTTCTTTTTCACCTTTTTCACCTTTCTTTTTCAATTTCTATAGTTCACACAGCTGAGGGGTATTAAAAGCAAAGGTACGCAGCTAAAGAATACAAGCCTTTAAAAATTTATAGCGCTATACTAAAGTGTTAGCTCAACTGTATCACGCGCTAAAGCTAAATGTCAAGAGGGGCACTTGGAAGGGTTGTCTTCTCCAGCCTGAAGAGAAGGGTAGTCCACACTCTATTGACCCCCCCTCCCCTACCTATGATTTACACAAACAATACTGCTTGTATACCAGCTGCATATTAGCATATGGCATGTTTAATAATGTAAATATTTATTAGATGCTTAAGCGATGTTTTAGACTTCAGCAGTTATTAGAAACATGCATCTGCTCTGAAAAGACCAATAGCAACTCTAAGTTATAGAATTTTTTTTCTGCGCCGAAGACACTTTAGGCTGGTACAAAGCACCATTTATTCTGCTTCAGAATCTGCTCTAAAAAGCAAAATGTTGCTTCCATACCAGAACGCGCCTTTTTTGACGGTATTCTTCGTGGCTGTGGTTGGCAGGTGTATGACGCTTTCTCTTCTCTCTTAATATGAACGGCAACGGCAGCGCAATGCTTGCATTTGCCAGTTGCGCCGTACCTGCCGTCGCGTGAGCCTTCGAAAACATAGCGGTCAGCCTCTTGCAGCTGTAATCATAAAAACGCAAAACAATTACGCAGCTGATCGCTAAATCAGAATAATTACCCAAGTATGCATACAGAGCGGCTCCACTTAATCACTCAAGACATGCTATATACCCCGTGGTGCATAGAGTGCAGCACGAAGTATAAAACGCCACTGTCAGTGAGGTTTAAGTACTTTATCTAGAGTACTTTATGGCACGGCAATTTGCGCCCACGGGTTCTAGACAACTGCCGCATATGCATGACTTTTTTTTTTCATTGATCAAACAGCAAGCCAAGCCTCAAATGAAGGGTGATATATGGGCTACCTTATGGTAGTTCAGACGATTGCGTCATAACCACAGAACACCGTTATACTTCACCATTTCGACAACCCGGGAAGTAGCTGGTGTGGCGCAGTCGCCTACATGGCTGCGGCCGCTCGTGTTGTGAAAAGATCGACGCTCACGCATTGCAGTGAATTCATTTCACCTAGACGTGAAAAGAAAAGCGGCAAATGTTTTGTATAGAATTTAAATGCAAGCGTGCTCTAATTACCCGCAAAGAAATGATGTACAGCTGTTTTCCTTGTTGAGAATGACATCGCGCCCGTACAATAACGCCGTCCATGTCCTTCGCATCACAAACGTGTCTTGCATCGAACAACGTCTCGCCTTTCAGTAGCACAGATGGACTAAAATACTCTTCCAAGCACCGCACAGGTTTGAAGCCACAATAAACTATTGTGAACATTTCGCGGTATCTGAAACTACGCTGTAAGCAAAAGTTAGCCGAGATGGGAGTTTCCCAGCACATGAGCCAGAAAAACTCCCCTGCCCCAATTATTTACTCCCTGGTAAGGACTTAACTCGGCAAATGTCGTCGTAAAACGCCCCCTGCCTAATGCCAGAGTTTATGAAAGACATAACCTTGTTAAAATCCCCTGAGAGTTTCAGGTCACGTGGTTAGAAACTCCCTATGGGAAACCCTTTTTGGACGTGATGTGTGTGTGTGTATGTGTTTGAGGGTATGTACCGGCATATGTTTGCACGTCGTTGTGAAGCACCAGTGCTTTGTATGGCTGACCGTGTAAGCATCTGTCGACAGGCAACGAATTTATAAGTGCAGCGAAGAATTACAACGACCGGTTGGTGTTTACTGTAAACATTTCAATATATTTCGCACCGTTGAACTACGCTGGAGATCGGTTCGATTCCTGAACGAAATGGTGCGAATTCCACGCTTCAAAGGACCGAGTTACAACAAATTTCGAGGAATGATTCAGAGGTAGCAAAAGTAAGTGGTTACGATCGTCAGCGATTGCTCCTGCAGTTTCACCGTAAAACTTCTTAGCGGTGCGAAGTAGGCTTCGCTCGACCTCGGCTGGCTAGCCGGCAACCGGTGTGGAATTTGCGCCAGCGACGCGCTCGCCCAATCTCCGCCAATGATGGCTTCTGTGTCACCAGTATTTCACGGGCTGCAACATCTAAGCGGGAAGAAGGCCTCGCTATGCCGTCTGTATCAATCCTGCATCGTAGCGAGCTCGCACTGCGCGCCGGCCGCCGTGGCGAGCAATACGAGCTAGCACCGACCACCGGCAAGGAATGTGTTTCACAAAAAGTAATAGAGGCAGCTGGGATGAACAACAACCTTTCTGTGCCTTGCGACCGCAGCTGTCAAATGACCAACTCGAAGGCGAGCGCCGAACCAGGCGGAGACACACAGAAACAGCGTACAGCATGCATGCCCATGCAATGCATGCGAGCAACAGGAACCGCGACTGCGAACCGTCTCGTTCGTTGAAGCAATGCCTAGGAGGCGTTGGTTTAAGTCTATCGCTCCGTAGCTTAAACTGCGGGGATAGCGGACACTTATTTCTGTTCATGAGAAAGATAACGAGACATAAACTGCACATCAGTAAGCATTTTGTGATCGCCGGCTGTCATTCATCGAACCGGAATGCCATACTCGTGAGGCCTAGTCGTCGAACGCGGTAGTGGCGTTCTACCTCGGTTCATCGTTGGAGCTGCTGAATGTGCCTCGTTTATGTGTTCATTCAAGGCCGCTAGAGCTTTGTGAATGATTCAGTGCATTTTAGGGATTCACAAACAGTACTGCTAATGCAAATTCAACCCGTACGACAGAGCGCCAACTGATAAAACCCTTTCGCTAAAGTTAAAAAAATTACTATATATTAGGCATGTGGGTTGAAGTGCTTACATCAGGCTTCCACAGCTACATACTTACGCAATGCATGTTTATAGTTTATTATTAGCAAAAAAAAGGTCCCTTCAGAGCTACATGGCAGATCAGAATATGGTACCCATATATACAGGCTGACTGAATCGTAGGTGTGCAGCGCAGCTGGAAAGCTGCGCTGAGTGTGAGTGTTGAACCATTACGTGAAGGTGTTGTGTGCACGTTTGTGTACTGTAATCATTATTGTGTGCTTCGAAGGTAATGCAATTAAAGTTACGCCTGCGCATGGTACGGCTGCTGACGTAATTATTTTTCTCGGTTGATGTAGAAATTCACTCCCATACTGACGTGAAAAAGTTTCTTGGTGGATGTATATACCCCCCCTCCCAGCACCATGCACAAACCCCCTACAGATGAGGAGTAAATTTATGATTGATCGATAAGTGGAGTTTCATGTCCCAAAACCACCATATGATTATGAGAGACGCCGTAGTGGGGAGCTCCAGAAATTTCGACCACCTGGGTACAGTGTACACTTCTAGTACACTCTAGTACGGAGTCCGGCTAGAGTGTACTGCTGTTTACCAGTTAACTGAGTTTATTTGTTTACTTTGAAAAATTCCATGCATTGATTATGCTTATCAATATCTGGTGATGTTACTTGTTTTTTCACACTGCCATGCAACGACAGGATGGCTACCCCTTAATGTACGCTCTGCAAGCACGTTGAAACACCAGAACATCCGCTACAACAGGTAATCTCGAACCTCACACATGCAATGCTGTATTTGTGAATGTTTTACTACGCATATCCTGGAGGGATGCTTTAGATTGGCCACAAGGATTGGCTATCTACCATGGCATCCAATCTGGAGTTCAATAACGTTGAAACTGAAACACTATTAGTTAGATTGTGCGGCACTGCTGAGCTCAATAACAAAGATTTTATCACAGCAACAGTGGCCATATTTCGATGAGGGTGAAATGCTAAGACACTCGTGTGCTTAAGGGTTTGTTCGATTCGCCTGCACAACATTATCTTCTTTACGAGGTGCTGCACCTCGCCGTTCGTTTCAGTGGTACACTAATGGCGTTCTCTAAACCGTGCCATTCGTTTCAAAAAGCGCAGGAGATGTACGGCACTAAAACTAGTTCATGACTTCCTTGTACCTTCTAGTCTGGCGGCGCTGGTTTGGTGCAGCCGCACGCACAGCTTAACAAATGACCTAACACTGGACGTATGTGCCGTACTCGGCTCTACAAACGCGATGTGTTTTGCCAAGATGTTTCTACCTTAATAAATAAGCGCACAGAAATAAGGATTTCACCTTGTTATTCACTTGTGATGTCGCACTGCTGAACTCGTGCTGCACAAAATCTGAACTTCTCGTGCATAGCTGTGAACTGGTTCCCGTTAGTGCAGGTAAACCAAACTTACCCTTAAAAGGTAGAAGCTTGTAAATATGAAAAATTTGTGAACACGAGGTGTCAGAGCAAATGTTTCGACAAGCAGTCTTGTCTCCTGCGAGGCTACAATGTCATTTGTTTTAACGCCTGGAAGCCAGACTCAATCTAACTTTGCCCACGACTGTACGACTCATGATCACTTCATGATTGGCATGTGAATCGTCAGAAATTATTAATTTTATTTCAAAATGAACAACCTCGCAGTGAGGGGCATAAACAGGCTTTCCGACATTTATTTGTACCTTGTGACACAATTTACAAACTACATCCAGTACTGTCTTGTCATAATTAACTGTGTTAAGCTCATACAAGTTCACAAAGAGATGCACCAAAGCTCGTAAGGCTGCACTCAATTTCATTATTTTTGAAACGTGTTCAATGGGCTCCCTAAATTACAAATCATACAGATGATGACCACTTGCAGCACAGCTTTCTCTAATACGGGAACACTGTCGTGACGAGAAAGATGGTGTTCATTGGATGTGGTACTGTTTTTTTTTGATATAGCAGAGAAACAGCCCAAATTTCTTTGAGCCCATCTGCTTCTCTTTACATTAGGTTGTCATAGCTATAGAGTCTACCGCTACGAAGTGAAATTCTGTGCACTAATGTAATGAAAAAAATCTAGGAAATCACGCAAATAGTTGAAACGTACATGATTTTGACTTATCCATTGATTGACATGTGGAGTTTAACGTACCGAAACCACCATATGAATATCAGTGACGCCGTAGTGGAGGGCTCCGGAAATTTCGACCACCTGGGGTTCTCTAACATGCACCCAAATCTGAGCACACGGGCCTACATCATTTCCACCTCCATCGGAAGTGCAGCCGCCGCAGCCGGGATTCGATACCGCGACCTGGGGGTCAGCAGCCGAGTACCTTAGCCACGATCTTAACTTATCCACAGCCACACTGCAAGATAGTACACATTGCCACGTTCGATTTCTCAAGTTTTGTTATCTCCCCAAAACACTACACAATTCTCGGCGCGAAACGCGCGTGCAGTTTTCGAGAAGCTTCCGGATTTTAGTAGATCATTTCGATAAGATAACACCCACTCTGCGAACTGTACAGATTATTCTGGAACCTACGCCATCGCCAGCGATAACGCTAGAACATTCGATGGCAAGAGTATAAATGCCGACACACTTCAGCGCTTGTCAGCAGTTGATAGACGGCCGACGCTCCGTTCACTGCTATCTGTGCAAGACTGCTATTGTGATCAAACTTTCCGTTTACCGGGCACAGGTTCACCCAAATAAACAGTTAAATCCCAACATAAAGTCTCCTGTCTTCAGTCACGTCACGACCCCGTGACATCTGGTGGAGGTGCTGCTTCGTTCATGTACCGGACGCCCCCGTCAAGCCGTGAACTCAGCCCACGTCGCGGAGAAGACGCCGACGCCAACCAGGAGCAGAGAACAAGCCGCCAACAGCAAGGGCTACCACCGGAGTACGGGCTTCTACAAGACAAGGCGCGGAAAACCAAGGCCATGACCGCGACTGCAGCGACAATGACAACCGCAGCGTCCCAGCCCACGATGGTCATGCATCAACCCAGGGAACCACCAATTTTCTATCGGTCATCGTTCGAAGACCGGGAGTCCTGGCTAGAAACATACGACCGTGTGGCCGCCCTCAACCACTGGGACCATGACGAAAAGATGCGTCGTGTGTTCTTCTATTTGGAAGACACCGCAAGGACTTGGCTTGAACATCAGGAGTCCACGCTGCGAACGTGGGATGTTTTCTGCGGCGCATTCCTGCAAACGTTCGCGAGCGTGGCTCGCAAAGAGAGGGCCGCTGCTTTATTAGAGACCCCCCTATCGGAAAAATTGCCATGGTGGATAGTGGAAAACATGGTGGGCGTAGTGGAAATAATAGTGGGCATGGTGGAAATAATAGTGGGCATGGTGGAAATTATGATGGCTATGGTGGGACGTAGTGGAAAATATGGTGGTTATGCCGGGACATACTGGGTGGTATGGTGTACAGATGATGGGTAAAGTGGAAATGATGGTGGAAAGCAGAGGCTACATAGTGGGCAATAATGGGACACTCTGTCCACCATTGCGATAATGCTGGGTAGCCCTAAGCATATGGTGGGTGGTGCTTATTATGGTGGGCTACATGGTGTACCAAGCTGAGAAGCTCTGCCCACCATCGCGATAATGCTGGGAAGCAGTAAGCAGATGATGGGTGGGCTTATAATGGCGGGCAATTTATATAGTGTACCAATCTGGGATCAGTACACTACATGTTCTACCACCATGATTTCCATCAAAGTTAGGCCTACCGACCGAGCCCGTACAATTGTGTTATCCGTGCTTCCGGGTTTCAGAATACACGATTTCGACGATTAAGTATGACAATACAGCGCAGCCATGGCATCAATTAACCTAAAGGAAGCATTTTTCATTATGTATGGTGTCCGCTCAAGAAGCAACAAACATCGATGCGACGCGATTAAAGCACTCCCAGAGAACGTAATTAAGTGTCTTCTCACCGACAGCCGCCGGTCGCACTCGCCGGCACTTCTCTAGCTTTTGTACGAGAACTCAGACGTGGCAATTCGTATGCTTGGTGAACCAACATGAAGCGTAGTGTTTCCGGCACACTGCATTCGTTTTGACCAAGCCGTAATGAAGTTGCTGTAGCAAAAAAGCTACAGCATTGCGCTGGCGCGACCGCCCTCTACATTGCGCGAAAAGCATCCCAATATTCAATCAAATAAATTAGGCGGGCGTATCTATGGAATGAGCGTAGAGGCGTCATAAAGCGTGAGCAGATGTCACCCTTTAGAACGAGCGCGAAACGGACATTAAACTTGGCAGACCCCGCCGGTAAACTGTTGCTGCTCCCCAGTCCACTTGGCTTTTTTCTTGAAGTTGGCAATTGCAAAAAAAAAATAGCACTAGTAGTGCCGTTAACATAGTGGCAATCGTTACAGGCCGCAGTTGCTTGTGTTTAATAAATGTGCAATTTTTAGTAGCAGGTGTAGATCTTGTCTATGTTGTGTACACGACAAACATAAGTTGAACCGTAAGTTTGTATGGGAACTGAGTATTTAACACCCGTACAACGTCATGTTGGTGTGGCGCAGTGGTTAGCGTCTTCGAATGGGAATCCGCAGGTTGCACGTTCGATCCTCCGTGGCGCCTTGTTTTTTTTTACGGGACGGGTGTTTTTTATACTGTTTTTATAGAATTCTTTTTTATTTTTTGTGGCAGCTCGTCACGGTGATTATGACGTCATTTCGCGCTCAAGTGTTGCCGGCACTGCAGCACCCACCATACCCACCATGCGCCATGGTGAGCGTTTCCCACCATTCACCCACTACACTAATCCACTATAATGGTGGGTGGTGGTTTCCACCATGCCCACCATTCGTTTTTTTTTCCGATAGGGGGCCGGGTTCCACTACCGAATGAAAATGTCGCCATTTTCACAAAAGAAATGACCCGCCTATTCTGTCACGCTGACCCAGACATGCCTGAGGAGAAAAAAGTTCGTTTTCTCATGCGAGGGGTCAAACCGGAGCTCTTCGCAGGACTGATGAGAAATCCACCGAACACCGTCCAAGAATTTGTAGCCGAAGCGACCACAATCGAAAAGACCCTGGACATGCGCACCCGACAGTATAATTGTCGCCTGACTCCAGAATGCGCTGCTGCTCAAGCCAGTAACTCCGAAGACCTGCGTGAAACGATCCGAGCGATCGTGCGGGAAGAGCTGCGCAAGCTGTTGCATTCGGCGCAGCCTCAAGTGGATACGATCACCGACATTGTGCGAGAAGAAGTTCGGCAATCGCTTCGAATTCCCCTAGCACCGCTGCCCGAGCCAGAAGCTATGAGCTACGCCGCTGCAGTGCGCCAAAACGCCGCCCATCGCACTTCCTGTGACAGACGCCACCGCCGCCACCGACATCATACCGTTCGCCAGCGGCCTAGCGCAGTGCGCCGAGAAAGACTGACGTCTGGCGCACCCCTGACCACCGCCCGCTCTGCTACCACTGCGGCGAGGCCGGACACACATACCGCCGTTGCCAGTACCGACACAAGGGACTGCGTGGCTTCGCCGTCAGTTCACCGCGTCCGCAGCCAGGAGAACGGCCACGTTACATCGCCGACTACCTGACAGAAACCCAACGGACACCACGCAGTCCTTCCCGTTCGCCGTCGCCCAGCCGCCGCATGTCACCGCACCCCCGGCAGTACTCTGCCCCAACGCGGGACCGGTCTTCTAGCCCGTATCCGGGAAACTAAGGGCAGCAACCGATGGAGGTGCGGTTGCTGTGCGACGAACTACCGAAGATCCTCCGACGACGACGACGCCGCGACGGAGCTTTCCGAACACAATGCCAAGCAGGCAAAGCCCTGACGGCGAAACCTCACTTACCGAAGGTGACCTGACGACGCAACATGGAAGCAGCGGAACAAGCCAACGCAGCCGTGACCCGACGCCACGCCCTAAGTGTAATGCGAGACGGCGAACTAGCGACCTGTGTCCAAACCTCTAAACGTAGCTGGGAGAAAACAGCTTCAGCTTTCAAGCACAAGTATACTGAAAAAGTAAACACAAGAACAAGCGTGTAATAAATATGACCTTTATTGATCCAGTATGTGGACCGATTCGCACCATGTACTACCAATTGATTGCAGGAGTGCTTGCTTGCTAAAGAGTGCTCAAATTCTATGGATATGTCTATGCAAAAAAAAGAGCTTGTGCTCAGAGTTGAGCAGTTGTTTAATGTACTGTAAGAGCAACAAGAAATATGTAAAAACAACAAAGTTGTACAATGCGTGCGTAAGCGTATTTTCTTACAATTGGGCCTTTTTCATTCGTAAGCACACACCTCATAACTCCGTTCTTTTAGCTTACATATTCAATGCATTCCCAGCAGACCATGATCATTACTTGCGATGAGAAATTCTAGCTGTAGTAACTGTGTAAATGAACTCTAACATTAAACGTGACAAGCCTGAAATATCTTTAGCCCCATCACCTAAATACATATTACCTATGATATAGACTCACGGCTGAGAATTAAACTAGTGCGTACAGTGTTGAGACGACGCGGCATTGCACAATTGTGAAGTACTCAATGTAGCATTGCAGAGCAAGAAATATTCAGCACTACACTCATCAGTAATTGTTTATTTAACAAATTTAGCAAAACTACATTGCTCTCACACCACGAGCTATCGATCGGCAATGTGCAAGTCCCCTTCCAGATTCCACATCATGCATTCACTTCACTTCGAGATCAACACTACTTGGCAAGCAGCGCATCTGACGGCAGAATCGGACCCTTGTCCTGAAGTCACGCTATTTAACTCGAATGCTGCAACAAAATGAGAGCGACGTTCATTCAGCGATCTCGATGTTCAGTTATATACATATGCTTGTTAGCTTTCAAGAGTCTTTACACATGGAGTCTTTACACAAGCTTTTTTATATGCATGAGTGACTTGTTTATTTTGGACCCGACCGTATTTGCAAGTTCCATAGATTGTCACACCACTCCGCGGCCCCAAGCGTAATTTTTCCAAAAACTACCGGAGTAGCGGCAATGCAGCGGCACTCATAGCATGAGCATATACGTCTCGGCTGGTGTTGGGCCTTCACTAGAACGTTTTTGTTGTAATAACCGGGTGCATAAAAGTCACTGCAATCGTTGCACAGTCTCCGTTTCCGAAAAGTGTGCGCTTTTCAGACGCAGGAAAGTAACAACTGAGACGCCAATTTGCGTTCATCTCCCCGCAGGGGCGTCTTGTTACGCAGACGTTAGGCGTGTAGCGACACCACGGACCCGAGCTATCAGGGGCGTTCTGACTCCCTCCCACGCCTAGCCGTGCCTTGCTTTGCCGTGTCCGGGGAAAAGGGGATCCAGGGGGTTCAGCCGACGCCGGTTGTTTGGACCTTTAAGGCCCCCCGGCAAAGGCAACACAGCCCTTTGGCCCCGGCTTCACGTAGATGGCACCCCTGGGCTGACCCACCCAGGGGAAATCGGCAGTCATCTTTTCCTATCTCTCTCCCCCTACATCTTCGTCTTTATCTCACACTTTTCATCTGTCCTGTCTTCTAATTTCTTCCGATTACTTCCAAACTTCCTGGCGGCTAGGGTTAACCCTGTGCAAATAGCCTACCTTGGTCTAGGCGCATTGGGTTATAGTTGCGTTGTACGGCTGGCGTCTGCAGGTTTTAGCATCCGCAAACTTGTAGCGTCCTCTTGTTGGGCTCCGTGGTAGGTGGCCGCCAACGCTTCTGAAGAAAATTAAACTGGCATGCATAGAGCTTTTCTCTTATTAAGTGATCGTACCGCCTTAAAGCGCGTACGCACCGAAGACTTAGGGTTTTTCAATCGATCAAATGAAAACTTCCCCCATTTTCATGTTATACAGAGTGAGATAAGTGGCAAGCAAGCCAGAACTGTATCCCCATTTGTAGTAGCCAGGTGTCTTACAGAAACTCTTGGGACCGGGTACAAAGTTACCAAAATGGCCAACGGAGACCTCCTCCTCGAAGTTCGAAAAAAAGAACAGTTTGAGAAACTACACAACCTTTAAACTTTTGGTGATACTCCAATCACTGTAACACCACACAGATCAATGTACACAATTCGTGGAGTGGTATCTTGATGCCGATTTGCTTGGCCAGACCGAAGCAGAACTTCTGGAGGGGTGGAGGAGTCAGAATCTGACCACTGTACAAAGGATCATCATCAGAAGAGACAACAAGGAAACACCAACAAAACACCTAATACTCACGTTTGCTTCCAGTAAACTGCCGGAATCCATTCAAAGAGGGTACGCGAAGACCTCTCTCAGGTCATACATACCAAACCCTCGTCGCTGCTTCCAATGCCAGAGGTATGGCCATGGCTCTAAAAGCTGTCGTGGCCGCCATACTTGTGCACAATGTGGAGTCCTAGGCCACGTGTCTGAAAACTGCAAACAACCGCCCCACTGTGTACACTGTGAAGGAAACCATGCCGCATATTCACGCTCCTGCACATACTGGAAAAAAGAAAAGGAGATAATAACACTGAAGGTAAAAGAGAACATTTCTTTTAAGGAAGCAAGAAACGGGGTCTGGCCATTCTATGGCCCAACATATGCTGATGCGGCGCGTCAGGAGGCACCGCCGCACCAGCCCTCGCCACGCCCTCGGCCCACACACACAGAGCTGGCGGTTGTGGAACCTGCCCCAAGGCGGCTGTAGTCCAGACTATACCTCCTACTTCTGAACAGAGACCCGAGACTTCAGAGTCTTCAAGTCTCAAGGTTTCACCTCACCAGGCGAGCTCCAGAATCCGAACTACCAGCTCGCACGTGCGAGTATCTAGTGCCTCCGAGGAGGCAATGGATACATCGGTACCCTTGGTGCCGAAAGAGCGGCGTGGCTCCTTGGAGCGTGCCAAGAAAACAAAAAACACAGATAACAGGGCCTGGTGACGGCTGTGTTACATGAACTCAAACTCCCCGCCTAAACAGCCACTCGCTTTTCGTACACACGTCACTACTTTACATTCACTATGAACACTCAAATCATACAATGGAACGTCAGGGGCCTTCTCAGAAACCTTGGCGACATCCAAGAGCTTTTGCACAAACACTCACTAAAAGTGCTGTGTGTACAAGAAACACACCTTAATTCAAAACACAACTTTCTTCGTAAGCACATTATTTTCCAAAAGGACCGCGATGATGCCATGACATCATCCTGAGGTGTTGCCATTATAGTGAATCAAGGGATTGCATGCACACACAACTCCAAGCATTCCTTGAGGCAGTGGCTGTTAGAGCTGTTCATTTCAATAAACTGGTCACAATTTGCACTGTTTACATTCCTCCTAACCATCAGCTGCAAAAACGTGATTTACACTCTTTAATGGATGAACTTCGAGAGCCCTATGTTCTTTTTGGAGACTTCAATGAGCATAGCAGGCTATGGGGTCACTCTCGTTGCGACGCGCGAGGTCGACTGATTGAACAGTTCCTTCTCTCGTCGAGCACGTGTCTCCTACATCGAAAAGAACCAACCTATTATAATCTCGCTAATAATACCTACTCCTCTATAGACCTAAGCATAGTATCGCCATCTCTCGTGCCTCTACTCCAGTGGAAATTCATCAGTAATCCGTACGGAAGTGACCACTTCCCTGTAGTTTCGGGCACAACTACAGCCACTCAGTGTCCACCACGTCTTCCCAAGCCCCGCCGCGGTGGTCTAGTGGCTAAGGTACTCGGCTGCTGACCCGCAGGTCGTGGGATCGAATCCCGGCTGCGGCGGCTGCATTTCCGATGGAGGCGGAAATGTTGTAGGCCCGTGTGCTCAGATTTGGGCGCACGTTCAAGAACCCCAGGTGGTCTAAATTTCCAGAGCCTTCCACTACGGCGTCTCTCATAATCATATGGTGGTTTTGGAACGTTAAACCCCTCAAATCAATAAATCAACCACGTGTTCCCAAATGGCTCATAAACAAAGCCGACTGGGAACAGTTTTACACCATCGCTCGTTTAGGTAGGAGTGGCATATATACTTTGAGCATTGATGTTGCTGTCAACTATTTCGCAGCTTTTTTTTTTGTTGATGCTGCAACAAAATGCATCCCAAAAACAAATGGGCACCCTGGAAGACGGCGTGTGCCGTGGTGGAACTCTCAATGCTGAAATGCACGCAAGCAGCAAAATAAAGCATGGAGGTTGCTTCGGAACACACCGACAGCCGAACATCTTCAAATCTTTAGGAAAATGAAGTCTCAGGCCCGGCGAACGCGTCCGCAGGCTAGAAGAGAAAGATGGCAAAAGTTTTTATCGGGGATCAATTCATATACACAGGAGGCTAAAGTTTGGAACATGGTTGGTAGGGTAGAAGGAAGACAAGTACACACACTCCCACTCGTAAACACACAGGGTTACACCTTGGAAGATCAGGCGAACTTCCTCGGTGCACACTTCGAGCGGGTGTCCAGCTCGTCACACTATACTGACGCTTTCCAAAAATACACAACAAAGATAGAAAAGCAAAAACTCAAACACAAATGTACAAGATACGAGGCGTACAACCAAGCTTTCAGCATACCTGAGTTCCAAACATCACTAAACTCCTGCAGTGACTTCGCTCCAGGTTCTGACCGTGGGGTCTACGAAATGTTAAAAAAACCTACCAATTGAAACACAAAAACTTTACTTTGCTTGTACAATGCTATTTGGTTCTCTGGTGCTATCCCTACTTCCTGGAAAGAAGCTATTGTTATTCCCATCTTGAAAAAGGGCAAGGACCCTTCTTCAGTTTCGAGTTAATTATAGGCCAATTGCGCTTACAAGCTGCCTGTGTAAACTTTTCGAGAAACTGCCGACTTGTACATTTCCTTGAAACAAACAATGCTCGACCCATTTCAGTGCGGGTTCCGAGAGGGTAGATCCACCCCCGACCACTTTGTTCGTATCAAGGCACAGATCAGAAACGCTTTCGTTCATAAGCAATACTTTCTTTCTGTGTCCCTCGATGTCGAAAAGGCTTACGATGCAACTGTTCTGTACCCGGAACCAAAACCACTGGAGCAGCCACTTCGTGATTTAGAGCGCTGCATGCAACTGCGATGCCATCAGCTGACGCTTTGAGCTGCGGCGCTGTGGTCAACTGCGATGCCCTTGGGTGCTGGTCGGGCACGCATTGTTGTTTAGCACTTCGAAAATAGGAAATTTAACAAACATTACGATTTCCTCCAGTAATTCGATTGAAAATAAATTCAAATTAACCAAACTTTCAGACCTCTAGCTTCCGAATACCGAAAATTTCTTTTTGTAGAACTGCACGCAAAGCTGATGGGACCCCCACTCCACTTCCATTTAACCGATAATTCCAATTAAGCGACTTCGAATTATCGGGAGTCGACTGTATATCGGTAATGAGGTTTCATAACATGCACTACTATATTGCATTTCTACTAACTCGGGGAAGTACACACAGGTAGTTGTGCTAGTTTAGTTGACACAGCAGGATCGAGTGCACCAAAAGGGTGGGGGGTGGGGGGAGACGATGCTAGTGAGGTATACGCCCACTGCTCGTTAATACTTATTATGTGGCTCTTTCGCGTCAATTAAAGGGAAGGCTTTAAATATACATGGTTGCTCTACTTGTTTCTTACATACTTCACATTTGTGTAAATAATGGCCTGGGTGACAGTAATAACCACCAGATTGAAGCATTATTTGTTTTAAAGCAGGTACCAGGTCACTACTGCCTGAATAGCAATTATCAGATGCATAGAAGTATATACTGTGCTTGTGCCGTCCCCTCTCGAAGAGAGCGGCCAGGAGCCGTGTTTGCCTTTCGAGTGCCGCCAAAGGAACTCGGGGGGACGCTTAAGCCCCTAATAGGGGCTACTTTTACGTTTTGAAAATCCTTTTTCCTTTGTTATGGCCACTTTAAACGGGCGCCGCAAACGACCTTCAGAGCGTCATTTGTCATCTTCTCTGTCGGCTCACGGAGAGAGTGAAAACACCGGTCGTCGACGGAAGAAATGCCAAGCGGGCGGGCAGACTCACCCTACCTGCCCGAGCAACAGCACCGCTTTTTTACGGGGGACTTACTGAGTGCTTGTGAATGTTTGTTGAAATGTGACCCCAATTCCTGTTAATTAAAGTTACCTTTGTTCAAATGTTCACGAGTGTTCGACCGTTAACTGGCTGGATAGCGGACGCTTTGACCCGTCAAATGCGAGCCGCGCAGCTCAGCACAGTAAAAAAAGTGCTTCAACTGCCATCGGCCGCCAACTCAACGTCCGCCGGCAATGGGATACGTCGCCACGGCAAGACCCCCGGTTGAACCCAGACACACGCCCATTGCAAGGATATCATCGCCAAGGAGTTGAGCAGCTGACAGCAGAAGGGCAGCAACAAGGTGGGCTCATTTCATCTCTCAACGCTCAACGCGCAGCTTAGCACCATTTGTTTCACATACGTCCGCTCTGAGACAAAACGTGCAAGCAAGAATGGACCAGGACGAGCTGACGCATGAGTGTACAAATGTCACACAAGAAGATGAAGCTTCCGCATCAAACATTTGGCCGCAAAGAAAAACAACCCCATCGACGAGGGCTAAAGAAATGTACCAAACGAGCCGCGAAGAGCACTGCCGCAAACTAGATTCTGTTTGGAAAAACGGGGAGAGCGCTCTTCAGGCACTGTCACGCGCTAAGGGAGAACAGTTTACCGGCGCCAAAACGCAGCTTCGTGCAAGTTACGAGTGCTACCGGCATGCTACCGCAAGATACTCATTCTTTCTCGAGAAGGCGAAGACGCCTGAGGCCAGGCACGAATTACAGCTTCAACAGGCAATCGATGAAGACCGTGAGGCGATCGTGAGCGAAAAGTTACGAGAGGCTACGCCACAAGAACGCGACAAGGCACATAAAACAGCATCGCAGTTCTCTCTATCGGTTCACTCAAGAGCTTCCTCGCGATCACGACGATCGAGCTTCTCCACGATTAGCCTGGCTGCTGTGCAGGCCCGCGCGCATGCAGAGGCCGTCAAAGCAAGAGCTCAGTTTGGTCGTAAAGAGGCCGCAATGCGCTTAGAAAAGGCAAGAATTGAGGCCGAGCTTGAGGTACTACAACATGAAAAAGAGGCAGCTGCTGCAGACGCTCAGGCAAGTGCACTCGAGGCAGCTGTGGAACGGGATGGCGGGGAGTGTGTGCGCCCACACCCACCTTTAGACCGGACACTACGGGTTTCGAGCTACATCACTGAGCAAGCCGCCATACGTGATGCCGAGCTTGCGTCTCTTCGGGCGCCTGTTATTCATCCGAGAAGCCAGAGCTTGGATCATGCCAAAGTAACCAACCACCTCATGGACTTGCGTGACTATCATCAGCCGCCTGCGTACATGCCGGCACCTAACCTGTTCGAGACAACGCGAGAAGAAAACGAGCGTTCCCTGTCTATAGAAGATAGAGCCTTCCTCAATATCATGGATAGGGAATTATACAAAGACAGGTCAAACAACTGGGTTGCCCCTCTACCTTTCCGCTCACCAAGAAGACGGCTTCTGAATAACCGAGAACAGGCTCTCTCTCGCCTGTACTCGCTGCGACGCACGTTGCGAAAAAACCCTGAGACAAAAGAGCGCTTCGTGCGCTTCATGAAAGAATATAAAAGAAGGAGACGTCGTGCTCATCAGGGACAAAGAAGCAAATCGCAACGATTGGCCCATCGGCGTTGTCACCCAAAGCCTGCCCAGTGCGGACGGAATGGTGCGCAAGGTGGAGGTGAAGATTGCAAGGAATGGTCCAATAAGGAAACTCTGCCGACCGATATCGGAAGTGGTGCCCTTGTTTTCGCCATCAACAAACTGTGGCGTCTAAGAAGCAGACACCAGACGGGGAGTGTGCCGTCCCCTCTCGAAGAGAGCGGCCAGGAGCCGTGTTTGCCTTTCGAGTGCCGCCAAAGGAACTCGGGGGGACGCTTAAGCCCCTAATAGGGGCTACTTCTACGTTTTGAAAATCCTTTTTCCTTTGCCATGGCCACTTTAAACGGGCGCCGCACACGACCTTCAGAGCGTCATTTGTCATCTTCTCTGTCGGCTCACGGAGAGAGTGAAAACACCGGTCGTCGACGGAAGAAATGCCAAGCGGCGGGCAGACTCACCCTACCTGCCCGAGCAACAGCACCGCTTTTTTACGGGGGACTTACTGAGTGCTTGTGAATGTTTGTTGAAATGTGACCCCAATTCCTGTTAATTAAAGTTACTTTTGTTTAAATGTTCACGAGTGTTCGACCGTTAACTGGCTGGATAGCGGACGCTTTGACCCGTCAAATGCGAGCTGCGAGACCAGCATAGTGCTCTTCCCCGTCTGTAGCGATTTCACACCTCCCAATACGTAATTGTGCAGTTCTCTCTTCACCACCATAAGGACACCTTATTGGCTGGTTATGTAATATAGCTCAAGCCATGACACAAGCCACCTCCTTTCTGGGAAGGTGTAGTGTACAGGTGCTCGATTATTTATACAGAATTTGCCGTTTTTCAGCGAGATGAACCCTTGGTGAAGTTGCAGAGTGAATGTGTGGAGTCACCACTTACTTATTTGACACAACCCTAATCAAAACCACTGAAGAAATAAAACAGGCACTCGCCTTGTCCCAAGAATAATCATTATCTATTGACTTTTAGGGGCCACTATGTGTCCCTCGTTCACAATGAAGCATGAGGGAGTGACTACTTATGTGTTGGGTGGTGCAGAGTGCACATCTGTATCTCGGGAAGATTATACCTCGTCTGACTAATTGCATTTTTAGTCATTTTTATGTATACAGATTCTAAATGTGAATGCGTCAATGGGTGCTTCTCTGTCACAATTATGCCTGCAGAATCACAGTTGATAAGTGTTCAGGTGATGATCAGTTATGGCATTCAAGCTTGCATTGCCCTTCATGAAATCATTCTGGTGCTGCTGCATTCTTTCAAAATTTCCAGTTTCACTTATGCAGGACAATGAAAACCAGTAAACAATGAAGCCAAGGAAAGGTACAGCAGACCTAAATTGCATCAGCGTAAATGTATAATTGTGATATGGATGCGAATAAAGCAAAGTGGACAGAAAGACAACTTGCCCCAACAGGGACTGAACCTGCCAGCTTTGGATAATGCGGGCGATGCTACATAACTTGAGCTACAGTACTGCATCAGGTGAATCATTTGAAAGTTGCAGGTTTGGTGCTTGCCGGTTCCAAATACCTTTTCGTACACTTTGTTATTATGCACATCTTTATCGCAATTGCTACGATACACTTAAAACAGTACGGTTAACATTCCCCATACCTTTATCGGCTTACTTATCTTCTGGTTTTCATTAAGGTTGAGTTAAACAGAAAAAACGAGCCCTTTAAACTCCATTTCTTTATTGATTAAATACTTGACTCGTGTAAAAACCAATGAAATGCGCAATTCATCATCTCACTGTTTGCAGCTCACATTTAGTATCACATCAATCGACATCTGTTTCAAAGGGCACATTGCGAAAAGCTATGTACACGTGGGTTCAAACAGCACCCACGTGGGTGCTGTTTTCATCACACTCTAACCTTGGTGTCAAAGAAATTATACTAGTATGGCTGTTGATTGGATCATGAATGACTCTAACTGCTTTTCATTACCATGCAGGCTACAACCGTTTGAAAAAGAAATGGGAAACACTTGATAATGTAGATGCCACATTGTTCACATTTCTTTTCATCTCCACTGTACACTGTCATATGATTGCTGTCTTTACTTAACCGTTTGAAAAAGAAATGGGGAACACTTGATAATGTAGATGCCACATTGTTCACCTTTCTTTTCATCTCCACTTGTCACTGTCATATGATTGCTGTCTTTACTTGTGTCATTTGGGGTGAATCTTTCTAGGCAAAGGCAGCATCGAAGCACGTCTGCGCACATTGTAGGAATGTTTGCCTTTATACTGTGTCACGATGTGCACTTTTCGTTATGTCAGTATATTATGTGCTTGCCCACTGTTCTGTGTGTGAGTCATAATAATGCACTACCTGTATGATCTCCCCTGACATTCCCAGTTTGGAGGGTAAAGAGTCCAGCTCAGGTAAAGGAAAAAAATCGCCAAATTGAGAAAAATAAAAAAAATGAAATGGATATATAGAAGTGACTGGTATTTTTAGCACAAATGTCACGAAGCTGCAATTTGGAAACCAAATTAACAAGCGAAAATCTACCTCAGGACAAAACTGCTATGTTCACTTTCTGATACTAAAAGGTCGCAAGGGAGGAGGTGGGGGGGGGAAGAGTTCGGATGTGCGGGAGTGTGCGCATGAGGCCCTGCCACAGCAGGTTGCCAAGCCCTGGTTTGTGGCACTGTCGCTTCGTGTCGGCGCTGCGCACTTCATTGGAGTGGCCCCCGGTGCTGCTCTAAAGAAGTAGCGTCATCAGGTCAAGGAGAAAATCATCGGGTTTGAAACGTGGGCGGGAACGTTGTGTTCTAACAAGTTGAAGCACGGGCACGTTCAAGCGCTACTATATGGCACCGAACGCAACATAGTGAAGATAGGCTAATTACATGCTAGATACGACAGCTTGAACAAATTTTAACAATCACGCATGTTAAAACCCACCGTAGCATTTCTAGCGTCCACGACCGCAACCATGCAACTCGCGCCGCTGCTGAACAGAACCTAACAGTGCACGTACTTCGCTTAAATTGAACCGGCATGGGAAAAATTGCACGTTTTGTTTCGTCTGCTGATGATAGTCACCACCGAGCACCTCTGTTTCGCCGAACGGTTGCCGGCACTTCACGAACATCGCGTCGGCCAATCAGCGTGCGCATCCATTCCGCTCGTGTGGCCCCACCGTGAAGCACATGCTCCTAGGTAGTACATAGGCATAGGGGGAGAAGGAAAATAGAAGGAAAAGAACGGCAAAGAGGTTAACCAGTCTATAGGCGGCCGGTTTGCCACCTTGCGCATTGGAGGGGGAGATGATAGATAGGAGAGAGGGAAGAGAGATAAGCACAGCACATTAAGATTTTTAACGAACAAGCGGGCGAAAGCTTCCCCAGATTCAAGTTACCCGGATGGATTCTGTGGGAAAATAAAGCTCGTACTATGACCAGCACAAAGAGCGGCAGCGGTCACGCGAGCCTAAGGGTACGAGGAGGAGGAGAAAAACTTTATTCAACAGAGGAGTTTGGAGCACGCAGGCTCCCGGGCCCCCGCACGACCCCTTTGCGCTCAAGCGTTCATTTGGTGGTGGTCCATGACGCTGGCAGCCCGGTCGGCCGCCATAGTCTGCTCAACCGGGTCCTCTGAGCGCAGTAGGGTCTCCCAATCCTCCCAAGTCTTTAGGTGCTCTAGGGCCCGCGGGGGAGGATCCGCCGGGCAGTGAGAAAGGATGTGTATAGCAGAAGCATGAGGTTCAGGGCAAAGGGTACAGGCTGAGGTGAGGAAAAGGGGGTGATAGTGCGATAGAATGAGAGGAGAGGGAAGAGTGTGAGTTAGTAGCTGGCGCCAGAGGGTTGCCTGTCGGTTGCTCAGGGACTTGTGCGGTGGGGGATATAGCTGACGTGCTGCCCTATAGGCCTGAGTCAGCTCGTTGAAAGTGTGCGCGCGGTCCTTCGTGAATCCCAGATCGGAGGCCGCGGGAGCCCGGTTTAAAGAACCTCGGGCTAAGAGGTTGGCGGCCTCGTTTCCAGGATTCCCGCAGTGCGCGGGCACCCAAATCAACTCCACTTGACGGGGCGGGGTTGCAGCGGGCGAATCCAGTATGCAAAAAGCAGGGACGTGAACTCGGCCTCGTGCAAAATTTAAGATTGCGGTTTTGGAATCTGAGAAGACGTACCGTGCTTCTGTGTTTACGATTGCTAGGGCAATGGCAGCTTCCTCTGCAGCTTCGGGGGACGTGTCTGGAGGGAGTGTGTGTGTACCTATGGGAGAGAGATTGTGATCCACCACGGCAGCGACCGCTTCATCACCCACGCAGGCTGCGTCTACCCATACGGCGTCTGGTTCGGCGCCGTAACATAGGTGTAGAGCTTTAGCGCGAGCTCTGCGACGTTTATCGTGGTGGTCGGGGTGCATGTTACGGGAAAGTGGTGTAATGAGGAGTTCGCGGTGCAGGGGTCTTGGTATGGGGAGTAATGTGGGATCATTGGCGGGTATCTGGATTCCAAGAGAATGTAGAATATGCCGACCAGTGTCGGTTTGTGTGAGACGAAGGTATTGTGCTTGGCGGTGCGCGTCTATAAGTTCCCCGATAGTGTTGTGAAGGCCTAACTTGAGAAGTCGATCGGTAGGTGTACTTATGGGAAGGTGGAGAGCTACTTTGTATGCCCGACGGATGAGGGCGTCCAATGTTTCAGTGTCGCGGCGAGAGAGTTGGAGGTAGGGTGTGCAGTAGAGCACACGGCTGAGTACAAAGGCATGAATAAGGCGACATAGGTCGCCCTCCTTCATGCCTCGGTAACGGCCTGAGACCCGGCGGATGAGGTGCGAGATCGCCCCTGCAACCTGCTGGAGTCTCCGGATTGTGTTTGTGTTCTTCCCATCACTCTGGATATGCATGCCCAGTATCCGGAGGGTGTCGACCTCTGGTACCGATCTTCCATCCAGTTCGATGACGATGGGTGGGGAGGGGGAGTTGCGGCTTTTGGGGCGGATGCAGAGCAGTCCGGACTTCTCTGGAGAACAGGTTAGTCCTACGCTAACTGCATAATTTTGCGTTAGGTTGGCGGCTGTTTGGATGGTGTCCTGTATGTCACCGTCACTGCCATGGGTAGACCAGAGCGTGATGTCGTCTGCGTATAGGGTATGTTTCAGATGAGGAACAGTTGCCAATTGTCGAGCTATAGGGGGATGAGGGTGATATTAAACAAGAAAGGTCCCTTGAGGGGTGCCGACACTCTTTAGTGTGTATGTTGGGTGGGTGAGCGGGCCGAACTGAAGTTCGGCCGTGCGTGCTGTGAGAAAGGCCTGAATGTAAGTGTACGTACGTGTACCCACGTTCAGTGGAGAAAGTGCTGTCAGGATCGCATGATGCTCAACGCGATCAAAGGTCTTGGATAAGTCCAGAGCCAGCACTGCCTTTGTGTGGCCCGGAATGAGCGGGTCGAAGATGTCGTGAGTGATTTGTAGCATGGCATCTTGAGTGGACAAATGGGGGCGAAAGCCAACCATGCTGTGAGGGTATAAGTCACGGTCTGTCATATGCTGTGAAAGCCTCGCCAGTACAACATGTTCGAAAAGCTTGCCCAAACACGAAGTCAATGAGATTGGGCGAAGGTTTTGGAGTGTAAGTGGTTTGTTGGGCTTCGGTATGAACATTACTTTCGCGTGACGCCAGGACTGGGGAAGCGTTCCTTCCTTCCAACACTGGTTGAAGTACTCCGTAATGCGAGTGATCGATTTGTCATCCAGGTTGCGCAGTGTTGTGTTGGTAATCAAGTCGGCTCCGGGTGCGGATTTAGTGCGGAGAGTCAACAGCGCGGCTCTGACCTCCGCCTCGGTTATATCTGTGTCGAGTTCGGCATTCGGTTGTCCTGTGTATGAGGGAAGAGAAGTTGGTATGCCGGGCGATGTGTAGGTGTCGCGGAGTGTATCCAAAAGATCATTGGGGTTGTACATGTGTGCGTGTATAAGCCGGGTGACGTGGTGCTGGGTAGTGGTTTTCGTGTGCGATGGGTCGAGGAGGTGTCGGAGGAGATGCCACGCCATTTTGGTGGTCAGTCTGCCAGCAATGTCGTCGCATACCTGCCCCCAATTGGAGCGGCACAGCTCCTCCGAATGTATTTGGATTTGGGATTGTAGAGTGGCTAAGCGTTTCTTTAGCGTCCTGTTATGTTTACCCCGTTTAAACCGCTCTAGAAGGCTGTGGTAGGCATCCCATAGGTGAGCGAGTCGGTTGTCTAGTGTTGGAGTGTCTGTGGTGGTTTCAATTAGTTGCGTGTGATGTTGAATGTCAGTCTGAAGAGATTCCACCCAGTCGTTGATGTCGGTTATGGGATTGTCTGCGCGGGTGGTACGCGCAGCACGAAGAGCGTCCCACTTAATGAGTTTGTGTGTCATGTATGTGTGCCGGGGTGGTTTGAACGGGACAGTGACTTGTATATTGTAGTGATCACTGCCCAGTGTGTGCTGTGTTCTCGTCCATGTGACAGTACGGAGGGAGCGACTAAGCACCCGATCCGGACTAGTGTCCATACTGACACTGTTGCCTATGCGTGTAGGTGTCTGAAAGTTGTTGTGGACGGAGAGTTGGAGGTTCTGCATGAGCAGCCAAAGCCTGCGACCTCTATGTGTAGTTGTTTTGTATCCCCAGTCAGTATGTTGACTGTTGAGATCGCCGCCGATTAGCAAGGGATGTTTCCCCGCAAGTCGATGCAGCTCCCGGAAGAGGGAATCCAGCGAGGCCATCGGTTGGGATGGGGGGTGGTAAATGTTGGCAATAAATATGGAGGGGATGGTATGTGTGTGGTGGATAATTTCTGTTATTACACGGGGTGTGTCTGATGTGATGTAATGTGTCTTGTATGTGAGAGCTCGGTGCACAAGGGTAGACGCTCTGGGTGCGTTTGTGGTGTCAGAGTGTGTGGAGCTGTAACTAGGAAGTGTGGCCTGTGTGGCAGTATCTTGGAGAAGAAGGACTTGGGGCGTTGGGGAGAGAGTAGGAAGTAGAAGCTGCAGGGGCGCGCGCTTGCCCCGAAAGCCACGGCAGTTCCATGTTATGATATGAATGGAATTATTATTGGCCCGCACTGCCATAATGGAGCGTAGGGGGATGTATGAGAGGTGTTAGACTCTCGTTAATAGAGGTGTGGGGATCCGTGGCGGCACGTTGTTCTGTGAGGGGAAAGGGGGTGGCAAGCGGAGGGAGCTGTGTGAGGCGTGTCTCTAGAAGGCAAACCATCCTCTGGAGAATAGTTTCCATGCATTGTTCTATCCGTGCCTCTAATTTTGTAGTTATGTCACTGATAAGGGCGTTGAATTTACTTTCGATGCGACTTTCAAGTTCCTGGAGCTTCATGTCGAATTGGTACGAGCACACTAGCGGGAAGCGTGCCGCCGCGGCATGACGCGCGTCTTCGCCGCCGAGCGGTGAAAAGTGGCACGCTGGCCACATCTGCGGGAATCACGTGACAACACTCTCGAGCGGTCTCGCAGCTCGCGAGATTTCGCGCGCTTTTTCGTCGTCTGTTCTGACAACGCCTCCTGTACTAGGAAGCGTTGGTTCTGAGCTCTCCGACTTTACGGTGCAATCGTGCGAACAATGGCAGGCGACGACGATCTCCGCGCAACGCTCAACGTTACCGTGATGGCGTGTCTGCTGTTTCTTCAGCGTCGCCGCTCTCGAAATGCGCCGCGAAGATATTGGGTCCATCCGCTTTGGAGGTACAGAGATACTGAAGGCATGAAAGAGGTATCCTGCGTGCGCTGCAATATGAAACGGCACGTCATTGATTACTTACTTTTCCGCATAGTGAGGTGTCTGCCTCAGCATGCTGTCAATAATTGGGAACAGGGGCCACTTAATTTTGCCATTATTGCCTGGCGCACCGCTCCGAGTGTTCGCCTCGACTCCCGACACGAGCTTCATCCACCTGTCTCTAATATTTTTAAACTTCAGCATGGCCTGTGTTCCTGCACAAGTGAGTGAATAAAGCATACAATTCATTCGCGCTCAACATGCAATGAGCCACGCAATCGCCACTTACCTGTCAATCAAAACATAGATCCTATAAGATCCCATCTGTTCATTTTTGCTTCCTTATCTTTGTAATCAGGCATCGTTTTGTCGTATAAGAAAGGGTAGAGTCTAATCTCCTCTAAAAAGCGTTCGGTGTCCATGGTGCGTGCTTCAAAAAACGACGGCATGAGAAAAATGACAGCCGAAAAAAAAAAGAAAACAAGCTCCATGCGTTGCTATGGCGACTACCACGCACGTCGCTGATTGGCGCTTTGCTTGGGCGGCGGCGGCAGAAATAGCGCAAGGAGCGATTGAGTCTGCGGCAGAAATTCCTCGACGCTCGGCGGGAGAAATAGAGAAAAGCGGCGTCTCGCGAGCGGCGCGCGGCAGAGCGTGGCGCCGCTAGTGTGTTCGTGCCTTAACACATGTTTCTGAGCAGCGACTGGACACTGCGGCTAACATCGCCAGAGCTAGAAAAATTCGCTTGCGGCAGGGTGTCCAGTGACGTATAGGCACGCCACTGCAGGTCGAGGAGCGGGCGTGCAGGGTCAGAGCACGGCCGGTCTCGAGGCGCGCGCTCGTTCCCTTTCTTTGCGGCCTGCGCACGGGGGGGGGGGGGGGGGGGGCTGTTGCTACCTATGGCCGCAACTTCGTGGGAGCGCTCCGAGCCAACCCGCTCCCGGCCGTTGCAGAGGCTAGCGCGCGCAGGGAGCGCTTGGCTTCTGACTTACCGTGGCGCTTTCTGAAGTTACTCTATGGTATTCATGATACCAATGCGATATAAACATGGTAGCAAGTAGCAAGTATATATGATGACTCTGGTCAATTCCGCTCTTCAGAACTGCTGGTGCAGGCCGCTCATACGACCGCTTCTGTTGCTCGGCAGAGCATCGACGCGGTTATAACAAAGCCTTTTCTTTAGTTTCCTCTAACTTTGAGAATAAGTAAGAGGATGAATATTGCACTTGGTTGAGCAAACGATTTAATATGGTTTTGGAAATGTTTATTTCAAATGCACATGCCAGCCGTCGCTGTACTTGAAAATAGCAAAATTGCACATTTTTTTGTTGAAGGCATCCTAAATCGTGCTTTAATATTGAAATAAATACTTCAAAAGGTGAAAGTCACTGCATAATGGGGACGGCCACACCGGAGACGAAGAGTAACCATAAAAAAACATTCAGAGAATCCTTTCAATGGGAAACAGAATGTTCTCCTTGGTACTGCAACAATGTGCGCATGGAGAACTGAAAAAAAAAGCACTGCTGGTAAAACACTGAAGTGACAATCACAGTTTAAAGTAGTCACACCTGTCACAGCCTGCAAATGCTTCCGCGAGGGCTTGGGAATGAAACCAGAAAGCCTGTCATTCTGATCTGTTAACCTTTTTGTGTAGTTCACTAGAAGAATCCTGGAGAAACTTTTCAGAATATGAGCCAGCACTCTGGCGTGACTCTTGTCCACACCTTCCGGACAGTCCAGAAGTGGTGAATCTTCGAGGTATGCTCAACAGTCAATAGCAAAGTCTCGAGGATCTTCGTTTCGAGGAAGATATTTGACTGCTTTCTCGAAGAACGTCACATTTGTGTCAGCATTTATAGTGACTTCGGTTTCGGGTAGTGTTGATCATAGGCTTCTTGCTGACGGAGAAGTTGGTACAAAGGAGTGTTAGTTTTATTTGTCGTCACTAGCATGGCGCAAGCTTCGCAACCGACATCGCTGATGAGCTTGGCAATGTAACCACCTACATACACCAAGCCTGAATAGGCGACTGATGTCGGTGGTCTGCGAGGAGGTTCTCGCAGAGCTTCAAATTCCTCAATAACATCTTCCGGAATAGACACCGCCGTTCCTTCAATGTTTTCGTCGCGAATGCCCGTGCCTTTAGAAGGTGGCGCCTTTTCCTTGACAATGTGGGTCAAAGTCGCTGCGACGGCTCTTGCGTCTAGCGCGTCATTGCCCCGCACATAGCCCTCAGTTTTCTAAATTATGCCTCTATGGGATCACTGTTAAATTTCTTCGTGAGCACATAGTTTACTCTTTTCTCAGAGAAATCATACTGTTTCCACTGTGCACTTGTGGTGAAAAGCAGGGCAGTGTACATCTCGTCTGTAAAGTTTCCAACACCAGCGACGACAGAAAGATCCTGGATGCGGCTTAATGTGGCCTGAAAATTCACTTTCCAGCCACAGCAATCGGCTGTCGTCCTGCTTCAAGATGGGAAGTTTGCAGTCATTTCCACTGTGCGTAGTGTGTTGTGAATGTTGAACCATCTCTTTATGGCTTTCATGAAGTTGATTGTAGATGCTGCATCCTTGAATAGGACAAGAGAGGAGGTGCCCCCCAAGTTTCGCAGATGTTCCAGTGCGCCAATGACTTGGAGCAAGAATACTTGCACTGCACGCATTACATTCATCTTTTCCAGGTTAGATGGGTATACATGCTTTATAGCGAGGCTCCTCGCCAGTTTCACAAGACATTCCCTTTTCACAGGCCTCCTTTGAAAATAAGGTGGTCAGGGTCTTAAAAAATAGATTGTTGTGGCTGGTAGGCGCTGCGTGCGTGAGCGTCTTCTATTTCCGAGCGCGGAGAAAGCCACAGTTGTCCCCCACACATGTACTTCCTTCATAGCTTCCTACAATATGAAGAAGTAATTAGCATGAGAAATTGGCCGGGCACAGCTAGTTAACAATATAAAGCGCATGCGGCGCAATGGGCTTTGGGGGGTTGGCTCGCGACACCCTCTCGCGGAGCGCGTCGTCGTGACTGTATAGAAAATGTTTCATTGTACTCCCCGTGGCTGGCTGCTCAGGCCGTCAGGGAAAGGGAGCGCGCGCCTCCAAACTGGCCGTGGTCAGTGTTACTCGCTTCACAGAACAATTTGCTCCGACTCGGTAGCAGACGGCATCCGTCCCTTTCGGGTTTAGAAATGTCTCGCGCTGCCTTCAGCGATGTGCCCATTGCAGACGTAGTGAAACATCCCCTCTTTGGGACGTCAAGATGAAGGATTTCCTCCACAAGCATAAGAAGAGCATTCTTCGGGAAGATATTGTCGAGCTTCTTAAAGAAGTCACTCACTTCTATAAAGTAAAAGCCGTTGTCGCTTAAACTGGCCATGTTCACTGGTGAAGTCGAAGTGCCACTATTTTGCTTTGTTGCTCTCAACAGTTTCCACCGGAGTGACAATCGTGTGCACGAGCATTTATTTGTTTGTTAAATTTTCATTGATAATTCCTAGGTAAAGGACTGCATGGGGCGCCATACTTCTTTGTCGCCATAAGTTTTAGTGTGTCAACGTTCACTTGGAGTTGGCTGATCCATTCTTGTAGCAAATGTTCCTTGCTTTAAAACTATGAAGTTTGGGGAGACGGCGCATAGCTGACAGTGTTCACAGGAATGAGGGAGCAAGGATGGGCGCTACAGCAGTGCTGAGAATAATATTTTTACAATATCGTCCACCTCAAAATGTCTCTCCTATACCTTGGATTTGTGAGTGAGCCGCCTATTCTTGCGGCTCAGCATCCATTTTCATGTAACAGCGTTAAAGAGCTTGTTTCGCATAAATTCTGGCGTTGGCATAGTTGGTTGTGAGCGACAAATTATCTTGACTAGCTCTAAATATTCAGAAACATTCCAATAAAATAAAAACTGGTGGGTTACTGTGGGGATACAACCCAGGGCGTTTGTGCAACAGCGGGTGTAATACCACACCCCCGTTTTTTTTAAATTTTTATTTCAAAATTACGAGACTTATTTCCATAAAAAACCGCATTCGGTCCACTCCACTATTGTGATGGTTTAAAAATACTTCATGTTCCACTGGTTCATCAAAACACCTTAATACAATCTGAAGGTTCATTCAACGTTCCGATATATCTCGCGCACATGTGTGCACATTCAGGAACGTTTTCCGTGCAGATTTTGCTTGAGGATCCATAAGCCTCATGGCCTGTTATCCAAAGACTGTAAAAACCTAGGAAGAATATATAAAATGCAACACTACCCCCATTCTGTATTTATAGATAACGCATTCCATGAGGTGTTTCAGTAGATCTCTCTTTAGGGGTTCTTGTAAGACATCAAAAAAAAATATTTTGCTTTAATATCTTCTATAAGCCTCATAAGCATGCGTGTTATCCAGAGACTGCAAAGGCCCAGTTACAATACAATATATGGAACACCACCCCCCTTCGGTATTTATAATAACGTATTCCATGAGGTGTTATCCATAGACCTTTCTTCAAGGTTCTTTGTACGGCATCCAAAAAATATTGGATCCCAGAAGTCAGTGATGGCGTGTTCAATCGTTTCCAGTTTGTTACACAGAGTGCGATTTGCGTCCATGCCGGGGTGTATACATCGGAGGCACACCTGGCCAGTGCCCCATCTCCCTCCCGAAATTTTTTTCGCAATGGCATAGAGGAACAATGGCCATTTCAAGCGGGTGCCCTCCACGAAATGTGAGCTTAATGCGTTCATGGTATAGATGTGCCCTTTGTCTGATTTACGTTTCCACAGGCAATGTGCTCATGTGTGAAGAAAAACGGTTCTACAGATCCCCTCTGTCTCTTCACTCTTTCGCACATCTTGCCCCAGGGCGTTATTCTTTAGTTATCTCAATACTACTGTGGGCATGGATACAGCAACCAAGTATTCTACAGGCTCTTTCTTGATACAAGGCATGCGTCTGCTTGTGAATACAGTGAAAATAATCTCTGCTTGGAAATGCTGCGAAAGTAAATAACAATCACATGCAGCCCTGTATAGGTGCTTCACAGTACAACATGAATTGTAGTAATAACGCGTGGTGTTGTACATTGCCATAGGAACATACGATATTCTTAATGGCTTGATGGTTTAAAGCTGGTCACCCACTACAAGAGGCACACACATTACTGCGCCTATTCCCTCAGGCTACATAGTGGGTGCATAGAAAATCTGAAAATATTTCATGCACTTGGTACAGGATATAGCTATCACCTTCTACTTTTAAAGGTGAATCTAAAGGGCCCCCCCAATTCTTAAAACTCATCAGGATTTCGGGTTGGATCAAAGGAAGCGTGATCGGTGCCATGTCTGTAGACGCTTTTGCAGCCCAGTGCAAAACAAGAACACACTGTTTTATTGCGCCCCTCGCCACAAGTTAGGGATTTTTTTTTTGTAAGAGACAACAATTAAGTAAACAAGGAGCCAAGCACGCGAGTGCTAAAACGTGCTGTCATGTCTGAGTGGCAACACGCATGGCACAGCATGTGAAACAAAACGGGAACAGCAGCGCCATTAGGTCACACGTCAGCCGCTTGTGTCGGCGCGCGCGCAGAGCTTCGACTGACCTGGTTCTGGTAACGTTGGTTTACGTCGCGAGATGAAACAATCGTAAGGTTCAAGCTGGGACGGAAGGAACCCCTAGCAGCGGGTGAATGCGTTGAAAAAAGGCCAAGAACCGTTGCCTACGTTGTCACAGCAGCAGTATCACTCATCTATAAAACAAAAAGATGTGAACCACGCACCAAAGAAAATTTCTGTTGCAGGATTGCTTACACAGATTTTCTAGTAAGGCCTATAGACTTGACTTTCTGCAGCTAGCAATGCACAATATCCCAGGTTTGATATAGCTGACTTGACAAACTTGGATGCACAATCTTCACAAGCATAAACTAATTGCCACGCAACAGTGCTGGTGACACCTAAAACAGTCCTGCTGCAGGCTCTGGGCGTTGTTGCTCCTCGAATGGCAATGCTAGTTGTGGCCTACAGAGAGTTGTGGCCGACAGTATTGCAACACGAAAGAAATTACACTGCCACCGTATGTAACTGTCTATGACGTTTATTCAACGACATAATTCCCCCATCAGTTTGTAACCCTGTAGGGTAAAGAAAAAAAAAGCCCCCTCAAGTGCCCCAGAAAAAATACAAGGCTACATGGCAACCAGAGACACACACACACACACCGCCTTCTTGTTTCCTGCCTTGCACTTCTATTTTTCACACCATACATACAGCTCTCTTGTGTATATGTAGACTTTGTATGCTTACATACCCGCTTCTCTCAAAGCAGTCCAACGCTATTTTGTGGCAATTTTACGAGGCCTCTACAAATGATGCACAAGTGTCTGCGACCTCAGCACTCCCATCTTCATTATTAGGCATGTGCAGTAAAATTACACTTCGAGCTTGTGAAATAGGTTGTAAGGGTGCAAAATAAAGAGGTCCTTGCTACATTAAACAACACATGCACACATGTCGTGCGACTTCTTCAACCTTTTCATTGTAAATTGTAAACCGAAATTTCGAGGTTGAGGGGCAAAAAAAAAAATAAAACAATGTGATTCATCACCAGCCATGTGCGAGCACACACACAACAGTGAAACTGAAGGTCTACGTGTTCGTGTCACATCATCTAACAGTAGTGGAGAAGTGAAGTTCACGCACCACTAATGCAAGCCTGGAGGATTGCTCTGCAAAAAACACCCCACAACTGCAGTACAGCTTGCCGACTGGAACCATTGTCGGGAGCTGAAGTGTGGGCTACTTTGCTTACTTCAGAAATCAAGACAGCACAGAATTTTGTGGGGACGGACAAGCTCCAAACACCATGAAACACCTCGAGAAGTACTGCTATTGGCCAGCAACGACGGCCTACAACATTACCATACATACCACAGAACCAGCACTTCTGTGGAGTTTGTTAGGAGATACCCACAATAAGATCAACACTGAAGTGGTATGACAAGCATGCCTGAACAGCCCACTAACCAAAGGCATTCAATGTGCTACTACTAAGCACAATTTTGTTTCAACAATCAACACCTTAGAGATTAACATCACACTGTGGCTAAGATCCACAAGCCAACAAAGAAAAATCCACAAGCCAACAAAGAAAAATAATGATAATCTGACTTTCAAAATCGGGTGATCAAGAAAAATTTTGAAAACCATCACATCTTGAGTGGACGAAGAAAAATGTCTTATTATGAACGAAGTGCTGGGTGGAACTTGCCTTTTGGGGAAAAAAAAATATAGAATTTGTACTACACTTGTCTTGGCCATAGGCCAACCACTCAACCATCAGCAGAAAAAAAAAAAAGCCCAGTCGAGGAGAGGACACCTAAGAACTGTTTCATAGCAGCCATGGGCCTTGAGTTTTGACAAGGGTCTTCACACACGAACAAGCCACTCCACAATTACAAAATGGAAACAAGATCAACTTTTTGAAAAGCAGCAAGGCAAGACAGGCATGATCATATGAGGGAGAAGTGGCACCTCGGACGTCTTGCTGTCGCCACGCACACATGTCCATAGTCCTTCAAGGAGAAGAGCGGGCATGGCAACTTCCTCCCTAATTGGGATAAGCAGGGCTCTCACAGCACACACGCATGAAAAACAAGGCAAAGGAGGGGGAAGTCCATAGTGGTAGCCACACACAAAACAACCTCCTGGCAACTGCTCGTGGAGCAAGTGGCGCACAAGATGCCAGCTCAGGCGGCCACGAGCGAAGGGAAGTCGTTCCAGTCGTCCACCTTGGGTGCAGACTGCTTGGGTGGTTCGCCCCCGGCACCGGCACCACCGCCACGATATCCGCCTCGTGGTGGCGCTCGCCTCCTTCACGGGGTGGTCCACGAGGTTCCCCGCCGAAGCTGCCTCGGCCCGGGCCTCCGCGACCCATGCCCCGGCCTCCGCGGCCCCCACGGCCCGCCGTTGATCAGCAAAATTGATCTTAATGTCGACTACCTGGCGCTGCCGACCGCGACGCATGTACTCATCTTCGTCCTGCAAGAGACGAGCAGTATATTTGAGACATCGTTGCAGCTTATGGTACGTGCACGACACTGCTGAGATGCAAGAAGAAGCACCACATGATTACTGCATGCGACGACGGCCTAGTGCTTACACTTCAAGCCTGTTTATTACAGGCTAGCAACATGTACTGCTCAGCTCAACCGAATGCAGTGACAAATCACTTGTAAATACTGATCTCCCCACAAGTTGCAATAAGTCACTGCTTCCGTGGGCCTGTACTTTTAAGGGGGGGATGTTCCTCGAGAAACTTTTTCTTCAAATTTGTGACAGCTCAATGAAACTTTCATCAGTTATAGAGTTCAAGCTCCACTTTTCAAATCTGATTTTAGTTTTATGGCTCATACAGTTCATTTTGTGCAGACCATGCATTTTATAGTAAGCACAAGAAAGCTCTAAAAAATAGCACATGTTGCTCCTAATGAATTGCAGAATTCAATAAATTCTTTTCCGACTACAAAAAACATGTTGCATGGATTTCAAACCAAATTTTTTTGTACGAAGTGGGTGTAACAGATACGAAAGAAAGTAAATTATAATCTGATTAGGCCATGTCCTGTTACAATTTACAAGCTTTCTTGTATTGATGCTATCACTAACACAACTAGCACTCTTTATTGCATTTGATCCATGAATCATATTTACTGGATACTAAGAAAGAGTGGCCCTCATCATGGCAGTCTTTCCCTCTTTCCCTTGTGCCCAAATAAAAGGCAGTTATGGCCAAGACACTGCAATATGAATTTGAGCAGCTTATTATTCAAGCCGCAAGATGGACAGATATACTGTATACATGAATGTAAGTCTTTCGAAGTACACACTATATAATAAAAACGATCCTTGTAATAGCCGCACCGCCACTTTCCACAACCAATATGTTTTTAAGATGCGTGCTCGTATGAGAGCATCCAGGCGTAGATGACGCAAGGGTACGGAACCACCTCAACAAGTCCCTATCACTAGATGTATTTTTTTTATTTTTCTTCGTGTTCATGAAGTGGATAGTGTTTATTCAGCCGCCAACTAAAGGTTAAAGCAGGATTTTATCTTTAGCTTCTCAGCATTATCTATATCGGCATTAGCATCACCAATCTTGGCATGTTGTAGCACGGCATGTGTGGTTAGCTTGTGCAGTTCAGCCAGCCATCTGCTGAAGTTTCCCACAGACATTCATGCTAGCTTGTTTTTGTGTAGGGCATTCACATTTTAGTGCGATGGGCAAGCACCTTAAGGGGGGAGGTGGCATTGAAAAAAAACTTATTTGTGACTACAGCAATGAAATTTGGCATGCACACTCATAAGTGTCTCGAATAGGGAAATATGCAGTTTTGTCATGATATCTTCAGTAGTTCTCAAGTTACATAATGCTGCACGATACAATTACATGGTCTGCTCGTGGAAAGCCTAGCGGTGCAACAAAACATGCCAGGAAGCTGCGAATGGTGTTGATCTTTACTCAAAAAGAAAGCTACAGGTATGACACTCAGAATTTTTTATAAGTTCTCTTTTTATTTTTTTAGAGATCATCATGGTTGCCGACACACACATTGTCAGCAACAGTGGCACGAACAAATCATCGTCTAGAAAAATAAACAGGGCCATAAAACAGAAATTGAAGATTGCTGTACTCACAAGCAGTGTTCAGAGATTCAGGAAAAAAAAAAACAGAATCAAAAGCAGTCCAATCATTCCCGTGCTACTCTTTCTACGAGCAATGCACTATGTCCAAAACACACTTGTGAGAAAAAGCCTGTCGAAGTTTTCGACAGGCTTTTTTCAATGAACTTTTTTGTTTTCTCGTTGGATATTGATGAAATTGGCACCAACACTAAGAATGACCCTCACAGTGCTTTCATAAAAATTTTGAAGCGATACCACAAATACTTAACGAGAAACAAATTATTTCTTCATTGAACCATGTGGAGGGGCTGAGCATAATTTCAAAAAAAAAAAAACAGTATTGAGAAAGCTGCGTGTAAAGTTTCAACTTTTCTTCACGTTTAAGGGGAGACGCTCCTCGAAAAAGTTTTTTTATTTCTAGTAATAGAGACTTGAAAAGTTTGTATTAGTATAGTTTTTCATGCAGATTTCAAATATGCAATCATTTGTTGTGAAGAAGCTGCTATAATTATTGAGTTATGCCATAAACAATAGCAAAAAGTTCTGATCTTACTGACTGTTGGTAGAATGAAAAGTGCAAATATCTATATAGATATTGTCACAGAAATATTGGAACCAAGAAAAAAAAAATTGTATGAATGACTTATTATTTTCAATCTCCCTTGAAACAATAAGCTAATATTTTCACAACTAATGCTGGTAGGCATTGCAATTTAGAGTAGATATTGCATTCTACATGTGTGAAGATACGGTGTGCCAAGTTTCGTTACTATACATGAATATAAGTTTCTAAAAGGCTGCCCGGAAAAACGTGAAACTGTCAGAAAAAATGAAAATGAGAAAAAACAAGTTTGAAAGGTCGCAAAGTTGGCATTTATTAGGAAATCATTCTTTTTGCATCAAATTGGGGCACAATGAAAAGTACCTTGCCTTGAATGCACTGCAAGTGTCTAGAAGTCCCTGCACCATAGCTGGGTCATTCACGGCTCTTGCGGTCAGTGTCCTCAACACGAGCTCTCTTCGCTGTGTTGCGACGGTGTGCCCTCGCTTCTGCAGTTTGCTTCAGGTTCATCTTCCTGATGCGCATGACGTCACAGTGGTCACATGTGTGGCCAGATCTTGTGAGGGGAGAATTCAATGCCTCGAGCACTTCTTCAAAGACCCTGTGGCCTTTGTTGTACCAG